>OY728143.1:1323483606-1324108606 GCA_963277665.1 Viscum album
GGAAGTAACTGTGAAAAAAATCCATGTATGTACAACAATTAGTTTTTTGAACATATCCAAGCTTGATCACCCTTTCTTTTTATGTAAAAGCGTAATTATATCCACGAATAATTATATCTTGAGAAATAAAACCAAAACTAATTCATTAGATCATTATATAAGACCCATCCATTCATCATCCACACATATGAATTCCACATAAAATCAAGTCCTTCATATTATAATAAATATCCCAGTAGAAAAAAATGTTTTTCATAAGTTCTCCAAATGATATAACATAAAAAACATGATCAATTGACACCAAAGACATGATAACCCCAATATATCATATATCATGTGATTTATGAACCATTACTTTATTGTAGAATAATCCTATGAAAATAAAATGGAGACCACAAAAATGATTTTTCTTGAAAAAAGATTATTAATATCATCTTAAAAAGAGGAAACATTCAATTCACATTATAAATAATACTTATTTAAAAATGAATAGAAAACATATTAAAAAATTCATTTTAAAAACAATTATAACAAATATAACATTAAAATAAATAAATCATATTTAAAAATTCGATATAGAATGGAATAATATTTGGTATTTAAATGGAAAAGCCTTTGAGATATTTGAAAACCCAATTATTGAAAACCCACATTATAAAAATGAAATCGAATTTTTTGCTTAAAATAAATGGTAATATAACATCACTATAGAAAAAAATATTTTCATATTCAAATTGTGAAAGTAGAACATTGGTTGGAAGTAAAAAAACATGCATATTTTGTGAAGAATCCATAGATATGAATTATTATCAATGAAATTTTATTTTCAAAAAATAATAGATATATCAAAGAATATAATTATGGTGTGAAACATTATTTCCCCAAAACTATAAGGTGAAAATAAATTATAACATTATAATATATAAGATACAGTCTTACAAGAAAAGGTTTTAGATAAAGTGAAGTTATTATGAGCCAAATATAATATTTGTTTCATGAAATCCCGTTAGTATTACTTCTACATAGTTGAATGCTCTTTAACCTCATGTATCACAAAAAATATCCTAATAACCTATTTCTTATCTTTATTATTTTTCCCACCCTTTTATAAAATTAATTTATAGATATTAAATACATTTTTATTAGTTATTTATCGTTTGTGTTCAAAATCATTTGTTATAAAACATGATTTTTTTTATTCTAGTGTCGTCATAGCGGTGTTTTTATTCATTATTATCTAAAATAACAACATTAATTCATCATAATAGTTACTATAAAATGTGCTTTAAAATAATTTATAAAATATTAGTTTCATTTTTTAAATATTTTGTATCATTTTTTTATGATAAAATCAAAGATGGTGTTGTTTTTATGAGTTTAACGAATAAAAAGATATATATTAATATCATAATTATATATTAATATTATTACTCCAAAATAATTTATAAATATTTAATAAATTAACGTTATATATTTTTACTATAATATAACATTTCTTGGTCAACCATTACATAATCATCACAACATAACTCATGTTGGAGGTAAGAACGACCTAACCAATAGTCTATTATAATGATTGATCAACTAAAATATTATTATTATATAATATTAATATAAACATTAAGTAATATTTAATATATTAAATAATTATCATAAATATTCAGTAAACAATTACTTTGAGACATTCAAGATGGGTGGTTATTAAAAATAAAATTTGTTTTAATGGAGTTGGTAGTTTGCACGTATGCACGATTAAAGATGTCATTTATCGATGAATGGGTATAATAATTGTATTTGAAAATTTATCTTTTTATAATTGTATTTGGGAAATGTAAAAGAATTATATTCATAAAATATATCCTTATTACGGTATTATAGATATAGTGATGGAAAAAACCATGGTGAATCGTGGTTGTGGTTGTTCGCATGTTTGCAGAATCAACGCTTATTTTTTAGTGGATGGAAAACATTGAATATTTGTTGCCTAACTAATATAATTACATTTTAGTATAAAATTGATACAAGTTTAATTATATTAACAAGGTTTTTAATTAATTTATGATGTATTATATTAAAATAAAATACAAATAAAAGGCAATACTCACATTGGAAGCTTGAGTTTTACCTTGGAATATTCTATTGAACTGAAGTCCATAAGAAATATTAAGGTGATCATAAGTTATATAAGTGGGTCTGGGTTATAGGATATGATAAATTTTATATTTTCAAGGATTAATTCAATAGTGATGGTTATCTTGAAATGGTGGAAGTATTATCATTTTACAAGAGATATAAATTGATCTTTTGGAAGCACACAACATTTTATAATAATTTTACAACATTATTCCAGGTTCTATGGATAAAAAGTGGAATAATATGGGATTTAAAAAATGATATGTTAAATGAAACTATCGTCCATTTATTTTGAGACATTGTAAGAGTTATTTTACAATTTTTTTACTTTTAACCTTTTACCTAAGTTAACATTTACTTAAATTAAATTTTAAAATGGTAATTTATTTTTCAATATATTAATTAACACTAATGAGAGAAATTAAAAATGGATAATTTCAAATAATTTAATCTTGTAATTTTAAATATGAAATTTATTTTTAAAAAATAAATATTTTAAATATTTGAAATGTTGATTTTAAAATAAACCCACTTGATCATGTAAAAAAGGTTTTTATAAAAATAAACTTTTTAAGAATTAAAAAAATAAGATATAATTATATGAGATTATAATTTTAATTAAATAAATACTTTTATTATAAAAAATTAATTTTAATGATTATTTCAAGAAAATCCACAATAAAATTTCACCATATGAACACTTAATTTTGGGAAAACACTAAAAATAATTTTTATACTGAAGTAACATTTTAATTTAGTTTTAAAAATATTTAACATTAGTTTATAAGTTTATAAAATATTTTAAATTTAATAATTTTTTCCTTAAATAATTATTTTATTATATAAAATATTTTTAATTTTTTATCATAATATTACATAATTATAAAATCCTAAAAAGTATTATTTTTTCAAATATTGTATTTTTTAATTGAAAATCAGTTATTCTAAAGAAAACTAAGAGATTATTACAAAGTTAATTGGGATGTGTAGAATATAAAAATTAATTTTATTTTAAAAATATACATTCTAAATATTTTAAAAATGTTTTTTAAAATAAAATACATAATATAAAGAAAATTGATTTTTCTCAAAATGAAATATTTCAATATTAACACAAATTCATTATTTAGCTTCTTAATATTTTTTAGTTTATAATATTATTTTTTATTAAATATTTACTATTAATTTTATCCTAATATGGTGTAGTTTTCTTTCATTAGTAATGGTGTGTAACTGAAGCTATCGAATATAACAACAAATTTAAAAAGCCAAGAATGTTCTATTTTTATATTGTGTAAGGGAAGGGAGTGTTTTCTTAGATGGTCTAAGTGGGTTATCCCCGTAATATTGGGTGGGTTTGTATGGGTTGGTTTGGGAGTGTGTATGGAATTATGGTGTTTGGTGGGATTAGTTTAAGTCCTTCAATGGGTTTGTCTTCATTGGGGGTGTTCAGTAGCTTAAGAGGGGTTTTACCTAGATTTGTGGTGAGATGGAAGAGTTATGTGGGGTTTATGGAGGGTATGGTAGGTGGGGATTAGTTTTGGTGCGGTTATGGTGTGTTAGTTTTGAGGGTGTTGGGTAGGGGTGGTTCGGTAAGGTTTAAAACTAGGTTTTATAACACAAGGAAAAAAGAAGCCCCAAAACTAGAAACCTAGAGACAATTCAGACTTATTTCATTGATTTATGATAAAATGAATAAAATCACCAAGGAGTGATAAAATTAATTCTCTTAGAAAACAAGATACATATATGACTTCTGTATTATCTTGGAAATTTAAAACATAGAAAGAAAAATATTCTTTTATCCTTCTAATTTCATTCAACGATTTCTTCTTCATGTCCTAGAGAAAAGAAAACAAATAATTGCTGGGATCAGATGCCCAGTAAGGTTATATTCATCCAAAAATATTTTTAGTAAAAACGTTATAATGAATATTGTTGGATATATAATAATTACCCTTTCCATTCAATCAAAACATTGATCATGAAATAAATCTATGGATTATATCAAGTAAATAATCACAAGTATAATAATATATGAACTTTTAACATAAGAAATACAGATTATAAAAAATTCATGATGTCACCATCATGTCTTTGGCTAATTAATCATGTTTATTACATTCTATTCCTTATTTAACAGAAATTTAGTAATGTGTATGTATACTCCAAATAACTAAGTGTTGTGACATGATCATACAACCTTGGCCTATACATCACGAGAACCTTTTTTTTTCTCATGAGACCTATTGATGAATTGATGGGATATCTATAATGGGGATCCACTCATCACTTTAATTTCAGTTTTATTCCTCTTATATGGAATGGTCAACAGAATTCATAATATATATTCCTTACCAATCAATAACTATATTTATTTAATTATGAATATGAAAAATTAATATTTCTATAGTGAATAAAATAACTCTCTAATAAATTTATTTAACTGACACCATATATTAAAATGTTATATTGTTAAATAAATATTAAACTGATAAATATTCACAATATATAAAATATTATTGATATAATTTCAAAAATAATATTATATAAGGATAGAGAACATGACCATAATAAAGTGAATGATCTCAAAATGATGAATAATCCATAAATTAGAAAAGTATGCTAGAATACCATTGATTCATTAAAGATTTAGGTTTTGATATATAGTAATTTCAATTGATAATTATATAGGAAGAGGGACGTGAAAATTAAACAAACATTCTGTATTGTTTTGGTAATATTATTTTAAAATTGATATTATAAATCATTTCCAAAATTATTTTCCACCATATAAAATAATGGCTTTTTATTTGAATATAAAAAAATAAAAATAAAAATTTTAATGAAAAAAGTATTTTCTTTGAAAACCCATGGAAGAATATTGAGGATTCTATAGAAAAAAATAGTTTTCATGGTGTAATAAAAATGCATTCATAGAATATACAAAAAAAATTCCTTTCACATTTTTTTAAATAATGTCAAAATTTCATTTTAAAAAAAGATTAATTATTTTAAAAGTGTAAATACATAAAAAAATTGTTTTAAAATGAATATAAATAATTATTTTTGTGTATATAATAATAGTAATAAAAAATATGAATAATATGGATATGATGTTAAAATATTCCTAACTAAAAAAGAGATATATGGTCAGTATCAGTTACATGTAACTTAGTTGTCGATTATTGATCCAGATAAGTAATGGGAAATAATCAAGTAAAACCCAAAATTAACCATAGTATATTAAAAAATATTGGGTTCAAAATATATAATTTTCACAAATTATTTCAAAAGATAAACAATCCCATAATAAAATTAGATTATAACATAAATCCATTACCTTGGGTCTTCACTTAGTTATATTTGATTGGTCCTACTATATAATTACTTTATAATTATAAATAATGTATATAAGAACCATATTCATTATTATTATATCTTATATTATTTTATAACATATCATCTATTGTTAATTAATAATTCTTCATTAACATCGTTATTTGGAGTGTTAAATATTTTTGTTTTTCATGTACATTTTTTAGTAGTCTTCATTCATCCATCATGTCCATGGTATCCTCCATTATAGAATCTCAATCATGATATAAATATAAAATTTATTCATTTTATTAATTTTTATAACTATCTATGTAAGTTAGTAATATAAAAATAATTACACTATTTATGGATATGATATTACGTACATATGCTCATGCAATGGATTCATTTTCCATTGGATGGAAGTGTAATAAGGTATATTATATCTTATCATTCCTGATGAATATTAAAATCATAAATATAAAAAATAAACATTAAATACCTAATATTAATTACTTATGAAATGTGTATTTAAAAAATAAAATACATCACTTCAGGGAGATTGTAGTCTGCATGTATGAATAGGCAATGCTTTCATTTTCCATTTGATAGAATGTAGGTGAATAAAGGTTATTATACATAAAATCATTTTTAAGTATAATTATTATACTGAATTAATTATTCTTTATGGATAAAAAATATTATAAATAGGTATACAAATATATCAACTTGGAATGAGTAGGTTGAGATAATTACAACTTCTATGAGTGACCAACATAGATTACACATGAAGCCTTCTAAGGAAAGTATTAGGAAATGTAAGTAAGATCTATGATATGGGGAAGGAATATAGTAAGGAAATTTTTTAGGGAATTTCTATTAAACATGGATTATAGTTTGAAAATAATAGCGGGGAGGGGGTTCCTTTTATAATTGAGGTTGGTGGGAATCTTGTAAATAAATGAAATATTATTATATGTTATAAGTCTTAATCCGGTCAAGTGGGTCCAAATTTTCTCTACACTTATTATTATATGGAAAAGGTCTAAATTTGATCATCTAATATAATTTAGTAACTTTTAGGAATTTTTAAGCCTTTTCTTTTTAGTTTAACCCCCTTTTTACCCATTTTAAGCTTTACTATAGTAATAAATTATTACAAAAGATACTATTAATTATGGATAAAATGAAATAAGACATTATTAAATATTTTAAACTCATGACTCCAAAAAATTAAATATATTTTTTAATTTAAAATTTATAAATCTTAAAAAAGTATATTTTAAAATTATTTATGTAACGTAATGAAAAATGACATTCAGAAAAATGCCATTTTAAGATTAAAAATGATTTTATATCAAAATCACATATAACGATGAATATAATGGAATGAATTCAATTATGTATGATAAAATTATTTTTATTTTAATTTAAATCAAATCAAAATCACAATATATACATGAAAATACATAACTAAATAAATGGATCATAATTTTCATTTTATTATAATAAAAACATTACTTAAATTTAAAAAGTTCAAGCATAGATTTATGAGTTAAAAATAAAGTTCCTAAATGAATTATATTATTTAATAAACATATATTTGATAAATTAACAAAGTATCATATGATTTAAATTTATTCTAATATCATTATAATTTCATAAAAGTGACAGTATTTTCAAAATCGTTATTTTTTACTATTCACCTGATAATCATAATTTTCAGAAAAATACCAAAATTTCAACATAAGGTAATTTTCACATACTAATTTGAAAAATGAAGTTAATTTGTTCCAATAAAATTTTGAAAAAATAGAAGAAATTAATTGTAATTATTTTTACATAATACACCAAAAACCCATATTTAGAAATGATGTATTCTAATGGAATGATATTAATTTTTTATTATACTTTTGCTTACGAAAAAAATTAGATTAATGTGAAATTTATTAAATTATTTATTTATTTTTATTAATGATATTATTTCTACAAATATTTGAAATTTTATTACTCATATTCATCCTTACTAGTCCAATGACTAGGTTATAGAATAACATTTGAAAAACTAATATTTTAATAGATATTAGGGATCATTTAAGCATAGTGTTGAAAGTACTGCATGCTATAGAATTTTTTATTTATTAAAAGGAGACACAAATCATGTGGTGTTTCGTGGGTTGTGTTCATGGGGGATAGAGCTATGTTAAATTTGGTATAAGTTTTTTAGTGGCTCGAGGTGTTTCATGCCTAGGTGTGGGAGGGTTATTGTAAAGACCCGTAATTCTCGTGGAATTTTTTAATTTTTTTAAAAACATTGGAATTTTACGAGTCCTCGGTTTCTGACGGCACTTGATTCCGAGGCCCGCTGAGCACGAAATCAAATTTTGAAGTTTTGTTCGGGTACGTTCAATAAACGTACGAGTGAGATTTTATATCTTTTAAACTGATGCTCGGAATTGAAATATGAGGGAACCATTGAACTTGCAGCACTGGTAATCTATTAAGGAGACCTTCATCGCAATTGCGTTTTAACGATGTTGGATGTTAGTTTATGGGATTTTTAATTAAGTTAAATAAAAGTAAAAGTATTACTTTTATTTTTATTATGGCGGTTTAATCCTCCAAGGGGAGGTTGGAGGTGGGGCCCAACCACGCATAACCTCCATTAGGAAGATATTATGTGGTGGGACCCACACGTTCTTGGGCCCCCTTTAACCCCTTGTTTAAGTGGGGGAAATCTCTTAAACTCCCATTTAGTTTAATGAAGCCAACTCTCCCTTTATTTATTTTGAAACCTTCCACCTTCCTTCATAATGATTCCAACACACCTAGAAATTATTTGATGTCTCAATTAGTTAATCTTTTTGAATTCTTTTGAATTCTTTTTGGAATGCATGGAAACAAGAAAATAATATAGAAGCTATTATTTTATTTTGGTAGGTGATTCTCTTGGTGGAGCTTTGGTGTTCTTGGAGAACGACTTATTCCAACGAAGAACGCCTCTCATTTATGAAGAACAACAAGCCTCAAGTTCTTCATCATTCTTCAACCAAGTCAGGGAAAGGGAAGCGACGCCAATGAAATCTCCAACAACCTTCATCTGTGTCAATGGAGAAGACGTCGCCCGGGAAGAACGTCACCATAGAAGACATCACCTCTGAACGCTCGTCCTCCAATGATGAGTACCCTTCTTCCTTTCCGACGCATGATCGTGAGAATTGGGAGTGCGTGAAGAACATGAAAATAGATGAATCGACATCTGACCTTTTTCTATGATCTTCAATGAATGACAAATATGAGGGTGGTGTTTTTTTTAGTAAATTAAAACCTCGTTCCTCATCATTTATTATTGGTTTGGTGATGGCCATTTGTTACCAACTAATGTGGAGGGTGTGGGCTGAACAAACATGGCCCGACAACCCTCCACTGGTTCTTGTTTTTTTTGACGATGGAGGTGGAGCCGAAAGGGCACGGTACCATCACACTGCGCCGGAGGAAGGGGTTGCGGCAATGCAGGCCGCAGCGGACGGAAGAGGCATGGTACCATTGCACCGCCCTAGAGGAAGGGGGTCACGGTCATGCGGGGCACAGTGGATGAAGATGGCGTGGTGCCATCATGCCATGCCGAGGAAGCCCCATGGATAGGCCGCTACGGTCGGGCCTCCCCATGGTAGGGTCGCCCCTTTGTGGGGCCGCCCCACGGCTCGGCCACCGCGGAGGGGCCGCCCCTCAGCAGGGTCGCCCCGGACGTGCCTCCCCATGGCCGAGCCGCCACGGTCGGGCTGCCCCTCAGTGGGGCCTCCCCACGGCCGGGCCGCCCCAACTGGGCCACCACTCGGACGGGCCGCCCCTCGGCCGGGCCGCCCCTCTTCCGGGCTGCCACAGGTGGGTTGCCCCTCGGTCGGGCCGCCACGGGACGGGCCGCCACATGCCGGGACGCCCTCAGGTCGGGCCGCCTCTTCGGGCCTGGCCGACCACTTGGTTCGGGCCACACCCGTGGACCGGGTCAGACCTTCATTCGGACTGGATCGGTCCGACTGGGTCGGACCGGACCTGGACCCACTACATCCATTTACGCCTTTTAGCCTGCATCTTGGGTTACGGGTTTCTGAACGATGAACCTTCTATGGTGATGGAATTCTTGGAGTGAGAAGATTCTTTTGGCATACCCCAATAGAGGTTTGGATGTAGGTGGGGTATGGTCGAGTTGGTTTGAGCCTAAAAACCAACAGGGCCCCTAGAACAGAAATGCCAATAACTCACAGACCGGACGTCAGATTGACACGTTTTTTGTCGCGTTTGGTTAATTATGATGAGACAAAACTAAGAGATACATTAACAGGAGACATAGTGGCAGTTGATGTATCGATACTTGGATCGAGGAGCAGACCCTCCTGGAATCGAGTGTACTGTGTGCGGGAACCATTGGGATGGCTGTGATTGATATGACAAGATCCTCCATGGGTTCGACAGCGATGATAATATATTAGAATCCTCCATGGGTTCGACAATAATTACTTCTGTACTGGGATCCTCCATAGGTTTGATAGTGGTGACTACTATACCGAGATCCTTCGTGGGTTTGATAGTGACGACTTCTGTACCAGGATCCTATGTGGGTTTGACAGCACTGATATTGTTCCAGGATCCTATTTGGGCTTGAAAGAGGAGATGATTCAGTATCTACAAATAATCATATCTACCCCTCTACATGAGTAGTATACCTTTGTGAGTGGAGTAATGTCTTTCAACCATTTTCATCGTGGTGATTGACTTTACTTCCTTTGGGGAATGCGTTGTGTTTGGGCTCGAGAGTTGGATCCGGACTATGATTGATAACTTAGGTATATGTATGGGCATATACCTAAGTAAGGTTGGTTGATACGTCGTGATTGTATCTTAATTTAATGTTTTATCCTTAGTGGATTCTGGGAGACCTTCTGCGGTCTTGGGGTCCCCTACTGAGTATTGTTATACTCACCCCTGCACGGGCTTCACCCGATCCTTGTTGTGTTCCGTGGAGACGACAGTCAGCAGTGATCAAGGCTGAGGGTGACGGACGAGAGTATGCTCAGAGATGGAATAGACGGGACATACCTCAGAGATGAGTGTTCAAGTTCTGTACCAACCCTTCAGGTAGGATTCCTCTGTGGATGATCCTGAATCTATTTTCCTTTTTTACTTGTACATGTACTTCTTGTTCAGTTGGGTTTGTACACTGGCCCACTTAACTTCAGCACACTTTTCTTTTCTATTTTCGTACTTGTTGCCTCTACTTCTTGTGTTCAGACTATATTGGTTACAGGTTTAAAGGTAATTCCATACCTTTTTATCATGGATTCGCCTTTGGTGCTAGTCACCAGCCCCTAGAAAATGGAAGGAGGGCTTGGGGTAGTCACGGCACGGGCCCCGAGGACAAGTCGTGACAAATTGGTATCAGAGGAGTCGTTTCTACTACAGAATTTGGACTCTGATTTTTTAACAGCAATAGTGTTAAGTGTTTTGGGTGTGGTTATTAGTTTAGGGAAACTGGTGTTGGTGTGGTGTCTGACATATCCATACACTAGGACTCTAAATTCTGATTTATGACTCAGTGCACGAAAACACTGATTACATGTCTGTTTCCTTTGAAAAGTTTTTTTCATGATTTCTTTGTGTCATCTCACATGTTATATTGTTTTGACCATGGTGCACCTGATTATATTTAGATGTCCCCACATAGGCAGCCAACTAGCATTCCGAGTTCCGTACGAGATGGTAGCCCACCGAGCGACGAGGCCTCGGTGCAGGGCCCTATCATAGTAGAGGTACCAGTGGTACCTCTACCTACTGGACCACATATACCACCAGCTCCAGTAGTAGTGAGTGCACTCCGTCTGAGTGTGTTTCACAAGTTCCAGCACGAGAGGCCACCCAGGTTCTAGGGAGAGACGGACCCATAGGCATCTGAGGATTGGCTGAGGCTATTGTGAGAGTTTTCATATTGGTAGGGACACCAGCCGAACTCATGGTGATCCTTGCCACGAGTCTCATGCATGTAGCGTCAGGAATATGGTGGAGCCTGATGCTCTAGGTTCATGTCAATGTATCATTACTCTGGACAAAATTCGATAGTCTCTTCTGCTCAGAGTTTGTTCCAGCCACCATTCATGTGGTGTAGATTTCAGAGTTACTTCATCTACAGTAGGGTAGCATGATAGTAGCTGAGTACTCTGCGAGGTTCACCAACCTCTCATGCTACTCCAAGGATATGGGGAAGGGGCCATTCTTCAGATCATTGACATTCAAGAGGGGACTCAGGCATGAGATTAGGGCTTCGATGATCTCTGTCAGCATCCCAACGCAGGCGGGGGTGCTGGAGCCGGCCCTTCTTGTTGAGATTTTTCTTGCTGAGCAGTCACCAGGGTGAGACATAGTAGAGCCTTCTATAGCCGGCAGTAGACAAATGTTGCAGAGGTCCAAGCGGACCCAGCCATCAGGTGCATGACCCCAGGATACATGTTATGGTCGAGAGGAACACGAGAAAGAGTTAGTCATATGAGGAACATGCAGTGCTATGCATGCGGCGGGCAGGGTCACATGGCTCAAGACTGCCCGACCTACCATGCAGATGAGCAGTAGATAGTATAGGGACCTCCCAAGAAGAGGTAGAGCTTTGACCGTGGAGGTTCGCTGGGAGCAGGTGAACATGGCAGAGGAGTTGGCCAAGCAGCGAGTGGTGGATGACGTTTCGAGGCTCTACCACCACCACCACCAGGAGGTCCACCTTGAACACAGGGAGCTAGAGGATAGAGGCTGGCTCAGATCCAAGAAGTCGATGCTTATAACCATGGTGCACCTGAGAATATTTGAGGTACTATCTGTGTCTACTCCACCCTTGTTGCATTACTTATAGACACAGGTGTCAGTCATTTTTTTATTGTCATTTCCCTCGTTCGGAGCTCGGAGATTATGACGAAGTCGTTGGATCGATCCTTACGACTTGAGACTCCTACGGGAGTAGACTCGACGATTACGCACTGGTGCCGACAGTGTGTGAATACTCTAGGAGGAGAGAGCTTTGGCTGGGATCTTCTCATAGCGGCATCAAGGACTTATGATGTCATCATGGGTATGGTCTTGTTATCCACAGTTCAAGCTTAGATTAACTGTATTAGGCGCAAATTGTGGTGTGTCCACAAGGATGGGACTAGTTTCACCTTCACCGGTGAGAAGGGAGCCTTAGAAGTGCAGGATGGACTTACATAGAGGAAGGGATAGTTGATCACACCTCAGTTGGCTAGTCTCATCCTCGGAGCGGATGATATGTGGAGTCTGAGTTTTAATATTATAGTAGATCAGTACGCAGATGTTTTCCATGATGACATTATAGGACTACCTCCTCACAGAGAGGTATAATTCTATATTGACCTATACCTTGGGATGACACCGATGTCTACTCTAGCATGTTGGATGGCTCCCACCAAGATTCGTGAGTTTCGGGTACAGTTGGAGGACTTGTAAGGGATGAGATTTATCCGACCCAGTTTTTCACCCTGGGCATCTCTGATTTTGTTCACCAAGATGGCTGATGGGAGTTTGCGACTTTGTGTTGATTACCGTCACCTGAACCAAGTGATCATGAAGAACAATTACCCAGTACCGAGTATTGATGACCTCTTTGATCAGCTTAAGGGATCACTATGGTTCTCAATGATAGCCCTTAGGTTAGGCTATAACTAGCTCATAGTTTGAGATGAGGATTTGTAGAAGATGGCCTTCAGGTGTCGGTATGGCCACTAAGATTTCTTGGTTATTACCTTCGGCGTAACCAACGCTCCCGCAGTGTTCATGAGTCTCATGAATCGGATCTTCTAGCCATACCTCGATCACTTTTTCATAGTATTCATCGACAACATACTGATCTTATTGACTATTGAGGAGGAGAATTCCTACCATTTGCGAGTAGAACTGGACACACTCTGAGAGCACCAGCTTTATGGTAAGCTCTTGAAGTGATTGTTTTGTATTCAAGAAGTTCACTTCTTGTGAAACGTCATCTCGGAGGTAGAATATGTAGTGAATCCAGTGAAGATTGAGGCAGTACTTGCTTGGGAACCACCCATGAGTGTGGGGGAGGTACAAAGTTTTCTGGGACTAGTTGGGTACTATCAGAGATTTGTGCCAGATTTTTCTAGAGTTGCAGCACCGCTTTCAGCGTTGACAAAGAAGGGGAAACCATTGGTGTGGTTAGAGAGATACCAGCAGAGCTTTCAATAGATAAGGCAGAGGTTGAATAGTGTGTGCCCATCTTGAGGCTACCCAAGGAGGGTGTTGGGTACGTAGTTTACGATGACACATCAGGGACCGGACTCAGGTGTGTCCTGATGCAGGAGCGAGCAGTGATCTCATAGGGTTCTCTGCTGTTGAGATAGCATGAGCAAAACTACGCTACCCATGACCTGGAGTTAGTAGGAGTGGCCTTTTCCTTGAATATGTGGCAGCACTATCTGATGGGCAAGTATTTTACAGTCTAGTC
The DNA here is from genome assembly GCA_963277665.1 of Viscum album. Classification (NCBI taxonomy): domain Eukaryota; kingdom Viridiplantae; phylum Streptophyta; class Magnoliopsida; order Santalales; family Viscaceae; genus Viscum; species Viscum album. The sequence continues at coordinate 1,323,497,576 of OY728143.1, forward strand.
TAACCACCAGAGTCTCATGTACATCTTCTTGCAGAAGGACCTGAACCTGAGACAGCGACGATGGCTCCAGTTCCTCCAGGACTATGAATTTGAGATAATCTATACTCATGGGAAGGGGAACTTTGTAGTAGATGCTCTCTGTAGAAGATATGGCATTTAGCTACTAGCCGCATTGCAGATATCCTTTGTGGATAGAGATGGAGTTGCCTATCTACAGTCTCTCACAGTCACTCCTCCACATCTTTAGCGAGTCAGGGAGGCACAACGTGGGGACATTGACTGTGAGACGCGACATGCTCAAATATCCACAGGGCAGGCACCTGATGGATTTTTTTGAAGCTGGAGGGCATGTCATTCTCTTCAGAGGAAGTACAATGGTACCAGTTTCACTTCAGGAGGAAGTGTTTGTGGAGTTTTACACATCTTCTTTAGCGGTACATCTATGAGTGGAAAAGGTGTATCATGATCTATGATGACAGAACTGGTGTCCATGTATAAAGAAAGTAGTAGCATAGTTTGTCTCACAATGCCTTACTTGTTAGCAAGTGAAGGTGGTCCACCAGGTTCCAGCAAGCTTTGTTTATCCCTTAGAGGTCCCAGAGTGGAAGTGGGACAGGATATCCATGGATTTCTTTATGGGACATCCACATACATCTAGAGGACATGACTCTATATGGGTGATTGTCGACTGACTCACCATGTCATCCCACTTCCTACTGATCAGAGAGAAGGGCTGAGTAGAGAGCTTGGGACGCCTCTACGTATAATAGATCATATGACTTCATGGTGTCCCATCGACGATCATCTCCGATCGAGATGATCGTTTCACTTCCCAGCTATGGAAGGGGTTGTAGTAGGCTTTCGGGACGTAGCTTCGCATGAGCACTGCCTTCCATCCTCATACGGATGGTCAGACTGAGAGGACCATTCAGACTCTCGAGGACATGCTCCGTGCATGCGTCCTCAACTTCGGTCGTAGCTGGGAGGATCACTTACCCATGGTAGAGTTTACATATAACAACAGCTACCACTCCACCATCAGGATGGCACCTTTCGAGGCACTTTATGACCGACCTTGCTGACCACCTATGTGTTGGACTGACCCAAGGGAGTCTACACTTTGGGACCAGAGATAGTGTAGGCTATGATGGAGAAGGTGTAGATCATCCAAGAGTGGATGAAGACTGCACATATCAGGCAGTCTTATGCTGATAGGAGATAGAGACCACTGGAATTCAAGTATGGTGACCACATCTTTCTATAGGTCTCACCTTGACGAGGTCTATGGAGATTTTTCCGAGGTGGCAAGTTATCTCCATGATTCATCGGAATTTTTCAGGTCCTTAATAGAGTAGGTGAGGTGGCTTATCGCTTGGCTCTTCCACCTCAGTTGCACCAGGTGAACGACGTCTTCAATGTATCTCAGCTGAGGAGATACGTGAATGACCCTTCTCACATCATCGACCATGGGGAGATAGACATCGATGACGGGGATACATTCATAGAGGTTCCAGTGGAGATTGAGGATTGATAGGAGTGGGTCCTGCGTGGATGGTAAATACCTTGCGTGCATGTTCTCTGGTAGCACAGGAACCTCCAGGAGAGCACATTGGAGCGGGTGTCTCAGATGTGTGCTCAGTACCCTCATTTGTTTCCTTAGTCTGAGTTATAGCTTACAGGGATGTAATGCCCTAAGGTGGGGAGAATTTAAAGACCTGGAATCCCCATGGGATTTTTTTTATATACATGGGAATTTTATGTAACGCCCCGACCCCAGCTACCCAGAGTCGGTGCATTACTTCGTAACATTGGCATGATCACAAAAGATCAAGTCTCGAAAGACCGATTAGTTTAGTAGCCTTGGAAACACTAGATACATTCACAAGTCTTTCATTACATCAAAAAGTAAACAAACTACAATAACATGGTCTTCATATTCCACAATCATATCCCTTTCTGACTACCCCTGCAGGTCATTCATAAAATACTTCTTCACATCCTGGAAAAATATTAAAACATTGAATGGGGTGAGCTCAGATGCTCAGTAAGGTTAACAATATAGTGGAAGCTTTCACAAATAAACATTAACATTTAAGGCAATGTATAACTAAAACAAAAGCCTTTTAAAATTGAACTTCAACATAATATGGAAAAAGTAAAATGAGATAATGCCATTCACTTCTTCACATGGATATTCTACTGGTCGAATAATCACATGCAATATCAATAACCACTTTCATAATGATGGAATGCATAATGCCAGACTATCATAACCACGTAGCCAAGGCCTCGTGCCAAGACGACAAATAAGATTTTGTCAAGGCCTCGTGCCAAGACACTAGTTTGTCTCATGAGACCTACTGATTCAATTTTTTTTTGAAGATACTTACGTTTAAAATTGCACAGATATACTCCAGTGTTCTTTTTCTAAAAACATTAAGCAAGCCTCTGAAAACAAAATAACTAATTCTGAGACTGCTCGACTAATTACAGGCCATGATGGGTCCACGCCCAATCCCTTCCTGTCTACCACACTCGAGAGTCGGGTTTTATGAAATCATTTTTATGATTGCGTTAAATACGTATACTTTTGAACTAGATATTCATATATTGGAGAGAAATATCTCTTTTTTGAAATCATTTAAAAATCAAATAATTATAAAAGAAATACTTTGGAATAAACGTAAAAGTCAAATGGGTTTATACACCGTATAAAAGAAAGTTGTGTATAAAACCAAATATGCCTCAATGAAAGGGGATTGAGACGAAGTCCTTAAAAAGATCATTTTTTTAAATAAAGTACATCTATAATGTGTATTCACTATAAGTACACATAAATAATGTAAAAATACAAGATAGGACCTAATAATATCATGACATAATTTGAAAGTAGGAGATTAACCCAAAGAATAGAAATTGGGTTAAGAAGTTCCCTTACAAAGATAATTTTTTACATAAAATAGATCTATTATGTGTATTTACTATAAGTACACATAAATAAAGTACAAATACAATACATCACAGAATAATATCATGACATAATTTGAAAATAGGAGATTAACCCAAAGAATTGAAATTGGGTAAGAAATTCCCTTACCTTGCGTCCAGTCCTGACTAGACCATTCTTTAACCTCCTGAATAATAAACTAGAGTTAATTTATATTTACTTAAGAACCTTTTTAATTTTAATTATTCCTTTTATATACCTTATTACCATGTTATGAACATTATTTAATTATTTAAGTTAATAACGGTCGTTTTGTCGATCTTTGGTACTTGAGTCAAAAATAAACTTCTTATAATTACAAGTTGTTCATGTGGTGAAATATCCATTATATCCAGAATTATATTCATGATGTAGATATCATATATATCATATATATACAGTATATACATTCATTCATAATGTCACGTAACATTTAGAGGTAAGAAATGAAATGCACCGTTCATGGAGACGATAAGCCGTACGTACGCATGAACGCTACTTTCATTTCTATTTCGTATTTAATGGAATGAAATCATAATGATATAAATTTATAATACACTTACAGTATAATATAGTGTATAATACCATTTAATCCATACTTTATACATCCCACATATGGCATTAACGATTCAAATCACTTTGAGGGGGCGGTAGTCCGCACTTTCTAAAATGAATCTATCGTATTTTACCCATAATGGAAATCATAAAGTATGCCATAAATGAGAAATACAGAAGTATAAGTAAAACATAAACATATTTTATATCATATTTAAATATAGTGACATCTTAATTTCCACCTTTGAAGGTTTTATATGAGTGTTGAACAATCATCGTTTCGTGAGGCAGAAATTCGCCATCCACAGAAACCGTATGTTCATTAACCCTTAGATGTAGGTGTGTGTAAGTGTAGCTCGAATCATTCTTATAACAACATCCTAGTATATTGAGGATACTTGTGTTGTTACAAAAGAAATGAATAAAAAGAGTTTACGGGGTTGGAGAAGAAAAATAAAACAAAACAACATTAGAGAAGACATTACCTCAAAATCGGGTAACTCTTTTTGATTTGAGCCAAAGGATTCATTGAGAAGAGTTCGTCCCAAAGTGAGGCTTCTAGGAGTAATAGGGGGATGTTGGGAGAGTATTTGGGCAGAGGTTGGCCGAGCCAAATGGCTTGAAGGTGTGAATAAGGTGGGAGAGGTGGGGGCCTTTTATAAGTGGAGAGGAGGGGCTCTTTTGGAAAGATTGAAATGTTACATTATTATACAATTATTTTAGGATTCTAAAGGTCCCACACTTATATAATTAGTGGATAAGGTGATAAGGGTTCGAAATATACTCATCCAATCGACTTTGGACAAGTGTAAGCCTTGGATTTTGCATTATCTTCTCATTTTATTTAAATCGTTAAATAATGAGGTCATCGCTGCATCATAATTATGTCATAAATAATTTAATTTATTGAATGTCTAAAAATTATAAAAAAACTACTATGATGTAGTAAATCTTTTTAGCTTTCTAATTAATATTTATAGTCAAAATTTGGACTTGTTTAACCCCACTTAAAAACTGTTTTAGTAAAACAACTCATGTTTGTTTTAATTTAATTTTAACATTAAATAAATATATATTAATGTCATTTTCCAACCAAAGTGGCTCCATGGGGTCCCCAAGTTGACCCATGGGTTGTCTTGGTCGGCCATGAATCATACAATAGGATTAGGACAAGTGTCAAGCTCATATCATATTATTAAAACATTTTTTTTACCTTAAACTACACTAATTACCTCTAATCGCGATTAAGAACTTAAAAGTTACTATTCACCAAAAAATTATTTTAATCTCATTGAACCACATTTTATTTCTTAATGACAACCATGTATGTCGGATTTTTTAAAATCAAATCACAGAAGTGGTAATATTTCATTTAAACGAAAAATCAGTTATTTAACTACCACTTAGTGGTTTCACTATTCATCAAAAATTGAAGTTTTTTTGAACAATGCCAAAATTTCACCCTAAGCTATAATTGATATTCCAAATTCAAAAATGATGTCTATTTTACAAAATTCCAAACATATAAGTTGAATTAATTAATTTTATAATTAATTCCCGCTGTCACAACAAATAGCGTGTTTTAAGAAACAATTTATATCAAAAGATTGACAATTGTTTATGTCCAATTTCAATGTTAAATTAATTCTAATGACCACCATTGGATAAAATGGTAAAAATATATTCTAATTATAGTTTAAAACCACTAAATAGTATAATTTATCACTATAAATTATTTTGATTAAAAAATTTGTTTTTAAGTATTTTTCACAATTCATAAAAAATTAGAAGTTCTCAGAAAAATACCAAAAATTTAACATAGGCTGATTTCGATATTATGAATACAAAAATGAAGTCCATTTTGAAATATAAAATTTCTATAATTTTAAAAAGTGGTTATTACTATTCATAACGACTACATTGATTAGTCGCGGTATTTTAGAACTCGAAGTTGCGTACAATGCAAGCTATTGCATTATTGAATTAGAAGTGTATCGTGGAAGCTCGGGGTGTTACATTCTCCCCTCCTTCAATAAATTGCATCCTCGCAATTTGAAATTTTTCTTGGAAAATAAATGGTCAAAAATTGAAAATACCTTTGTAGAAAACCCACATTGGAAATAAGGTTAATAAAAATATAACTTTAAAAGAAATAAAGATAAGTACAAAGGTCACCCAAGATAGCCCATACTAAGATTCTATGAAAATATGGATATGAAAAAAAACAAACCATCATGTTCTGATGGAGAGTTGTAGAAAACTGGATTAGGAGAAAGTTTAACCACAAGAAAATCACAAACTTGTGATTGGTTAAATGGTCATTGAATCCCCAGTTGGAAAAGTTAACCGACAACATTTTTGTTTTAAGTTACCGTTTATAATGTTGAGGAATTTATTTAGGAGATTTACTAAGAACGTAAGGGAATATACATACTTGTTATGTATACTTTCATTCGTTAATAAATTTTTACCACAAACCCTACTTTTACTCCAAATGGTAACGGAACTCAAAAATATTCTATTTATCCTAATTGTTTAAGGTTCCAAATATTAACACATACCATTTAGATTAGAAAAACTATTTTTTAATAACCAGGGACTTCACGTAGTCCAGTGGTAGGCGATTAATCCCAATCGCACTATGGTTGTGGGTTCGATACCCACAACTTTGTCTGACGCAATGGGTTGTCACTCAGTCTGCGTGTTGCCCTTTTTATAAATATCAAAAAATAAACTTAACAATAGTATCCAATGTAAAATATAATCCATTCCAACCTTTATAGTTATCCAAAATACTTCTGTCCAACTCACAGTCCAGATTTTATGAGGAAGGTAAACATAATGAAGCTCCTTTTTTTCCTGCGTAACAACATGTGAACACCTTCATCATGTATTATTTTAAAACACTGCAACATACTGAATTACCATAAATCCTTATTGATTACATTCATGATCCCTTATTCCTTATAGAAAACTAGATATACTCCTTCTATCCAAAAATGTATACAAATCATTAATCAGTTTCAAGGATGTTAAGAATATCCAACATAATTTATCTGAATCAATCATGTCTTATTCCAAAATCACTATCTCGGTATCAGAACCATATTATGGTTTATCTTTCTCTCAACCATATATTTTCCAAAAATTTAACCTACTGTGGAGTAACTTTTCTTGGTTCCACACAATCTCAAGTCCTAGATGAAATAGTACTTCAGTACAATCCTTATATACTACATAATTATTATAACCCGTACATCATTGATACAACACTCAAATTACAAAATTCATTAATAACAACATAAGAACTCTAATCATTCCGCCTCATCTGTGGTAGTATCATAACTTGATTATTATCCAATAACATCATTTGGGGCATACTCTGATGATTTGAACATTGGTTTGCGTAGTGTCCCCACTCCTTGCAGATGAAGCATTGTACATTTGAAACCTTTTTCTTACCCTTGCAGTCACGCACTTGGTGTCCTTTTTCTCCACACTTATAACAAAATCCCATTCCCTTCAGGCATATTCCAAGGTGTTTCTTCCCACAGTTATCACATATTGGAAAATTCCTCTTTTCCCTCGTCCCTTTATCCATCATTATCTCTTCCATCCTTTTCTTCTCTTTCAACCCTTCAAATCCATAAGACTCAGAGAATTCTCTACTTATCTTATTAACACATGATACTATTTCATCATATCTTGATAACACATGGGAGAACATTTCCATTCTAATTGTTGGCTTAATACCATGAAATATATGATCCTTCTTACTCTTTGGATCATACATATTGATGGAGTTCACATTCCTTCTACTGGGCGCCATTTCTATACAATGCCATAAACTTGGTTAGTTTATGAATCAAAATACATAATAACAAACTTCAAAACACTTATAATAAATTGAACTATTTTTGGATATAATCCATAATCATAAATATGTTTTCTTCTAGGATGTATATCATCATAACCCTTTATAGTGGTTTGTAAAGAAAATGAAAATTATCCTAAGCATATCCCCCGGGAGTGTCGTAACCAAGAGTAAAGAAAGGCCCGTTGTCATGCACCAGTTCCCGTTCGAGTCTAGCTCAAAGTGGTGTTTTCGAGTTTTACCCCTAGGTACATCTGTGCCAGAGCCGCCTCTACCTGCTCGTATCCAGATAGGGATGTATTGCTCGGAAAACTCACAAAATCTCTATAACACCAAAATTATAGGAAGTTCTTCTTTACTAATCAGTAAAGTCTATCTTTGGGATATATGCTCTAATCAGAGTTTATCTAAATCTAGCTTCCAAGGTTAGTACTAAACTGCCTCTGATACCAACTGTAACGCCCCGACCCCAGCTACCCTGAGTCGGTGCATTACTTCGTAACATTGGCATGATCACAAAAGATCAAGTCTCGAAAGACCGATTAGTTTAGTAGCCTTGGAAACACTAGATACATTCATAAGTCTTTCATTACATCAAAAAGTAAACAAACTACAATAACATGGTCTTCATAGTCCACAATCATATCCCTTTCTGACTACCCCTGCAGGTCATTCATAAAATACTTCTTCACTTCCTGGAAAATATTAAAAAATTGAAAGGGGTGAGCTCAAATGCTCAGTAAGGTTAACAATATAGCGTAAGCTTTCAAAAATAAACATTAACATTTAAGGCAATGTATAACTAAAACAAAATCCTTTTAAATATGAACTTCAACATAATATAGCAAAAGTAAAATGAGATAATGTCATTCACTTCTTCACATGGATATTCTACTGGTCGAATAATCACATGAAATATCAATAACCACTTTCATAATGATGGAATGCATAATTCCAGACTATCATAACCACGTATCCAAGGCCTCGTGCCAAGACCACAAATAAGATTTTGTCAATGCCTCGTGCCAAGACACTAGTTTGTCTCATGAGACCTACCGATGCAATTTTTTTTAGAAGATACTTACGTTTAAAATTGCACAAATATACTCCAGTGTTTTTTTTCTGAAAACATTAATCAAGCATCTGAAAACAAAATAACTAATTCTGAGACTGCTCGACTAATTACAGGCCATGATTGGTCCACGCCCAATCCCTTCATGTCTACCACACTCGAGAGTCGGGTTTTCTGAAATCATTTTTAAGCTTGCGTTAAATACGTATACTTTTGCACTGGATATTCATATATTGGAGAGAAATATCTCTTTTTTGAAATCATTTAAAAATCACATAATTATAAAAGAAATCCTTTTGAATAAACGTAAAAGTCAAAGGGGTTTATACACTGTATAAAAGAAAGTTGTGTATAAAACCAAATATGCCTCAATGAAAGGGGATTGAGACGAAGTCCTTAAAAAGATCATTTTTTTAAATAAAGTACATCTATAATGTGTATTCACTATAAGTACACATAAATAATGTAAAAATACAAGATAGGACATAATAATATCATGACATAATTTGAAAGTAGGAGATTAACCCAAAGAATAGAAATTGGGTTAAGAAGTTCCCTTACAAAGATAATTTTTTACATAAAATAGATCTATTATGTGTATTTACTATAAGTACACATAAATAAAGTAAAAATACAAGACATCATAGAATAATATCATGACATAATTTGAAAATAGGAGATTAACCCAAAGAATGGAAATTGGGTAAGAAATTCCCTTACCTTGTGTCCTGTCCTAACTCGACCATTCTTTAACGTCCTGAATAATAAACTAGAGTTAATTTATATTTACTTAAGAACCTTTTTCATGTTCATTATTCCTTTTATATCCCTTATTACCATGTTATGAACATTATTTAATTATTTAAGTTAATAACGGTCGTTTTGTCGATCTTTGGTACATCAGTCAAAAATAAACTTCTTATAATTACAAGTTGTTCATGTGGTGAAATATCCATTATATCCAGAATTATATTCATGATGTAGATATCATATATATCATATACATACAGTATATACATTCATTCATAATTTCACGTAACATTTAGAGGTAAGAAATGAAATGCACCGTTCATGGAGACGATAAGTCGTACGTACGCATGAACGCTACTTTCATTTCCATTTCGTATTTAATGGAATGAAATCATAATGATATAAATTTATAATATAATTACAGTATAATATAGTGTATAATACCATTTAATCCATCCTTTATACATCCCACATATGGCATTAACGATTCAAATCACTTTGAGGGGGCGGTAGTCCGCACTTCCTAAAATGAAATTATCGCATTTTACCCATAATGGAAATCATAAATTATGCCATAAATGAGAAATACAGAAGTATAAGTAAAACATAAACATATTTTATATCATATATAAACATAGTTACATCTTAATGGCCACCTTTTAAGGTGTTATATGAGTGTTGAACAATCATCGTTTCGTGAGGCAGAAATTCGCCATCCACAGAAACCGTATGTTCTTTAACCATTAGATGTAGGTGTGTGTAAGTGTAGCTCGAATCCTTCTTATAACAACATACTAGTATATTTAGGATACTGGTGTTGTTACAAAAGAAATGAATAAAAAGATTTTAGGGGGTTGGAGAAGAAAAATAAAACAAAACAACATTAGAGAAGACATTACCTCAAAATCGGGTAACTCTTTTTTATTTGAGCCAAAGGCTTCCTTGAGAAGAGTTCTGCCAAAAGTGAGGCTTCTAGGAGTAAGAGGGGGAAGTTGGGAGAGTATTTGGGGAGAGGTTGGCCGAGACAAATGTCTTGAAGGTGTGAATAAGGTGGGAGAGGTGGGGGCCTTTTATAAGTGGAGAAGAGGGGCTCTTTTGGAAAGATTGAAATGTTACATTATTATACAATGCTTTTCGGATTATAAAGGTCCCAAACTTATATAATTCGTGGATAAGGTAATAAGGGTTAGAAATATCCTCATCCAATAGGCTTTGGACAAGTGTAAGCCTTTTATGTTTCATTATCATCTCATTTTAATTAAATCGTTAAATAATGAGGTCATCGCTGCATCATAATGATGTCATAAATAATTTAATTTATTTAATGTCTAAAAATTATAAAACAAATACTATGATGTAGGAAATCGTTTTAGCTTTCTAATGAATATTTATAGTCAAAATTTGGACTTGTGTAACCCCACTTAAAAACTGTTTTAGTAAAACAACTCATGTTTGTGTCAATTTAATTTTAACATTAAATAAATATATATTAATGTCATTTTCCAACCAAAGTGGCTCTATGGGGTCCCCAAGTTGACCCATGGGTTTTCTTGGTCGGCCATGACTCATCCAATAGGAGTAGGACAAGTGTCAAGCTCATATCATATTATTAAAACATTGTTTTTACCTTAAACTACACTAATTTCCTCTAATCGTGATTAAGAACTTAAAAGTTACTATTCACCAAAAAATTATTTTAATCTCATTGAACCACAATTTACTTCTTAATGAAAACCATGTATGTCGGATTTTTGAAAATCAAATCACAGAAGTGGTAATATTTTATTTAAACAAAAAATCAGTTATTTAACTACCACTTAGTGGTTTCACTATTCATCAAAAATTGACATTTTTCAGAACAATGCCAAAATTTCACCCTAAGCTATAATTGATATTATGAATTCAAAAATGATGTCTATTTTACAAAATTCCAAACATATAAGTTTCATTAATTAATTTTATAATTAATTCCTGTTGTCACAACAAATAGTGTGTTTTAAGAAACAATTTATATCAAAAGATTGACAATTGTTTATGTCCAATTTCAATGTTAAATTAATTCTAATGACCACCATTGGATAAAATGGTAAAAATATATTCTAATTATACTTTAAAACCACTAAATAGTATAATTTATCACTATAAATGTAAAGACCCGTAACATTCAAGGGAAATTTTTTCTTAATTTTCTTTAGAATTTTACAAGAGCGCGGTTTCAGACGACACCTGATTCCGAGGTCCGGAGTGCCCGGAATTAATTTCTGAAGTTTGGCTCGGGTACGTTCAGTGAACGAACGAGCGGGTATTCCTATCTTTTGATCGGGTGCTCGGAATTGAAATCCGAGGGCACCGATGAACTCGCAGCGCCGATATTCTCTTAATGAGACCTTTTCGGAAGTTGCGTTTGTTGCGGGTTGAAAGTTAGTTTTTGGGTTTTTAGTTTAAGTTAAATAAAATTTGTGAGGAACAAATTTTATTTTTATCTAGTTAAGTCCTACCAAAGGGAGTTGGGAGTTGGACCCACATCCACTTAACCTCCCTTGGGAGGATTAAGTGAGGTGGGGTCCACACGAACCCCAACTCCTCAAATTCTCTCAAAACCTCCCCTTTAACTCATTTAATTTAATGTTGTCAACTTGGGTTACTTAATTAATTATGGGAGTTAAACCTTTTTGAATTTCAAACTTTTGAAATTCTAATGTGTTTTGTAATAATAAAATAAGAAGTTGTCTTATTTTATTATGGGTTGTTGTTTGTCTCCTTGAGAGCTTTTGGAGAGCTTCTTCTTCATCTTCAAGCTCTGACGAAGAACGAAGAACGCTCAAACTCCGACGAAGAACGACGCCTCTCTTCTTCGTCCTCGGTGTCAACGTGAGGGAACGCCGCTTCCTCCTCGGATACCCTTCGTCGACATAAGAGGTTTCTCCAACGACGTATCACATCGGACGTATCTCTTCGTCAACGGAATTGACGAACGACTACCGCGACGCCCGATCTCCGCGACGTCAACTTCCGCGGACATAGTCAAATCCTCGAACTTATACCCGAGGTAGGGGTTGTTGTTTCATTATTTATTTATTCCATTTCTTGAACGTGGATCTGGAATGTCTAACATGAGGCTTTGAATGTTCAAGTTGAGTTTTTATTTAACGTGAGGGGGGCCGGACCGCATGAACACGGCCGAACCCCCCCTCCAACGTTTATGTTGATTTATCTTGCGGGTGTAAGCAAGTGGCGTGGTGCCGTCGCACCACGCGGATGATCGTGCAAATATTTTACGCGGCGCCGTCGTGCTACGCCAAGGAAAAATCTTCAAGAACGCGACGCTGTCGCGCCGCGTTGAAAGGAATCATGGCACGGCGAAAGGGGCGCGGTGCCGTCGCACCGCGCCGGACGACGAACACCGCGGCCGGTTCCGGGCCGCGGTGGGACGAGAAGACCGCGGCCGGTTCCGGGCCGCGGCGGCAGAGAAGACCGGCGGCCGGGCCGCCGGCGTCGGAAGCCGTAGGGGGGACCGGAATTTCCGGTCCCGTTGGAGAAACCGGCCGGCCAGTTGGCCGGCTGGAAGTCTTTAAAACCGGGGGAATTAATCCCCCGGCCACCTCTTAAAACCCCCCCCCCCCCTCTTTATGAGGGGGGCGGTTCTTTGAAGGAGGGGGGCAGCCGGCCCCCCGGTTCGTTTCCAGCAAGCCCCCCCCCCACGTGTGGGGGGCGTTTTTATTTTTTTTTTGGGCGCGGCATATAGCCGCGCCGTCCTTGAAGAAGCGGGGGCTGAGCCCCCGCGTGCCACCCTCGTGCGGCGCCAGGCGCCCGCCGCCGCGGCCCGCCGCCGTCGCCGCCGCCGCGCCGCCGCGCCGCCCCAGGGGGGGGGGGGTCGGGCCGGGTCGGCCCGGACCCGGACCCCCCGTTTCGAACCAGATTTGGTTTTTGGCCCATAACATGAGCCTCAGACCTCCGAATGACGAACCGTCTGCGGCAACGCGATCCTTGGATCGAGACGGTCGTTTCGGTATATCGCACTCAAGGTTTCGGATTACTTTGAGTTCGGCCGGGTTGGTTCGTTCACGAAACCAACCGGGCCTTCGGAGCGGAAACGCTCATATCTTGAGCCACGAACGTCTGATTGACCCGCCGTCAGTCGCGTTGCGTTCCTCTTAGTGAGACTGATCTTTTGGCATACTCCGCCCGAGGTTTGGACGCAGGTGGAGTACGGTCGGGTTGGTTTTTCCTTAAAAACCAAACGGGCCCCGGAGACGAAAAAGCCAATAACTCACAGACCGGGCGTCCGATTGACGCGCCGTCTGTTTCGTTGACTTCCTCTTGATGAGACGGAACTTTTGACATACTCCGCCCGAGTTTTGGATGCAGTCGGAGTATGGCCGGGTTGGATTGTACCCGAAATCCAACCGGGCCCCTGGAACGGGAAATCTGATATCTTTCAGACAGGACGTCCGTTTGACGAACCGTCAGCGGCGTTGGTGTTTACGTTTAGTAACGGTCCCTATGAGTATACCCTATGAGAGTTCGGGGTACAGTTGAGATACGGCCGTGATTGGTTCGCACTCGAAACCAATCGGGCCCCTGGGACGAAAAGGCTAATAACCCACAGACTGGGCGTCCGATCGACGCGCCGTCTGTTGCGTTGAGACCCCTGCGACGAGACGGACTTTTGAGATACTTCTTTGCGGGACTTTGTGATACTTGGAGTATAGACCAGTAGCTCGTGGAGCGGATCCTCCCGGAGACGAGCGTGCAGAGTACGGAGACCGTGTAGCCGGCTGAGACCTGACGACTGCTTGACCGACTCGACTTGGAGTGAGTCGACTAGCCCAGTGGACGGAGCGCCCGGTATTTGGCGGCAGACCCACGGCGGACGGAGCGCCTGGTAGTTGGCAGCAGACCCGCGGTACTCGACAGGAGGAGTACCTCAGTAGGCTATCTGGGTAGCGCCCGGTATTTGGCAGCAGACCCTCAGCGGACGGAGCGCCTGGTAGTTGGCAGCAGACCCGCAGTACTCGACAGGAGGAGTACTTCAGCAGTCTTAGGTTAGTGAGCGGCGGCCTCGGAGTCGTGACAGGGCCACTGTACACTCTAGAGACGGAGCTCTTCAGCAGTTACGGTTTCGATAATAAAAATCCTGGTTTGAGCTGAGACTTTGACCATTGTGTTTCCTCATGATTGAGATGGGTTACTTGATAACTTAGGTATATGTATGGGCATATACCTGGGTAGTGGTTATCCGTTGATCTCATGATCCTTGTGTTTCCTCATGACTGAGATGGGTTACTTGATAACTTAGGTATATGTATGGGCATATACCTGGGTAGTGGTTATCCGTTGATCTCATGATCCTTGTGTTTCCTCATGACTGAGATGGGTTACTTGATAACTTAGGTATATGTATGGGCATATACCTAAGTAGAGTTTATCTGTTGTGATCTTCTTGTGGTTATCCTTGTTGGTTTTAGTGAGACCTTGAGGGTCTCGGGGTCCCTACTGAGTATCGTTATACTCACCCCTGCACGGTGTATACCCGCACCTCGTTGTGTTGGTTGCAGACGACGGCCAGTACTGACAGAGGCCGAGTGTTCGAGGACTGGACGGTACCTGGAGGTGGACTATACGACGAGGCGGTACCCAGAGGCAGAACACTGGGCGGGACATACTCGGAGCAGACGGCGGGACCCGAGGAGCAGAGGAGCTATCTGTACCCACCCTTCAGGTGGGATTTCCAATGGTCAGCTCGGCGTAGCAGCTTTACTTTTCAGTTGCTGTTTTCCCTTTCGAGTTGTACTTTATAGTTGGGCTTGTATTTCCGGCCCCCTTTTTACTTTCCGCACTTTTAGTTGTACTCTGTTTTTGCTTAGTGTTACTTTCCGCTTCCTTACTCTGTGGTGTTTGTTTACTTTACAAAGGCAATGCCTTCCCTTTTTACTGGGATTTACGCCTTGGTACTTGTCGCCAGCCCCTGGCCTATGGAAGGCGGGCTTGGGGTAGTCACGGCACGGACCCCGAGGGCGGGTCGTGACAAATTGGTATCAAAGGAGTTCGGTTCTACCGCAGAACTTATAACTCTGATCTTTCTTTCTGTGAAGCAATAGTGTTAAGGGTACCGAGTGTGGTTTTCAGATCAGGGAGTCCAGTGTTGGTGCGGGCGGCCGACGTATCCATACACCAGGACCCTGACAACTGATTTCCGACTTTGTGCACGAAAACACTGATTGCGTGTGTGTTTTCAAAAGTTTTTCCCCTTAAAACAGCTCAAACCAGGTCAGCTCACCAGGTATAATCGTTTGATCGTGTTACGTTGTTTCTTTCAGGATGGCCCCACGACGGCAGCCAGCTAGGGTTCCGAGAATCGAACGTGACGACAGCCCACCGAGCGACGAGGCCTCGGTGCAGGGCCCTTTGTCAGCAGTGGCACCGGCGGTAGCTCTACCCGCCGAGCCCCCGATGCTTCCAGCAGCAGCCGCTGACGATGCACGTCGCCTCAGCGCACTGCATGAGTTTCAGCGCCAGCGACTGCCCAGGTTTCGCGGGGAAACGGATCCCCAGGCTGCAGAGGACTGGCTGGAGGCAGTGGTACGAGTGTTTAGGCTAGTGAGGACACCAGCAGACCTCATGGTGATCCTCGCTGCGAGCCTACTACACGCAGCAGCAGGACGATGGTGGAGCTTGATGCTCCAGGTGCACGATGAGGCATCCCTACTTTGGACGGACTTTGAGAGCCTCTTCCGCTCGGAGTTCGTCCCAGCCACCCTTTGTGCGGTGCGTATCCAGGAGCTTCTGCAGCTGCGGCAGGGCAGCATGACGGTCGCTCAGTACTCGGCGAGATTTACCGATCTCTCGCGCTACTCGACCGACATGGTACGGGACCCATTCTTCCGGGCCCGGACCTTCGAGCAGGGTTTGAGACACGAGATCAGGGCATCGCTGATCTCCCTCAGCTTACCGACTCAGACAGGAGTACTGGAACGGGCCCTTCTGATTGAGAGCTTCCTTGCCGAGTCTTCACCAGCGCAGCGACCCACCGCAGGGCGGCACGTAGCGGAGTCTTCGGTAGCAGGTAGCCGACAGATGACTCAGGGGTCCAGACAGACCAGACCTTCAGGCAGACGACCTCAGGGCACTGGCTCAGCAGTGCAGGGCACACAGCGTGAAGTCAGTCTTTTGAGTGGAAGACAGTGCTTTGCATGCGGCGGGCAAGGCCACATGGCTCGTGACTGCCCGACCCGCCATGCGGAGGAGCAGCAGACGGTTGAGGAACCACCTAGGCAGAGGCAGAGGTTCGACCGTGGCGGTCCGCAGGGAGGAGGCGGACGAGGCAGAGGAGCTGGCCGAGCAGCAGGTGGTGGACGACGCTTTGAGGCTCTGCCACCACCACCACCAGGAGGTCCACCCTGACCACAGGGAATAGGTGAACATGCGAGAGCACAGCTTCAGGCAGCTGAAGCTTACGATCATGGAGCTTTGGGAGCAGGTGGACAGGGGAGGAACTAGTGGATACGTCTTTTGTACTTCTAGTTCCATGTTGATGTTGCTTTTGTGTAGCGTCTTGTATTATGAGCTGCAATAATAAAAGACGCATCCTTTGTGATGTTTTCATTCCTGTCCTCTTTTGTGATGTTAATAAGAGGTTCCAGTTGACTGTTGACTTGACCCTCACTTGTGAGACATCTACTGGAGGAGACCAGTTACCACACACCGATGCCGACAGTGTGACTCAACCCTTGGAGGCGAGAGTAACGGTTGGATCTCTTAGTAGTAGCGTCGAGGCCTTACGACGTCATCCTTGGTATGGATTAGTATCATCCATGTTAGGATTGACTATTTTAGGCAAAGAATGTGGTTCATCCAGGGGATGAGACCAGGTTTCTCTTATCGGCAAAGAAGAAATCTCGCAGCTCTTGTGGGACCAGAGATGGTCCGGGCCACGTCAGAGGAGGTCCAGGTCATCCAGGAGCGGATGAGGACAGCACAGAGCCGGCAGAAGTCATTCGCTGACAGGAGGCGGAGGCCACTAGAGTTCGAGGATGGTGACCACGTCTTCTTGCGGGTCTCACCTCGACGTGGTATTCGGAGATTTGGCCGAGGAGGCAAGTTATCTCCGCGCTTCATCGGACCCTTCCAGGTCCTCAGCAGGGTTGGTGAGGTGGCTTATCGCCTGTCTCTACCACCTCAGTTGCACCGGGTGCACGACGTCTTCCACGTATCTCAGCTGAGGAGATACGTGCACGACCCGACGCACATCCCTGACCATGTGGAGCTTGACGTTGACGATGGGGCGACTTTTACGGAGGTCCCGGTGGAGATAGAGGATCGACAGGAGCGGGTCCTACATGGACGATCGATTCCTCTTGTACGCAACAGATGGCGGCACGGGAATCTCTAGGAGAGCACATGGGAGCGGGAGGCTCAGATGCGTGCTCAGTACCCTCTTTTGTTTCCCTAGTTTTTGTTGTATCTTTACGGGGACGTAAAGCCCTGAGGTGGGAGTAATGTAAATACCCGTAAAATTCAAGGGAAATTTTTTCTTAATTTTCTTTAGAATTTTACAAGAGCGCGGTTTCAGACGGCACCTGATTCCGAGGTCCGGAGTGCCCGGAATTAATTTCTGAAGTTTGGCTCGGGTACGTTCAGTGAACGAACGAGCGGGTATTCCTAACTTTTGATCGGGTGCTCGGAATTGAAATCCGAGGGCACCGATGAACTCGCAGCGCCGATATTTGCTTAATGAGACCTTTTCGGAAGTTGCGTTTGTTGCGGGTTGAAGGTTAGTTTTTGGGTTTTTAGTTTAAGTTAAATAAAATTTGTGAGGAACAAATTTTATTTTTATCTAGTTAAGTCCTACCAAAGGGAGTTGGGAGTGGGACCCACATCCACTTAACCTCCATTGGGAGGATTAAGTGAGGTGGGGTCCACACGAACCCCAACTCCTCAAATTCTCTCAAAACCTCCCCTTTAACTCATTTCATTTAATGTTGTCAACTTGGGTTACTTAATTAATTATGGGAGTTAAACCTTTTTGAATTTCAAACTTTTGAAATTCTAATGTGTTTTGTAATAATAAAATAAGAAGTTGTCTTATTTTATTATGGGTTGTTGTTTGTCTCCTTGAGAGCTTTTGGAGAGCTTCTTCTTCATCTTCAAGCTCTGACGAAGAACGAAGAACGCTCAAACTCCGACGAAGAACGACGCCTCTCTTCTTCGTCCTCAATGTCAACGTGAGGGAACGCCGCTTCCTCCTCGGATACCCTTCATCGACATAAGAGGTTTCTCCAACGACGTATCACATCGGACGTATCTCTTCGTCAACGGAATTGAAGAACGACTACCGTGACGCCCGATCTCCGCGACGTCGACTTCCGCGGACATAGTCAAATCCTCGAACTTATACCCGAGGTAGGGGTTGTTGTTTCATTATTTATTTATTCCATTTCTTGAACGTGGATCTGGCATGTCTAACATGAGGCTTTGAATGTTCAAGTTGAGTTTTTATTTAACGTGAGGGGGTCCGGACCGCATGAACACGGCCGAACCCCCCCTCCAACGTTTATGTTGATTTATCTTGCGGGTGGAAGCAAGTGGCGTGGTGCCGTCGCACCACGCGGATGATCGTGCAAATATTTTACGCGGCGCCGTCGCGCTACGCCAAGGAAAAATCTTCAAGAACGCGACGCTGTCGCGCCGCGTTGAAAGGAATCATGGCACGGCGAAAGGGGCGCGGTGCCGTCGCACCACGCCGGACGACGAACACCGCGGCCGGTTCCGGGCCGCGGTGGGACGAGAAGACCGCGGCCGGTTCCGGGCCGCGGCGGCAGAGAAAACCGGCGGCCGGGCCGCCGGCGTCGGAAGCCGTAGGGGGGACCGGAATTTCCGGTCCCGTTGGAGAAACCGGCCGGCCAGCTGGCCGGCCGGAAGCCTTTAAAACCGGGGGAATTAATCCCCCGACCACCTCTTAAAAACCCCCCCTCTTTATGAGGGGGGCGGTTCTTTGAAGGAGGGGGGAAGCCGGCCCCCCGGTTCGTTTCCAGCAAGCCCCCCCCACGTGTGGGGGACGTTTTTATTTTTTTTTGGGCGCGGCATATAGCCGCGCCGTCCTTGAAGAAGCGGGGGCTGAGCCCCCCGCGTGCCACCCTCGTGCGGCGCCAGGTGCCCGCCGCCGTCGCCGCCGCCACGCCGCCCCAGGGGGGGTCGGGCCGGGTCGGCCCGGACCCGGACCCCCCCGTTTCGAACCAGATTTGGTTTTTGGCCCATAACTTGAGCCTCGGACCTCCGAATGACGAACCGTCTGCGGCAACACGATCCTTGGATCGAGACGGTCGTTTCGGTATATCGCACTCAAGGTTTCGGATTACTTTGAGTTCGGCCGGGTTGGTTCGTTCACGAAACCAACCGGGCCTTCGGAGCGGAAACGCTCATATCTTGAGCCACGAACGTCCGATTGACGCGCCGTCAGTCGCGTTGCGTTCCTCTTAGTGAGACGGATCTTTTGGCATACTCCTCCCGAGGTTTGGACGCAGGTGGAGTACGGTCGGGTTGGTTTTGCCTTAAAAACCAACCGGGCCCCGGAGACGAAAAAGCCAATAACTCACAGACCGGGCGTCCGATTGACGCGCCGTCTGTTTCGTTGACTTCCTCTTGATGAGACGGAACTTTTGACATACTCCGCCCGAGTTTTTGATGCAGTCGGAGTATGGCCGGGTTGGATTGTACCTGAAATCCAACCGGGCCCCTGGAACGGGAAAGCTGATATCTTTCAGACAGGACGTCCGTTTGACGAACCGTCAGCGGCGTTGGTGTTTACGTTTAGTAACGGTCCCTATGAGTATACCCTATGGGAGTTCGGGGTACAGTTGAGATACGGCCGGGATTGGTTCGCACTCGAAACCAACCGGGCCCCTGGGACGAAAAGGCTAATAACTCACAGACCGGGCGTCCGATCGACGCGCCGTCTGTTCCGTTGAGACCCCTGCGACGAGACGGACTTTTGAGATACTTCTTTGCGGGACTTTGTGATACTTGGAGTATCGACCAGTAGCTCGTGGAGCGGATCCTCCCGGAGACGAGCGTGCAGAGTACGGAGACCGTGTAGCCGGCTGAGACCCGACGACTGCTTGACCGACTCGACTTGGAGTGAGTCGACTAGCCCAGTGGACGGAGCGCCCGGTATTTGGCGGCAGACCCACGGCGGACGGAGCGCCTGGTAGTTGGCAGCAGACCCGCGGTACTAAACAGGAGGAGTACCTCAGTAGGCTATCTGGGTAGCGCCCGATATTTGGCAGCAGACCCTCAGTGGACGGAGCGCCTGGTAGTTGGCAGCAGACCCGCAGTACTCGACAGGAGGAGTACTTCAGCAGTCTTAGGTTAGTGAGCGGCGGCCTCGGAGTCGTGACAGGGCCATTGTACACTCTAGAGACGGATCTCTTCAGCAGTTACGGTTTCGATAATAAAAATCCTGGTTTGAGCTGAGACTTTGACCTTTGTGTTTCCTCATGATTGAGATGGGTTACTTGATAACTTAGGTATATGTATGGGCATATACCTGGGTAGTGGTTATCCGTTGATCTCATGATCCTTGTGTTTCCTCATGACTGAGATGGGTTACTTGATAACTTAGGTATATGTATGGGCATATACCTGGGTAGTGGTTATCCGTTGATCTCATGATCCTTGTGTTTCCTCATGACTGAGATGGGTTACTTGATAACTTAGGTATATGTATGGGCATATACCTAAGTAGAGTTTATCTGTTGTGATCTTCTTGTGGTTATCCTTGTTGGTTTTAGTGAGACCTTGAGGGTCTCGGGGTCCCTACTGAGTATCGTTATACTCACCCCTGCACGGGCTATGCCCGCACCTCGTTGTGTTGGTTGCAGACGACGGCCAGTACTGACAGAGGCCGAGTGTTCGAGGACTGGACGGTACCTGGAGGTGGACTATACGACGAGGCGGTACCCAGAGGCAGACCACTGGGCGGGACATACTCGGAGCAGACGGCGGGACCCGAGGAGCAGAGGAGCTATCTGTACCCACCCTTCAGGTGGGATTTCCAGTGGTCAGCTCGGCGTAGCAGCTTTACTTTTCAGTTGCTGTTTTCCCATTCGAGTTGTACTTTACAGTTGGGCTTGTATTTCCGGCCCCCTTTTTACTTTCCGCACTTTTAGTTGTACTCTGTTTTTGCTTTGTGTTACTTTCCGCTTGCTTACTCTGTGGTGTTTGTTTACTTTACAAAGGCAATGCCTTCCCTTTTTACCGGGATTTACGCCTTGGTGCTAGTCGCCAGCCCCTGGCCTATGGAAGGCGGGCTTGGGGTAGTCACGGCACGGACCCCGAGGGCGGGTCGTGACAATAAATTATTTTGATTAAAAAAGTTGTTTTTAAGTATTTTTCACAGTTCATAAAAAATTAAAAGTTCTCATAAAAATACCAAAAATTCAACATAGGCTAATTTCGATATTACGAATACAAAAATGAAGTCCATTTTGAAATATAAAATTTCTATAATTTTAAAAAGTGGTTATTACTATTCATAACGACTACTTTGATTAGTCGAGGTGTTTTAGAACTCGAAGTTGCGTACAATGCAAGCTATTACATTATTGAATGAGAAGTGTATTGTGGAAGCTCGGGGTGTTACATTTTACTAGTCCGCAATTTTTTACGGTGCTTGAATCTGAGGCCTGGTGTTACCGGAATCAAATTCTAATGTTTTTTTGCGTATGTTCAGTAAACATACGAGCGGTATTTTATATCTCCTGAACCAGTTCTTGGAATTGAAATCTGAGGGCACCGTTGAACTCGCAGCCCCGATATTCGCTTAAGGAGACCTTCATCGCAGTTGTGTTCTAATGACGTTGGAAGTTAGTCTATGGGATTTTTAATTAAGTTAAATAAAAGTAAAAGTATTACTTTTATTTTTATTATGGCGGTTTTATCCACCAAGGGGAGGTTGGATGTGGGGCCCACCCACGCATAACCTCCATTGGGAGGATATTATGTGGTGGGGCCCACACGAGCTGGAACCCCCTTTAACCCCTCGTTTATGTGGGGGAAATCTCTTAAACTCCCCTTGAGTTTAATGAAGCCAACTCTCCTTTTATTTGTTTTCAAACCTTCCACCTTCCTTCATAATGATGCCAACACACCTAGAAATTAACTAATGTCTCAATGAATTAATATTTTTTAATTCTTTTGAATTATTTTTGGAATTCATGGAAACAATAAAATAATAGCGAAGCTATTATTTTATTTTGGTTGGTGATTCTCTTGGTGGAGCTTTGGAGTTCTGGGAGAATGAATTATTCCAACGAAAAATGCCTCTCATATCTTGAAGAACAATGAGCCTCAAGTTCTTCATCGTTCTTCAACCAAGGCATGAAAAGGAAAGTGATGCCAACAACATTTCTGATGACCGTCATCTACGTCAAAGGAGAAGTAATCGCCTGTGAAGAACGTTTCCAATGACGACGTCACCTCCGAATGCTCGTCCGCCAAGGACGAGTACCCTTCTTCCTTTATGACGCATGAGCTTGAGAATTGGGAGTGCATGGTGAATGTAGAAATCGATGAATTGACATCCTCCCTTTTTCTGAGATCATCAACAACAAAAATATACGAGGTAAGGGTTTGTTTTGAGTAAATTAAACCATCGTTCCTCGTCATCTATTTTTTGTTCGATGATCGCCATTTTTTATCACCTAATGCGGAGGGCGTGGGCCAAAAAAATACCCCGACAACCCTCTGTTGGTTCATGTTTGGTTGACGATGGAGGCGGAGCTGGAAGGACGTTGTGTCGTCGCACTGTACCAGGATCCTCGGTGGGTTCGACAGCGGTGACTACAGTACCGAGATCCTTCGTTGGTTCGACAGTGATAACTTTTGTACCAGGATCCTACATGGGTTCAACAGCATTGATACTATTTCATAATCCTACATGGGTTTGATAGAGGAGATAATTCAGTGGCTATAAGTAATCTTTTGTACCCCTCTACAAGAGTCGTATATCTTTGTGAGATGAGTCATGTCTTTCAACCATTTTCATCATGGTGATTGACTTTACTTCTTTTGTGAAATGGGTTATGTTTGGGCTCGAGAGTTGGAGCCGGACTTTGATTGATAACTTAGGTATATGTATGGGAATATACCTATGTAATGTTGGTTGATACTTCATGATTGTATATTACTTATGTGGTTTATCCTTAGTGGATTCTGGGAGACCTTCGTGGGGCTCAGGATCCCGTACTGAGTATTGTTATACTCACACATGCAGGGGATTCACCCACACCTTGTTGTGTTCTCTGCAGACGACGGTCAGTAGTGATCGAGGCTGAGGGTGATGGATGAAAGGCTTCTTAGAGCTGGACTAGACAGGACATACCTCAGAGACAAGTGTTCAATTTCTGTACCGACCCTTCAGGTGGGATTCCCTGGTGGACGATCGAAGAGCTATTTCCCTTTTTTACAACTACTTGTACTTGTTGTTCAGTTGGGTTTGAATATTGGCCCACTTACTTTCATCACACTTTTCTTTTCTATTTTAGTACTTATTGCATCTACTGCTTGTGTTCAGACTGTGTGTGTTACAGTTTTAAAGGCAATGTCTTCCATTTTTATCCGGGATTCTCCTTTGGTGCTAGTCGCCAGCCCCTGGCGTATAGTAGGTGGGCTTGGAGAAGTCATGGTATGGGCCCCGAGAATGGGTTGTGACAGTTATGGTACTTTTTAACTTTTGTTATAGGTCTATTTAAGAAGGTTGTAGTCTATTTTTTTTTTGAGTTAATGGATAGTTGGATGGTGTTAGGGGATGGATAGGATGTAGGTTCATGTTTAGATAGTGGATATGGTAGATGATGATTGATTTTCTCATGGTGGAAGGAGACTGGGGTGGGCTAGATAAGAGGGGTTTTTCATGTAAATTGGTGTTAGAGGAAAATTGGGACTTGGTCCCTAGTGATGTAAGGGAATGGATTTGTCAATAATAGTTGCGACCACATGGGAGGCACCTACGAAAGGTATGGGTTTATCTTCGTTAAGGAATCTGGTTGAGCTCAAGTTGGATGTACTAAAGAAGGTATTAGATAAAAAAATTTAGAATAAATTAAGTTTATTATCATGAAAAAATAACCCATTAATAAATTAAGTCTATTATAGTTAAAAAATATTATACAAAATACTTAATTTTAAAAAAGATAAATATTATCATGAAAAATTTAAATCCATCAGAATTAATTATATTCTAGGATAAAATAAATTCTATATTATATAAAAACATTAATTATTTAATTAAAATCAAGAAACATATATTCTATGGTGGGAATAATCATTCCAGGATAAAAAAATAATATCATTAATATTTTAGAAAAAAAATTATTCGAGATAGATTAAATCCTATCAAGGATGTATGAGTATAAATTTTTAATATGATAGTTTAATGGATAGAAATAATATATCATCCAATATGAATGTATTTATCATAATGGTTTATAGGATATAGTTAGGGGATTAATATCCACCTGAGAAACTATTTTGGTTAATGTTTATAACTAACACTTATGAAAAAATAAATCTGAAATGGAATTATTTTTACTTTGATTAATAACATGTAAAAAACATATAAATATGGTTTTAGAATATATAAATTTGTATAATTTTTTTTAAATCTTATAAAATGATTATATTATATTTTTGAAAAAACCTGAAAGAAAAATTCCAAAGAAAACCCTTTAGAAAAAATATAGGCTTGTAGAAAAGGATTTATCAAACAAAACATCACCACATGGGGGCTGTCACCGACCAAAATGGATCTAATTATAACATTCCATACTCTAAACACCTAGACATAGTTGTTATATTATATCATTGGTGAAAAATAAAATATTTCCCCATGATCTAATAATTTATTAGTTTTAGAACACCTAAAACGTACATATATTACATTTTAAAACCTAAGATAAAAAATGAATATATTTTTATAACATTATTATCCCACCATTAATAACCCTAAAAATTTCACATTATCATTGACTTAGTTTCTCATGGAAAGGAAAACAAATAACTATGAGATGAGATGCTCGTTAAGGAGTAACTTACAGTCTAATTTTCTTGATATAAATATAGAATAAGTGATATGGTATGAATAATTGGACCACGTGAAGATAAAATGAACTAAAATAGAGGGAATTAAATATCTATTATAATAAATGAAAATATAGATAATAATAATCATTAATATCATATGGATGGAATGCATAATTTCAAACGTAGAAACACGCTATCAAGGCCTTTTTCTAAGACACTTTTCTATTATAGGAAAAGATAAAAACAAAGACGAAAATTATTTTACTCACCAAAACCTTTGATGCATCAATGGGATATATAATTATAGGCCTCACCCATCATCTGATTAAGTATAATTCTTTCCCTATAATAATAGTAATCAATTCCTTTCATACCATTCCCTAAAGAAACACTTACTGGATAAAACATGTCTATCTTTATAATGATAAATATAGAAATCAAATACATTGCAACTGAAAATTGAAATGTGTATGTGTAGGGTATAAGGCTATTTATACATAGATATAACATGTTTTCTTATGAAAATTCATTACATTACACAATCACGTACGTAATGAATATAAAGGTATAGTGCCCTTGGAAACTTGGACACATAATCAAATAGATCAATAGTGATCTACATCATCTTCTCCTATATTCTTCATAACTATCACCCTTATTAGACACATCATACATAATACCTTTCATTATAACTAGGGGAAAGAAATCATATGATATAGTGAGATAAATTTCTCATTAATGGTAAAACAAGGAGATATCAATACATCACGAGAAGAGGTGTCTGAAAACATGGGAATGACATTTGAAAACCATACCCAACATGTCAAAATTCATAAACTTAAGGCATGGAATAAATCATAGTATTTCGTAAGACATGAATCATAATTGAATCAAAGAACATGAAAATTGAGAACATATAATTACCATAAGACAAGGATTTATATCATAAAAATTATAATATAATATTATTTCCTTGGTAGTTTAAGGATCATTTCCAATACAATCATAGTGGAATGGGTTCACTCCCTAAATCGTTATAGAAGTTGAGGTTCACTCCAATGGCTATCATAGTGATCATATTCCCTTACTAAACAGATTTTCCTCTATTAAAATCTTGTTTATCTCCTAAGATATCATTCTTTACCCAATGCATTTGAGGGAGATATAGGTCCCACTTATCAAATAATTAAAATCATAAATTTTCATGGAAAAAGATAATAAACCATTCAAAATATTAGAACCCATGAAATAAATTGGTATTATAAGCATTACATCAAATTATAAACCATGGAAAATAATTATATTTCATAAATAAATCATAATTTAATCATAACATAACTCGTGTAAAAAGAAGCAGGTTTTATAGTCATTTTATGATGGTATAAATACTAGAAAAGAAATGAGTATCATAAATAACTTTTCCTTATAAACATAAACCATTCATAAAAATAATAAGAATGGTATCCTTGGATCATATTCACTATAAATTATAAGTAACATCAAAGGATGTCATCTTTGTTGGAAAAGTATTTTGAAAAGACACTTGGAACATTTATTAAGGAATATAACTATCATTGGAAAATAATTTTCATTAAATTAAAAATTCATAATACATTTCAAAAATAATTTTTTTTAAAATAAATCTTGAATATTAAAATGGAAGCATTAAAAGTTATTTAAAAAATTTCTTCTGGAAGATAAAAAATCTTTTGAAAAATCTTTTAAAATGGATAATTCATAAAAAAATTAATTTTGTTTCTTTGAATATAAATATGGAAATTATAAATAAATCCTTAATTCATTTAGTTTTAAAGAAGGCAGTAAATGTTGTACACATTAAAATAAATATTCCTTTCATATTTTCATTAAAAGATAAAGGAGGATTGTTTTGAAAATTAAATGAAGAATATAATTATTTTTATAGTCAAAAAAGGGTAATAATAACTTCAAAAAATCCCTTTGTAACATGGAATTTTTTTTAAAAACAATTGTAGATAACAAGGATATAAAAGAGTAAAGTGTTTTCAGTTTAAGAGAGAAACAAGGTGAGTTTTCATTAAAAATATTCTATTTGAATCATGAGTACATAAATTTTGAAAAATAAAGGGAAAACAATTATTCTCATGAAAAAAATATTGGGTAAGAAAATTAATTTGTTTTTGAGATATAAATTATAAATTTTCATAATTAGAATCATAATCATAAATAATCCTGATAAATGATGAAATTGTAACAAAAATATCTCTTACCAATTTAGTAACTTTGAATTATAATATCCATGAGAGAAAAATCCTAAAAATTAGTATTTATATAAAAATTATTTTCAATATAATCATCTTAAAATAAATTCATCTAATTTATATACACCCAATCAAAAAACATGTGGTGAATGTGTCATGTGTCTCATAGAAAAATAAAAGTGAGACAGAAATATTGTACCTTAAGCCTTACCTTCCTTTATACACATTGGAACAACCTATATAATAAATATAAGTCTATTATAAATATATTAAATAAAAAATTATTAATATCATTCTATTTATGATTTACTTATGACATTTTATTACCGGTTTATTAACAATTATATGTTCCAGTTTTGTTTCGGGCAATGACTGCTTTGTTTTTCATATATGCTTTGATTTTATAAATTTAGTCCTATTACTTTGATCATGGTTACATAAAATCATTCATTTTAACCCTAATATAAATATCATATATATTTAATAAACATTTATATCGATGAATCCATAATAATGAGATATAAAAAATAAAATACATAGTTTATGGAGATGGAAGGTCATGCATACGTATGAACACTATTTCCATTTTCTCAATGGATAAAATAAAAAGGATAAATAATATATCAACATTAAATAATAATTTTTTTTACATATTTATCACATATATTCATTAAATTTACCCTAATTACCTTTCATTGAATGTGTTAGTGATGAAAGAATCACATCGCTTCACGAATCGGTAGTCTGCCATACAGACGAACAATGTTATCATATCCATCACAAAATGGACTCTAAAAGGTATATGTTATATTATAATTAAATTAATAGAAATATTTTATAAAAATTATATATATTCATTTAATATATCCTTATTACAATCCAAGTAAAATAGAAATGAAAAACACATCATATTGGTTCACGAGGCGGTAGCCCGTCCTACACACGAGGGGAAGGTTTGAATCCCTTTTTATTGTAGTGGA
The DNA here is from genome assembly GCA_963277665.1 of Viscum album. Lineage (NCBI taxonomy): Eukaryota > Viridiplantae > Streptophyta > Magnoliopsida > Santalales > Viscaceae > Viscum > Viscum album. Next base: position 1,323,526,113 of record OY728143.1, read on the forward strand.
TATAGTTTCAGGTAATTAAATTATCATAAAAATATTATATGGATTATACTGAGGTTTTTATATCATAATTGTTTAAAAATATTTGAATGAGTTGGATGAAGAAATAACAAAAAATGCTCGATCACGGATGTTCTCTCTTCTTTGGAAATCTACTTTTGGTTTTCACTAAAAGGTTTCTCAAGTTATCATTCTGACCAAAATAAGTCTTATATAATTATAAGAAGAAAATAAATAATTTATTTGTGTAGGTATTGTATTAACTAGTGGATGTTTGATGTATAAATTGGATTGGAGAGTGAGTGGCCTTTTATAAACATGGTCTATGGCACACTTGTATGTTTTGAATATAAAAAGGTGTACCCACATTTTCCAAATTAAAGAAGGCTTTAAAATTAACCATTATTGAACCATATAGGTGGTGAGTTATAAGTATGGTAATGAATTTGGTCTTTTGTAAGATTATATGTCATTTTATCCATTATCTCTTTATTTTACCCCCTGTAAAACAGTTTTAACCATAACCACGTTAATTAATTTTTACTATCATTATTATTCATTATGATACAAAATTTATTTGATATTATTAGATAATATATATTATTAGGAATAAAAATATGGATTATATTTTTTGAAATTATATAAACAGAAGTGGTAAAATTAAAATTAAAATTAATCCCAGAAACATGATAAAAAATTGATTTTTCAAAGAAAAAAGATTCAAAAGATTAAAAAAATTATATCAAAATTCTATATGAAATTATATAAATGATATAATTTTAATTTTAAATCCATATTAATATAATTTGAATGTTTCTAAAATATTAAATACAAATGAAATTTTTTAATAATAACTAGTATTTTTCACTATTCATCAAAACATTTATCTTTTCAAAAAATTCTAAAAAATTAACCTTAAGATTATTTTTTCATTGTGATTTAAATAATGAAGTTTATTTTTTCAAACAAATTTTCTAAAATTGGGGAAAATAATTTTAAAAAAAGTGTGAAAATGGACGCAATACTTCATTTTAGATAAATACTTTTTTTATCGTAAAATATTATTTTTACATATCTCTTGTATATTAAACACATAAAATGAATGTGAATTTTAATTATTGAATATATAATACACATGTTTACTTAAAATAATTCAATAATAATTATTTTTTATTCTCTTATGGTAAAAAAAGTTTATTTTTCAAAAAAAAAATAGTTTTTTAGAATCTTTTTTATTATTTTCAAATATTATTATTTTCATTTCTAATTAAATTTTAAACAAAAAAATTAATTTTATATACATCTGTAAAACATATATTTTCATTATTTAGTTATTCCTATTCATACCCACCATGTAACGACCTGAAATTTTGAATCAATCTTGTTTCCAAAATTTGTGTGTTACTTATTTTTATACTCAACAAAACTGTTTCATTGGATAACATGAGTATAATTAAATTGAGACTGTGGGGTTTTGACTATTATATGACCTATAGTCATTATGACCGTTGGAAACTAAATGTTGCAACTATTTTCTCTAAATACAACTGATCTTGGTTAATTAATATAGAAAAAAGATTTGATGGCCTTACCCAGTAGTCTTGGACCGATCGAAGCCCATCTAATAGAACTTGGGAAGGAGGTAGCACCACTGGGCTTTACTCCGAACGAAACCCAAGCTGAACTTCATCGTGTGAAGCTAGAATGGAATCACCTTCATGAGAAGTTCAAACTGATAGAAATTACTACTCGTGTGATGTTGGTCGAGCCTCCCTTGGATCTGTCACCTTATCACACCTTACACTTAGGTCCTATGCTGGTGTGATAAGGGGATATGTAAGAAGACTGTAACTGCCTTGTGTAATCCTGTGTTTTTAAAAAAAAAATTATTTCTTCTTATGATGAAGTTTATGAATTTTCAAATGTCCGGATAAATATAGTATGCATATTTTTGGTGAATTTTAGAGAAAGGATATTTTAAAAAATGTTTATGTAAACCTTAAATAATTAAAAATGTGTAATTATTTTCGAAAAACAGTCTTCTACAATTATGTTCAGTACGAAATTTAGAGTCTAATAAGATCAACATAATTTTTGATGAATTGTAAATTATGAATAGTGATTTTATGCTTATGATTAGTAATGTGACCAAATGGATTTATAATCTCACTTAAACAAAGTATTAATATAATCTAGGCACATTGATTAAGTAATGTGATTCAATAAAATGGTTAAATAATGGTTTCATAAATTATTATTCATGTACTAGTTTTTTTGGGTGAATAGTGTTTTTTAATTAATAATTAACATAAAATTATTTATAAACTTATTTTTATAAAATGGATTTCATTTTTGAACTTAGAGCATCGATATTATGTTAAGGTAATTTTTGGGGATTTTTTGGAAAAAATGATTTTTCAGTGAATAGTGTATTTATTTAAAAATTAAATTAAAAATATTTAGACAATTATTTTTATAAAATGGAGTTCATTTTTGAAATCCGAGCATCGATATTTGGTTAAGGTGAAATTTTGGGATTTTTCTGAGAAAGATGAATTTTCAGTGAATAGTAAAAAATACAATTTTAGGGCTTCGGTATGTTTAATGACATCATAACTGTGTCATGAAGCTTTCATGAGATATTTTATGGGTTGGCCGACCAAAGGTGCTGAATTATTTTATGGTGGGCCCCATTTGGCCTAACTTAATGGGAAATACCATGGGAGAGCCCATGGTTTTGTGAAAACCACTTGTGAGGTGTCCCTTGGCCATTAATGTCTTGTCCCATCACTTTCCCTATAAATACCCACCCTTTCCTCCTCTAGTTCTCACTCCCAACTCTCCCCCAACGAAACTCTTGTCTCATTACCTCCCAAGGAGTCCTCCCAAGGTGACCCAAATCCCTCAAGGTCCAAAACATTGAGTTTTAAGCGTTACATTTTAAGGTAAGGGATCCGACCCCTCTCGTTCTTTTCAAGTAATATATTTTATGTCATTTATTTTATGCTCCATGTTCTTATGTTAGAGGATGTTCTTTTATATTCATCTTACTGCATTTTCATGTTCATATGATGAGACACCCCCCCCCCTCTTTCTCTCATCAATTGGTTTTATGAATGTTTAAGTGGCGTCGTTAGGCTGCCGAATTTTTATGGGATTCATTCACCTTTCTCATTTTTTCAAAGTTCTACTTTCATTTCAAGTCTTTCAAGTTCCTTTTTATTATGTTGGGGTATGATCTTTATATCTATCATAATGATCTGTTATGTTCATATGATGAGATACCCTATTTTATCTCATCAATTAATTTTTGTTGAAATTTAAGTGACGCTGTTAGGCTACCGAATTTTTAAGGGATTCTTTCAGCTTTCCAATTTTTTCAAAGTTCTACTTTCATGTCAAGTATGTAAAGTTACTTTTTATTATGTTGGGGTATGATCTCTATATCTATAATACTGAACTTTTATTTTCATTTGATTAGAGACTGTATTTGGTCTCTTCAATTCTTTTTTTTAAGTTTAAGTCACACCGTTATGCTGCAGAATTTAATAAGAGAAATCGTATTTTGGTCTTCCTTTCATGTTTTTCATTTCATATGGTATATATTTTCAATATCATTACCATGTTCTTAAATCCTTTATATTATACCCCTACTGTTTTATGGTTCATTTATGAATGATTGACCCATGTCCACTCTCTTTTCAATGTTTTCTAAAACCCCAAAACATAGCCGTTATGCTATAGAATTCCCGTCTCAAAATGACTCTCTCTCTTTATAAAGTTATTTTATTTTATTATGTGAATACTCAAAGACCACTATTCTATAGGGGTATTCACATATATACCAAAATATTCTATTTTAATTTCTGGGATTTACATACATGAGACCCGCTTTCCTTTTTTGTGGGTTTAAAGTGACATAAAGATCTTGTCTTTAAAGCAGTTTTTAAAACGTTATGATTATGAAATGAAACCCATTTATTTTATGTTATATGGTTTTTTATTAAATTATTGATGATGATATATGTGGCTCAAATGATAATAAAGACAAATTAAGGGTGCACCCTGATAGCACTCCAATGCATTGGGTAAATACTTAACTTCTAGAGATGACCATTTAGACTGATACCTTGGTGAATAACCTTGGTAATTTTTATTGACACATTGGGGATGGACATTTGTGAAATGGAAATGATTGCCTTTGTAAAATGTTGTAGACACATCTTAAAGTTATGAGATACATTATATTTATTATGATATGCCTCGTGATTTCATTATCATGCCTTAAAGTCCTTTTTCATGACTTTATTGATGTATCTCATTTTCACATGTTAAATGTTTCCCTTGTTTCCCTTACTGGGCCTTTTGCTCACCCTTTCCATTGATGTATGCTCCTAGGTTATGAGATGCTGTAATGAACATAGGATTAACAAATGAAGAATCCTTTCATGTGTTTAAGAAGAATTTTTTTTCTCATGTAATAAGTTCTTGGTTTCCAAAACACTAAACCTTAAAGATCCTAGGTTTTGTAAGATGTAATGAAAAGTTATGTTATAAAAAGGTGGGATGATATAGTTGGTATCAAAGGATGGTTTAGTTATTTGATGAAATTAGGATATGAAAACTTTAGGAAGAATCCTATAGAAAATTTTATATATAGGAAATCTTCCTAGTATTTTGGTGATTATTGAGTAAGGGGTTGCCAAGCAAATACATCCCAGTCTGGATACAAGCAGGTAGAGGTGGCTCTTGCACATATGTACATAGGGGTAAAACCTGAAAACACTGCTTTGAGCTAGAATCAAATGGGAACTGGTACACGACAATGGGACTTTATGTACTCTTGGTTATGTCACTCCTGGGGGATATGCTTTGGTAAATTCATTAGCTTAGTATGCACCATTATTTAAGGAACAAAGATAAATTTAAATAAAGATTCACATAAGAATATATGATCATGGATAACCTAGATTGGAACCTAGGAGATCACAAGTTATGTTATACTTTCCTTCTACAATTTTATCCTTCTATGTTTAATGTTTCCTTTTAATGATTATTGGATAAGTATTCAAGCCCCTAATTGTACTTTTATTTCTCAGTTAATGAAGGGAAATGGAAGAACATGTCCCAACATCCAATGTGATAGGAAATGTGATGATTTATCTATTAATTTGACAGAGATGATGAGAGATCAAGTTGAACATGTTGTGATTATGCTAATACAGCTATCAAAAATCACAATTAATAATTGGTACCTAGTTGAATGCCCAAATCCGTCAAGAAAGAAGAAGTTGAAGTCTCAGGGAGGTTCATCTGATAAAGTTGATAAGGGAAAGAAGACCCAATTTCTGTTGTGAAAAAAGTGTGTAAAGGGGCACAAAGGATAATGTCACAAATGAACTGGGAGATGTTTTATGTGTGGGAAGATAGGGCATAAAGTAGCCAATTGCTTTAAAAAATGGATAATGTGATGAATGGAGATAAGGTTCGATCTAATGTACCTTATACATTTCTATTTCATAAATGTAGAGAAGTTAGACATTATGCAAGGCAATTATCTCTTGGAATGGGTGAGAAGCATGATGAGAATTCACAATCTTCGAGAAAAAGGGAACAATGCAAGTCCTATGCTGAGATGGATCATGATGACTGAAGTACATGTATCTTCTTCGCAATAATTGTCTATTTCATGTTGTATTTTTGTTCATGCTCCATGATCATATCATTAATGTTTTCTAAGAACATCGAGTCACTACCTAAGATGGTTTTATATCATTAAGGAAAACATTTATTGTTTTGTACCACATGTTGATGTAGTGAAGCTGTTCTTATTAAAAAAGGGTGATTAGGGGATTAAAAGATGATTATTATTTTGGAAAATGTTCACTATTTTGGGAACCCTATTTGATCGAGGTAAATAGATTACTACGGTATTTTCTTTTAGGAGTAAAGGTTGACTTATATTTTGAAGAATCGATGAATTTAAGGCAGACTTATTGTAATTTAGGTTGCATATGGAAATGATTAACCTATCTTGGGGAAAATATGTTTAGGTTAGTTACTTTTGTTATATGATGATAAGAGTGGTTGATGTTATTTGGAGATGAATGATAAAGTCAATCATGGAAGACTATGTTATGAGAATGTTCTTATAATTGGGTTTCAATATTAGTTTGGTTAATTTTGAGTAATTTTAAGGACAGTTATTTATGGAATGGTCTATGATGAACTTTGGGTAGTACCATGGAACTTTGAAGATTTAAAAGTAGTTTCCCTTCCTATGGGATTTTTCTTTTTGAAGAGTTGTTTTATCTTACCCTTTCTATTTTTGGGAGAATGATTAATGATATAAGAAATTGATAGTTAATCTTTTGTGGATACATGACTCTCAATAAGATGATTCTGGTGTTTCGATGAGACCAAGTGTTTTTGAATGCTCATAATTTGGAGAAAAGATTAGTTTTGGCATAAAATTATTAAAGGATGAAACTCTACCTGAAGGTAGTTATATTTACCTGTGTTTTATTCTAGGTAGTAAATGAATTAAAAAATTCTGGGAAATCAAATACCTTTTAACCCCTCATAATATTGTGATTTTCTTGTTGTTAGCTTTCTCCAAATAATGTTTTCTATTACTCTCCCCCGAACGTTACACTTATTTTCTCCTCTATGTCCATGTTTTCATACATGGAATCCTAGTATGGGTTAATGCGGGTGACCTTTTTACTTCCCTTTCTTTCTTTTAAAGTAATAGTGTTACTGACTCTTTCCAATGTGGGACTTTCAATGAAATTTCCAAGACCAATTTTAAAATTGCGAGGACGCAATTTCTCAAGGGGAGAAGATTGTAACGACCTGAAATTTTGAATAAATCTTGTTTCCTAATTTTGTTTGTTGTTTTATTTTATACACAGCAAAACTGATTCATTTGATAACATGAGTATAATTAAATTGAGACTGTGGGGTTTTGACTATTATATGACCGCTAGTCAGTATGACCATTGGAAAATAAATGTTGCAACTATTGTCTCTAAATACAACTGATCTTTGATAATTAATATAGAAAAATATTTGATGGCCTCACCCAGTAGTTTTGGACCGATCGAGGCCCATCTAACAGAACATGGGAAGGAGGTAGCACAACTGGACTTTGATCTGGACCAAACCCAAGCCGAACTTCTTCGTGTGAAGATATATTGGAATCGCCTTCGCGAGAAGTTCAAACTGATAGAAATTACTACTCGTGTGATGTTGGCCAAGCCTCCCTCGGATTCTCTCACCTTAGCACACCTTACACTTAGGTCCCATGCGGGTGTGATATGGGGCTATGTAAGGAGACCATAACTGCCTTGTGTAATCCTTTGTTTTAAATAAATTTTTTATTTCTTTTTATGATGAAGTTTATGAATTTTCAAATGTCTAGATAAATATAGTATGCATATTTTTGGTGAATTTTAGAGAAAGGATATTTTAAATAATGTTTATGTAAACCTTAAATAATTAAAAATGTGTAATAATTTTCAAAAAATAGTCTTCTACAATTATGTTCAGTACGAAATTTAGTGTTTAATATAATCAACTTAATTTTGGATGAATAGTAAATTATGAATAGTGATTTTATGCTTAGGATTTGTAATGTGACCAAATGGATTAGTAATCCCACTTAAAAGAAGGTATTAATATAATCTAGGCACCTTGATTATGTAATGTGATTCAATAAAATGGTTAAATAACAGTTTCATAAATTATTATTCAAGTATTAATTTTTTCAGGTGAATAGTGTTTTTTAATTAAAAATTAAATTAAAAATATTTAAAAAGTTATTTTTATAAAATGGATTTCATTTTTGAACTCAGAGCATCAATATTATGTTAAGGTAATTTTTGGAGATTTTTCTGAAAAAATGATTTTTCGGTGAATAGTGTATTTATTTAAAAATTAAATTAAAAATATTTAGAAAATTATTTTTTTAAAGTGGGGTTCATTTTTGAAATCAGAGCATCAATATTTGGTTAAGGTGAAATTTTGGGATTTTTCTGAGAAAGTTGAATTTTTAGTGAATAGTGAAAATACAATTTTAGGGTTTCAGTACGTTTAATGACATCATAACTATGTCATGATAATGTCATTAGATATTTTATGGGTTTGAAGACCAAAGGTGATGAATAATTTTTTTGTGGGCCCCATTTGGTTTAACTCCATGGGAAATACCATGGGAGGGACCATGGTTTTGTGAAAACCACTTGTGAGGTGTCCCTTGGCCATTAATATCCTGTCCCATCACTTTCCCTATAAATACCCACCCTTTCCTCCTCTAGTTTTCACTCCCAACTATCCCCCAACGAAGATATGGTCTCATTACCTCCCAAGGAGACCTCCTACGGTTCCCCCAAGCCCTCAAGGTCCCAACCTTTATGTTTTAGGCATTACGTTTTAAGGTAAGGGATCAGACCCCTCTCTTTCTTTTCAAGTAATCTCTTTTATGTCATTTCTTTTATTCTCCATGTTCTTATGTTTTAAGATGTTATTTTATATTAATATTATTGCCTTTTCATGTTCATATGATGAGAGACCCCCCTATTGATCTCATCAATTCGTTCTATGAATGTTTTTCGTGGTCCCGTTAGGCTGCCAAGTTTTTAAGGGATTCGTTCACCTTTCTCATTTTTTCAAAGTTCTACTTTCATGTCAAGTCTTTCAAGTTCATTTTTATTATGTTGGGTTATGATCTCTATATCTATCATAATGATATTTTATTTTCATATGATGTGATACCCTATTAGATCTTGTCAAATTCCTTTTTTTTGATGTTTAAGTGACGCCGTTAGGTTGCCGAATGTTTTAGGGATTCTTTTACCTTTCTAATTTTTTCAAAGTTCTACTTTCATGTAATGTCTTTCAACTTCCTTTTTATTATGTTGGGGTATGATCTATATATCTATCATACTTATCTTTTATTTTCATATGATTAGAGACCCTATTCTATCTCTTCAATTCTTTTTTTCTTTGAAGTTTAAGTGACGCCGTTAGGCTCCCGAATTTAATAAGAGAAATCTTATTTTTGTCTTCCTTTCATGTTCGTCATTTCATATGGTATATCTATCAAATTTCATTACCATGTTCTTAAATACTTTATATTATGCCCCCTGCAGTTTTATGGGTCACTTATGAATGTTTTTCCCTTGTCCCCTCTCTGTTCAATGTTTTCTAAAACCCCGAAACATAGCCGTTATGCTGCAGAATTTCCGTCTCAAAATGTCCCTCTCTTTTTCTAGAGTTTTTTTATTTTATTTAGTGAATACTCAAATACCTATATTCTATAGGGGTTTTCACATATATACCAAAATTTTCTATTTTAAATTATGATATTTACATACATGAGACCCACTTTCCATTTCCGTGGGTTTAAAGTGACATAAAGATCTTGTTTTTAAAGAAGTTTTTAAAACATTATGATTATGAAATGAACCCAATTTATTTTATGCTATATGGGTTTTTATAAAATTATTGATGATTATATATGTGGCTCACATGATAATAAAGGCAAATTAAGGGTGCGCCCTGATAGCGCTCCAATGTCGTTGGTAAAGACATAATCTCTAGAGATGACCATTTAGACAGATACCTTGGTGAAAAACCTTGATAATTTTTACTGACACCTTGGGGATGGACCTTTGTGAAACGGAAATGATTATATTTGTAAAATGTTGCAGCCACATCTTCAAGTAATGAAATACGTTATATTTATTATTATATTCCTCATGATTTCTTTCCCACGCCTTAAATTCCTTTTTTATGACTTTATTGGTGTATCTCATGTTCAGATGTTAAATGTTTCCCTTGTTTCCCTTACTGGGCCTTTTTCTCACCCTTTCCTTTGATGTATTCTCCCAGGTTATGAGATGCTGTAATGAACTTAGGATGAAGAAATTAATAATCCATTCATGCATTTAGGAAGAATGTTTGTTTTCTCATGTAACATGTTCCTTGTTTCAAAGATACTAAACCTTAAAGATCCTTGGTTTTGTAAGATGTAATGAAAAGTTATGTTATAAAAAGGTGGGATGCTATACACCATTAAAACATCATAGTGATAACTATCATTTTAAATAATAATATTGTAATTGTATGTCCCATGGTATTTAAACTTGGTGTTTCAAGTAAGTAAAGCTATATGCAGTATTGAATGATACAGAAGATCAACTAAAATTTTCATGTATGGAAAAATATTTAAATTTTTTAAATTTATTTTAAAAATAATTCAAAAAACCTAATGGTGTTATATTTTACACCACTAAAATTTAATTTGACCCTTGAAATTTGTCACCTTGGTACCAATAATAAAGGATATTTTTTTCTCATTACATCCTAAGGTTACCACATAACTTCCTCAAGATATTGGTTTTATAAAATATATTTGACTAAGTGAGTGGTTTTGTTTCATAGTAATTTATCTTTATGATCTTGAATATCTATTGGTTATTCCATATAAAAAAGATCAATCTCTAGTAGCACAACTTATATGTTCGTTACATATCATGGATTTTGAATGTACTTCCATAGGAGAGATACATAGAATAAATTTTGAACATGAGTGATGTCTGGTGGACGCAACAATAAATAAGATACTATCCCAACATGATAAATAATTTCATAGGGACCAATATACCTAGTGATTAACATTCCTTTATATAATAATCACAATTTTAACCTTTTGTTATAGTTTGATCAATTTCCACTTCATCAATTACTCTAGGAAATTATGATGATTTTTTTTGCCTAAACCACTAAGGGATCACAGGACCCATATTAGAATTGTAATTTATTCTTTATATCCCTAGTTATTATCATAACGAAATAGTTTTCAAAAGTTATCCAATATTCAAAAATCATTATATATTTAAAGAAAACATTAATATCAAAAACCTCTTATAAAGTTCAACTTAAACCATTCCCTAAATAGTTAACCATATGAACCTTACAAAATTCCATATTTATAAGGTTTACTAAATTTACAAAAATTAACATAACATTAATCCCCCAGATATTATTAATTACTTATTAATGGTAAAATACAAAATATGTTAGTTCCATGGAAATATATTATCCTAAAGAATGGTAATAACTAGAATTACAATAAAACCTCAATTAAAACATACACTCTTCCAAATAATCACTCATTCATCATTCAATAAATAAAATCACAAATTATAGAATAAATTACATAAATTTAAAAATTATGAAACACCATAAAATTTAACAAAAACTACTTTATCATAAAATCCCTAATCAGTTCCATGGCCAAGAATTAATTTCAATTTACGTTATCCATAACCATAATCTCTTTATCCAAATATCATTATCTCAACATCAAGAACATATAATGTATTATCTTTCTTTAATCAAGTGTTTTCCATAAAATATCACATTTCTACTAAACCACTTTTCTAGTTCATCATTATCAATGATATTTTTGTTGAAAACCCTTAAATAGAAACTTTTATAGAATAATCCTTATATATTTCACAATTCATATAACATAATTCTGGAATTATAATAAATAAACACTTCAATCCTCCCAATTTTTTCTTGAACCATTAACTAGGTTTCATCATCATATTCCTTAATAAATATTTCCTCCAATATAAAATATGGATCATGTTTTAACATTCATCAACCTTAATTTAAACATGCTTCATATTTTAAACATAAAAAAGACTATTAGAATAGGACATACCATTTATATGTAATATATAGCCTCTTAATAATATGAATTATAACCATTACTCATACCACCTTGTTGATTTTATTCATGATATTCTCCCATAAGAAATTTATTTACATAATTCCCATACTTTCCACTTTTAAAACATTCACACGTTGATGATGCCTTATGGAGACCATTATTCTCATCCATTTCATTAAAATAATTTTCATTTTTCATCAACAATTACTTGATTTGTGTTATTCTTTTCCACTCTCAAAACATCTTTCCATTCCCTTAATACATTCACTTAGGTTCTTCTTCCCACATTCTCAAAATATAGGAAATAGAGGCTTCTTTCCTCCATGGTCTAAACCACACAAATCTCAGTGAACTATATCCTTCCCTTAAGTCTGGTACTTGGTTAAGTTCAATGTTTTTAATCATTTATAGTAAAAAATGACTAGGAACAATCACAATATCCTTCACTCTATACGTCACCCCACATGGTTTACCATAAAAACATTGTCTATCACATTCAATATAAATATAGTTTTCTCTAATTTCCACCATTGAATAAAACCAAAATGAATAGTGTAATAAACAATATTCATAGAAAGAAGACACATAATCATGGAAAAACACTTATATGATGTCTAAACCATGAAACCTTTCTTCAATATAAAATACATTAGGCTTATCCTTGGTCATTCATGGTCATTACATAAATCCATCAATGTCATTCATACAGGATTTGTAAATTTACAATGAATATCCCTAAGATGTTCCAAACTGGGTGTGAATTTGTTGACACTCCTTTTTCCCCACGATGGTGATAAATAATAAAGTGAATTACATAATGAAATCAAGAATTAAATTACAATAATTATAACTAATGAACCCACCCACATCGATCATTGTGCACCCATCCTTCATGCTATGAGGCTCATGTAGGTCTAGCATGTGCAACCCATAATGAACAATTTTACCTATATGAGGCACCTACATAAGTCACCTATATGATGGACCAATATAGATGACCTCCATCACCCATGACACAAATAGTTACTATAAATAGGTCCTTTCATCTACTCATTGAAGAAAAATAAATGTTTTAGAAGAATCCTCGAAGCTTTATTCACCCAAGTCCTTCACCCAGACCTTCTAAACCACCCAGGTATCTCTATAAAATCAAATAGAAGAGGGAATTAAGGGGGTACTGGGATAAATATCACTCCAGTATGTGAATCAAGATACACCTAAATATGGAATGACTCCCCCTTAGTTTTCATGTACTGGCATAAAGGTCTCCTCCCAAACTCAGGACCTATGCGAGACCCTTCCAAGGACACTAGGGGAAACCCTTGAATCCTAGAGCAAGTCGTTACCCATGTTTTGTTTCATTGGAGTTCCATAACAAAAAATACACATATATCTGACACAATCCTACCCTATTTAAATAAATTGTTCATTCAACAGGTCTACCCTATGAATGAACTCTTCATCTTGCCTAGCCCTCACCTATACAGGCCACCACTGGGCCCCATTTTCAAGCCACCAATGGCATGGAACCCATCTTCATAGGACTCCCATATAAGGGAGAACAAATCCAGATATTCATTAATTATCCATATATGCATGATCATGGATAAATACACACTTGTGTGTTTCCTATTTAATTATGAATTCCCTCAACAAGATTTTACCGGACTTTTCCTACCTGATGGGTAGGGTCCTCAGGGTGTTCACAGTTGTGAATTCCCTTGGTAACAAGGACACCGTCCTTGAGGGATGTTCAAAGGACCTCATAGTTTTAGAAATTAAGGATGGTACTGTATCCTTCCCTCATCATCTTTGAGACAAATTAACTCCTCGTTCCAAACAGTGGGGGGGGGGATCTTTACATTCCCTTTGACGAGGGATAGTGGCTTATCCTCCTATTATCTTCTATAAAATTGAATGTTGGGAATCCATACTATATAAATACACTAGTCTTTTTATTGGGGGTCATAAACCATTTATCTTCTATCTCATGGGTTATAAAAATAAAATAGGAGATGGTAACATCAATTACATTTGCCTCTCCCATATCTCAAACCCCATCCACCAAAAGATGAAAGAGATATAGTGTTTTTTTATATCTTACACTTCCTGTTTTTTCTCACATTGATCATGACTCATGTTGTCGTATAGGTTAGTAATGATCATGACATTTGTAATATCAGATGAATTTCTTAGAATAGAATCCATTTATAGATATTCCACTCACTTTTCATTCTAGGGCCTATATGAGATTAGGTCCTTAAGGATATGTCTCCATATCAAAGAGATTCATATTCTATATAAGCCACAACCATGTCATCATAACATTCATAGGGATATATTTCCAAAAAAAATAGTTTTTTTTTCTAGGTGGGGAGTCCTCCTTCATATTTTCCTATCACCCCAACATAGACCTCCTACTTAGATATATTCTTGGAATAATTTAAACTACATGGGATTTGATTACAATTAAAATGGGGCATGTAGGATACATCCTTAAGGTGGTAACCTATAATCCCAAATCAACCCTTATTTTCTCTAATCCATATTCCTCGTAGGGTCACATCTAGACCGGTAGAACACATCCCTTCCAGATTCTCTAGTCCACTTTAGTGTAAGTCCCACACCAGACCTTGGCTAGGAACCTTTTTTCTTGACATCCTTGACACATAATTTTAATCTACCTGTTCTGGTCCTCATAACATAACCTTAAAAAGTATGATGTGTCCCATTAAGTGGAACCTAACTACATGGGTTCTGATTATATTAACATGTATATATGGGCATCCCATATCACGGGACCGATCTAGACACCAAAAAACCCCATCTCATTAGACAATTATAAATTACAAATCACCCCACTATGTGGATTAGAACCATCATTGTAATAATAAATGAAAATAAATCTATAATATGTTAAAAAGGATAACATCTTTGGATAATCTTGGATACATATAAATATATCCATCAATGAAGAACCTAAGATAAATAAATATTTTTCTAAATACAAGACATGATAAAAATTTATTGTTAACAAAAGGGTAACCTATAACATATTTTGGATTTAATAAAGTATTTATGAATATGTATTAGATATTTATGAGAGTCTCAGAGTTGAAAATAAGTCTCCTAAAAAGGTGAAATGAGTCCAACCTCCCATTATCATAGCCAGTGTGAAATCTTAAGTGTTGTGGTATCATTTACCAATAACCACCTTCCATTAGAAAGTTTTTTTTCAAACGTCTCAAATAAGGGAACCATTGGGTGTTTTTGGATCCCCAAAAAAAACCTATTGAAAACTCTTTGAAATTATTGAACCCAATATAAATGATTGTGAAACATTAAAAACCAAACATGCACCATCGGGTGCAACAAGAAATTTTGGTGAGAAAAGAAATTGTTTTACTCAATGTGAATCCTTAACCAATTTAATTATGTTTCCAAAATTTCAGACCCCATTAACATGTAGAATGAAAGGGGTCCAAACATAGATCCCAGACAATCGATTGTGCATGTGTTCATTTATTGATAATATGATTTTATATGGTTTTATTTTTGAAATTATTTTCATATTTACCCAGACACATTCAACTAGAACTCCTTTATATTAAAATGTCACCATAACAGTTCCATCTGACATATTCTCCATCCACTGCATAAGCTGGGTCCCCAACTAAACAACAGACACCATCGCCAGCCAAGAATCTTCAACGCTAGATCCCAAATTCACTGGTTTGAGAGTACTACCTAAATGGTTTCATCCCAACCCCTTAGGAAACTCAACAATACCTCCAACTAAAAAATACCCACCAACCATACACTCAATGATGGCTCGTAGCCCAAAAGCAGACGACACTGGTTGCTATCTCTAATTGTTTTGGGATCATATCGTAGAGAGTAGTAATATTTTCTTCCCTTATATTATGTAAGAATATTTGAGTTCACTAATGGCTTCATCAATATAACAAAGGTTTCCCATAAAAATGATCATTCCATCATCCATAACATCCCATATTGTGCATCATGAATCCCTTAACATGATGAGGGTGACACCCTCGGGAGTTCGACCTAGGTCACCCAGACTCGGGTAAGCACGATAAACCTCCATGAGTAGTGACTAGATAATAAGTAGTAGGTATGTACCTATATTACCTCTAGATAAGTGTTCTATCTAATTGTACCGGCAATCCATTACCTAGAACAAACCCCTACCCGCACCTAACAAGTCTACCAACACAATTCAGCCTCATCCAAAGAATACCACCAACCAAATATGGTGTAAATCTATGATCCTGCACAAACACATGCCCCTATCCATAAATCATTTCAATAAAACAGAAAAGAAATCTAGGTAAAAACACATTTTCACACATAACATGTATTCCGACACAATGTTCCAGCATTCAAAGAATCCCACCAACCAAATACAATGGGAAACTGTGAGCAGAAACACACACATGACTACATCCATCAATCCTTCCATCATATTTTTTCTATGTATGGGGGAAAATCTTGAAAATACTAGTGGAAAATAATATCAGAACCATATCCCTACAATTGAACCTGAGTACTATTGGTATATACTAGCTGAAATAGAGGACATGAGAAGGCACACACATATGATCTAGCCATAGAATGGGAATTTATCCTCATTAAATCCACTTAAGGTACCCATAAAATCCAAAAAATGGTTATGTGAGAGATTAAAATTCATTCATGCATCATAAAAACATTACTGGTTATAATAATAGTAGCAGTAGTGGTTGAGGGGAGGACGTATAACTCTTTCCCCCCAATTAGGGTGACTCTTCAACAAAAAATGAGTGTCACTCTATAGAAGAAACACATTTCTACTACCATCCATGAATTCCATGTTCCATCCCCAATGATATACAAACAACTAGATTAGTACCATACCCCTATTCCAACTGGAGGAAACCAGTGAACCCATGTTCCCACCATAGGGTAGGCACATATCCCTCTAAAAATTCTAGGTATCTGACAGTGAATTTCAATTGTAAAATAGGAGCTAATCAAACATGATTCCATACAAGGAATTAGTTTTCAATAGCTAATGAAACCATCCCCCCACAAGATGGAATCCAAAAAGAAGCCTCACCCAAGGCGATTCAAAAATGAACATATGGTCTATGATCCCACTCTATATAATGATGAAGTTATTAATTCCCTCAAAATTTTACCTGTGGTAATCAGACTCCTACTCCCCAATTTCTAAATTACAAGGATATTAGTTTTATGTTTTGATTTAGTCCCAAAAATCATACTTTTAGCTATCATGAAGGTCCTCCTTAGAAATCTTACCATTTATGATTACTTCATGTACAAAATTTGATCAATCTTGATTGCGCATCTTCTAGCCAATTCCATAACATCTATCTACATGGACAGAATATCAAATAAAAATGAATTCCTCCCCTTTCTATTATTCACCCTGACGGTCCCCCCAAGGATAAACAATTTAGGATTCTCCCTTACAGGAAGACTTCATGTTTTAATAGTAGTCCTCCCCATAATGACGTTCACTACGAAGGTCCTCTCGGAAGTGATACATAATTTCCTTAAGAATTTCCTCCTCTTTCAGAATAAGTTATGAGAAAGATCTCTTATAATAAGAAACTTGTGAAAATAAGGTAAGTTATGTCTGAGGACTCTTTATTAACAAGTGAAATAATTTATCAAATAGAAGGAATATCAAGGGATTGATCATTATTTGAACCACCCTTGGATCCCTTCCTTCTAACATGATGGAGTAAATACCAACTGATCCTAATGTTTACAATAATGTCACAAGAAAATGTCTTCTTTTCTCAGATCTAGTTACGGAACCTATTTTTAAAGATGAAAAATACATGTTTATAATAAAAAGATATTTGGAATAAGAATATATACCATTCATGTTATGGACTTTAGTCACTCCTCAATATAGAATTATAGAAGAATTGTTAGATAATCATGTGCCTAAAATATAACGGAATATATGGAACTCTATTTAACATTTAAAAACAAAAGCATTACCTTAAAAATTATATCTAATCCATTTCAAGGTGATATAATGTATAAAACATAAAACTGATCTATCATACCTCCTAATTTAATGACACCCGAAATAGGGAAAAGAGAAAAAATAACTTTAATGTGCATGTCTTGATGCGTTACAAGTTACAACAATTGATTGATGATGCCCCGTCTGGTGTTTATTTTAGAGTATGGGGAAAACATAGGGTGTTGTATATAACTTTTCTCTCAAATCATCATATCCTATCGGTGGTTACATCATGCAATTTCATAGACTCAGGTTGTCTTCAACAAACATAATTAGTTCTCAATAGATGGTACGCTCAATAAAAACTAGCATTGAATAACTCTCGATGACATTGGTCATGATGAGGGAGATCCATAAAAATACTCATATAAAATGAATATGAAAATATTGAGAAATCTTGTTACCTAAGATAATCCAATAATTCTGAATTTCCAATATATTTACAAGTAGGTGTCTTGGGTGTGAATTATGTAATGCACTCATCCCATGTCCAAAAAATGTTTTGTAATGTTAAGAAAGTAGTCACAGTAGTATAAGCCTCCAAAATCTCAGAGAAATCAAATCGCATAGGGCTAAGTGAATTTTTTAACAAAACATTTGTGGTAAAAAACTTGTCCCAAAAGTTTTTGAAAATAGAGAATAACTAACACCATCCCATTAGGGTTTGGAATTTTTTAACTCAACCCCCTCCTCAAAAGAATTAGGTCTTTTTTCCAATTAAGGTGGGGTGGAAATGAATATTCTTATCTCACCATGCCCCGTGATCTAGGTTCATCACATGGGATACACACAAAATAATTGTCCAAATTTTTTGTTCAGATTCCCTTTCATCAAAACAATCAAAGGGGACATGCTAAAGAGAGGTCCAAGATGCTTGGAGGGAGAAAATAGGTTTCTTAAGGTGTCTAAAGAAAGTACTACAATGAGTTCCACATTAGTAAACATTGAAAACTCTGCCCCTATATACACTGTAGAACATGATGCCGATATAGTGGAATATGAGGAGAGATTTTATTTTTGTAATATGGTTCACAAATAAATGATTGAAGAAGGTGTTTGTACATGAAACCAGAGGATTGATATGAATATGGGGATTATCTCAACTACTCTATTTCCACCCCCTAAGTGGGAATAAACCATAGAAAAGGGTGAAGGTGTGTTTATACCTCACCTACAACCTGAAAAAGATAAAACCCTTGCACTTGAGAAAATATTTTCTTGAATAGAGGATTAAAATAAAAAGATGAGAAAACTCAATATAGAACTGCTCCAAAGAAATAACCCTACTAGATACGGTCTTCAAGTAGAGCCTCAACTAACACTCCAAGACAACACACCTCAACAAAGATAGTTCATCAATCAAGAAGAGATGGATTTAGAATATCCACTCAATATGTGGCACCGATAACCAATATATTTGGACCCCATAGTATAATGACATCAATTGTTCCATCCATTAGTAATATAAATAGATATGGGTCTACCACATCCTCGCAGGTGATCCCCTTTAGGCTACCCACTAAGGATACAAACAGAACATCGATAGCTGGTTGTAGCTATTAATTCCCCTATTCAAGATTCTATTTATCTAGACATTCCTAATAATATTATCAATTCGATTGATTCATTTATAGATCAATTGTAATGTATGTAGGAATGGAATTCACTAGTACAACAAAAAATAAAGTCATATCCCATATTGGTGGATCTAACTCCTACCAAGCCAAACATTGGGGACCCTATATTTCCTATTATTTATGGATCGGGTGACCTAGAGCATCATTTCATACATATTTTTTCCCTAGGCGATCTCATGATGGGAACTCATGCACAAAAAAAGTATTTAAACTCATATTCTTTATACAAACACTACAAGGTCTAGTCTTTATGTGGTATACCAGTTTTCCATCTCAGTTGATCACAAGATGAGAAGACCTCTATTTATAGTTTATCTTCTAATTTAACTCAATGAAGAAGAAGAAATCAATATTAGACCTCTAAAAATTAAAAAAAAGAAATAGAGAATGAGAGATTCTCAAACATCATCATTAGGTGGATTGCGTTGAAATACTCATTAAAACTATTACATCCCTATAAATATTTTCATTTAATGAGTATAGAAAATCATCATTCTGATTTGAAGAAACCACTCATACCTATGAAACACATTGTATGGTTTCATGGTCTTTCCATAGTTTCCCAATGATTGGAAGAATCCATATGATGAACTAAGGCCAACTCCTGTGTAATTCTGTCAGCTTAGGGGAAAAGAACAAACAAATAAGATGCTACCACTTTCATTATCAAAACATCCTCTACAAATGATCAAGTTATAAAAACCAATTCTATATCTCAGGAAACCCCCTCTTTCATGTTATAAAAAAATTATTGCCTCATCTGGTTAATTTAATTTAGTAGAGGAAAAACAATTTTAAGGCACTAAAAAATTACTCATTCTGAGATGATAAATTTTATTGCTACTTTATCATAGCTTTAGGGAATAACTTTCCCAAGTTCCCAATCCCTAAGGGGCCTAATCATGTAGGACTCATATATATCCCAATGTGTTTCCCCTAAAACTATACATTGTGGTATAACATCCAATATCTATTTGTCATCAAATATATCTTGAAAAACTGGTGGAATCTGGGAAATTGAAGTTGTGAAAACCCTCAACATAAGTAGCATCTGTTTCTACCACCAAAATGGGGGAAGAGGGTGAGTGGAAAGAAGTTACCAGTAGAGGTATATGTAACATCAGTGATTAGATAACTCTTAAGAAAGTAAAATAGACTCATGTTATCCTCTGAGTGTAGTTAATATAATCAATTATTCCCCCAGCCACATTCACTATGGAATATTTGACTCTATTGGAACTGTAGTCCTCAAAAATACAACATTATAAAAAATGATATGACTATAAGGGTGGAAAAAATATAGGAAGATAAACCAATGCCAAGAAAAAAAATTGATTTTAATCTCTCAAAATTCATGCCTTTAGTTATGAAAGAACGAATTCCACCCCACCAAATGGTAATAGAAGAGTTGATCTGCCAGATGGAATCCTCATTAGAAGAGGAATTAATATTTCTTTTTTTAATGTAATTATATTAATATATACCATCTATAATGATAAATTTGGACATTAACCTATGTTTCCTTCATTTTATTAGAGAATCAGGGGAAGAAGCCATATGAGCTGAGGATATGGGGGGAAGATATTGTCAGGGAAGAAATCAAAACTACAACCACATCTCTCCTAATATAGTCCATGCTATCGAAAATAATTGGAGAGCCCTCCAAAAATCCTATAAGTATCAGGAAAGTTCCCCAAAATATTCCAAGGGTCTCTTGGGACCAATCATCTAGGATGTTCAATAAGAGGGGTTGTCATCACCAAATCAACACGAGCATGCAAGAAAACCTATCTGGCCTAATCAACTAAGGATAGGATCACCTTAAACATCTGTTATAAGGGTCAATCTTCCATATTCAAGTGCTTCAGTTCCTAAAGTTCTAGAAATAATGAAGCCCCGCATTGTAAAGCATAGTATGTTAACTCAAAAGTATGAAATTTTAAAGATATTATCCCAAGTTCTATCCATGTTTCTGGTTTTGGATGTTCTAAGTCTATCAATAGAACTCCAAGAAGCACACATACAAGTATTTTTATCCCATGGAAGTTTGAACTTAAAATTCCTTCTACTGTAGTTTATAATTTAGAGATTTATTTTTTATAATTATACAAGATCATCTCTTTAATTTATAAATATAAAGATCTTGTTATATAGGGACACATCAGACCCCTGTATGTGTCTTGGTATGGTTAATTATGTTGATATCTGATTGTATTTCATTAATAATGGATTGGGGATAAACTTCATTCATGTATAAATACTTAATTTACTTGCTTACATCGATTCCCATTTGTTCCCTTCCACTAAAATCATGTCGAGTTATTAAAAGAGTGACAAACATACTCTTGTAAAAATAAATCTCATGACCCATTTTGGGGACCTCAAATCCGATTCATGATTTTTGGTCATTCAACAAGAAACAGATTTTAACATTCTTCTAGGATAGCATTGATTGGATAAAAATGTGGTTGTCCACTCATCACACCATTAATTCATTAAATATTACATTAATTGTTAAATTTAGGTGTTTCATGGTGATAAATAACCATTTTAATCATGAAAATTTCAATACATTAATGAGTTGTTATACAAGAGGGAAGGGAAAAAAACCCATGATTGGGGGTGTTTCTCGTGTCACTACCCTGAATGGTCTAGAAATAACCCCAATAAATCCCGGAATATAGCTTAGTGAAGAGTATGTGATTACCATATATGATAATAAAGGCATGTGTACAAATTTAGGCACATATTAAGCTAGACTCATGATATCATCCTACAAAACTGAACCTGAAAGCACTGAGAAGGTCCCTAAATATCCAAACATTGGTGAAAGATCTAGTGAAAATGCAGTCATCCCTTACCCACTATAAGACTAATGAGTCCCCACATCGTCAGCTGAGTTAGAGGATGTCACTTCATCTTATGGAAGTCAAAATGTTGATCCATCTCCTCACACTAAGAAATTTCCTTCATCACCTCCTCCCCTAAGGTTATGTAATAAGTGAAACAGTAATATGAACAAGAAGAGGTAGAGGAAGTGGAAAAGGAAGAGGATGATGACCATAGGGATAGCACTCCATTATTCTTGGAGCATGTCTCTACCACCTTTGGTTAACTCATATATATAAATCTAGGTACATAAGAGGGCCCACAACCTAAATTGATTAGTTCTGTCATGTCATCTAAAGAAAAAAAGGAATATAACTAATTTTTGAAGCAATATCTGGATTCAGTTTCTTATAATTACACATAAATTTCAGGCCTCAATCTGGAGTTGGCCACTCACTACATGGGCTTTCCAGGAGACCACTAGGGATACAAAAAATTAGCTAAAAGGACATACCCAACTCATGAAACTAAAGTTGATAATGAATTTGATAAGCTTATTAAGGACAATTTCATTCATAAAGTCCAATATCTGAAATTGATAGCCAATATAATCCAATTAAACAATAATAATAGTCCAACCAAGGTCATCCTCTACATTAGAGATCACAACTATCATTTTCTAAAATATGATTCCATTGTCCTAATAAAAAATATTCTAAAAAATGTAAATAATATATATCAATCCCTCTTCTTTATTGATGATTATTTATTGTATAATAAAATATGAATAGATTAAGAAGATGAATATTTCACCTCATTTAGGGCATGCCTGGGAGTATTTTTCTATTGGGTAATTCCCTTTGTCTTGAAGAATTTTGGAACTGCATATCAATGTTCCATGCATCACATATTCAAGACCTTCTTGAGAAGAACTATCAAATTCTATGTAAAATAATAGGTGGTTATGTCTCAATAATGTTTCAACCACTTGTATTATATTGAAATCATCTTTAATAAACTACTATAACATAGCCTAAAGATTATCCCCTTGAATTGTGAATTACATGTTATCTTTGTAAAATTTATTGTCTTAGATATATGCCATAGTGTCACTAAATTTGACCCTTAAATGAAAATTTTTATAGTCAATATATCTCCTCCTCTGAACCTCAAATAGTTGCGGGGTTTATATGGATATGTTTCCAACATTCTATTCATTATAGAAAACTTTTCATGAAAGTATCCCTTCAATAGATTCATGAAAAATGGGGTCAAATATTAGTGCACGGATGATTGTCAGTTATCATTCAACAACCTTGAGAAATATCTCTTGAGTCCAATAGTGTTTGTTCAAAATTCTAAGGATAAACACTAATTTTTTATGTGACATCCCTGGAATGATCACATGACACTTCCCTCGCACAAAAAAATGAAGCTAGGAATTAAAAATTCTTTTGCTATCTCAGTAGAACAAAGAACAACATCGAGACTCATTATTCAGATATCGAGAAGTGTTGCATGTTGTTGATTTTCATGGTTTAGAAATTGATTCATTGCCTATAGCACCATGAGGTCCATTTGCTCTCACACAATAACCTACTAAAATAAATCCTTTGCCTTCCTATGTTAATTGTATATTTGAAATGGTGGGTACTTATCTTTTAGTTGTTTGAAATTATGTTCATGCCTTGTAAATATGTAGAAGTCTGGGATTTAGAAAACTTCCTTACAAAACAACCATCTGATGAAACAATATGGTTGAATAATGAATTCCCAATAATGTGATATTCATTGATTAATATATCCCCTAGATAGGGGATATTTATTTTGATGGGGGGATCTTGAATCCCAATAGTGAATAGAATTGAGGACCTTGAGATTAAAAAAATCAGGTTGAGATTCATTTAAATATCTCTAACTAAGGCTTTCAAATCCTTCATATTTTCAATAGGATTTACCAAAAATGAGGTAAAATACCAAGCCCTCATTGTTGGGATATTCAATCTTCAAATGTCACTGGACCACTTAAAGGTGAAAGGAAATTATATGTTTTTAATTAAGCATATCAATGGTGATTATGTCATCGAAGAGGAATATATTATCCTCTTTATTGACTATGTTTGAGGATTAATGGTAGAATTACCCCTTAGTATCGACATTTTCACATATCCTATGATAAATGCATTTCCAATCCAATGCATCGGAGAATTCATCAATGGCTTTAGAAGATCCAAACTGGGATGAAATAATCATCATCATTTAACACCTCTAAATTGTCTCACCCTTTTGGAATAATATGAAAGATATCAATGAGCTCGATTCCATCCCGAAACTAGATGGTCCAACAATTTGATGGGTGATTCCAATTATGAACTACCTTAAAAATGGATTGATCTCATTAGATAGACCCATATAAGATTTGATTCAATGATGAGTACCCAACATTACTATTTATGATGTTTCAAATCACTATAAATTGTTCTATAAAAGAGGCTATTATGGAGTCCTTATCATGTAAATTGAAGGAGAATAGACTATTGTTGTCATTAAAGAAGTACATAAAGGAGCCTATGGTGACCAGTAGTCAAGGTTCAGTCTTTCCAATAAAATATAGAGGCTTAGACAATTTTGTCCTTCAATGACACATGATTAAACAAAACACACCAAGAAGTGTCATTCCTTCAAATTTCATGCCAACTTCAACCATCAACCCCATAGTTTCTATGAACAACCAAATAAACCTATCCATTTTCCATATGGGAAATAGATATTGTAGGTCCTTATCCTCCAGCTACGGACAAGTAGTTCAAATACATCCTCATTGTAACCAGAATCTTCAACAAATGGGATAATGTAATATCCTTTATATATGACTAAAACCATTATTAGCTTCATGAAATCCAAAAATCATTAACACCTTTGGTGTCCCTCATTCAATATTGATGGAAAATGGAAACAAATATTTTAATCTTCACTGGAGAAGCTATATATGGAGTATAATTTCAAATCAAACCATTCATCTCTCTATCATAAAGAAGCTAATGGAAATATATATGAATTTAACATGACCCTATAAAACATACTCCGAAATATAGTGGATAAAGATAAGAATTATTGGACTGAAGATTACTTTCGTGACTACTGGGCCAACTGGACAACAACTTGCATAGCCACATAGGATACCCCGTATTGGTTGGAATATTGGACACAAGCAGTCCTACCCATTGAGGTCTAATTACCTTCACTTTGTAATGAAAACTGTGATCAACTATCTATAAAAGTGAAATCCCAAAAATGGTTGGATGAATTGGAGAATCATGATGAGAAAATACTCCACACTTTCCATTAATTTAATGTCAACCAAAATTGAATATCACAGGATTTTGAAAAGAAACATTACCTTTTTTATTACTACAAGGAGAGTTATCACTAGTCTTTAGGACTCTAATGATACTAGGGAGCAAACCATCATACCTTGAGACAATGTTTGTGGGACCTTATTCCATATACATGTTCTACTATAATAGATATTATTCATTGATCTTCATGGGTGTAGATCTCTTCATGGACTTTACCAATGCAAGGTTCCACAATAAATTATTCTTATGATAAAAAAATCCAAATAACCTTACCACATGAAATTAAACCACAGAAAAAACAATTTTATCACACGACATTAAAATGTAGGGTTACATCCTTATTATACAACCCTAAAAGGCACAACCCATATCATTCTTTTCACATGATGTTAAATTGTATGATATTTGGTCATGAATGAAATACCTTAATAGGCACAAATATGGTCCTATTCATATGACCTAAAATTATGAGGCACCATAGTCCATGTTGTATGAATATAAACTACATACCCTAAATTCCTAGTCGAAAATAATTAAATTTTATGAAAATAATCTCACTTTAGGATGTAAGACTGCATGTTTTACATACTTTTTTAATGATTTAAATCTTCATAACATTTTGATCTATTCTTGAGTGATCGTAGTATTTGGTGCTAGCCACCCAACACACCTATGTTATTGAAACATATATGGATTTATTTTCATCTCAATGGGATATGTGGTGATTCCAAGGCATAATGTTGGGGGCCAAGCCATGAATTAGAGAAACTTCCCTCTCACATTCATAAAAAATAAAGATATTTGAATGGAACTTCACACTCCAAGATGAATTTCGGTCCAAAGGTTCCCTTTGTGCTTAAACATATTACTTCTACACATCATACTCCTTGTACATGGAAATGTAATAGCTCCATAAACATTCCTTTATCCATAGGTAATAGAAATTCATATTATATAGGGTTTATTTTTTTGACTATGTATTGATACACCCCAGTGGGGATTTTTATTATTATCTAAAAAAATTGCATGTCAACAAGAGGAACATTCATCTTATGAGTGACCTTTTCTGTCAACATAATCCCGGAAAAAATCACAGTAGAAACAGATTTTTGAATACACCTACAATCATCCTTGAATTATTTTTCCATATCACCTCTCATTATCATATAAACTCCAACATCATGGTTTACAATTTCGTACATCATGTATAAAGTATGTCAGACATCCTTGGCCTGGTAAGACTCATATTACTAATTGTATCTACATTGTATGGTCCTATCCCTATGACCTAAAACTAACATAAATATTCATACATTCCGTATAATATTAAAATTTTTGGTTTCCTTGAAAAATGTAATTATTGATTTTCATTCTTGTGATATACGTTGCGATGCATGGATCCTACATCCTAGTCTAGGAACTATAAGATCAAAATTACCTTATCCTTCCTTTTAATTGCCTATGTGTAGTGAAAGAAACATTTTCCTCTCCTAGTTTATGACACCAAACATAGTTTACATGTTATTAGAATTATTAGTAATGTATTCCCCACATGATAAAGGTATATTAGTTCAGGTCACGGTTAACATGGTCCTAGATGCAAGACTAGAAAATGTATACCAAAACTCTTTACCATATGAAGTTAAACTACACATTTGACATCCCTTTCATGATGTAATTTTAATAACTACATGTTTATTATAAGAGCCTAGACTTAAAAAATATATAATCTATGTAATTAAACTTGAATAAAATTATTAAATTCTCAAATATCATTTCATTTTATATTTTTAAACAATTTTTCATAAAACATACATGAATCCCCACAATCCTACAAATTATATACTATTAAAATAGTACCAATTTATTCTATAATAAAAACGTTTTCAATATTACATGAATACTTCCCAACATTCTTATTTTCTTATTCTTTTCTCTTACCCATCCTTAAACCCTATGAAAAAATTTTAAACATGGGATGAGCACAATAAGATCAATAAGGGACATAAAAAAAGGATGGAAACAATTAGTCTGTGAATACCTATAAACATATGAAATAGATTTCTCAATGAAATTCTTATCAACCATTAAGTATCATATAGTTACTTTGTGAAAACATGTTATTTTAAAAAACATAGAAAAAATAAATAAATATATAGGTAACTTGGGGAATTACTTACTTAATATTGTAACCCTTAGTGATACCATATGATTTTTAACCCTCATGGATACCTTAAATTTTAACCCTCATTGCTACCTTACACTAACCCTCACTGCTAACTTATAGTGTAACCGTTGTAGTTACACTTAGATTAACCATACGGACAACCTACAACATAAACATACCCAATGCATTATAAGGAGATATAGGTTCCACCCATCATCATAAATAATTTCCAAAAACCAAAACATCATCATTAAACATTAATACTTGCATCATAAAAAACATTCTTTCATAATTTTATAAAATATAATTTTAAAAAAGGATTTTTTTTAATTAAAAGTCCCTTTACCTGGGTTTATATTACTTAAAATGAGTTCAAACCAAATGTATAATGGTTTAAGTAGTGTTATTATTATATAAAAGAAATTTAATCATGTTTATATTACCTTATATGACAATAATATAACAACTTAACACCAATTTATTAATAATATTTTGTTATTTCCATTGTTTTGAGTGCATTCTTTTCATGGTTCCCATGATAATTTAGTAATGGATATTCTTTTCAAATGGAAGAAAAACATTAGAAGTTGAAATAAATGTTATTAATATGTCCCAATAATTTTAAATGATAACATATAACATTTTTATGATATAAGGATGATTCATTAGATAATACATTAATTAAAATGATTTAATTTATTTTGGATTTTTTACGACCATTAAAAACTTAAGTCATTTTATTTAAAATCATATTTATATATTGGTTTCAGAACATTATATATCTTATAATATTTATAAAAAATATTATATAACCACAATAAGGGTTTTTAGGACTATTTTTGAATTCAGTAATGGAAAAGTAAAGTGTATCTTCCACTATGAGGGTAAATTGACACATCAAAGATAATGTTCCCATTTTTAGAATGAAATGGAGAGGAAAAGAGTATGATGATGAATTTTTCCAAAAACATGATAAAATTTAAGTATGTTTAAGATAATTTAGTGTTCATTCCACTTGGGTAAGGGGAGGTGAATACATAATAGTAAAATAAATTAAATTAAAAGCAAAATATATGAAAATGAAAGAGAATTTTACCTCTTGAATTATTCTCCTTGAGGACCTCTTTAAGAAACTTGGTTTTGGCCTTTTTGTGAGACCAACAGGTCCTAGATATATGGATGAATCTAGGGGAATTAATTTTTAATAATTAAACAAGCTAGAAGTCTTTGAATAGTGATGAGAATAGGTAGTGAGGGTGGTATTTAGAGTGAAGGAGAGTGTTTTTTGATTATTTGATTCATTAGTTTATTATTTTGGATCAAGACTATGAATATTTTGAGAATTATTACTAAATATATTAAAATAATATATTATTTTTTGAGATTATGGATCTAAGATCACACATAATGCTTTTAATTTATGTATTTTGATTATTATTTAAATACCTTAAATTACTGTTTTTCACTATTTTCAAAAAAGTGAACTGTTTTAGAAAAATCCCAAAACATTACCCTAGCCATTTTTTGATGTGTATAATTAATAAATGAAATACATTTTATGAATATAATTTTTTTAGTATTCTAAATTTATTTTCAAATTAAAATCATAATTTATTCAATAAATACGTATTTTATATCTATAACTGATTTTATAACACTTTGAAAAATTAATTAAGGTCTCATAAAATAATATTATAATCATAAGACAATAAAATTTTAATTTATGAATCTGTTTTATTAAAATAAATTTTCTTTTAAATCATTAATTTAATAATAAAATTATATATAAAAATTAATTTTTCACAAAAATACCAACACTTAATTTATCACTTTCAAAATATTTATTTTTCTATTCCATGACATAGATATTTCATATTTTTAATTTTATGAAAAGTTAATTTTATTTCTACTTTAAAGGGTGAGGTTATTATTCTGTTAGTATTGATTCATTAATATATATATAAATACCACTTAGTTAATTGTATATTTATTAGGAATCTTAATGTTTAGTTTCAAAAAGCAAAAAAATTATAATTACCTAGGTTTTAACATGGATTTATTCTCTCTGTAAGGAAATATATAGTGATGAATGAATCTTATATCCTAGTCTATATTTAATAAAAATTTTCATCCACCCTCTTATTTATGAGTTAGATCTTCAAAATAGGTTCTAATGAAAGTTTACATCCCATTCGTGATCTCGATTAAACAAAACTCTCCTTCTCCACATAATAATTCAATAAATGTGGAATATCCTTATAGAAATATGTATGGATTGATTATCACTTTAAAAAGACATGTATAAATTCATGTATCCTATCCCTTTGGCCCACCTAAAGTAAAAAAACAATCCCCCTATCCTGTGTATGTGTTTGACCAACATAGGGAAACTTTTCTCCTCATTCTTGGGTAATTTTGATACAAAATACTCCTTCCATTTCCATGCACTTTACTTATAAAAACAAAACACTATGTTTGTGTAAATATAAATATCTATAAGATTTATTTACCTATTAGTAATAAAATTTCATATTCCTGAGGGAACCTTTCTTTTACTAGGTATCAATATGTCACATTTTGTATTTGCTTAATTCAACCACAAAAAGGTTCTATCAACCACAGGCACATTCGTCCTCATAAGGACCTCTTTTATTTACCTAATATATAAATAATATTATGTAGAAAACCACTTTTTTAATATGTTCTGTATCCAATCATTGAATAGATGTCCCATACACTTTCTAAGATCTGAAATCCCCAAGATTACTACTTGTAACATCCTCCCTTCACACATGAAAATAATGGAACATTATTGACCAGATTACCGTGGAATGGAAAAATACTAATATAAGTGAACATAAATTGTAACCCTAAATATCCTTAATTTAAAATTTAAAATTGCATCGACCAAGTCTTTTTAGCACAACATAAAACTGTATGATGTTTCAACTCTTACTGGGGAGGATCATTGACTCCTGATGTTGGTCATACAATATAATTCCCCTTATTTAAGAATATTCAAAATATGTGTAGGAGTAGTATCACATTCATGGAAAAAGGAAATGTAGATACTAATTTAATTATCAGATGCAATCCCTTCAAAAAAACAACCACATTAGACATGAGAAATATGGATATTCATAATGTCAATGACCATTATTTGTAGGATGTCAGACTCCATAGGCCACCTATTCTTTGAGCATGCATCAATACATCCCTGTATTTCATTGCTTAAGACTCCTATAAAAATGTCTTGTTGATCAGAGGTGCTTTCTTCCATAGGGTAAACCTCTTCTATATTCATAATCTTCGACTATATCATGCTATAAACCACTTTTCAAACATGGTCTATGGTTAATTTTTTATAAATTTCTCTTAAGATGTTGTTTATCTAGAAATCATAAAATTGTGACTCAAAATTATCATTTTAGGTGTTTGAGTATATCATAACATTGTCATCTATCTATCTATGATTGGATTACCATTCCATAACTCATGGTCAAATTCATTCAATTTAAAACACCAATTTCATTAGTCTATATTTAAAGACTCAAAAGATCCAACAAAAACAGATATAATACTCACTAGTTTCAAAAAACCCAAAATAAAACTCTGGGGAAAGGTTTAGTATCATATTTGTATACCTAAAATCTACATGATTTATGAAAAAAATGTGCAATGAAATGAAAATGATAAAAAATATTTAGTATGAAATCCCATGAAGGGAATCTGAATAAAAATACAAGTCTCACTCGTTAATTCTTCTTTATATTGGAATTAAAAAAACAGGGTTATGAAACAAAAGACACAATTTTTTTCAGGTCAATCATTTTAATCTAGAAACAATCGAACAACACTCATTATTCACAAAATACATTGGAAAAATATATCACTCTCTTATTGATTTCATTGTAATTCCAACACACTAACCTAATTGATTTATTTCAAATGAATCATTTATTGGGTTCTGATTACAACGAGGAAATGAATACAAAAATAGATGATCAAGGAAAAAAATCCTTTTCATTTATGTTTTAAACTTTTTAGGATCTTACACATGTTAAAGTTTATCCACCATGTTTTAGAAGTTCTTCTTGACATAGGCTTTAATCTGCTAGACCATGGATTTTTTATTATTCATAGTTTTCTAGAAACCATCCAATTATGTTTCCAAACCCTCCTCACCATGATGGATTTTCTCTTTCTTTACAACAATAGAATCTATGTCATATGATGGGGACCTCTTCCAGGATTGATGGATTTGGACCATCTCTTCCTTCACAGTATCTAATTATTTATAATGAAACACTATTTTGAATTATTTTTCATCAAGGTGACACTAATTCTACTATTCCACCTTGGAGTGGACAATCTCTACTTGGGATACAATTTCTTTCAAATATTTAAACTGTCCTTATATATTTTCCTTAAATAGATATTATATTTTCTCCTCGTCCGATTGTTATATTATCAACTTCATGACATGATGGATCATTTGATAATATATTCTTTCACCCCATAAGATTGAATACATGGTTGGGATTCACCAATGTCTTGATGGAAGATCTTCTTGAGTTGTCTCCAATATTATCTCCCAAGATATCACTCCAGAAAAAACGTTGGGAGGCATGAAATACATCTTATTCCTCCAAGTATGAATCAAACCCACTTTTAGAGAGAGAGATGTACTCTAGGATTAATTTCCTCAATGAAGTACCCTAATCCACTCTTTTTGAAGAAGTAAAAATTTCAGCTACTACTTCTGGATAAATCGGTATTGAAGATCCCCTCTTAGGACTGACTGTCAAAGTATATGTAAATTTATAGAAGGTGGAACCCCTCATTAATATTAAATGGTTAACAAATAGAAAAGGCAGTGAAACTTCTAGATCATTTAGTGCTTCTCACCAGTTGGTGGATCAACTAATGGAATTAGTGCCTCTCTAATACCCCTGATCTCAATGATTTGAGGGAGGATCTCCTAACAAGGAACATCCTCTTATGTTTATTCAGTAACTAGGATAGAGGGATCTAAATAATCCACCACTTTGGTAACTACAACTACTTCTCCTTCGTCAATAGGAGTATGATGGAATTAAAACTATTTTTCATGAATAATCATGGAATTTTTTTCTACAAAAAATGCTGCAGAAGTAAGTCTATGGTGTAAGACATCAAATATTATGAGGCTAACTATGTTTAACAACGCAAGAAAGAGAAACAAACATATATCTAGTTCCACATAAATGTATAGAAAATCATCTATAAAGGTGAGAATATTAATATTTTTCAAAATATCATCATGTTCCATTAGATTATTATATAATCACTCCCATATCAAAGTATTCACATTCAGTAGGGGTATTGTCGTTGTGTGGATCAGGGCCCAAATTAGCTCCACCATCGATTTAATTGATTTTACTATTGGTATAAAGAGCTTATTTGAACCCAACATAATCAAGAGTAACACCAACACCTTCATCATATTGTCTGTATTCCTTTTCAACCCCTTCTATGATAGAGATAGGGATGGTGGTGGTTGTTGTAGGATCCCCCAGTGTATGTGATGGATCTGAAATATCATGAGGAGTAATTTTATTGGCCTATACATGAAACCTTATGAAATGTATCTGAAATTACCAGGACCCACATACCACTCTAAATTAATGGTAATATATTTTTATTCATCAATCAATACAGATCCTATCAAAAGGATGGGTTCAATATCACATGTCCATGCCTCATACAGAATGTCCCCATCTGCCCTCAAAGTATTAGTGCCAAACCCCTTGAGGGATGATAGTGAAGAGAATTATGGAAAAGGTGAGTATGGTTAAATGGGTATATCTAGATATTCATGTGATTAAATGATAGTGAAAATTATTATTATGGTGCATACGCTTGACCAAGTTCTTTTTCCTCTTTCTTTTCTTCCACTAAGATGGTGAGGGGACAATTTTGCTTTTCTTGGTTATAGATACTAGAGGTGATGATTAAGAATACCCTCCCATCCAATAATTTTCTACCATACTCAATCTTAAGTAGATTTATGAGGCTTTAGGATACTCCCTCAATCTGATGGGGGTTCCCATTGACCCGTATTTTGGGGACTCAAGTTCTACCCTTGGTACCCCTTCTTCTCCACCTAACTATAAGATTAATCCCCTCAAAGTGATTGATGATAGATGATGGTGGTAAAGGTGAAGGGAATATAAAAATATATAATTCACTAATTTCAATGTAGTCATCCCGTTCATCATTAGATCGACCAAATATTCTATCAGTAAGAAAATAGGATAGAATATTGGTTACCCACTTTGGGTCTAGGATCTAATCATTTCTTGTATATATTAACATCACTATCTCCTAAATATAGTTCCCCACATTTTCCTAATTTTAATCAAGGTGAATATTGTAGGGTGCTCAAATATCCCCAAATTGTGGGATATATATTCCAACCTGGAGGAACATCCATAAATCTATAATGTCATGGGTTTTACTCTGCCATGTTTTTATTTCCAAAGGTGGCACATAATACAATGTTGAGGAAAAATTAATTGATGAAGACCCAACATATCTTTACTTTTAATCCCTATAAGGAGTCACTATAATAATAAAATAAAGAGAAAACAGATCATGGATCTCCTCTAAGAGGTGATGACTAGACCACCTCAACTAGTAAGATGTGGTCTTCTCAACTCTAGCTCTCTATATAGACCTTTCCTGAGATTATTTTGAAATTTTTGGAGACTTAGAATTGTCAACCATAGGATTATCCTTCCAATAATTATTTCCATGCACATTTTTCATCATATCCTTGAATATAGAGACAATTTCAATTAACAAACCTTTATAGAAGGAAGGAATCTTGGAACTGGCATTCACAAAGTTTATATCAATGGATGCACCAAATGTGGGCAGTTTGATCGATGCTTGGGATACCACCAATTAAATAAGGATCCAAAAAATTTGAGCCAACATAAGGTGTTTCTAAACCAAAAATTTGGTGGGGGGCAGATTCTGATGTTTATGAAACATGAGTCGGTGGTCAAATTGGTATAGTACATATTTTTCATAGATAATATCATTATCAATATAGCCTACAAGAACCCTGTCTCTAAAGGTAATCTTGTTTGACCTTACATCATCATCAAATTGGCCATTTTCAAAGAATTTTCTAGTGGAAATATATCTATATGGGAAAATGATAAACCCTCCTATATATTATAATTCATTATAGATTCTTCATTCTTCAAAGATAAAAGATGGACTTCAAAAACGACCTGAATGAACAGAAAAAATCATCCTTCAAGAACTTCAAAACAACAAAGCATGGCATAATAGATAACTTGTACCTTGATCCACCCCAAAAACACTTCAAATGGTCATGAAATTTGTTATAGGACCTTCACAATGTACACGTGTAGAAAACACTAGTATAATTTTTCTATAAAAGGTGTAGACATCCATATTTGGTTCCCTTATACTAATTTGGATTCTATGACAAATGTATTTGGCATCACCTCGCCATTAGATTCACGGACTCAATATTGGTAAGTACTAAACCACATTAATATAAATCATATGAAACTGGTACTTGGGGAGATGTGAGACTTGAAATTATAACCCCACTAGTTATATTATCACCACTCTAAGGTAGGATAGAATTGTTCAGTAATGATCAGATTA
Source organism: Viscum album (assembly GCA_963277665.1). Taxonomy (NCBI): domain Eukaryota; kingdom Viridiplantae; phylum Streptophyta; class Magnoliopsida; order Santalales; family Viscaceae; genus Viscum; species Viscum album. Next base: position 1,323,561,601 of record OY728143.1, read on the forward strand.
TCTAATGTGGGGTAACCTTTTAGTATCTAGAAAATTGGACCTTGTCCTTTTAGGTTGAGTAAGACCTTAATCCTTGTCTTGGGATAGATATAGCCCCCTGTTCTAGGGTCTCCCTTCTTAATATTGTGAGTCATCCTTAATAGATCGCAAGAAAAAATATACTGCCTTTTTCCCTCATCCTAGGTGGAATTCGGTGGGATGAAATCGTTGTACATTTCACTGAGAATTGGTCCCCGTGATATCTTATAAACATCCCAAAATGTCTAATTAAAATTTCACCATGCATCATATAGAAATTATATTTCTGAGGGATCTATCAACACAATAGTTTGAAGATTATATCCCAGTTCTTGTAAAAATATTTTTGTTCCACACAAATAGCCTCATAAATTCTGAAATTTTTATCTCAGTCATAAATTCTATTAAATTTTGGAACACCTAGTATTCCCACATCCATTTGGTCTTAACTACCCCTCTAGAAAAAAATATTTATTCTTCATCCATCCTTATGATTGATCTATCTTATAGGTTAGAAAGATCAATTCGTAATATTGAGGATTTAATTCTTGGGTCTAAGGCTTTATATCTAGCGTAGACAAGATATGGTGCATTAATCATGCATTAAGAACCATTCATTAATTTATAAACACACCCTTGGAAGATATTTTATTAGTAGAACAATTGGTGTACTCCACAAACTATAACTTTTTCAAATAACTCATCTTCTTATGTTTCAAGAAATATCTTGGTATATTGTTACCATATAGTGGTATATGACCACTTCTTGGATATTCACATTGGGACATATTCAATTATATCACTATGTATTTTAGGGTGGTTTCATAAAATTCATAATAATTCATCCCGACAGATTTATGCATTTCCAAAGCGCAGGCAGTAGCTTTTTTATGAGATGCCCTTTGAGTTTTTATCAAGAATATGCAAATAAATAATGATGATATTCTTTATGATCAAGGTATTAGTTTGAATTTTTACTTGGAAAAGAATAAAATTTGACAATGGAATGGGTCTCGTGCAGGACACTCACTCAGGTGGCATCGTGCAGGCACCTTGCTTAGGTGGCCTCGTATAGACCCCTAACTCGGGTGGCCTCAAGTAGACCCCTCACATAGGTGTTTAGTATTCATATTGGATCTATGGAGAATAATAAGTGTGTATGAGAGAAAATGTGAAGAGTTATGTGATGCAATAGAACTATGAGAGTATGAAAATAGTTTTTATAGAGGAGGAGTTTGTCAGAAAAGAGACTCTATTTATAGATGTCAATCCACCTGCATGGTAGACCTATGTGGTCAACCTATACAGAGTACATATACAAGGGACATGATCAAACTACCTAAATGATTGGTCTAATTAGTGAACTTATATTTTTCTTTACCCTAAGATCAAACCCTCTTCTTCTGATCAGATCCAATCGAGGGGTATCTATTTGACACTCCTATTTATCACAAGTGGCTGAGAATATTTAATTTTAAATAACTCAATAAATAAATAGTTTATGGGAACCATGTAAAATCAAGGAACTCACCCATGTTGACTTACATTCCCACAAATTTCATGCCAAGAGGATCACATAGTCCTAGCCTACGCGACCTAGAAAGAGAAGTTTCACCTATATGAGGCACCTACATAAGGAACCAATGCGATGGACCTTCATAGATGATATCCTTCACCCAAGGTCCTATGATTTCTTAAAAATAATAAATTTGTGCTACTCATTTACAAAAATTGGATGTTTATAATAATCCATGAATCTATGATTTCTCTAGTTCTTATCCCAGGCCCTCTAACCCACCCAAGTAGCTCTTTAAAACCAATTATAAGAAAAAATTTAGGGGAAAATGGGATTAATGATCCCCTAGTGTGTGGAACAAAATACACCTACACAAGGAACCAATCCCCCATAGTTTAAAAGTATTATAATGAATATATCTTCACAAACATAGGACTTATGTGAGAACCTTCTAGAGACACAAGATAAACCCTTGGATTTTAGAGTAAGGCATATCCCAAGTGTTGTTTCCCTCACTGTATCTAATCCAAAATCCACCTTTAGCTCACGCAGGCCTTCCCAACACAAATCATCTCTTGACCACCCAATTATATCATACAATATGTATCTTCATATCTCAAATCCCTCAACTACATGGTCTACCAATGTGCCCCCTTTTCATTCCACCGATGTAAGGTCACCCCTCTCCTTGGGACCCCTATATTAGGGAGACAAAAAAAATAACCAACACTAAGGCCTATTTATATGCATTACCATGGTGAATTACAAAATTGTGTGTCTCCCATTCATTTGTTCATACCGTTAGTAATATTTTCTACACAGTTATCCTATGTGATTGGTATTGTCCTAGAAATGTTTATAGTTGTGCATCACCTTGACAATAAGGAACTCAACCATGGTAGAAGGGCCAGGGACATCCCTATTATATACATGAGGGTTAATTCCTTTTCCTTCCCTCATCAAGTATGAGACCAGGGACCTCACTATTTAAAAATATGGGGGGAGTCTATTGCTTCCCTTTGAATAGGGATAGGTTCTTATCCTACTCTCATCTTCTCCAAACATAGGGATAAGTCATCCCTCATAGAGTAATCCACTAATATTTCTTTCAAGAGGTCATATCGATCCAATATTTCATCCCTCATGTTATAGAAAAAAAAGAGAAGACATAAACATTACTTTTCTTTATCTATACCATATATTTAGCCCCACCCACCAGAAGATGAAGGATATCAAGTGGTTTTCATATTTTCCCCTCCCCATGTTTCTCACACTTAGCATGACTCACAATGACATAGAGTTTTGTAATGATAATCACATCTTCATGATCATATGCATGTATTCAAAAAGAATATTTCTTTTAGATCTTCTTCTTGCATTCCTGTAGAGGTCCTCCTTAGGCATGGGTCATTAAAGCCATGTATCCTTCTCTAAGTGCCTCATATTTGGAGTAATACCCAACCATGTCATCACAACCATCAAAGGGATGTATTCTCAATGAATAAAATAATTTACATGTCTAGGTGGGAAGTACTATTTAGGATTTTCCTCTCATCAAAACATGATAATATTATGTAGATATACTCTATGATTATTTCGAACAACATGGGATTTGATTCACATTCAAATGAGATATATGGGAAGATTATTTTTGGTCAAAAATTAAAACCCAAAATCAACCCAAATTTTCTCTTGGATACATTCCCTATGGGGTCACGTACATCTTGGGATACTATATCACTTCCAGGTTCTATGGGCCAATTCAGTGTATGTCCTACACCAGCCCTTGGCTAGGAACCCTTTTCCAAGACATCCTTTTCCTGTTATGATAAAATTCATGGTTTTCTCGTTATCACATGACCTTAAAAGGTATGATGTGTCCTATTAAGTGGAACAAGACTGCATGTGTTCTGATAAATTTAACAAGGATACACAGGAAACCCATCTCATGGGCCCAATCCTAACTATAAAAAAATCATGTATTTCTTGATGATGATAAATTTCAGAGCACCCAAACTATGTGGATTAAAACCAAAGTACTAATATTAAATGATAAAATAATATCTAATCTAGTTAAAAAAGGATATTGTTGATGGAGAATCTTGGATACATACATATATCTTCATCACCGAAGAACCTCGAATACATACAAATCATTGTAATGATAAGGTGTGATAATAAGGGATGGTTAACTTAAGGGACCCCCATGTCACATTTGGTATTTAATAAAGGATTCATGAATATGTCTTAAATATATATGAGATACCCAAATTAGGAAATAATTCTCCTCATAAAGGTAAAATGATCCCAAACATCCACTCCCTCGACTAATGTGAGTCCCCAATTGTTATTGGAACATTTCCAATATGATTTGGAAAGAAGGATAACAAAATATCTTTAATAAGGGAACCATTGAGTGATTTTGGCTCCATGAACAAAACATGTAAGAGGAAATTCAAAAATGGTGAATCCATTGTGAATGATTTTGAAATATTCAATCCCCTACAATCAACCGTTGGGTGTAATTGAATGTTTTAATTAGGAACAACAGCAAGTCCCATTGTTGTGCACCAAGTGATGGCTAAATCAAGCTCAATATTCCCTTTTCAGATTTATTACCACTAGGTATATATTTTTCAAGGCCGCATCAACTTATAATCTCTAAAAAATGGTGTAATTTTTTCAAAAGCACTCATTCTATCCTTTACAAAAATTCTATGACATTTTACTATAATTTAACCTATTATTCTACTTTTGATCAGACATATCCCTAGATATATCCTTATAAATATCCATAGGGATCTCACTAATGTTTTCCCATCCTATTTTATAAAGTTTAACTAAACCTTTCCTTTAATTCCAACTGTAGGGACCGAGGCTTTTCATACCTAGATATTACATATTTTTTGCGAACACTAATTACATTACAAAAACACAAACATGAGGACAATAATGGTATAGTTCATTTGGAATCGTGGATATAGAAACAATTGTTCCATTGGTGAGTTAAATCATCTCCCCCTATGTTTTTTCTTAACCCATTCCCTTCAAATACATATCATATATAATACCTTTAATCACAACATGGGGAAAACGTAATAAAGGATGAGATCAAATTCTCAGTATGTGTAAAGTATGGAGGTATCAACATATCATTATCATAATGTTTCGAGAACATGATAATAACATTCAAAAACCATACCCTAAATATCATAGATTATAAAATTGATACATTCAATAAATTTTGGCATTTCATAATACGTGTATCATAATTGAATCAAAAAACATGAACCAAGAGAAGATAACATTGGTATAATATATAAATTTTTGGTATACAAATAAGAATATAAAATTATTTACTTAGTAGTTAAAGGCTCATTGAAAAGACAATAATTGTGAATGTGTTCACTCCCCAAACCATCATATATGTTAAGGTTCATTCCCAAGACTATGATAGTGTAACAATTCCCTTAATGAACTAGTTTCACTCCCTATTATATTCCTATTTATCTTATTACATATGACTTGTTAACCAATGCATTGGAGGGGGATATATTTCTTACATGTCACATAATGAAAATCATACATATGAGTGCCATGATATCATAAAAAATTTATCATATTAGAACCCATGAAAAGAAATGGGTTGAATAATAATTACAGCATCTCATACACCATAAAAAACAATTGATTTAAAATACTTTTCATCATTTAATCATAGCACACCCCACGGAAAAAGAAATACATTTCATAAAAAAATCATCATGGTATAACCTGGGGAAAAGAAATGGTCTTGATACATAACTTATCCTCATAAAAATAAACCATTTAGGAAAATAATAATAATGTTATCCTTGGATCATATCCCCAATAAAGCATAAGTAAAATCAATTAATTTCATCATAGAAGGAAAATAATTTCTAAAAGACACTTGGAACCATTTTTAAGGAAAATAAAATTTCCATTAATATCATATTTTATTAAAAAATGTTAATAAAATAATTTGGAAATTTTTTTCTTTCAAAATAAACATTGAAAGGAAAAAATGAATCTTTAAAAATAATTTAAAATATTTCTTGAGAAAAAAATCTTTCTTTGAAGATCACTTTTAAGAATAAAAATTCAAAAAACATTTCTAGATGCAACACCTCATTACGATTTTTAGGTTCTCTTTTGTTCATGATTTGTTTATCATTCCTATTTGGGTGTGTTTTCAAGATTTTCAAGCATAGAGAGCCTTTACTAGGAGAAATGACCAGAATTTAGGGGATTTATTTTTGTTTAAATTAATGAAGTTAGGAAAAAAAATTGAATGGCATTGTGGGAACTCTCCCCATGTTCAAATAACATCTTTGGTGCATTGGTGTTTTTCAATTAAAATATAGATTTTCAGTTATATGGTAGAAAATTACATTCCATGTGAAGGGATTACAAACTATTTATATATTTCTAAGAATATGTCATGAATATTTCTATATCATGAACAGTTACACACCATGTACTAGTAATTCATGACATGTAAGGGAAAAATTAGATTTTAATAATATGGAGATACATTTTTCATTGTTTTTTGAAATTCATGGAATTCATGATGTGTGGTGGGGTTACACACCATGTAATTCTTCTGAGTTTTTATTTTTTGGAACTTTGAGGTGGTTAATGCTTCATTCTACCTACAACCTCTCTCTCTTGATCCAAGACTCTCCTGGGTAATTTTAAATGATTCCTTCAATTCTGGATCACATTATTCGTTGATCGATCATCATGGTTTTTTTGGTGACCCTCTCCTAGTAAGTCTTCATTTTGGTTCTTAGTTATATTTCTTTTGGCTACTTCATTGGTCATATTTATGATTTAGATTCATGATTGATTAGTGTTTTATATCAATCATTTGTATTTTCTTTTCACTCCTTGTCTTTTAAAGGCTGATCTATTGGTTTCCAATCACCAATGTCGTAGGCATATAGGATGATACAATTTTTAGGTATGTGTTTATTTACAATGAGTTAATTTGATGAAATGATAATCATTTTTTTGATAAATTCATTTGGTTTTTTCATTCAAATTAAAGTGATAAATGGTTTCAATTGATTTTTTTGAATGATAAAATGTTTTTAAAGGTATTTTAATTAAAAATGGATTGGTATTGATTCAGAAATTGGTTCTCAAAAACCAATGTATGATTGGATAGGATTTGAAAATATTTTATAAAATTGTGATCTTGTTTTTCAAATTTAATTTCACAAGAAAGAAAATTGGCAACCATATGTACATTAGGAATTAAACATAATCTACATTAGTGTGTGTGGCACCACTAGTGGTTGTGTTATTTATACTGAAATACTATGGCAGTACTGAATATCATTTGGATCCAATTTTTTTCCTAATTTAGGCTCTTTTATGACTAGTACATATTTTTATGTGGGCTAGTTCCTAAATTATAGTGATATTAGTCATTTATGTATTTTTATTACATGATGATTTTTATCATGGATTCTTGGTCACATGATTTTATATGTGGTTGTATCACATGACATCGTATCACGGTATTTCATGGACATTCATTTACTTGACTACATTTTGATGCATGGATATTCTTTCCTGTTTTTTCAATTCTACTTGTCAAATTTCTAGTTTTGATAATATGGAAGTATTTATTGAAAACAAAAGGAAAAATTATTTAAAAATGGATTGAATTTATGAAAAATATTTCTAAAAGTAGTTTGTTTTAAAATCAAGAACTGTTGTGTTTTTTAAATAGGTATTTGTATATATTCTATGGTGATATCATACTAGGCTTTGTGATTGCAACTTAATTTTTTATTTTGGTAGTTTTAGAAGTATTGTAGGATACTGGTAATAGGAAGGGAATCTTGTATCATGTTGACTTCCCTTTTAGCAGTGTATTCACATCAGGGTGGTTTGGTTGTTACTGTTGGTCAAATAGAGATTAGTAATTCATTATATTTTATCCACTTTCGGATTGGATTGTATTGTTTTTATGAATTTCTTGTCTTTCTAATTATACATTGGTTGTATTTCCTATTTTGGTTATATTCCATACTTGTTTCCTTAATATGTTTTTCAACTTACCATGTGATGGATGGCTTAGGTGTATGATTTGGTTGACCCGGGATGTTATGCTTCAATTTTTTATAAGAGGAGGACTCATCCTGATGTGTGTTAACAATTCCAATGTTTCATTTTGTGTCTTGGATAGATAGGATTCAAGGCTATTGGAATTTTAATAGTAAGTGTGGTAGGGTGACTGGGCAGGTCACTTTCATGTCTGAACTTGAGTTACCATGGGTGGTTGAAAAAACATTATGAGGTTTGAGACATGGTATTTGAGGTCATTTGAATAAACTATTTGGTAATTTTATTTAAATTTAACTTTTCCTTCTTAAAATGTTGTCTTTCACTTATAGAATTAATAGTTGATTTTAATTCTTATTATTTTAAATAATTGGTCTGAATTCAAAAAGTTTTTTTTATGTTTGGGAATATTTTAATGATATAATTTTTTATTATCTTGTGTTTAGTATAAATTGTTTTGAGAAAATATCTTCCAAATATAAGAGAGTAAGCTATGAGGTGGGTTCTTAAGGTCAATCCTCTAGTGGAACGTTCTTTGATAGAAGCTATAACATACACTATCCAGAGTCTAGGATAAATGGGTGTTAAGATCCTAGGATGTGTGGAGGATCATGGATCTAAATTTACCAAAAATCATTCAAACAGTTTTCTGGTGACAAGGGACCATTGAAATATGAGTAGTGGATTGAGAAGATTGAGATGATTTATACCTTCTTAAAGACTCTTGATGAATCAAAGGTGGGTTTTTTCATGAACATGATTGAGGGATAAGTAAGGATATAGTGGGAATATATTGTGAAATCTATGTTGATTGAGGACCTCACTTGGTATTATTTTATGATTTTTGTTAATCAAAAGTATTACCCTGAGGTGATATGTTCAGCAGATACCTTGGAGTTTCTATATTTGGAGTAGGGGGCATATCATTCTAGAGTATTCTACCCATTTTTTTGAGCTAGTAAATCTGGAAGTAGAGCTTGTCACTAACGAGTGCCTAAAGGCTCGAAGTTTTGATTTGGATTTGTGTCTGGATATTAGGTGAATATTGATTCTCAGGCACCTTTTGAACATTCTAGAGGTAGTTGAGAAAGTAGCTTTGGTTGAGGCAAACATAGCTGGGAAGATAGGTTTGGGTGGAGCTTCAGTTGGTGTAGTTGTTATCCAGGGTGTATCTTCTACCAAAAAAGAATGTGAAAAGGTATCAATTTTCTTTTAGTACTATTTTTAGGGGCTTCTTCAAGATAGTATCATAATGTTTTCTATCATTGTGGATGGCCTGGTCATTCCATGCCAAATTTTGTGGAGGTTTTGAATACTTGTCATCTTTGTGGATGATCTGGCCATCTTAATTTTTTTGTGGACATATATCCCAGGGCAATAATGTAGTATCTATATTAACCAATACCTCATAGTGTTGTACTTATGATTAAAAAGGTGGTGTGTTTTATGATCATGTTATGGGGGGTATTCATGTGGGTAATAAATCAAAGTTATTTTCTAAGACCAGACATCTTTATGGAGTGGATAATGAAGAAGAGAAATTTGAAGCAGGGCCAGCTATGGTTTGAGGTACAATGTTTATTTAATATTATATGGTTATAGCTTTGTTTGGTATAGTTTTAATTCATTGTTTTATATTTTAAATGTAAATTTAAATGTTGGGATTACATTTAGATATTATTCTGTACTTTTTGGATCATTCCATGTATATAAGAAATATGTCGGAACAAGATAATAAGTGCCATGTGTGTTGGGTGATGATGGATGACTATGAGTTAGTGTGGAAATTTTTAGTTCTTGATATTAACATAATATACTCAATTATTATCATAGATTATATGATCACTAATATGGATTATATATACTATCATAGACATCAATTATAATTATTATCTATATATGTGATCACTCATGTTTTTAGGGCGAGTGGGATTCTAGATCTGGAATGGATGTGCATTTTGTCACTTATGCTAGGGTAATCTTGTGCCAGCCTTAAAAGATATGTTTTGATGTAGTTGAACTGTGTTTTATTGGTCGACTTCATGTTGTGGTGTGTGAGTGTACCCTGAGGTCGTTTTGGATGATTTTTTCTATTTTACCGTCATAGTGAATGGTCCAGTTTACTATTGACCAACTTTATTATATGATTCCCATTTCAATTCCATATTATCGAATGGTACATGCTATGTTGGTGGAATATAAGGTCTCTATTGAGGACCTATAAGCTAAATTATTTATTCTTCCTATCATGTAACCATGGGTATCACGTGTCCCCTTTTCTAAGAAGGTAGATGGGAGTAAAAAAATTTCATTGACTATCAGAAGTTGAATCGGGTGACTGTTAAGAACAGATACCCTTTACCTAGAATGGATGAACTTTTTGACTAGATTAGAGGGGAAAGTAGGTTTTAAAAGATTGACCCCATGGTCAGGGTACCACAAATTTAGGTTCTCAGGAGAGTCTAATACAATTTTATGATTTGGTATGGGAATTTTTCATTTCTGGTAATTCCCTTCAATCTCAAAAATTATTATGATGTATTTATGGCTTTGATGAAGCAAATATTTCTTCGGTTCATGGACACTATTTTTCTTTTCATCATGGATGATATTTTGGTCTAGTCCATGTCATAGAGGGAGAACATGGACAATTTGGATATAATTATATGAACCTTGTAGGGATATCAACTATATATTAAGAATTCTAAATGTGGTTTTTGGATTCAATAGTTGAAATTTCTAGGATGTGTTATATTTTAGAGGTTCATATCATTGTATCCTGAAAAGGTACAAGATGTTATGTCCTTGGAAAATCCCATAAATTTATTTTATATCCAAATCTTCTTGGATTTGAATAGTTACTATAGGTAGCTTATTCATTATTTATCCAAAATCACATCTTTGATTACTAATTTAACAAATAATTGTGTAATGTATGAATTGATTGGTAGTTTTTAGAGAACTATTGTGAAGGTTAAGGGGAAGATAACTTTAGAAATATGTTTTATTCTTTTGAAACCATTTTTAGTTTATGATATTTCTTATGATTCTTCAGGAATGTGTTTGGGATGTGTCTTGTTTCAGGGGAAACAACTGGTGGCATCTAGCCCATTGTATTTACTACATCATGAGAAGAACTACCCTATCCACTATCTTGAGTTTGTTTTTGTTAGGTATGAACCCAGAATATAGTGACACTACCTCTTTGGGGAGTGGTTTAATATGTATTCTGATCATCAGAACCTGAGATATATTTTTTCATAGAAGGATATGATCTTGTGATAGAGACACTGGGAGGAGTACCTTCAGACTTTTGATTTTTATTTTTCATACACCCATGATAATTTAAATACGGTTGTTGATGTGTGTAGTATATAATTATCAACACAAGTCATGATGGAATATTTTAAGGAGTATAATTTGATGAATTTTTTAACTGAGATGATCTTGGGAGTTGAAGAGATTTTTTGGATAGGTGTTCATGGATTCAATGAAAGATGACTCATATTTTTATAAAAAAAATCAACTTGAGAAAGTGATAGACATTGAGTTACAACACTTGGGGTAAAATAATTTATAGGGGGAGCCCTCATGTTAGTGTTCTTGATCTCCCAGTGGAAATTTGTTCTTTCGTGGGAGGTTTGTTTTTCTGTATTCTCTAAGGAAGGAGTTGATGGACAATGGGAATCAGACATGTTGGTCCATTCTCCCCTGGGGATACAAATATTTATCATTATTTGAGACATTGGTAGTGTTGGAAGGGGATGTGAAGGTCGATTGTGTATTTTATATCATGGTTTCTAACTTGTAAAAGGATTAAGGCAGAACTCCAAAGGCTTGTGGGTTTATTGATTCCCATACCCATTCCAGTATGGAAATGGGATGATATTTACATGGATTTCATCATTGGATTGTTGTAGACGCCTAGTGAAAAGGATTAAATTTGGGTGATCATTAATTAACTCATGAAATCATTATATTTCCTTCTTACTAAGAAGATGGTGAAAGTAGTACTGCTTAAGAAATTGTACGTATAAGTGATTTTGAAACTTAATCGGGTCCATATATGGAAATTTCTTAAAGGGACCAATGATTCACATCTAGGTTCAAAAAAGGTATACAGGAGGTAGTGGGTTCCTATATGAAATTGAGAATATCATATTATTCATAGACAGATTTACAGATATAGGGGATTATCCAAGTTATTATGGTTATACATCATGATGATTTTTTGGATTTTTGAGGATCTTGGGAAAAATTCATCTGATAAATTTTTCTAATAAAAATATTTACCATGCCTCAATTAAGATGTATCCTATAATATATTTGTATGGGAATCCATGTTGATATCCCTTATAATTGTAAGATTTTGGAGATTATTCCTTGGTTGGACTTACTCTTGTTTAGGAGATGACCAAGAGGGTGCATTTGATCTATAGGAGAATGATCATGGAATAGGTTCATCATAAATCATATGAAGACAATCACTATTGACCATAAGAGTTTGCGGTTAATGATTGGGGTTTTTATTATAGTTTCACATATCATGAGACATATTCAGTTGGGTAGGAATGGTAAGTTGGATATAGGGTTTATGGTCCTCTTCTAGATCATTGGAAAATTTGGGATTGTGGCCTATCAGTTATAATTTTCATGTGGTTTGAAATATATCCATGATGTGTTTCATTTTTACCAGTTGGGGATGTACATAACTGATCATTTCATAGCGATTTTATGGGAGGATATTGATCCTGACACCAACAAAACTATGGGTTAGGAGCCAATTCATATTATAGATCACTGATAGAAGGTACTTCATGGTTAAATTGTGACACCCCAAGATTTCATAGTATGTTATCTTTTCAATATAATTCAATAACAAGTGTTTCACGCAACACCAAGTTCGAGCGCACCATGACTTAAAAAACTAGCCATTCAAAAAGTGGTTATGAATAGTATTAACTGTATTTTTAATTTAATATAATCCATATAATTTTAGAATCCTAATTACGCATTTATTAGACATAATATAAGAACAAATTCATTTTTCTAGATAAAAGATGTATTTTTCAAAAAATGTAATTTTACCACTTTTTAATGGAAAACCCCATTAAAAAAATATTTGACACTTTTATATATTCAATTTAATGAAATTAAATTATTATTTAGAATAGAGACATAAAATATTATTTTGAATAAATATTTGGTACTTTTCTGATAACTTTCTTATTTTTATGAATAGTGAAAATACTAAATTTTAATTCAAAAAATATTTTTTAATAAACATAATTTGTAGTGTTAAATTACACATTTCAATGGTTTTTAATTATAATTAGATTATATTTTTATCATTTAATATAATTTATATCATTTGATGTAATTTTAATTTTAAACTAAACATAAACAAGTGTCATTCTTTTGATAGTTATTATTTCTTAAAAACACGCTTTTTGTTTTGACAACGGGAATTAATTATCAATTAATTTCTGCCACTTCTGTGTATTGAATTTGAAAAAATGGATTTCATATTTGGAATCTATAGTTCTATATTTTGTAAATAGGTAACTTTTATTTTTAGACATTATGAATATTTACTTCTGTAAATATTTTAATTACTCTAGTTAAAGAGGTAAATCTAGTAAATAATGGTAAAAAATATATTATAATAATATTAAATTATGCTAACATGTGTTCTATTTCTATTGGTTGATACATTTCTGACCATGGGAATCTTTGGGTCAATTTGGGGACCCCATGGTGCCACATTAAAGTGATAATGACACTTTATATTAATTAATTTAAAGTAATGAAAAAAATGACAAAAATATATATATTTTTGTAAAACAATTTTTACAAGGGGTAATATAAGTTATCTATTAAATTATAAATATTAATTATAAATATATAAATATTTCCTACATAACCGTATTTCATTTATATTTTCTATAAATTAAATAATTAAATTTATTTATGACACAATGATGATGCAGTAATTACCTTATTAATGAAAGATTAAAATAATTGATATTATAAATATCCAAATAAATATAATTTGAGACTTTTGATGAATTCCAATAATTTTATAGATTAATATGATTTTTTATAGATTATTAAATTTGTTTTATTTGAACTGATAAAATTTTTTATAGCTTTCAAAAAAAATAAAAAACTAAATATTGTCAAAATTGACATAATTGAGTTTTTTAAAAAAATACTATATTATTAATTGATATAATATTCCTAAAATTATAAGGATCATCCAAAGGACGTATATAAGGTTATATATGTTAATAATGAACTACTTGGTTATACTTTAGATTGATATTGTATTTTTATTAACCATATAAACTAAAAATACAAAGAGGCATGGTAAATGTCAAACTATTTAACTAAGAGTCAAATATAAATGATAAGGGTAATATGGTGATCTAAACCTATCTTAAACCTATTGGTTGAGATATCATCAACCCCTCCCCACCTTATCTTATAAATAAATCATTTTGGAGCCATTATAAACCAAAAATGATTTTATTATAAAATAATATTTCAAGTCTTTCCTGACGTGACCCACACCTCTCTTATAAAAGCATACTTCCCCTTCACTTAAATTCACAGCTCAAAATCCATTTGGATCCTCCAAACCCTACCCAAATATCTTCCCAACTTTCCTTACTTCAACCTATGGGCCTTACTTTGATTCTAAAGCCAACCTACGGATCCCTTTTGATCATCTCAAAAGGAAACACCGAAAGAAGAGGTAATAATTTCACACCCCTATTTCAAGTTCTTTTCTTCTTCCACTTCTGATTTTTTTTGTTTCTATACCAAAATAAATAATGTGGTAAATTATACACAATTTGATGTTATTATAAATATTCTACAACCATATTCGTTATTCGATCCATCCAAATAATGATGATGTCACCATACGTGCGTACATACGGCTTATCGTCTCCACGTCGTGGTGTAGTTTGTTATTCAAACACTTAATTGTTTGGATGGGTGTAGTAACGAGTATAACTGATTTAAATAATAAATATAACATGTTAATGATTCTATATATATGATATACCATCCAATTACATATGATTTCACCATCAATATAATGATATTGTCGCTCGTGCGTACGTACAACTTACTGTCTCCACGAACGTGTTGATATTCATTCCCCATCGTAATAATTCAAGAATAAATTTCTTTTTATGAATCAAAAAAATAGTGTTTAAATACTTAATATAATTTTTTATATGAATAAAATACAAGATATACATTATAAACATGAATTTTGTAACAAAATATTTAAAGGAAAATGAATCAGTTAACAACCAAAACAATGATACTACTGAAATATCATTTACAAAGAAATATTTGAAGATCTTATATGATATCATATTTGTGTACGTGTTTATTTTATAATTTAATAAAAATTATTCCACCATTATACAAGAGGTTAATCTACCCTATACTAAGCAAAAGTACAAGGTAAGAGGTTTTCATCTCACTTCTTATTCCAGTGAGATTCATTGTATATTTCCAAAATTTACTTTTGTGTTGTGTATGTATTTCCCATGATTGTATTATTTATGTAATATACATTAATATATGGATATTTACATCTTCATTGTATGATACTTCTTTCCTGGGGGTATGTTTCGTAAGTTGAAAAATCGGTAAGGGAATTTCAATTTTCAATTTCCACTCATTAGGCTTTATGCATACATCGTTGATTATTTTACTCCAAGATTATGTGTGGAATAACTATTTATTATTTATGTAGTAATTTCCACTCCCCTCTCTATCGATATACCTTTGATACACATAATCAGTCCATTGATAAACTCATATTCCATTGATATGAACTTTTTAAGGGAAATCATAACTCAATTTTCGTTCATTGAGTTAAATATCCATGTCATTAGTTTTGTTTTTACAGGAATATGTGTGAATGTAATATGATTGATTTACACTGAATATCTAGTTATATTGAGTGTATTTATATTTTTTACATGTAATTACTTCATAGATCCATCCTTAATCTAACAATACGGTCTTTATAAGGTATTTTGTCTCAATTTATATTTCTTCGAGACCTTTTTGTCGTTATGCACTAATTCACTTTTATATGGTGTATATACAATAATTTGACATATTATATCATGAATCACTTTATTCTCATGATATTATAATGTTTTCATTAATTTTATTCCTCGATTACACTACTAGAAATTGGACCTTTAGGGACCGCCATTGGTGGTCGCTAAATGTCTTTACAGAGCGCTTTGAGACCGCCAATGTCGGTCGCTGTTGGCCCGTCACTGAAGAGCTTTAGTGACCCCTAATGGCGGTCACAATAGGTAATCTACCTTGACCTTTAGCGACTGCGAGAGGTGGACTCTATAATATGTTTTTTTAAATTTCTTTGGGAATTCTCCAGCAGGCGCTGGACCATTTGAGGTAGGCAATAGCGACCGCCAAAGGCGGTCTCTAACCTGGGAATTTTTTTAAAAAAACAAGCAATTCTGCTTCTAGAACTGCACAACTCCAAAAAAACCAAATGACAGATAACGAATATTAAAATATAAACAACACCACATAGAAAATAACAAATATCAAATAACAAACAACACCAAACTGCTCCAAAACAACAGGAAAAGGTAAACAAACAGCACTAGGCCTCCCCAAAAATAGCAAATAGATCCAAAATAGCAGGAAAAATATGCAGTTCTCATATGTTCAGCAATCCAAACAGCTCAAATTCATTCCAATCTTCTGTTTCAAAAAACCTACAAGAAGATACAAAAGATAAACAAAGAAAATTCAAACTGATTAGTGTGATTGGGTCATGATGGTGATAAGATAATAAAGAATGATAGATAAATAAATAACACAGACAAGCACAAATGTATTTAAAAGGATTAATAACACTAATTAACTGGTGGATATTACTTGGTGTAGTGGTTTCAATCCCCCTACCCATGTTTTAATTTACCACCAAAAAAGGAACACTGGTTGATGCCAGCAAGTGAATAAAAAAGATGGTATCAGTTTTTGGTCCTTTTTTGAATTTTTTCACATACAAACAGACTAGAGAAGGTGGCTAGGAAACCAAGAAATGAAAAACATGGGGTGTCCAGACTCGACCCACCCCAACAGGTTCAACCTGACCCGACCGGGTGGGGTCGGGTTGGGTCGGGTTATGCAGAACAAAGCTCAGGTTGGGTTTTTGTCGGTTCGACCCATGAATGGGTTGGGTCGGGTCTTGGGTTGGAGACATTTAGACCCAACCCAAGCCTTGACCCGATGGGTGTCTGCCAAAAAAACCCTTGCCTTGCGGAGTCGGGGCCCGACAGATCATCATTCCCTCCCTCCCCCACGCTCTCGTATGCTCCTCTCCCCTAGACCCCTTAACATTTCTAATTTTTTTCCTTAATATGGTGCAGATTATAGAGATTCCTTTTAAGAGGGGGTAAATGATGGGAAAACGAAACAGGACACTAATCTGATAGCTCATGAGGACTTGAAGCTGTATGGGCCAATGGCGAGTGGAAGAGTAAGAGGACCACAAGATAAAATGGGAAATCATATCAACAAATTAAAGACACAATACATTTCCTCTTGCATGAATGTGTCAAATTGGCCCCGTATTATCTCTTATTAAAGCCCATATGTTTCATATAAAGTCTGAGGCATGTGTTTGGACTAAATATGGAGTCCAATGATAGAGCTCGGGCCCAAGCAGGGGATGAATTGGTTAGTGTATTCTAGAAGAGGATGAAAGGGTGGAGGGGAGTTTGTTAGCTAGCTCCACATTGTGAGATGAGGAGTTTTCGTTTGTTATAATGGGGGATAGGTCTGTTGTGGGGAGGGGGAGAATATTATTCTGTTTTGGGAAATCGGCCACCTAGCATGACCAGGAGAGTACCCATTGTTGTCGTGTATTCTTCTCCTTTCATTCTTTCGTAGTATGCTTATTACTATACGTGTTGCTTCATACGAATAGAATACACACAATGCCCCGTTGATTCCTTCTTGTTTTTCATTTATTGTTTATTGGGGTGGGGTCATTAAAAATTTTTCAAACCTGTCAAAAAATTCTCACACTGAATATCAATGTTTTTCCTCCACCCACTCCCACCAACACCGGCCTGTGCACAGTATGACACTTCCCCACCCGAGCATTCCATCCCCTCGCCTGCCTTTTCTTGTCTCTTCTCATTAACTAATAAAAAACTCTCCTTCTATCCTCCCCTCCTCTTACCTTGTTTCTCACCTCCGAAACCCCCCATCAAATCCCTCCTTGCTCGCCTCATCCCCCGACAAACACATTCCCTTGCGAGAAATCGGGTTTCGAGAGAAATCCCTCCTGGCTCGCCTCGACCCCTCCTCCTGCTTTTTGTACTGCATGTGCGGTGAAGTCTGGCGCGGTAGTAACTGGTAAGTAGTTAATTTTTTATCATGTTCTTTCTTAAATTCTTATTATGTTTCCCATTATGTTTTTTCTGATGAAAAACAACACCACCATCCTCAAAACTAATTTTTTGAACCTATGAAATTTTTCCACCACAAATATTATGAATTGGTCTTTGTAAATGGATTGAATTTTGAATATAAATTTTTGCACAATCACATGGTATGTAATCCAAACATGATATAATTGAAAATTGGAATGCGACTGGAATTGGATTAATGGCACATTGGTATGATCAACTGATAATTACCCTATGTATTAGTAATGGGGAATAATTAAACTGTAAATTTATAATTTTTCATGTTAGTAAAATTAACCTAGGCAGAGGGGAGGGGAGGGGGCTGCCATAGGCTGGGGGATTGCTATAGGGGTGGATAGAGGCACTGTAGGGGGATGAGGGGAGTGGGGAGGCTACTATAGGGGGGGTGATGCTGCTTCAGGTAGGGGCTGGGGGAGGGGAGGGAGGGGGGCTACTGCAGGCAGGGGGTTGGGAGAGGGGAGGGTAGGGGGGCCTACTATAGGGGGGTGGGGGTGGTGGGGAGGGCGAGGAGGTTGCTACAAGGGGTAGGGGAGGTTGCTGCAAATTGGGGGGAGGGTACTGCAGGTGGGGAGGGTGTGGGGGCTGGGTTTGGGGGGTAGGTCACACCATGGGGCAGGGGCTGTTGTAGGGTGCTTGGGGGGGAGGGGGTGGGGGGCTGCAGGGGGCTGGGTGGGAGGGCAGGAAGGCTACTACAGGGGGGAGTGGGGGTTAGTGCAGGCAATGGGATAGGGGTAGGGAAGGCTGTTTCAGGTGGTGATGGAGGTGGGGGCTTTCGGAGGTGGGGGGGCTAGGTTTGGGGCTGGGTCACAAGTCCAAGTACGGGTTCATCGGGTTGGGTCGGGTCGGGTCAGGTTTTACACATATAACCCGACCTGAACTGACCTGACCCACAGCAGGTTTGTTTGGGTTGGGTTATTTTTTCCTGCGTCGGGTAACCCGACCCCAACGGGTTGGGTTGGGTTGGGTCAACTGCTCACAAAGCATGAAACCCAACCCGACCCAACCTGACCTTTTTGATCGGGTCGAGTTTAAAAAGGCCCCCAACCCGACCAACCTGACCCATGGACACCCCTAAGAAAAACCAAAAATCAATCTCATATAATAATTAACAAAGTTTGATGAGAAAAATGATCCACTGGTCCAATTTGAATGCCTAAAATGAAAAAGAAATTGAAACATTGAGTGTGAAACCATGTCTTGTGCAACCATGGCCTAGAGAGCCAACCATGGCCTAGAGAGCCAACCATGGCCTTGAGAGCCAACCATGACTACACTACAATCAAACAGAACAGTTGAAAGCAACTGAAACCAAGGGACCAATTTTCATAAGGCGTTCAGATTGTTTTTAAAAAGTAATAGAAAGTCATGCAATAACTTTAACAAGTATGGGAAGATAGCATACACACCACATTTTCATTCATGGATTTTGTTGGATCCAGTTTTTTTTATTTTGTAATCTCACATTGGTTTGATTTGTCTAGAATACCTTTTCCTCTGTCTATAAATAAAGGGCTCCGACTATCAATGAGGTAAAGAATACGGTTCTTCATCATATTAGAGGAGGTGTAACTCAACCATTCCCTACTCGTGTTTTTTCCTCTCTGCCACATTTTGTTTCCCCACTACGCCCAGGTACAGCTTGTGCGACGCCGCCAACCCCCCCCCCCCCCTCGCACCTCCGCTCCCATGTATAAAAAAGACACTAGAAAATAAATACAGAAACTACCACATCATTGCAGATTCTATCCTAGTATCACCTTCAAACTATTATACATTTAAACTCTAAATCAATATATAACTGTAATTCAATAATAAATATAAAAGAAACCCAACTCATGAATATGATGCTTCATGTGTTGCCATTGCTATTACCTCCATCTGGTGTGTCAAGGTCCTACAAAAAATAAAAATTATAAAGAATGTAATAATGAAAATAATAGAATGTAAATAAATAAATTCAGTATAAACATGCGTCGTATGATCCCCTGCACCATCACCCGGATACACATATTCTCGCAGTGTTCTAACCTTAGTGATCAGTTGCGCATTTACCTCCTCGTAAGTGCACAACCGTGCCTCGATATCTAATGGTTGTTGTGTATACCCAATAATAATAGGACCGAAAACCTCAGCACGTGGTACTATAGAATGGGGAATCCCCATTCCATAGGTTAGACTATATCCATTCCCTTCACGACCAATAATGCGATGGAATATCTCATCCCTTTGTGTGGTAAGTTGTCGCTGGTCCTCTGGGAGCTGTTCTAACTCAGCTTCAAATTGAGCCTGTGTAATATTTAGTAGTTTCACATCATATCCTAAATGAAATCATTGGAAAGATGTGAAATGGATTTTATAATACAAAAAGGGGTAGGGGGATAAAATGTTAAATTTTTGGGATGATGATCATGTGAAAGGTTTTATAGATGAATATTTTACTAGGGACATGGAAGTATTGGTAATGAGTACAATAACATACTATAAGAGCTGCAGCCTCTAGATCATTTCGATAACGAGTCCTCATCCACACCGACCTTTTATCAGTCGGTTCACTATGCTCCTGTAACTTTATAGAAATAAAATATAAAAATCTAACAAAAAACCATATTAAATAAAAAATTAAAATTTTAATAATAAATACATCATGTCAGATCTGAGACACATGACGAGTCCCAAGCGTGTGAGGTGGTCCCTGCAAAGCTTGATTCTCAGAATGGCGTGCTAACACCTCCTGCATTCAATTAATTCAAATATCAAACAAATAAAATGTCACACATTCGTTAAAATATATATAAAATAATAAATATACTAACTGCAGTGGCCTCATTTGACCAATATGCAGCTAAGTCACGCCACTGAGACGGTAAAACACATCTCGGGAGTTTTTCCAAAATGTCTAGGGAACCCACATTTGGAACCCAGTGCTCCCTATTGACTTTTCCTTTATGATCTTTCCATATCTTGAGACATTTTCCCATATACACTGGCCAAAACCCAACAGAGCACACTTTTAGGTTCTGCTATTTAAAGAAAAAAATCACACATGTTAGTGTTTTTTAAACATAGGGAAGAAACAAAAATGTTCTTACCTGAACATCCCTCCAAAGTCGGTCTAATGTATCCTGAGGGAAAGAAGCCTAGTCACGTGTGTTCAATGGAAATTGATCTGGGTTTCATATTATATGACCTAGCTGGCGAATAAATGCAGGGGCAGTTAGTCCCACAGGATCAAATCTCCCATCAAATGAAACATCTATGGTCGTGTCGGAATTCCATGATGAAATGCCACGACTAGGGCCCCTCTTGCAAGAGGAAGAAGCGTTCAAGTCTGATCATGTTGAAAACAATTTTTTACATAATTAGACAGATGTTCATATTTATATATATATGGGAAAAGAACATTACGAACCTGGTGGCTATTGGTATCTTTGCAGTTATGGAAGTTCCAACTGTTTTATTGAGTTGAATGTGAATTTGTATTCACAACTTTTGTTTGGTTGTTTTGAAGGGTCATTTTTCATTTGTAACTCTAAAATATCATTGATTATTGTACTTTGATGAATGTGGTTTCATTTAGAATTTATGAAAAATTGACTACTGGGATCAAAACTACAAGTTTGTTTCAATAAAAGACATGGCCAGTTATAAAAACATTGTACAAAATAATTATTTTGGTTATTCATTGGAATAAAAATTATTTTTTTGTTCCCAGTTTTCATTTTCCCATCTCATATTAGTTGAAAATCTTCATCCGTCTCTAGGAATGTCAATATTATGGATTTTTTTGCAATGGAATGCACATAAACCAAGCCACCTCAAGATTAACTAAAACCAGAAATTGAGGTTATTACAGTATTTCCTTTTTGATATGTTGCTCCCTCAATTAATTTCTATTCCTTGTACAGTGTTAAAATCATCTATAATGATTAGGAACCACAAATGCTATGAGGTGAATGCAGGGGGAGTTGCACATAATGATAATGATGGGTGGAGTTTGAAGGGAACAATTATAGGTCTCAAAAACTATGGTTACTGCATCTATTTTCATCCTATAATGTACTACATAATCCAACAATTAATTCTGTTAGGAAACTCACTGCATATTCTGTATTATGTACCACTGGAAAATACATTTTTCAAATTTCCAGTTTCTTTGTAGTATTCCATACCTACAACCAAAGTTGTAATTTCATATTTATTAATAATTTATTTTCAATTCAGCAATCTATTTATCTATTTTCATTCCTCGCTGCCCAATTTCATTTTCCATTTTTTTATTGTTCTTTCTCTATTGATTACCTACTATATTCATGCTTTTATTGTCATCTTTGTTTCTCAACAATATTGCGGGTTAACTGAAAATATGATTTTTTTTTAAATTTTTGTTGAACCTTATAATTTAACGGTAATGTGAATGGCCTCGTGCAGGCTGTGGTTGGGAGGGGTCCAAATGGTTGGTTGAATCATGATGGTTAGGATGGGAATTGTATGATGTCGGTCGTGGATGGGGTGGCTTGGATACAGGATGTTGCTTTGTGGCAGGATGAATGTTGTGGTGGGGGTTTGGTTATGTTGTCCTACTGCTGGTTTTGGGACTGCTTTACAGGGATGTTGGTTGGCCGGTGGCTGCTAGCAGGTTATGCAGGAGGGGTGTGGCAGTATGGGTGGTGTGGTGGGGGTTTGGTTGAAGAGTTTAGATGTGGTTATATTTCATCCTTCAGCAACATAGGTGACATTCTAACAAGGAGATATGGATTTGGAGAAGACATTAGATACACATATATTCCATTATACATGTTTGTAAGTGTTATTCAGGGTAGAGTGTGAGGATTTGAAAAATTCCAGGTGGCATACATGTGTTTCCTCCCCAGTGTATGTGTAATCTTATGAGTCTAAGTGTTATCATGATGAGTGCATGTGTGCTTAGATACCACTAAGAGGAGTTTCTGTTGATAAAATTAGTAGATATGTAGTCCATTTTAACCCATGCACCTGGGCCATGATAATTCTAGAAATGGAAAAAAATCATCGAATAATAGAGAGCTTGGAACTAGTCCCATGAGAAGCAAGGATCTTAGCACGAGACAACGAAGAATCCAAAAGATGTTTCGACTAGGATATTATACAAACACCACTGAGAATAGATAGAGAAGGTAACACAACCAAGGCCAATACTTCCTAAACATTATATAATATAGAGTAGCAGTTTGATAATATGAGGGGATGGAATCTTGGAATCACCAACATAGAGGATAGCAGTGCATGAGAAGAATACTAAGCACTGGTATTTCCCTTCTTGCACTGTGGGGGGAATGGAGAGCTTTGTGGATGGAACCACACACTGATCAGGAGATTCTGGAAGCTATGGAGGGGACGAGTCCACCTTTAGGGAGGAGATACACACCTCCTGAGGGTTCTGGTCTTGCAATACAAAGACAACACACGATGTAATGATAGAGGAGGGTAAGGAAGAAAACCCGAGGCACTCAGGTCACGAGGTTTAGGGTTGTAAGGTCGTATAGGATGAATGGAAACTGCATTTCTGTGATCCAAGGTACTACATGGTGCCCTAGAACCACCCCAGAACCGATGACCGGGGATATATAGCGGTTAGTAGAGAACCAAAGACAAGAAGGCAACATCCAAGATAACAGTGTAAGGGAGATCCGAGGACATCATGTAAGTGCGATGACCAGCAGACATGAAAAAGTGAAAAAGGAATTTCAGTGCAAGTGTTATTGGTCCTAAGAGTCGATGTGTTTAGTCCCAGCATAATTTTCATCACCCTTATCAAATGTGTGTCTGTTGATGTATGTACATGTGAATTTCAGAATTAATAGGGTTAATCTGACTACATAGGCGTTATCTGAGTCTTAATGATTTTACAGAAAATCATCCAATAAAAGTTTTCATCTGAGAATTTATTTTGAATAATTTGGTGATATTATTTATGGTATTCCTAGAGGATATTCCCTCATTTATAATGGTGATTGAGATGATATTCAGTGATATAAACAACATGGAACTTCAAATGGAACCATGATTCAATAAAAAGTTTTAGGGGATATTTTTAGTGTATTTTTTAGTGGATAAAATGGAAAATATATTCATACTACTAAGTAGATTTTTACACAACAAGATGAAGCCACAAAGAAGTAGTAGGTGTTTGGAGAGTTGCGGAAATTTTTTAATAAATTTGTATCATTTAATGTTGATCGTGGGTTTAGTGTTTATGTGTTTTTCACGATACACAGCATAGTATTTATGGAAGATGGTTTTGTGGATTTTGTTGCATCACACATGTTACATGTATTTTTTAACATGATATTGAATTTTTTTTAATATTTGGGGACCCTACTCAACTGTTTATTTTTTCATTTCCTTTCCATCATAAAATACACATGAACCATCCTACTGCGTTACATTCAAACATACCTTGACCTTGAGATGTAGATGGCTTTGCTAGATGATGTGGATCTACTTCTTATTTTTCTGACATGCCTGCAGTCATAGAAAACATTATTAAATCAACATAGGGATGTATCTATATCTATAGAAAGAATGAACACATTTTTTAGGGTGTAATTTCATTTTCCAAAATGGAAATCTTCAGAGGATATCATGCAAGAAATGTGCCATACAACACTGTCATGACATATAACACTAGTGACACACATGTTATAGAAGTAATTTGATAGTGACACCGCATTCCCATATCTAATAGTCCATGATAATGAAAGTTGAAATGAGTAACAATGTCATAGAAATTTAAGACCTTAGACTAATATACCATCATGAACACACGCCACCAAACTATATACAAAGCATAAGATTTATTTAATTGAATCAATGAGAATGTATGTAAATTCATGAAACATCAACTAGAGTGTATATAAATACATGAATCTCATACTTTTTCTGTCTTATGTGACACATACATAAACAGCAAGATAATATATGTAACTCTGAGTTTACATCCTAAATTTTTAGCTAATGAACCAAATTAGTGTTGGGTTGTTTAATTGAAAATTAGCCAAACAACTTGATTGATTTGGTAATATTGATTGAACTCATCGAAGTTAAAAAATTAGAAAAAGGGTAAACAACTCATAAAATGTTAAACAATTTCAAAAAAAAAGATTTTAAAATGAAAAGTGGAAAAACAATTATACCTTTCATTAAACCTATTAATTGACCATAATAATATCCAGAATCGACGAATAGACAACTGATGCCACTGTTTTGTGTTTTTCGTTTGTCGTCAACATATTTAATTCGAAATCGAAAGCCATTAGCATTTATAGCTTTATAAAGATAAGTCGTTATAGATGGACCATCAGCTAGTTGGTTAAATTCTTTAGTTAGCATTGGGTTACCTAACTCCCTTAGGATATGAACCTACATAATTCATAGAATTCAATAATGATATCTGCAGAAATAAATTAGTGTTATAATTCACTCATAATATAAATCAATTTATACATACGAAATCCTTGAACCAATCATTAAATGACACATAATGAGATTATTGAATTTGCGACTCAGTTGCACGAGACATCACTTATTTTAGCTCATTAATGTGTATCCTTCAAATGATAATGTGATGTTTAAATGATCAACTTATCCAAACAATACATGTACAAGTTAAACAATAAAAGTGAAAATACACTTACTGTATTAATGGTGCAACCGATGGGGTATTGAAAAAAATATATCGATGCGCTTATATCCAGTCAATGTTGTTCATATAAAATATGGTTCCTTCTCCATCTGGACCATCATGAATTTGAGAGGTCTTATCTAATTTTGTTTCAACATCCATAAAATATTCTTCCCAAAAATTAGTACACTAATCCATCATATAATCATTGGCAATTGATGCCTCTGGATGAGCTTTATTGCATAAAAATCATTTCAATGTATTCAGATAAAACTCAATAGGATACATCCACCTGAATTGAACTGGACTAGTAGCCATTACATCATCAGTTAGGTGCACTGTCAAGTGAACCATAACATCAAAAAATAAAGGGGGAAATAGTTTCTCAAAGTGACAAAGCATAAGTACGATTTAGCCCCGCAAACTTTTTAAATCACTCATTGTTGATTTCTTATACAAAGATGTCTAAAAATATTACTCATCTAAATAAACTGTTTAACAACATTGGGGGATAAACAATCAAAAATTGTGATTGGAATCAACTACTGAAGTAATATGTGATTGTCATTACTTTTAAACCCTTGCAATGTCCCGCTAGTCATATTCACACACTTTGAAATATTTTCAGAGTAACCATCAGGAACCTTGAGCATCTTCAAAATGGAAAAAAATGTCTCTTTCTTTTTTTAGTCATCATATACTATGAAGCAGGCATATATTCCTTGTATCCCTTAGCCAAATGCAAATTCAACTGTTTCCTTAAACCCATTTCTTCCAAATCATGACATGCATTAACATGATCCTTTGATTTTCCACGGACACCTAAAATGGTCCACAATATATTATCACAAACATTTTTTTTCCATGTGAATGACATCCAAATTATGCCTTAGCATGTTAGTTTTCCAATAGGGGAGACTGTAAAAAATACTTTTCTTTTTCCAATTGTGACTGCGCTGTCTAACTGCACCATGAATATTAGGGAATGGTTGATCCACAAAATCCTGAAATTCATATACCGTGCGGATGTTTTCTTCCTCAATCTGTGATAATATTTCTACTCCTATCATGATCTTTGGTGTTGGGTTGAACTCTATAGAACCATAAAATGTCACTTTGTCCTTTCTGAACCTGTGTTGAGGGGGGATAAAATGTTTGTGACCCATGTATGCCAATTTTTTGGAATGTTTAACCCATACATAATTTTTACTTTTATTGCAACAATGGCAAGCAAATTCCCCTTTCGTACTCCAACCTGATAAATTTCCATAAGCCCGGAAGTGATTGATTGTCCACAATAAAGAAGCCTGCAATTTGAACATTTCATTCATTTCACAGTCATAAGTCATCACACCCTCACCCCAAAATTCATTCAAATCATCAATCAATGGCTGAAGGTAAACATCAATCTTATCCCCGAACATCGAGGTCCATCAATAAGAGTGGAAAGTAATATAAACTGTTGTTACATACAAAGCCATGGAAGATGATTATAAGGAACCAACACCATGGGCCATGTTCTATGAGTTGCATCCAACATATACTTGAATGGATTGAAACCATCTCCTACCAACCCCAATTAGACATTATGGCCATATTTGGAAAAATCGAGGTGTCTCTGATCGAAATCCTTCCATGCACGAGAGTCTGCCGGGTGGGTTAGCATATCACTTTCTTGATTTATTTGCACATTACATCTCATTAAATTAGAAACTTTAGATGACATAAAAATATTTTCAACCTCGGCTTCAAGGGAAAGTAACGCATTTGCTTTACGAGAATATGATTTCCCTGGTTCGCAGTCTGACATGGATGAGTATGATTTCCCCTATTATCTTTCCACCTAGAAGTGCCACAAACCGTACAAATATTCAAATGGATAGTTTAATTTCTAAACAACATACAGTTTTTTTCACATGTATCTGTGGTCTCATATGTAAAACATAAGTTCTCTGTCATCTTACGAGCATGGTAATATGACTCAGGAATCTTAGCGTCGATGGGAAGTACCTTTTTCAATAACACCAACAGCATGTCGAACGATGTGTCTGACCACTGATTCAATGTCTTCAAATGCAACAACTCCACGATAAATGACAATTAATTTAAAGCAGTTCATCCAGAATATAATTCATTTTTTGCATCATTAAGTATTTCATAAAACCTCCTAGAATCACAATCTGCACCAGAGTGCATATTTATCTCACAGGTCTCAACATTCTGAATTTCAATGCCTTCAGGAGCCAACCAACATACCATTACAGTAATAATTTCATGCATTGGATCATTCATCCTTGCATCAATATCCATCTGAACATCATCTATATTTTGACAAAGAATATATTCTTCCCCATGACGAGTCCAACTCTTATAATTTTTCAGAAATATGTTCATGAATAGGTGATCCCTCATGGTATCTCATGTGAATTGATATGTGTTTTCACATTTTCTACATGGAAAACTAATATAGTCACTTTGAAATCTTCTAGTGAACTCAATAAACTGCATAATGCCCTCAAAATATTCTTTAGACGTATGATTTGGAAGATCAATCCAACTATTATCCATATTAATATCTGTATAAAAAGTAGTAACATTTACATAAGACGTCATATTACAGGGATTTTTCATATCAAATAATATATTTAAAATAAAGACTGGCCAATTGTATTTGGACATATCATTGATAAAATAAATAATTTATATCTCTGAATAATAAACAGGAGAATATATAATGTAATGGAAGTGAAATCCCAAGAACATACCAAAACTAACCACACACTTTCCAAATCTACTATTGGACAATCTATCAACACACCTCCATGTTAGACTAAAATTGATTATAGAATGATAGCATTAGAAAACATAGTAAAGAATAAAAGCATGTGATATTTAACAGATTCATGAATAGAAAATTAGCTATCATAAGCAAAAACCAAAAAAACAATCAAGACGCCCTAGAGAGACCATATTTTCAATATTGACTGTGTTTTTTAGATTTCCATTTTCCAATATTAATGTAAATTATAGCATTGTTCACCCATGGATATAGGTCTCAATATTTCAAACCACTTATTATAAAACTGTTCTTTTTTTCTTTGATTTTTTATTTTTCCTTAATATTTTGTATTCATTTTATCATTAGGTGCATATGTACAAGTTAATTGACATTGTGTGATGAGTATGTTGAAAATAGTGTTGTCAAAGGCACGCGCCTCAGTGCGCCATGGTGTGAGGTGAGGCGAGGCGCACCCTGTGCGCCTCAATATGGGTGAGGAGCGGCAACCTCGTCGAGGCGCTCCAAAGGAACACGCCTCGTGCACCAAACCCAGTGGCAATAAAAGAGCGAGGTGTTGTAAGGCGCACTAGTGGTGGCTGGGATTGGAGGTGACAAAAAACATGAGTACTGCCTACAGGTAAAGTAGAGTGGGGCGATGGAGATTGGGGGTGATAGTATAAGGGGTGGCGGGAGAAATTAGGGTAGGATGGAAATTTAGGATACAGACAGAAATTGGGGGTACAAACAGGGGTGGTGGAGATCAGGGGAGACGAAATTCGGGGTGAAGGGTGGCCCCCGATGAAATTCGGGGTGGCGAGTGGGTTAGGGCGACCAGTGATGATCAGTTTGGAGATTGCGATGGAGATCGGGACGGAGATCGGAGTAGGAGGCCAAAACGATGGTCTAGGTCAGTCATAAATTCAATTAAATATAATATTTAATATATAAATAAAAAATATAACAGACTATAAAAACATCACCAAAAAAGCACCTCATTGTACCACGAATTGATTATGACTTTGATTACAAATTATCGTTATATATTTTAATTTGATTTTTTTTTGAATTAATTTTTTTGAATTTAAAATATTGTTGAAACTCTAATATAATTAATTATGTGTGAGTCCCTTAGTTTCACCTTAATTGCGCCTCACGCCAAGCCTCGCGCCACATCCCCAAATAGTCTTTGCGCCTTACTGCACTGCACGCCTTTGACAACACTGGTTGAAAAGACATTCTATCATGTGGGACACTGATAACAGGAGTGGATCCGTCCTATTGTTCGGTTTCACCTTTTATATGTTTCAATAATATAAAATTTAGTGATTGAATATTGATCATTATTCTAAATAAAAGTGGTATCAGTGATTGATTCAGATATCCATAGCACAAACTCGGTAAAATATTATGGTAAAATTATATTACCATAGAGTTATTTGATTTAGTATTAGTTTATAGGAATCATAGAAATTGATTTAGAGGATGTTTTGTTTTATATTGAAAAATTTTACGGGAATGACTTTGGATTCTGGAAAATGAGGATGGAATATTACCGCATTCAAAATCACCATGAAGTTTTGTGAATTGGGGTCATGCTAGAGAAGCTCATAAATGTATAATGGGAGGGGATTGATAAAAAACCACTAGATCTCATATGGATTTAATTATCCAAAAAAATTTCCATTAACATTTAGGAGTTGAAGATCATGGTAAAGCTGAAGATGTTTCTGGGGGATATGTATGACAAGCTAATAGGGATGAACAATGTTTTCATGATATAAAGATTTTTCAACATTATATTTTTAAAAGATATAATAGTAGTTGAATAATTGAAATATTTTTACACATTGTGAAGTTAGATATAATCTATATGTACACATTGTGGAACATGTGTCAGTAGTATTATAGTTATCATCCTTTACTGATAGTAACAGGACTATAGTAATGAATTTTTTTTTCGGAAATATGATTTTGTGCTCAATAATGTATAGAGGATTATCCTAATTTATGAACTCAGAAGAATGTATGTTCAACCTCTTTATGGAAGAACACTCAGATCAGACAGATGTGTATAAACTTCTCATTAAATAAGTCATAGGAAATCAGATGATAAATCTTGTGAATGAATATGAGGTAAATTGGTTAGTCCCAACCCAGCATATTGGAAATACATTATGAGAGGCCATATAAATAAATTATTTAACAAATGATGTGTAAAATTATATTGGGAAGGGTTTGAAAGTACTAGTTCTATTAATTCTATTACAGATAAAGGTATAACTACTTTTTAATTGACTAGGAATGTTTTGGTGGACTCAATGATTTTGGATCATCATTCCACTCCATGAAAGATAATAGATTCATGGAAAATTATGTGTCTCAGAGGTTTGTAAAGGCATATATAGTTGATTATGAAGCTATTGAAATCATGGAAAAGGGTGATGTTAAGGTATAGACAATTAATGGAAGTTACCTTTATCTCAAATTATTTCAACTTAGTCTGACACAACCAAGTGTGGTGAAAATCTTAATTTTCATAGGAAAGTTAGATGAAGTAGGTTTTGGAACAACCATCACCAAAAGAGTGTATAAGCTCAATAAGGGATCCATGGTTATGGCTAGAGGGATAATAAACAAAACCCTATATCTAACTAGATGATCATATGGAGTGATTACTATTAGAACGAAAAAAAATTAATGCTTATAGTTATTGAATTGTTTACTTGTGCATCTCAATGCGAATAACATTAAAATCCTAACATCATAGAGAATGTTGAAGCTAGATTAGACATAATTTTTAAGATTTTATAGTTTCATATTTAGGTTAAATGGACGGTTTCAATCAATATGAGTGATAGAACACCCTAGAACCCAAAGATAAAACTTTTTCACACGAATGATTGGGGGACTCGCCACTATCCCATTCATTGATGAATCCATATGGAAGGCATCAGTTTATTTCCTAAAATAAAAAATCAAATATATTTAAAGGGTATTTATACACAATGATAAATAGAGAAATTGAATTCACTACCAAGAAAATATGTTCCAAAACATGATACACCAAAAATAGGGGTAAAAGATGATATAGCTTTCTGGATATCATAAAATTAAAGGATTGATCAATCATACACCATTTATAGAGAATGGAGGAATATGAGGGAGAAACAAGCTCCTATATCAAATGAAAAACACTGTTTTCAAAAAAATAGTTGGAAACCAAGATATTGCTCATGCCTAAAACTAATAACTTGGAGGCTCTAAGTTGATGCATACAACTCTTCAAGGATCAAGAACAAAGTTTTGTTTAATATTGATTGAATAAAAACATGAATAGAACAAGGAACATTGTATACTTTAAGATGCCAATATGGATTCATGATAACAAAATAGTAATATTTAAAGCCTAAAAATAACACATGGGAGAAAACAAAAATACAGTGATTAAGAATAAGCGGTAACTGGCGGTGAAGGAATCAATAGAAAAAAAATGATTGAAACTAACTGAACTAGGTGGGCGTAGAGGTGGAGGTTGGGAGAGGCTTGAGGAGCAGCGGTCTGATGGGCGCCAACATGGACTCCTGGTGCGACAACGGAAATGGGCGAGGCGCTGGGGAGAGGGCTTGTGCGGGCAGGCTGCAGTGGATGGAGTTTACAGAGACGGGTGAAAGTGGTTGCAGGGAAGGGCGCCAGATTTTGCGGGATGGCGGCAGCGGAGGGAATTTGCAGTGACGGGCGAGGCACCAAGGAGAGGGCTTGTGCGGCGACGGGTCAGTTTGTGGAGCTGGAAGCTGAGGAGGTTGGTGGAGGAGGGAGGGATGGGCTTCTGCATGGGCTGACAGCGAAGAAGGGTGGGGATTACGGGGGGTGCACGAGCGGCGACGGGGTGGGTTGGGGGGCACGATAGATAGTTTGGTTTTTTGGGTTTTTTTAAGTCTAGAGACTGCCATTCGCGGTCATTATTTCCCATCAATAGTGACTGCCAATGGCAGTCGCCCATTCCAGGAGGCTTTTTTGCCCTTTTTTCTAGAATTGTTACTTGTATTCAAGAGTCTCTTATTTGGTTAAGAACTCTTTAACTAAAATACTATTTTAAATTTATTAAATATTTGATCTTCTAAATATTTCCCATTAATGTCCATATTTTAAAAATGGTTTTAAGTATTTATTTATATGGACATAAATGTTTTTAAATAAAAATTACATTTAAAAGGTTGAAAGTGGTACGGGACACTTTGATTCAAAAATATCGTTTAAAAGACTTATTTGATAAATAGTGCGACATTTAAATGTTTTCATGAAAAGGGTGATATTTGTATCAAATGGTATTAACGACTATTTTAACCTATGTCAATATCCTTCAGTGTATTTTATTCTTGATTGAGGTGGATTTATTATAATACAATCATCCATATTGTATTGAATGAGTTATGTTTGACTGTGGATGTGCTAGTTTTATTCCATTCATGGTTTGTGGTAAAAATATTAACATTTTGTATTCACAATTTTATAGGAAAGTTTAGATTATGTTTTACCCTTTCATATGATGAATGCATTGGACTTATTAAGTGATGGGTGGAACCCATTATAGCTACTCGATGCATCGGTTGGTCTCATGAGACAAACTATTGTCATGGCACAAGGCCTTGAGAAATATTATTTGCAGTCATGGAACAAGGCCTTGACTATGTGGTTATGAAGTCTGCAATTATGAATTCCATCATTATGAAATTGTATATTGATATTACCTAAGATTATTTTACTAATAAAATATCCATGTTAATAATTAAATGGCATTATTTTATTTTTCTTTAACCTATTTTGATGAATTTTATGTTTAAAAGGCTTGTGTTATTGTCTTATACATTGACTTAATTGTTTATTCTTATTATTGATATTTTCCTCTATATTGTTATCCTTACTAAGCATTTGAGCTCACCCCTTTCCTATGTTTCATTTTCACAGGATATGAAGAAGTTAGTTATGAGTGACTCCAGGCATAATCTAGGAGGCTTGGATGTATCTAATGGAATGAATTAGTGTTGTATTTCTTTACAATTTTTAATTTAAAACATATTTATGTATCAATTACTTCCAATGATACTAAACATATTGGTATTTAATGACATGATTCCATTTATCATGCCAATGTTATGTAATAATGCAATGATTCTAGGTAACTGGGGTCAGGGCGTTACATAAATTATTCATCTAGTCTGGGTACTGTGGCAGTGCAGATGGGTTATCCATAAGACATCGGAGTGGTAATTGATGATGAGGCATTAGTGTCCATCACATTTCTTATTCAAGGAACCTATGGGACTTATTAGGGAAGAAATCATTTATGGTGGGTAAATTATAACACCTCGTTATAATTTTTTGGTGCTCATTTGTTCATTCTTTGTTTATCAACCTTGTTTGGGTGTGTTTGTGGGATTCATGGGGATGAAGAACCTTTTATATGGAAAATAAACCAATTTTATAGGATTTATGTTTGTTTGAATTAATGTAGTATGGATATAAGTGTGTGAATGTATTTTAAGGGATTATTCCCTTATTTGGAGAATATCTCAGGTGCTTTGTTGTTTTTCTTTTAAAATAAAGAATTTTTGCTATCTTTTGGGAAATTACACACTTTGTAATGGGATTACATGTATCTTATTTTTCACATATATGATAACATAATGATTTATATGGTTTATAAAGTTACATGTTATGTACATGGAATTCATGATGTGTGAGGTAAAATCATATTTTACTGAAAGGAATCTCATTCTAAGCATTTTTTCCATTGTGGGGGAATTCAATACTTGTAATGGTATTACACAGTGTGTAATTCTCATGGGTTGTGCTTTAGGGAATTGTGTTGGTGTTTTATTATTAGCTCAAGTTTCATCATATCTATCTTGATCCATGGCACTCTCTAGATGATTTTGGTTGATTCCCTCACTTATGGATTGCTTTGTTCAACAATCAGTCCTCATGGTTGTTTCGGTGTGCCTCTTTAGGTAAGTTTTTCTTCTGGTTATTTATTCCTTAGTTTGTGGCTTCTATGTTGGTTGTGTTTATCATTCAAATCCGTGATTGGATAGTGTTATTTATTGAACCCTTAAACTTTCTTATCACACCTTATATTTTGAAGGTTGATCTCTTGGTTTCTAATCACCGCTATCAAAAGAAACTAGGTTTATACTATTTTGAGGTATGTTTTTCTACAATATGGGTTAATTAAATAAATTTCTGGTCATTATAGAAAAATTAATTCAGTTTGTTAATTTTAATTGAAGTAATGAGTGGTTTAAATGCATTTTTGGAATGATAAAATGTTTATAAAATCATTTTCTTTAAAAAATGGATTTATTTTGATTCAAATATGTGGTTTTAAGCAATAAAGTGGGATTGTCCTGGATTTTGAAATTTTTTATATAATTGTAATAATTTTTTTTAAAAGTGTGTTAACAAGATAGAATATTTGGAATCTTGGGTGTGCCAGAAAATAGACATATGCAACTTTAGTTTGTTTGGAACCACTAGTGGTTTTTTTATTATATTAACAAACTTTGGCAAGTCTCGATATCGATTGGATCCAATGTTTGTACTATTTTAGGATCTTTTATTTCCATTATATATTGTTCTATAGGATAAATCAAAAATTATAGTATTTTGGTTAATTTAGTTATTTGTATCACATGATTTTTTTATCATATATTTTTGCAAATAGTTTTTTATGTGTTTGTATCACACGACATCGTATGGTGGTATTTCATAGATATGTGTTTGATTACATACCTTATAATGAATGGAAATTTTTTTCTATTTTATTACTTCTACTTTTCATAATTTTTGTTTTGAGAATATGAAAGGAATTTATGAAAACCAAATAGAAAATGATTTCAAAATTGATTGGATTTACAAAAAAAATTTGAAACGATTTTATTTTAAAAAATATGACTTTTGAATTCATGATATTATACATTGTACAGATTTATTAGAGGTATCCTAAAAGAATTGTTTTCTTACACCCTAATTTTTCATTTGGATGGTTTTATATGTTGTATTGTAAGATTTAAGTAAAGGGAATGGAATCTTATAGCATATCATCTTCTTATTTTTTCATTTCCTTCAAATCAGGGTGGTTTAGTGGTGACTATTGGTCACATGGTGATTTTTCATACATTATGGTTTAAATTATTTTATCATTTACTGTATGGATTTTATGTATGTATTTTACTCCAAGTTGTACTCCAATTGTTTTTCATGTTTTGGTTATATTAAATACGTGTTACATTTATCTTTGTTTCACCTCACCGTATAACAACCAGCTCGGGTGTATGTTTTGGTTGAACAGGATTGTCCTATTATATTGGAAATGATTTTTCATTTGAAATAAACTAAAAACTTATAAAGTATTATTTAAAACATTGAGTGTTCCTGACGGTGGGAAATTTCATACATATTAAAACAGTGATTCTTTTCAGTTTTTTAGTAAAGGCCAAACAATACATATTTTGAAAATTTCATAAAGGTAAATATTAAAAAAATTATAAAATAAAAATAGGGTAAAAATTAATTTAAAAAATCCCACAATAACATTAAAATATTTTTAAAAACTATTTTAGAAAACATGGATATAGGAAAAATGGGATTTTGATAGAAGAGAGAATTAAATTTATTTTTCATTGAAAACAGTATTTTGGACTAATGAGTACATAAAGAGAGGAAAATGAATGAAAAAAATGTATTCTCATGAAATAAAAATATTATAAAAAATAGAATATTTTCTTGAGATATGGATCATAATATTTATTAATTAGAATAATTATCATAAACAATCCAGATAAATGGTAATATTGTTATATAAAACTCTTACCACTTTGGTAACATTGAATTATAAGCCTCGTGAAAGCAATTTTTTAAACTAGATATGTAAATACATTTATTTTTCATTAGAACCATCATAAAGTATATTCATGTGTAGTATATTTACCACATAAAAGAATCATGTGGGGAATATGGCATTTATCTCACTTAAAAGAAAAGAGAGATGGAATTCCCCTACCTTAACTCTCGACTTCCTTAATATACATTCAAACATCCTGTATTATAAATATAATGTTATTATAAATTTATTTAAGAAATATAATTATAAATATAAGTAAACATATTATTTTCTTATGACATTTTATTACCCATTTATTAAATATTCCATTTTAAAATCAAGTTTCTGGTAATATGTGATTCATTTTTCATGTATGTTTTGATTTGGTATTTTTTTCCCTTAAATTTGTACAAGGTTAAATAATATCTAGAATACTAATCATGATATAAATAACATATATTTATTTATTATTTATTTATTTATATAATTCCATACAAGTTTGAGATATAAAATGAAATACATTGTTCATGGACACAGTAGACAATACGTATGCATGAAAGTTGTATCCATTTTATCGATTAATGAAAAGAAAAAAAGTTAAATAATATATTAAAATTATATAATAATTATTATATAATATATATCACATATATTCATTAAACTTACCCTAATTACCTTCTATGAATGGTTTTAGTGAACAAAAAATATCATTCCTTTATGGGGCGGTAGTCCATGGTACACATGAACGACGTTAACATATCACCCACATAATGGAAAGTAAGAAGGTATGTTTGATATAATAATTAAATAAGAATAATTATGTTACCAATAATATATATATATATACATTAAAAATATTATTATTTCCAACAAATAAAAACAGAAATGAATTACACGTCACATCAGTTCGCAAGGTGGTAGTCTATTGTACACACAAGCGATGATTTTATATCCCCATTGATAGAATTAGAAACTTTTGTTGGTAATTACATTAAAATAAAAAAATAAGTATATGTAAAATATTTAGGATATTATATCATAATTGTTTAAAAACAATTGATGTTGGTGTAGGAATAAATAATATTAAATGATCGGTCAGGGGTGTTATCTCTTCTTTGGGAAACTTTGTTTTGTTTCCCCCCAATGAATTCCTAGGTTTTATTTATGACCCAAAAAATAATTATATGATAATATTAGGATACTAAATAAATTTTTTTTTTTTGTATTTTTATAATCAATGGGTTTTGAAAGTTTGAATACAATAAAAGATAGGTTGGAATTTTATAAGTGAGGTGAGTGGCACAAAATTAATATTTGAAAAGAAAATAGTGTACCAATGATTTTGACATGAAATAACGTATAAAAATAAGACATAATAAAATAATAGATGTTCTATGCTCTATATATCTCTATAAAATAGTATTTGGATAATTTTATAGGTCATTATATACCTTAGTATCTTAGTTTAACACCATGGTAAACCAGTTTTATCATTAACTAAGATAATTAATTTTTTCTATTTGTACTATTCATTATGGTACAAAATTATTGTTTATATATTAGATAATATAAATAATGATCACTAAAAATTTTGATTCCATTTTTAAAAATTAAATTAAAATTATTGGAAAATTATAGTTAAAAATTAATCCTACAAATGCGATGAAAAAGAAGTTTTCCATATAGAAATGTTTCAATTATTTTAAAAAATATATCAAAATTTCATATTAAATTGATTCCAATGATCTAAATTAAATTAATAGATATATAATTTTACTAATTTTATTTTTAAACAATCTTCAAATAACTTTTATGGTTTTGGAAAATTTAATATAACTGAAAATGCTTAATAAAAACAAGTATTTTTCATTATTAATGAAAAAATTAATCTTTTCAGAAAATTATCAACAATTCACCCACATATGATTTTGAAAAACTGATTTAAAAGAATAATATTATTTTTTTCAAATAAAGTTTCTAAATATGTTAAACATTAATTTTAAAATAAGTACACAAATGGTGGAAAACTACTTTTTAGAAAAATAATAGGTTTTTAAGCCTAGAATTGAATTTATTCTTATTTCCTATTTAAAAAACACATAAAAAGAATTTAAAACATTTTATTTAACTTATAATATATAAATTTCATTAAAATAAATCATAAAAAGTTGTTTTTTAATTTATTGTGGTAAAATATATCTGTGTTCATAAAATTAGTTTGTCAAAAAAATATTTTCTCAATTTTAAAATTGTTTTTATTTTAACTTTTAATTAATTTTTCACCAAATAATTCATTTTATATATGTGTGTAATGAATATATTTTCATAATTTAGTTAATCTTATTCATATCCTATATTCCAACTACTAGGTGATAACATTATATTAAATAATAATTTTGTAATAGCATGTACTATTTTGTTTAAACATGGTGTTATGTTTAATACAAGCTAAAATTTTTATTGTGAGTAATGAAATATAAACTCAGTGTTGAATGTAATGAAAAATATTTAAAATATTAAATTTATTTGAAAAAAATAATTTACAAAATCATGGGTTGTTACAATATTTTATGAATAACATCCCTTAATCAACTTAAAAATATGGGGTATAATCAAAGTAACATGAATCACACTCATTGATAAAATATAGGGGGAAGGGTACTTTAAATGTATTGAGTTATCCCTGGAATATAGTGATAAGTTTAAATTGTTTTAATTTGTAGAGGAAAAAACACAATGGTAGGAAAAAAATATTAGGAACATTCATTAAGTGTGTTTAAAGATTCCAAATCACATCTCCTAAGAGTGTTTCACCAATTGTGTAGTATTAGTCCCACAAATCATGCATCAGAGTGATGACTAATTCAATGAACAAATAACCATTTTAAATGTTATTAACCTTAGGTGAATAAGTTCTATAGCCACATATACTTTCCAATATCTAGACATGCATATATATTCAAAAACATTACACACACTTTTACTTTACCAACACTTAGGATGGTTTTTCAATGATGGAAAATATTGAGTTTTACAACAGTTTCAGTAAGTATTGAAGGAAAAGAATATGAGATAGGTATATCAGTATATAATTTTAAATCACATAAATTTTATAATTAATATGGAAAACAATTCTTACGTGATAATGTATGTACCCCACAAAATAAATAGTTGGTGAATATAACATGTTCCCCAAGGAATGAAAACTCAGACGGGAAAACACAATATATGGATTAAGTAGAAATTCAATAAAAACCCCATGAAATAAAGGGGTAAACATTAATATTCAATACCAATGATTAAATCGATTTTTTCATATAACACATAATTAGTTAGTGTATAAACCAGATATAGAAATGTAGGTGCATAATATCTGACACGTCCCAAAGAGATAAATTTGATATGAAAATTCCTTACCTGTTGTAATAAATTCCATGAAAATACATTAATATAAAATATCAAAAAATTGATATATTAATAGAGTAATTTATTACTTTACTCAAATCCATTTTCATTCATTCTCTTCATAAATAGTCATTCTCTATATTAAATCTACTGATTTTCTAGATCGGGTGTTTATAGTTTTGATAATTTGTACTAGTTTCATAATAACGTTGTTTTTATTCCTATTTCATTTAAAGATAATCATTATTAGTTAAACAATTTTACTTTTAGGGAATAATTTTTATTATTTATATTGTTTCCAAATTCAATCATGAGTGTTTTAGTCTTTATCTTTGATGTTGAAATTGATTACAAGTATTTTTTTTGGTGATTCTTAATGATCGAATGTTGTTTTCTTAATTCATGAATTAAATATTGATATAATTTCTCTATAAAATGTAATTTTAAACACATTTATATCTTATATTATTATTAAATGTTTTTTCATATACATTAATGTATAAATACAAATTATTGTTCATGAAGGCGATTAAAATGACCTAAAAAAGAATAAAACCGATTTTAATGAATGATTACGTGGTGCTTTTGTTGTAATTTTATTATTTTAGAAGTATAATGGTCTCATTTAATTTTTAATTGTTTTATAGAACATAATTGAATGTAATTATAAGAATAATTAATGTCTAAAAAAAATACGAAAGTTGAATAAAATATTATCCTTTTTGTATGATTACATTAAATGATTAAATTAAATATGATCATTTATTGATCATATTTTTAATAAGTTATAATTTTTTTGAAATATAACCTTAATGAAATAATAAAAATAAGTTTTATCCTTTAACAAATCATTTTATCCCACCTTTTAAGGTGGATAACGACAATAATACATGTTGCATCTTTAGAGGTGGTGGTTTTCAAAAAGCATGGATGACGATATCATTTTTCCTAAGGAAAATGGAAAATGTGTATAGTGTTTATTTCCACAATATAAAAAAAATTTGTAATATAATCACATGAATAATATTATAATAATTTTAATTAATAATTCTTTAAATGAAATATAAAAGGAAAATATGTTTGTGAAAAAATTCAACTTATATTGAGAATGTTTTGTTTCTCTTAGAGGGCTCCATGGGAAGGAATGGCATGAGATAATATATTTTAAACAGAAGATTTAAAGGGTGAAAAAGTGTTATTAGGGAATTAAATATGGTAAATTGTTTTGATTAATATGAATATTTATAGTGGTATTTATGCTGTGGTGAGAGTCCACTTTTATACGTGAAAAAATTGGGGTTTTTTCATGGAAACTAATGTTTGGTAAGTGGTAGAAATGGAATCACATGGACATTATTTGGGTCTAGCGAGTTTGGTAAATAAGGTGGGAAAATAGTAGGTGCGATATTTGGGTGTGAATTTTATACCTAACAGGCCTCTTAATATAGCATATGTGACATTTTAATGAATAAAAAATTTGAGATACCTAATTTACCCATTCTATCCATATCAATCATGATTAAAAAATAAATCATGTTATAAATTTTATTAATGAAAATATAAGATGATTATTTATACCAAATTTCAACATTAAGAATTCCAATTTAGGATCCATTTATCCTAATTTAATTTCTAAATGTGAGAAAATTACCATTTTAATTAAAACATAATATATGGGGAAAATGTTTTAATATAAAAAATTATTTTTATATATTAACAATTTTTATAGTTATTTCCCATTAATAATAAATTGAGAATGTTTTTATATATTTTTTATGTGATTAAACAGCATATTGGAGTCATATTTTTAAATATATTAATCTAATTTATTTAGATAAAAATTATAAAATACTTATAAACTAATTATTAGAAAACCCCATTTTAATTTAACCATGGTAATTATTCTCTATCCTATTTTATTTATTTTAGAAGAATAAAATTATTATTTTAACAGTTACATAATTTGGAACCATTTATTCTAAATATAATTTCTATTTTATAAAAAATATTAATATTTTGAGGGAAAATTCATTTTTTTCATTTTCGTGCATAAAAATAGTTTTTTAGAAAAAATCCAAATAGTTTACTTTAGGATAATATATTTAAAAATAAAAAAATATAGTTAATTTTTTAAAAATAAAATTTTAACCTTCAGTAATTTACTTTTAAATATAATTTGGAATAACATATCTTTGTAGTGTACATTGTGAGATATTTTAGGGTATGGTGTTTACTTACTACAGTATGGTCTCAAAAATTACATTTTACCTCCCCAAATAACTTCATCGTCAAAATTGGGGTATATATCAACTACTGAAAATAATTGTATACTCTGTCCTTAAAGCTTATCCAGGATCCCTAGTTTTCTCTTCTAAACTATTATTTATTAAAATTATATTCACCAATCTAGTTTTCTGATTCCAAAAAAATTATTCTCTGGTGTCAATAATCTCTAAATGTTCTTCATTATAAGATAATTATGGCTCTAACTCTATTCCCTTATTTATAAGAACATTCATTGGATATGGTATTGATTTTCTCTGTAATGAAACATGGAAGAAATTTTATACTTTATAAATTTGGGGAGTAACATCCAATCAGCAATCTATACCTCTAATGATTTTTAGTATTTCAAAAGGTCCAATGTAAAATGGGATTAACATTCACTTTTTTCCAAATCTTGAAACTCTATTTTATGGTGAAACATTCAAGAATATATTATCCTTAACCTAAAATTCTAATTATTTCCCTTGATTATCCACATAAATATTTATTTAGTATTTGAATTCTTTAACATGATCTTTAATATTACATACATTAATAGTAATATCCTCGATAAACTATAGGCCAACTAACTTTCTCTCTCTAACTTATACCAAATAGTATGATGTACAAAACTCTTCTCATAAAATGCATCATATGGTTCCATATGGTTTCTCCAATGGAAGCTATTATTGTATGAAAATTTCACCATAGGTATAATTTGATACCATATACCATTGAAGTAAAAAAAACACGATCTAAAATTTGGGATAGTTCTTTTAAACAACACATTATTCTATGGATGATATGGAGTGCATAAATATATATTAGTGTTGAGATCCCATTGATGACTCTTCTATAATTTCACTGTGGACTGAGGGTTATGATCAGATAGAACTATTATAACATGTAATCATTGTGATTATAGTGAATAACTTGATTATAACATTTCCCACATTCCTAATTGGTATATGAAGAGGTTTCATGACTCCCATAATATGTTGACTTTCATACATTACCTATTGGCATAATAAGCATCTAGAAACAATGTTTACAATTTCATGAGTCATACCATCCTACCAAAAAAATTTCTTATATAACTATACATATTTATACTACCATGGTGTACAGAGAAATTGGATCAATGTTCTTCTTCGATGAATTCC
Organism: Viscum album; assembly: GCA_963277665.1. Taxonomy (NCBI): domain Eukaryota; kingdom Viridiplantae; phylum Streptophyta; class Magnoliopsida; order Santalales; family Viscaceae; genus Viscum; species Viscum album. The sequence goes on from OY728143.1 coordinate 1,323,604,890, forward strand.
CTCTTCAAATATGGTATGGATGGAACACATTAACATTTTACCAAACACAACACTCCATATCTATAAATGATGTATAAAAATTTACATCATTTTTCTTCTTTAATATAACTTTTTAAGTCATCTCCTTCCTGGTATGACTCTATTATCTTTTATAGTAAATGGATTTATGGGTCCCCATGCCAAAAAAATGACCATATTCATCTTTACTAAATCCTTATATATAGGTTTTGTTCTATTGATGTTGTCCCAATATATTGTTTGAGTTTGTTTCCTAAGAGAAATATTTTTACTTTTATTTCTTGTATATTCAATTATATGAATATTAATAAAATATCTTATTATATATTTTCTATTGTTTTACAGGACATTTTTTAATAATGTCCTATGGAATATTTCACGTTGATAATATTATAGGTAATTCCCTACTATGATGATAAACTTGATGTTCAATGATGACATTCTTAAATATAGTTCTATGGTTGGATAATATACTATGATTGGGAACATATTACATTGAATATCTGATTTCAGTTTTGATAAGTGGATAGGGATTCTTTTCATCAACATCACTCTTGGTAATCTCTGTGATGAGAGATTATGAGAAAATACATTCTAATAGGAATTATGAATGTTTTCATTTCATCATATATTCCTATATACAAACATTTGTAATGTTCCTTATACTTTATGATTATCATTAATTCATGTCATGAATATCACACCTATATTTTCTGATGAAAAGTGTAATAACATATGTTTGCGAAAAGGTAGGGTACAATGGGTGAATCATGATAGGATTGTTATTAATTGATAATTCATGTAATGATTTTTCCCTTCCCTCTTTATAGAAGTTTATATCTCGACCATTTTCTTGTAATTGAACCACCATAATAAATTCCATGTCCATGGTGTAATGAAAAGATTATTTCAGATAATCAAAGAAAGACATATCGAGTATACAGGTTGTTAAAACAGATGTGAAACCTTTTTAATGTGATATTATGACAAAGTGGTTGTATTCTATAGTAAAAATTTGTATGTGGTTTTTATTTTTTCTATCTTAAGTTCTTTATATTTGGTTTGTTGACCCATTTATACACATTAATCTTATACATTAGGTGATCTCTCCTAATGATAATGACAAATAATTCTGGATGGTAACACATTAAGTATTTCAATTGACTCAATTAACTTCTCATTAAAATTAATTAGTATAATAAATATTATTCTCAAGATTGAGGAATAATTTTATTCACATTTTATCAATCGGAAATTTTTATTTATAAATAAAATTTTTATTAAATATTTATTCGAGTATTAAATAATTAAGATGGAGTTCAAATGGATGAAGATCACTTCCATTGATAAATATTAATTAAGAACATAATTAAATAATATTTTTTATTGTGCAAGTCATAACACATGAAAATAAAATAATAACAATATTATTATTATTATATCCACAGGGTTTAATAAATATTATCATTTTATTTAATGGACGGAATGAAATTAAATAATATTTTACCCTAAAAAATACCTCTATAAATAGATGGTTATTTCTATTGTGTATAGTTAATTGAAAACTAAGAATCATTGTGTATAAAAAAATTTCTCTCTCGACTCCTCTTTAACTCTCCCTACATCACCCTTTGTTTTAGGTACCAGAACTTTTATAAAGGTATTGTATGAATATATAAGATTTTGATTATTTATTGGGAGGTTCAAATTTGTATTGGTATGATTTTTAGGCATTTATATATGTGTGCGGATAGTGGAAATCATGAAACGCCTCTAGGAAATTGTGTAAGGGGAATAGCAGCCACTGGGACGGTCTGTGGATAGTGCACATTTTGTCCAAATCATGCAGATTCCTAAGATAAAACGTGCAATGATGGACAGAAAAGTATAGCATGGTTGTCACTCATGTTTTCTAACCATGTGAGACTACTATTCAATGGGTGTCTTAAGAAATAATCACTATCATGGTTAGTTCATAGTTTACCAAACCATGGGGCCTGACCATGCGGTGTACAATTAGACCTCCTTAAATTTTGAACCTAATCCAAATTATACCCTCACCCTCTTGATTCAACAATAATTCGTCCCTAAAACGAATTCCTTTTTCTTTCATTGATAGAGAAAAGATTAATTTCTATCCAAGAGAAATTCCTAGGTGAATCAAACTGCATTGGAGGCCCATATTCATTGGTACATGCTCATTATTCATTATTTTTCTTAGATATATACTTTTTATCTCTCTTATAATCATGGATCTAGTCTCTTTGTGGTAGATCCATGTTGTGTGATTTTAATATTGATGGAATAGTTTTTTTTTGATTGAAGAGAATGGGATCTAAGGATGGTTTTATGAGTTTCAAGTTGGGTTTTTGATGTTTTTGTTTCATTATTTTTTTCCCCTAAGTATGTGAGGTAAGTGGATTTTCTCTCAGCTCCACTTTATTAGAAATTGAAGGATTTATTTAACATTAATTTAATTTTTTGATATTTTTATAAAAATTATGTTGTGGTTTGATGGAAATTATCATTTAAATTGTGGTTCTGGAAATCATTATAATTGGATGAATTTTTGGGAAACCATTGTTTATAATTTTAAAATAGTGATTTTAAAATTATATATAGTTAATGAAAGTAACTTAGTTATTAAAATTATTATATTTAAATGGGTTGAATTTTTTTTTGGCATAATGGTAGGGCTTGAGTTGAATGGGAAGGATAGTGGTCGTGAAGTATCACCATCAAAGGGATGAATTATATACATGAAGTTACACTGTAAATGGTAATGAAAATATTGTGTGTGTGTGTGTGTGTGTTGTTGATGTTTGTTGACATTGAATAGAATATTATGAATAATAAAGTAAAAAATGGTTTAAATAATTTTTTGATTTATTCCTTGAAAATTGTATTAAATACTTGTTTAATGGTTTTCCTTTGATAATTGTTTTGTTTAGATGTGAAGTGGTTTAAATTTATTTCAAACTATTTTATATAAATGTGATAACATGTTTTATTCTAGTAGAATGAGTTGTGAAGTAATTAGGAAAATCCTACAATGTTTTATACTCACCCCATTCTTGGGAACTTTGGTGCATTTACATATATTATAGACTGACACACAACTAATAGTATGGTATCCATGTTATTTAGTGATCCACTATTATATTTTGGGAATGGATTGTTGAGTTAGATATGAGATCACATTGGGAGTTGTTGAGTTTATGACATGATGTATTTGAGTTTTTTGTGGATTCTTATTTATACTATGATATATTCTTATCATTTTTTTTATAATTTCTTGTATTTTGTAATCATGCATCATATGGAGATTTTATTATTTATGGTTACCTTGTTTTTGGTGTTTTGTATTCAAAGGTAAAATCCTCCCATAATTTTTTATGAATCTCTTGGAATTTATTTCCATCCTTTTGTGTCTCTGTATGTCACCTATGTCTAGTAGTAAATGTGTCACTTCTCTAGCCAATGAGGATGAGTGGGATGTTACTAATGGTATTAGTTTTTTATCCTTGAGTATATGTTGTGTATAGTCCTAGAGTGGTAAATGGTATAAATTGGCCCCTTGGAATGGTAGAAAGGTGCAGAATTTTTGGAACATAAAATTCAGTTCCTAAAATGTATAGCTAACATATTTATGTTTTACATCATGTTACTTGAGAGATTTGGTACAATAGTATTTTCAGACACTTTTAAGAGTTGTCACCTCATTTTCATCAGTTTATCCAATGAGTGTCACATTCTATGAATTGATGGTAATGAATTCCTAATAGGATATAATAATTAATTTTGAGTAAATGATTTATGATGAGATAAAAAATTATTTATTTTTTAAAATAGTTATAAATGGGTTTATTTTCAAAAAAATGATCGTGGAATTTTCAAAAATATTTTAAAAATCGAAATGGTGGAATTTTGAAAAAGTACTGATGGAAGAATTTTGAAAATTATTAATCTAGTTTGTTGTGTATAAACATATTTTTTGAACTTATTGAAATAGTAAATTTGAAATTTCTCATCCTACATTTTCTATAGAGTGAGAATAAATAAATTTTTCTTGTTATATATAATGAAACCGGGTAGGTGTTGAAGAAACTATCCAGAAAGGGATACTGAGATTGTGGTTTTACCTAAGCCATAGTTAAACCAAAAATTGGTTTAATGGAATTTCTAGTAATTCAGGATTTGGATAGAGGGAATATAAATAATTAACCTAAGAAATTGGATCACTCAGTTTAATTCAAGAAGTCGAATATGTCCATCTTTCAAGGTTATTCAGAGAAATATAAAATATAAGTGTGGTTGACTAGGGTGAATTGAATCATAGATTTTATTTCCTCACTAGCTGAGCTAAAGGTAATGTTGGAAACATGCATGTTGAAAGATCTTTCACACCAATGGCAGGATTTAGTAGTTCAGACTAAATTGGACTCAATCAAGAAATGGGATTATTTTGATGTATTTTTTAACAAAAAAAATTATATCCTCCTGCTTTATGGATTTCAATAATAAAATATTTCATTAGTTTGAAGAATGATAACCTCACAGTGATAGAGTATGTGGATATATTTATGAATTCAGTCTTTTTTGCACTAGAATTTACTGCAAGTGCTTCTTTAAAGGAATGCATTTTGTATAAGGGTTAAGGAAAAATATTCACTCAAATATTTCCGTGATTTTTATATCATATTATATAGATATTTTCAGTAGAATAATGGTGGGAGAATGGAACATATTAAGAAATACGGTTAGATGAAGCATATTGGTACCTATGTGAATAGGTGGGACTCTAATGATGGGAATAAGAAAAATAGGGACACTTATTTCAAAGGTCATGGTATGAATTAGAATCATATGGTAGGATTAGTGAATATTTCTCCTAAACCAACTAGTAAACCTGGTTTTTTAATGTGGTTATCTTGATCAGATAATGAAATATTTGATGAAACCACCTATAGTGTGTGACATTTTCAACCAGAAGGGAAACCTTCAGTGATATTGTCTTAGTGCTCAATGTTTTGGTACTAGGGACACATCTCATGGTTCTCAGGGATCGTATTCTTCGATATGATGAATGTAGAAGAATAACTCTCATATGTATAATCAATAAATACTTGGTGATTCTGGCAGTAATGCGACTCCTCAACTAGTTAAATCTTGATAGGATAACCAAGTCAAAAGTGAAGTGAGAAAGAAATTAAATGGAGCTAAACAAATTATTTTTGGAGATCAATATAGTCCTTTGATGGTGGTAGGTATGATTCTATTGAATTTTACCCTTATACAATATTTATTTGATATAGGTGAACCCCATTCATTTATTTCTTCTCAAGTTGTTGATCTTATTGGTTTTTATGTTGATATTATTCATTATTTTTGGAAAATTTAAACTCTTCTTGGACAAAGTGATTTCTAATACATTATGTGTAAATTGTGTTCTATAAATATCGATGGAACTGAATTGATTTTGGATTTCTCTCTTCTTGAAATAAATGTATATAACTTAATTCTAGGAATGGATTTGTTAAAAATATTTAAATCTCGCATTATCTGTAATACTTGAAGTGTTGTTTTAAAACCATGGAAGGAGTTGAGAATATAACTAGTGGAGATCAAAATATTAAGGTAGGTATAGTATGAGGGTTGTCACCAAAAGTTGGAACTATCTCATACAATTTATTAGTTTTGACCACGGAATTAGTGGATGGGATCAGTAATAGTGGTTTTATAACAATTATTGATCAGTTTCCTGATGCTTTTTAGGATACTTTATTAGGGTTTCCACATAAAATATAAGTGGGGTTTATCATTTATCTCCCACTATAGACCAGTACATTCTCAATTCTATTTTATTGGATGGAACCAATATAATTAAAGCTACTGATGGTACAGTTGTGGAGTTAGAAAATAAAGGTATTATTTGGCCAGGTACATCTTTGTGTAAATCATGTTGTTGTTATGGATCACAATAGTTATAGTTTAATGAGAATAACTACCCAATGCATGATTTGGAATTATATTCTATGGTATGTGCTTTGAAAACTAGGTGGCATTACCTATTTCGTGAGAAATTTATGCTGTTTCAATATCATAATAGGTTTTAACACATTATCTCACAAATATAGTTTAATATGAGTTATAAGGGATAGATAGAGTATCTTTAAATGTTTCACTTTGTCTTAATGTATACACTATGTAATGGAAATTCTGTTGTGGATGCATTAAGTAGGAAGTCACATAGTTTTTGGGAAAAGAGGATTTAGATAAATGGAAGATAATGTTAGTGATATACAACATGAACATGGATTATGAAGACTGAGGTAGTTATTTATTTTTCTTTATAGTTTCTTTTGTTTCTAATTTTACTGAGAATGATTAACAGGCACAAAAAAACTAATTCTGAATATGTTTCTATAATGTACAAACTAATTGGTGGGAAAACTACTGAGGGATAGAATCTGAATAAAAGATATAAATTCTCACTTTGAGGTTGGATGGTCGTAACATTGGCTATTCTGGAGAAACTCATTCATGATAACCAATATTAAAGATGGGTTGTTCATACTGAAATAAAAAATAAGTATAAGGTAATGAAAAGAAACTTTAAGTGGGCTGGCATGATAAAAAGGTTTATGAGTTTGTTTTTAGAGGCCTTACCTCTCAGTGGGTTATGGTAGATAAAATATGGAAAATGGGTATGTTGTAGACTTTACAAGTTCCCATGTTGAAATGAGATCAGATAACTATCGATTTTCTTACATGTCTTCCAACGATGGTTCAAAAACACAATTAAATATGTGTGATAGTGGATCAGTTCATAAATTCATCCCACTTTAACCATATTCATTAATATAATATGATGAAAGCCTTATCAAAAATCTATATCTAATTTGTGGTAAAAAGGAATGGAATAACAATTTTAATAGTATTATGTTGAGATCCTATGTTTATGACTTGCTCTTATAAATCCTTATTACAATATCGTGGGACCTAGTTGACTATGATCATGGTGCATCATCCTCAAAAGAATAGACAATACAAAAGGATGATATGAAGGCGGCAAGACATTATTAGTGCTTGAGTATTAGATTTTGGAGGTTCATGGGATAAGAACATACTGTTATTGGAGTTATCATATAATAAAAGACATCCATCCACGATTTATATGGATCCTTTTGAAGCATTATATGGATGTCCTTTTCATTGTCCACTTTGTTTGGTGTAAACTTGTGATACTTCACACGTTATACTGAGCCATGTGTAAGAGACAATTGAGAATATTTAATTGATCAAAAAAGGATGGAGATGTCTTATAATAATTAGAAATTTTATGTGGATCATCATCAATGGATGTTTTCATTCAAGGTGAGTGATCATGTGTTCTTGAGAATCTCTCCAAGGCTTGGGAATCATCATTTTGGTATGAAGTGAAAGTTATCTCCTCAATACATCTTCCCTTTTGTGAGACATGGATAGTTCAGTGAGGTTTCATATTAGTTGGATTTTCCACCAATGTTCAGTTTAGTGCACAATATATTTCATGAATCTCAACTAAAGAATTATCACATGAGCCTAACCAAGTGATTAGATGGGATCATGTTCAGCTAGAGCTAGAGGCTAAGTTTGTTCTTGTTCTAGTATGAATTTGGGATAGGTAAATGAAGGTATTTCATGGAAAAATAATTATCCTAGTTTTATTTTTATAAAGACATTGATGGATTCATGAATAAATGTGGGAGCATGAAAATGAAATATTGGGGTAAAGGCCCAAACTCTTCCAAAGAAATGAGATTTTTATAATTTATAGAGATGGAAAGACTAATGTTTCACCCTCAATTTTAGGTACATGAACCTGTATTTATTTTAGGTATATATAATTTTTAGTTTAAGTTTCAATAGGTTCAAATGATTTTTGGCATGCCTTGGAGGATTTTCTAAAGGTTCATGGTTTGAGAATGGTTAGTAGAAATTGCACAACACCTCTAGGAAACTATGAAAGGGAAATAATGGTTATTGACTAGGATCACGATTGGTGCATGATCTGTCCAAACCAAAAGGATTCCTTGAGAAACAAGGAAACATTGGAGATAGGGGAGTAACATGGTTGACACACATTTTTTCTAACCATGTGAGCCAGTGAAGAGATGTGTGGATTAAATCAATAGTATATGCATGGTTTGTGCATGGTTTTCCAAACCATGTTTCATAACCATGAAACATATAGTTTTCCCTCTTTTAATTTTAGATCTAATCCAAATTAGACCCATAACTTATTTTTCCCCTAATTCTCCCATAACCCATACTCTTTTTTCTCCCAAAGGTTGAGAGACAATTTATTTCAATCTGTGAGAAATTATTAGACAAATAAAAGTGTGTTGGAGGTCTTGATTCATTGATAAGTTCTCATTCATCATCATTTTACATAGATATCTTATTATTCTCTCTATTAGAATCATGGGTCTAGTCTTTTGGGAATATATCCATGTAGTTTTATGTCAGTTATTATGGGATACGATTGTTTTTTCTAAACTGAATGAGAATGGTTTTAGAGTTTCAAGATGGATTTTTGATGTTTTCTATGTTGTTCTTCATTTTATCCTAATTTTGAGAAGTAGGTGGATTATATCTAGACACCTATTGATTATTACTTGAAGTATTGATTTAAAATTGATTTAACTTTATGATGTTATTATGAAAATCATGGTGTGATTTAATGGAAATTATTATTTTAATTTTCATGATGGAAATCTTTTAAATTCAATGACTTTTTGGGAAAATGTTTTTTATAATTTTAAAATTGTGATTTTAAAATTATGCTTGGTTTATGAAAGTATAGTATTTTTTTCAAATTATGTTATTTTATAGGGTTTAAATTATTTTATAATAATAGTTGGGAATGAGTTGAATGTGATAGATATTCTTCCTAAAGTTCCTCCATCAAGGGGATGTTGTATGGACGTGAAGTTCTACAATAAATGGTAACACCAAACATGTTTGTATATTTTTTGTGTGTGTGTGGAAATGTAATAGTATATGTTAAATAAAAAACTATGAAATGGTTTAAATACATATTTGATTTATTCCAAGAAACATATTTTTAATGTTTTTTATTTCATTCTTTAGAAAATGATTTTAGTTGGATATGAACTAATTTAAATTAATTTTAAAATATTTTATATAAATTTAATGATATATTTTATTCCTGTTTCATGAGTTGGGATGTCATTGGTGAAATCCAACTGAATTTCTTACACACCGCCTACATATGAAATTTGGTGAAGTTTCAAATGTTATATATCACAACACTGGTAAAGGAAACATATCCCATAACATTAGAGATGCACTGTGATATGTTGGGCATGGATTATTAAGTTGGATCATGGAGAACGTTGGGAGTTTCTAACTCTATGTCATGATGTATTTGAGTTTTTTTTCTAGGTTTTCATTTTTTACGTTGATATTATATTTTTTGTATTGTTTTTTATTGGCATGTATTGTTTACTCATGCATCATAAAGAGGTTTGATTGTTTATGTTTATCCTATTTTGGATGTTTTAACCTCAAAGGGGAAATTATCCCACTATTTTTTATGAAGTCCTTGGAATTTATTTCTATTTATTGGGGTTTAGGGATATCACCTAAGTCTAGTAGCACACCTTTCACTTCTCAAGCCACTGAGGAGGGGTGGGATGTTGTACTACATCTCAAGAATAAGAAATTCAAGATAGATTACTTAAATATCTAATTATGGGAGATCAACATGAATAAAAAATGATAGTTGATTCACCACTCGTTCAATTAGAAATCAATTTTAATTACTCTAAGATCAATGGATCACATGCGGATCACTACTATAGAGATTATACACTTGATTCCTTATTGTGTAACGAAGGTATTCTGAAGGGGTTTTCAGAAGATCAACAATATCATTGATGTAAGGATCAAAATAATAAATCATTTCATCTATATCTAAATAAATTATTTATAAATTTAAAATAAAATATCCTCTTGTAGTGTTTTTGGGAACTCAATATTAAAATAAATTTTAATATTACATCCACTAATGACACTTCCAATGCACCCAACACATATAAGTTTCATCAAAGGGGTCATATTTTAAATTTGTAATTATTTACATGATTATTGATCGATATGGAATATTATGGTTGAATATTTCCTTTCATATTATTTTTTATTTAATACTATTTGAATTAACATTTTTTCAACATATTATCAACATTATTAAGTATTTAATTTTCTTAAAAGACTAAGAATAGATGAATAATCACTATAGATTCCTTCTAAAACAGTTGAGGATTGTATCTAGATTCCATGGGACTATACAAAATAGAGTCAAAGTACATAGTGTGTACCCAAGTGCAATGAACGTAGTCATGTCATGGGATACATGATAGGCCGATTAGTAATTACACATGGTTCATTTATTGTATGCCATGTATTGAACTGTCCAGCCTAGGACAATGCCAGTCAGATTATTGAGTGAGTAACATGATTACATAGTGTGTAACATGATTACACACCAGATAGTCTACACTATTTATTAGTGTAAATAATGAATCCCATGTGGTCCTAAACATAGTCAAACCACATGATATTGGTAGCCTAGAGAAATAATGATATACACTGTGTGTAGCTATATTTCACATGCCAGGTGGTCCATTATTTGCCACATCCAGAATACACTCTGAGATCATCAATGATTTATACAGACACATTTCATGTGAGATACACCACGTGTATCTACCCTGTAAATTTTTTATAGCCCCCTTCCCAACAAACACACTAAGTCTTTTGGTAGATTATATAGACACATGACAACCACAACACCCAACGTATAGCTATCATCTAAACGTTGTGTCATCTAACAAGGATAATTGTCAAATCCCCTTGTGTTTAACCCAAGTACATGAAAAACCAGAAACATGGTATGTATCTTGATAGTATACATTGTATTGTCTCCCAAAAAATAAATAAAATTTGAATTGAATTAAATTGAAAATTACATCATTAAAACCTTATTACTCTGATTGGAATATTAAATATTAGACAATTTAATAACGGTTTTAATAATTTTAAATGATTAATTATTTTATTGTAATAAATATATAATAATTTTTTCCACCATTTATTTCCCATCAATATCATTAATGAAGGGTTTCCCCAAATGAATTCAGATAGTTTATAAGAATAAAGTGATTTAATTTATAAAATAATTGATTCAATCATGTATATATTAATAATAATTAATGAATATAAATCATTGTTAACCAATTTACATTTTCATATACACTGCATGTATGACCGTTCATGAGCTTGAATAATACATGTGTATGTGGTAGATGATTTAGTTTAAATATTGAAGTAAATGATAGAATGAATTTCATCTATCCCTCCATTATTATATAAAACATGGATATCCATAGTTATTTTTATAATCCCCATTAACCAATCATTTTGTTCCCCTCACCGATGTGTGAATTATAAACACTTGTAATTAATGGATTACCCCAACACACATGGATGAGATTATATAAGGAACCATAACGATTCCAAATTAGGATACATACAGTTGGTTAGGTGGAATGCTTCAACATGTATCAATAATAAGATAATTAGTTATTCTCTTAGACCATAGGTTGATTTATTATCCTCTCAATAAATCAACCATTAGATAAGATCATGATTTTGACATTTATTATTTATTTATTTATATAATGATCCATACATTACATAAATTGATATTAATTCAATGATGAAGAATATTAATTACTAAATATAAAAAATACATGATTTTATTGTATAAGTATAGTGTATCTAGAAAATGGGAACATAAACAACATGTTCATTAGACACCTTCACTATCTCCTACATATTTCATCAAAACTAGATGGCTTTTTGACACATCTTACTTAATACCCTAAATTCATGACCTCGGGAAAAGAAACATATAAAAGGGTGATATCAGATGCTCAGTAAGGGTAAATAAGGAAGATATTAATCATATCATTATCATAATACAAAAGAACAAAACATTTGAAAATCCTATCCTGCATATGACATATCGTGATATCATGTCATGGGGTAAATCATAAAAGATCATTAGAATCAATGAATATAATTTTGATAGTCATAATATAATACATGATGTTTTTTGGAATACACATAATCCTAGAAAATATATTCATATTAGTCAAGTATCAATGCCAAAACTATCATACCATACAAATTTCATTACTTAACAGAGTTTACTCCTCCTTCTAGATATGTATTACTGAACCAAGATCATTTATCATTCCATCCATGTATATCCCATGAGATTTAAATCTTCACCAAATGAGTTGGAAATAGATATAGTTCTCACCCAAATAATATTAAAATCATTCTTACTTGTGACACAATAATATAAATCATTCATCATAACCCAAGGAATAAAATGGGTTTCTTTAAAAATAATCCACCACAACATAATCGATGTAAAACAAATGGATTTCATAAATATCAATCCATAATTAACACAATAAAATAATAATAATAATAAGTATATTATACATGAAACATAACCCTATTAAATAATTCCATATTATATGGAAAATAATTTTGATATAACACTTGAAATTAAATCTTGCGGAAAATATCCTTTCTTATTCAATTTTTTTCCTTTTCTCTAAATGTCATGAAATTTTAAAAGAAAAAAATTTATTTGAAAATAAACCTGAAATTGTATATATGATGATTTATTGAAATAAATCATTTTTAATATGTAAAATTTAATTCATTTCATATAAGTTAAAAAACATTATCCTCATACTTTTTATTGAAAAGTCAAAAAGTACCTCGTATCAAATAATGAAAAAATATTACTTTCGTGTAGTTTAATAAAAATTAACCAATGGTTAAATTTTAATTTAATTTTTTAAAAGAATATTAATAATATTAAATATTTAGGAAACCTGGGTGTGGATGATTAATATACCCCAGTAAATTCTTACATGTAAATAATCTTGGATAATAATATGATTGCGAAATTATCCCTTACCTTTTTGGTCTGATTTCCTTTTTATGTATCTGAAACTTCTGTATAATTATTTAAATATTTTCAATGACTTATTACCTAATCATATTCATTTTTATGATATCCTATATGATCATATTATCATCTATTTTTAATAACATTTCATTGTTACTTTTTATTCGGATATTAACTGTTTTATGTTCTTTTTCATTTTTTAAAAAATTAGTTCCATTTTTTCATCATAGGTCATAGTTATATAATTAAAAATTAATACTAACATAACATATAACATATTAATTCATTTTTTAAATTTATATAATCATTATTTAATTAATATCAGGTAGAATGAATTACATCACATCATGGAGACGGTAGGTCGTACGTACACATGAGCAACGATATCATTCACATAATTGTTGAATGGTATTGAATTGGATGGTGTATAATATATCATAATTAATATCAAGTTATAATAATAATATAAATTTTCTATTTTTATCATTATACCCATCCATGTATGGTGGTGGTGAAAAAGAGATTACACAACATTTTGGAGATGGTAAGTAATACGTACGCACATATGGTGGTTTTGTTTTTGGTAGCATGGATAGAAAGTGTAATATTATTTTTATGTAAAAAATAACATATCAATATAAATTTGATACTGGAGTTATTAATTTTCAATCAAAAAACTCATGAAGAGGATTTATAAGAAGAAAAATATTGAAATAATTGGTAGAGGATATCATTTCTTCATCGATGTGCTTCACCTAAATATCCTCCTAGAGCACTAGATTTGGTCTTTAATGAAGACCATAATAGCTATAATTTTTCTAGGAATGTTTTGAAGGGAAACTTTTAGGGGATTTCCATGATTTATGAATCAATTTGAATTGAGGATGTGATGGAGGATGTGCCCTTTTATAATTGAGTTGAGGGGAACTTTTGGGATCTCTAAAAATATTAATTTATAATAAAATCAAACCCCATCCAAAAACCTCCTAAATGTTTCAATTTAAAATAAGAGATGATATTGGGTTATAATATAATCAACCAATATATTTTAGACATTTTTTTATCTCTTTAAACCTTAATATTTTAATTAACGCGTATTTATTTTATTTAATTTTTAACTATGGTAAAAAATATTTCAATTTTAAAATGCTTCCATATTTTCTTATTCAATGTCCATTAGACCACAAATAAATACATTAGAGTATTTTAGACCATAGAATAATTATTATATATTTTTTAAAATGTTTTATCATTTTTAAATAATTTAATAAAACATTTTTTTGATAAATAATCAATAAAGTAAATTTTGAAACTATTCAATTCAGTGATTTTAAGAAATTTTAAGATAACAATTTAACTTTGGTCAAATGAATTTATTATATTCATAATAGTTCATGGTCATTTATAAAATTAATGAAACATATTAATTATCCAAAATTATGTTTATTTTAATCGTTATAAAAAAATTTATTTGTTATCTCAATTTTTTTGGTAATGCCTCGGTCAAGGACCGAAGCACCAATTATTAATTAAAGAATAAAAAGTTTACATGAGTCGAAAAGATGGGATCTTATTAAAATATCTTTCAAAGAGGTGAAAAAAATTAGCTGGCAGCACATCCAACCAAGTCATGCTCTGGTGAACACCTTTCTTGTAAAGGGCATCAGCAACAACATTCACTTCACGGAAGACATGTGTGGCAATGTAGTCAATTTCCTGTAGCGAATTCAGGCAATTCTCCAAAGAGTAGTGAGTGGCTAGGTGAGATGAATGACTCCATTCCAAATGGCTTGAACAATGGTTGTAGAATCACTTTCAATCCAAAGTTTTCTCCATCCTCTTTGCAGTGAAAAATCAACAGCATGGATGACTCCTAGAATCTCTGCTTCAAGGGATGAGGCAATCCCACACCCACTGTAAAAGAAACCCTAGCACTAGTCAGCAGAATCTCTAAAAATGGCCCCACAGCTGGTAGGTCCAGGATTTCCTTTTGAGGCACCATCGACGTTCACTTTAATCCAACCCGGCATCAGAGGTTTCCAGAAAACATCAAAGGGGTGCCTAGTCTTCGAGAAAATACCCAGGACACGGATACGTCCAAGGATCTCAAAGTCTCCAATATAATTGTTTCAACAGTCTTTTTGAATTGAGGCAGCTTCATGTATCGCAATGAGAATTCGATCTTTTACAGCATTGAGACTGAATGAGTGATTATTATGGATAATATCATTTCTTATGTACTAGATTTCATGCAGGAGTTCCACCACTACCGTAATGGAAAATTTTTTAACTTGCTGAGAGGCTTCATGTTTAGTACATTTCTTAAAAAGCAAACAAATCGGGTCAGATATGGACCATGAGAAATTAAATAACTCAAAAATGTAGTTCCATAAAGCCGAAGCCGTAGCACAAGAAAAAAATAAATGATCAAAATCCTCCTTGTGCTGATTACACAAATGAAATTTAGAGCATAGTTGAATGCCAACGTCTTGAAGGCGAGTTTCAGTGGGCAATCTATTGTGAGCAATGCGCCAAATAAGGGTGAACCTAGAGGGTCTGATCCAAATCTTATTCAAGGTTCTCATCCATTGATAATTAGGTTCATTTCCAAATAAATTGTGCATGTAGAAGTTTTTCGAGTCAAGGATCCCATTAGGAGTAGGTTCCCAAACAAGGAAGTCCCCAGAATTAGAGAAAATGTAATTATCAATGATTTGAGCAATTTTGTTAGGGAGATCATGCCTATGAAGCTTTATAACATCTTTAGTAGTATGTCTAGTATAATCGGGAGTGTTATTAGGAGGCATCAAGGATATCAATGGATTACCCATCCAGTTGTCACACCAGAAATTAATGTTTGAGTCAGCACTGACCATCCATCTAGAGTTATCCATAATCTTCTGATACGAGTTTCTAATAGAGGGCCAGATCAACGAGTTAATGAAATTAAAATTTCCTTTTAAAAGTTTATTTAGGAATCTATGTTTTAAAAAATCCTAGGCTTTGGATTTTTCATTAATGATACGCCAAGTGAATCTCACTTGCAAGGCATCGTTAACCAAATTTAATTTTTTGATGCCAATGCCTCCATTATCAAGAGGTTTACAGCAGGTCTTCCACGGGATGGTGATGAGTTTCCTTTCAAAGATACTTCCTATCCAAATGAAATTTTTTATATAGGTATTAATTTTCTTGAAAGTACATGTGGGCCATTTATAAATCATGAGGGAGTAAACCAACTTTGATACAATGGTTGATTTGACAATACAGATTCTACCAGCCATTGAAAGGGATTTCCACTTCCAAGTAGAGAGTTGATTAATGATTTGATCAGTGATATTAGAGAAATAGCAGGATTTAGGATGTCCCCAGAAGATCAGTATGCCTAAGTATGTGAAGGGAAAGAAACCTTATTTAATTCCAAGGTTACTGGCGATTGTATTTTTCCTTATAACGGGGATGTTTTTTCCGAAAAAAATATGATATTTGTTCCAGGAAATGGTTTGGCCATAAATGTTCTCATAATGAGAGATAGCTTTCTTAAGACATTGAATGTTTCTTTGATCTCATTTTATAAACAAGATAATATCATCAGCATAGAGGAGGTGAGTGGGGACATTGAGGTTTCTAGCAGCTTGAATGGGTTTAAGTTTATTTTGATCGACCAGATTATGAATGAGTCTACTAATGTAATCTTCCGCAATAACAAACAGAATGGCCGAAAGGGGATCTCCCTATCTCACACCTTTATAACATTTGAAAAAACCATGAGGGGTTCCATTTATCAAGATGGAAATGATAGCAGATTGAAATAAAGATTTGATTCTCTTGATAAAAATCTCATGAAAACCACTGTTTTTCAAGACTCTAAATATAACGCCCCAATCAATGGTATCAAAAGCTTTTCTAATATCAATTTTAATGGAAACACAAACCCCTCTATTTTTTTATTAAGGGTGTTGGTACATTCTGAGGAAAGACAAATATAGTATTGGATGGATCTGCTTTTGATGAAACCAAACTGATCCCATGAAACAATTTTGTTTCAACTCGGGACCAATCTGTTGGAAATAATTTTGGTAATGATCTTTTAGAGGGTATTGATAAGAGCAATCAGTATAAATTGATGAATTTAAGAAGCATTTTCAACCTTAGGTATTAAGATGTGGAATTGAGAATTGATACACTGAGGGAGAGATACGTGAGTGAAAAAGGATCTTACCAATTTACAAACATCTGAACGAAGTATTTCCCAGTGTTTTTAAAAGAAACCATTGTTAAAACCATCCGGTCTAGGGGAACTATATGGATTTAAACTAAAGACGGTGTCTTTAATTTCATTCTCCAATGGAATAGATAAGATAGTGTCATTGCCTTTCTCATCCACCATTAATGGAATAATATTGGGATTGAGATCAATGTCGATCTTAGGACCGTTGAAAATGTCATTAAAGTAAGAGAAAACATAATCTGAGATGGACTCTTCTGAGCCAATGATCAATTTATTGTGAATCATTTTGGCAAGAGGACGATTGGATTTTCTGGATCTTTGAAAAGAGTTATAAAACATAGTATTTCTATCTCCATCAGCCAGCCATTTAGTCTTAAACATTTGTTTCCAAATGTTATCCTTAAAGGTGAGTAAAGTGATTAGTTTAAGAGTTGTATTGACCTTCAGTTGAGGATCAAGGCTAAAATCAGAGTTGGTGTTATGAGTTTAGATTTTATTAAGCTCATGTTCATGAGAGGTGATGTTAGAATCCATTTGAAATCTCTTGGTTTTACACCAGCCTTTGAGGGCCTGTTTTCAGATTTTTAGTTTGAAAATACAGGGAAAACAGTCATAATGATGATTCATAGAATTCCATGTGTTATTAATAAAAGTGACACAGCCAGGGTCTAGAGACCAAGCATTGTTGAATTTCAAAGGAAGGGGAATTCTTTGTTCATTAGAAAAAGAGATGAGTAGTATGGGATGCTGGTCAGAATTGAGTCTGGGTAGCGTTATACTAGAGACATTATCCCAAATTTCTAGGAATTTCATGTCAAAAAAGGCCCAATCTAGCTTACTGGAAACTATTTTATTATAATTTCTTCTATACCAAGTATATTTTTCTCTAGTAAGGTTAACATAAAATAGATTACAATATTCAATAGCGGTTCTAAATTCTATTGTGGATATAGAATGATGTGACGGTCCAATTTTTTCAGTGGGACTAAGAATAGCATTGAAGTCTCCACTAATCACCCACGAATATTGAATAAAGTTTTCCATGTAAAGTAGTTAATGCCAAAGATTCCTTCTTTGCTGATACATTTTATTTTCATAAACCATCATACAAAAGATGTGATGATCATTCCAAATAAAATCATAGGTGAAATGTTGTTCAGAGGTTTTAAAGACTTTGATGTTTAGAAGGGAATTTTGATAAAATATCCACATAGAGTCTGTCAGAGGACCATTTTTGCAGGATCCTAGAAAATTGTAATGAAGAGATCCAAGTCTCATGAAATTAGAATTGAAGTTGACTTTGGGTTCAATGATGGAAAACAGATGAGGTTTATGAGTGTTTAAGAGCCTCCTAAGAGTAGTGGAGGTTTCATTGTTGGCAATGCCTTGACAGTTCCAAAATAAGAGATTCATTATTACTAATGTTTTAGGTTAGAGCCCCTTTTTTTGGACATCCCAGAATCCTTCTTCCTCTTAGATCTTCTAACTTGAGGGGGGGGAGTATATTTTTATTTGTTCTCAATTGATTTGACATTGGAAGTTGAAGAGTTAACCATTGCAGGCTCAATAGTAGAAATCGAATCCGAGATAGCAAGAGTTATAGGTTGGGTAGAATAGTTCTGAGAGTATTATGGATATGTTTCTTGAATATGAGGTTCCATTGAGGTTGGGCCAGTATTAGTAGTCAAGGAGAAAGGCAAAATTTCAGAAGGAACAACATTAGGTTGTTGTGTTCTAGTAGAGTCCGGAGCAGATTTGTGTTGGATCTGTCTAGAGACAGGGTCCTGCTACCCCAAAGGAGGTGTGGATACCTCACTGTGGGGGTAACCGGACAAAAGTAAGACATGAATGGATTTATCAGTAGAGGAGGAGTTAGGAACATGCAAATCAGAGAGTAATTCAATAGGAGCAGTGTTAACATTTGCCTCAATCTGCATGTTTGAAGCAGAATATATAGCCTGATCAATCATTTTAGATTTTTTAGGGATAATGATATGGGTTTTATTAGCAGTATCATGAACATCAGAAAGAGTAACAGTAGGAACAGTGTTATGTTTCTCATCGATATGCATGTCAGAAAGAGAATTTTAAATTTGAGTAGTCATATTAGAGTTTACACAGGCAATAGCATTGATTTTATCAGCAGAATCATGCAGAGTAATAACTATGTTACCTTGGAATGATGATTTTTTCATGTTACCAGGAAAATCAGTGGAGTCATCTCGAGTGTAGAGCTCCTCTTTCTGGCTCCCTAGAACATTCAGTGTTTTCAAATATATCCCAGCCCCATCCAGAATAGAGGCAGTTCCAGAATTTGTTATCTCTATTAATAAAATAATTACTATATAAATTTTGTTTAATTATTTATTTTTCTTATTTGTTGAATAAATATTAAAAATAAAATACTACTGTCAATATAAATATACTATATTTGTGAAGAATATTTGTAGTCGAATTTATATTTTGGAAAATACAACACTTATAATGTTATACTTAATAAGTTGTGAGTGTGACAACATTAACATCACTTCAAATAAAATAATATAATTGTCACAATCTCTTCTATATGGATCCAAATGGTCACTAACATGACCCTTTTATGGTTTTTGTCTAGATATATTTACCAAAAATATTTGGTCCAGTTGTTGGGTCTTTTGATTGTTATTATGATTTTAATTAAAAACTTATTGATTTCTAATCAATTAATTAATTTTTACATCATCAAAGTATAATTCATTATGGTAATTTTTTATTTCCTAAATATTAAAATTAAATTAACAAGATAAAAAAATTATATTTATAATTGAATTTATCATTTGTATAACCTTATATAAAAATTTATTAGTTTTAAAAATTTGAGTGAGACATCTTTAAAATTTCTTTAAATAAAAAAATTAAATGTCATAATTTCATCCAAGTGGCTTCAAATATACACCATTTAGACTCAAGGTGACTTATATAGAAACACACTTATAAAATGATATTATGAGAAGGCTTAGGGTAATTTTATAATAGTATTCATACCCTTAATTACCTGATTTACCCTTTTACCATATTAATAAAAATTACTAAAGTTACTATTCATAATGCCCAGAAATAAAATAAATCTATACACATAATTTGGACCTACTGATTAAAATATGAAATCTATTTTTAAAAATTACGCACATGGAATTTTCATCAATTAATTTAAAATTGATCCAATTTTCTGAAAGAGAGAACATGTTTTAAAAGATAAAACATTGAAAAATATTGAAATATTTTTACATATGAATTCATTATAAAATTGATGATAATGAAATAAATTGTCTTGATTGATAAAAATATATTCTATTTATAATTAATAAACATAAATTAATATAATTTAAAAATATAAATTACTTTGAAGAAAATATTTCTTTTTAATTAAAATTTATTGTATTTTAATTATTCATCAAAATATGAAAGTTATTAGAAAAATATTAACATTTCACCCAAAGTAAATTTTTCTATCCTTAATCCAAAGAAAATGTTTATATTCTTATATAAATATTATTAATAAGTCAAAATCAAAATTTAAAAAGGATTCTCCATTAAAATCCAAAAAATTACCCATTCGAAAAATATAGGTTTTTATACATCAAATAGGGTCTATTCATACCCTAAGACAAAAATATCTATTGGATGAATATCAATAATATTTTATTAAGTATATAACATATATATTTCATTAATTTAATTTTCTAATATAAATTCACTCCATTTATTAATACAAAAATACAAGTATATATTTGATTTATATTTTTCATAAATAATTTGTAACAAATGAATTCACCATACATTTTTTATAATATAGTTATATTTATTACTGCTAACCTAATGCCTAATTTAAAATGGTTATTTTATAATAATGGAATATTTTGGTTTATTTATACTCATGATTGAGAGCAATGAAATCTATTGAAAAAATTTAAAATTTCTTAGAGAATATATTTCATAAAAACATCCGAGTGTTACATTCTACCCCCCATAAAATAAATTTCACCCATGAAAATCTTCACTTGGATACAAAAAGTTTATGATATCTCTCCCTCGTCATATCATCAAGTTCCCACATAGCTTTCTCAAATTGTTGTTTTCTCCACAAAACAATAACCAAGAATTTGGTCTTGTTTCGCACAACTTTTTCACAATGATCTAGAATCTCAATTAGTTGTTCTTCATAAAAAACATATTACTCCAGTGTTATGACTTTTCAGTTTAGTACATGTGAT
This sequence comes from Viscum album, assembly GCA_963277665.1. NCBI lineage: Eukaryota > Viridiplantae > Streptophyta > Magnoliopsida > Santalales > Viscaceae > Viscum > Viscum album. Next base: position 1,323,626,452 of record OY728143.1, read on the forward strand.
GTATCAGGTTTTTAATTTATTAAGATAGATACATGGAATGCATTATGAACTTGAGAGAGTTTTGTGGAAGTGAGAATCGATAAGCTACCTTCCCAACACATTTTATAATTTCAAAAGGACTGATATACCTTGGGATCATCTTTCCTTTTTTAAAAATCTCATTACTCTCTTCCAAAGGATATATTTTTAGAAACACCTTAACACCGACTTCAAACTCATGATCTTTTTTTATTTAAGTATAAATTTTTTGTTGACTCTGAGCTGCTCTTATGTGTTTTTGAATAGATATGAACTTTCCATCCATTTAATCAAAAAGATCAGGTCCTAATAGATTTATTTACCCAACACTATCCAAGAAAGTTAGAGTTATACACTTCTATTTGTAGAGGTATTTATAAGGAGTCATCTGAATACTAGAGTGAAAGCTATTGTTGTAAAACAATTCCACGAAATGAAGGTATTGATCCCAACATCATTTGAAATTCATAAATAAATCTCTAAACATGTATTCTAGATTTTTAATTGTAATAACAGATTAACCATATGTCTGAGGATGATAAGAAGTGATGAAACATAACTCTATATCTAGATCCTGCATAAGACTTCTCTAGAACATTGATGTAATCCACAGATCCCAATCATATATAATTGAATTTTTTACTCAATGAAATTTTACCACTTCCCTTACATATATCATGGAATGGTGATGAAGAGATAAATCCTCTATATTATAAATGAACTGTGTCAACATCATAAAGCGATCAACTATAACCCATATATAAGTATAGCCATTATATGTTTTTGGATGTATGATAAAAAAGTCTGTAGTGATGTTTTTCCATTTCCATTATAGTATGGGTAATGGTTGTAACATCCCCTTAGACTTATATTTTTTTAATGTTGGGGATGAAGCCTCAATTTATTGAAAAAGAAAATACCTCTTTAACATTGTAGACTTATATCTCTCAACCATAACTTGATAATGAGCCAATAACCAAGAGATATATCTAGCAACATATCTTTTTATTCCATCCCATCATAAATAATATTTTAGGTCCCTATATATCTTTGTACTTCTAGGATGAATAAATAATGAAGAACCATAAGCCTCATCAAACAACTCCTTCTTTAATTCTGGTATGGGTGGAATACAAACCAGATTCCTAAACCTTATTATTCCATCATAATCAAGGTCGAATTCGGGAACATTTATCACCTTCTTTAGTATATCTACATCTTCCTTATGTGCCTCCTTAATCTTCACTTGTACAGATGGTTAAACATTAATTTTATAATGATAATATTTCTACCCTTCATTTAAAATTTTAAGATCCATCCTTTGTAAATTCTAAATATTGGATAATTTGTGATCCTCATCATAGATAGGCTAGCATTTTCATTTTGACTCAAAGAATCTCCCACCTTGTTTGCTTTCCTTTGGGTGTTAATGTATTGAGAAATCATAATATTTAATAATATCCAACTATATTATTTTGTGCATATTCAACTCCTTTGTGTGAAAATATACTTTATAATTTTATGATCAGTATAAATATCACACCTTTCACCATAATTATAATTCCTCTACATCTTTGAAGAAAATATTACCAAAGCTAACTCTAAATCATGAATTGGGTAATTTTTCTGATGTATTTTCAATTTTATTGTTGCATAATCTATCAACATAGAATTTTTCATGATAACACATCTCATTCCCTTCTTCGATGCATCGCTATTTATCACAATCCTTTCTCCATGACAAGGTAGTATGAGAAAAAGTGCACTAGAAAATAGTCTGTTTAGATATTTGAAATTATCATCACATTCCTATTTCCACATGAATTTAACTCATTTCCAAGTCAAATAGGTGAGTGGATCATATAATCTTGAAATATATTTCCAAAAATGTTGATAATATCCAGACAAACAAAGAGAAAATCAGATCTTAGTAACTGTTTTCAGTCCCGACCAATATTTAATAATTTCTATTTTTTGGATTCGTAGATATCCCCACTTTTGAGATTATGTGACCCAAAAAAGGATCTTTTTGAAGCCGAATTCATACTTGGTAACTTTTTCATAAAGTTTCTCCTCTTGTAGGTTATTTAGTACAATTCTCAAGTAAACTTCATGTTATTCCTTTCTCTTTGAATAGATAATAATATCTTCTATAAGACTACCACAAACTGATCAAGATAGTATAAAAATTCTACATTCATTAGATCCATGAATATTGTGGGGTCATTAGTAAGACCAAAAGGCATCACTATAAATTCATAGTGTTTATACCTTGTATGGAATTTATTATTTTGTATATCCTCTTTATTGACCCTTAATTGATGATATCCTGAATAAAGATCAATATTGGAAAAGTATTGCACTCCGTGTATTTGGTTGAATAAGTTTTCAATGCGGTGAAGAATATATTTATTATTGATAGTGATATTATTAAGATCTCGATTATCAATTCATAGTATCATTGATTAATCATTCTTCTTAAAAAATAGAATATGGGCACCCCAAGGTGATGCACTATGGTGTATGAATCCCTTTCCAAGATTCTATTGGAGTTGCTTATTTGATTCCTAGAACACAATTGGGACCATTCTACATGGTGTCTCTGAAATAGACATAGCACCTGATATGTGTTCTATTGAAAAATGAACTTCAAGCTTTGGTGTAAAGCCTAGAAATTCATCAAGAAAGGCATCATAAAAATCCTATAAAATGGGTTTATTCTTAATTGTGAGTTTTTTCCCAAACATTTGAGATATATAACCTAAATTTATAGGGATAAAGACCCATAATATAGAATAATTTTCTATGAGAATGATATATTCAACCTTGCATCGATAGATGATCATATATTAATCTAGAATATGAAATGTGACTTCTCTTCCTTAGAAATTGATATGAGCTCCATATCAAGAAATCAAATTCATGCCAAGAATCATAACAAATTAAACTATAGGAAGGATCACCAGATTTTCAAGAAGCACTTTCCCATAAACTTCAACCAGAGAAGAATTATAATCTTTTTTTGTGACCATTGTCCCACTAGGAGTTGTCACATCTAACTCAACATATAATTTTTTAGGTAATACGGTGATACCCTTAGAGATTTTTTTATAAATAAAAGAGTTGATGGATAGATAATTGAATAATACATTCCCTAATTTATAGTGGATGGTAAGTGTACCTATCACCACTTCATTATCATACACCACATCACCAATAGTGATCATGTGTGACATTCCATTGTCTTTGGCCTTTAGAGTTTTCTGACATTGATCATCATCTATAATGCTTTGATTGGGGAATTGATTGGCATAACGCCCCATTTCATTTCATTTGTAACATTGATGTGTAGGAGGTTCAATCGATGTAACCTTTTCTCTATCTTCATCATTAGACATCTTTTCCCATAAATTTGGCATTCAATAGCCCAATAACATTATTTTTCACATTTAAAACATTTACTTATCCCATTAATATAATTTCCTCCATTTTTCATTCCACACATCCAGTATAATGAAAAACTAATCTTCATTTTATTGTGGTCTTTAAATTTTCCCCTTAATTCCTTTTTTCTCTTCTTTTCAAACCCATTGAACTGATGGGTTACTGTAACCTTCATCACAACCTTTAGAGATTATCAAATGATTTCTTCACAGCTATTTATGATCATTTTTTCTAATGTAGTTTGGAGACTTGGTTTTAATCTAATAAATATTTGATCATCTTTTTCCCTCAAGTATGAATAATAACTCCAAAATTTTAGCTTGCATGTCTTGTAAATTTTCTTCATATGTACCAATGGATTCATCATAATTTTTCTTAATTTCTGGGAAATACTTCTCCATCTTTTTTCTAAGAATACAGGGAGAGTACATATTGAAAAATAACTTCGTGAAATCATCCCATTACATGGATTCAATTTCATCTCTTTGCCTCATATTTTTGATAAGTTTCCACCATTGATTTGCTTCACCTTCCAAATGATGGAATACTAAGATGATTTTATCATGTTCTAAACATAGGAGAAATAAAAATATCTTTTTAGTGGTGATAATCTATTGTGAAATCACTAATGGATTTGAAGAACTGTTGAAATAACTTGGATACGTCCTCATGAAGGACTCGATAGAATGTTGCTCCCTCCTTTTCTTGTTTGTATGACTTGCATGATTCATATATTCATAATGTTGTTTGATCATACCTATAATATTTTTCATTCATGCTACCATAAAATTTGATTTCTCATAAGGAAAACCATAGTATATTCGATCAAATTCAGTATTAACATGGTTTCTTCGAGTTTTGCACATTGACTAAAACCAAGAGGCATCATATTAGAAACACTAATCATAATGGGAAAACAACACAATCAAGAATAAAATTTCAATTTAAGACACTTTGGGTTTTATCCTAGGTTATTGATGATAATTTCTAAAACAAGATGAGTGTAACCAATAATTTTACAAATACTTAGGGTTATTACCAAGGTTTTCTTATCCTAGTTTCTAAAGGTTAACTATAAATTTCCTATGATTCCATCTATAATGACCAAAACATTATATATATATATATTGCATAAAATTTGAAGAATATTCATTAAAAAAATATAACAAAGACATGATATGACTACATAGGTATAGTGTCTTTAGAAACTGGGAAATAGAAAAAATAGGTTCATAAGACATCTTCATTGTCTCCTACTTATTTTGTCACAACTGGACCCCTTTTTGTCATATCTTTCATAAAAACCTTTTCATAACCTCTGGAAAAGAAACATATGAAAGAGTGAGCTAATATTCTTAGTAACGGTAAATGAGGGAGATATCATTCATATCATAATAATAATACATATGAACATTACATTTGAAAATCTTATCTTTGATATGAAATGTCAATATATCATGCCATGGGATAAATCAAAAAATTTCATAAGAATAAATGAACATAATCCCAAAATTCATATCATAAGACATGAGGTTTTGAGGAATACACATAATCATAGAAAATAATTTCATATTAGTAAATACTCAATTATAATACCATCATATAAGAAGAATTCCATTACTGAACCAAGTTCAATCCTTGTTCTAGCCATGTATTACTGAAATGGGTTCATTTCTCTTTCCCAGTATGCCTATCTCATGAGTTATAAATATTTACCCAATTAAATGGAGGGAGATATTGTTGTAACACCACAAGATTTTATGAAAAATATTCTTTTCATTAATGTCATGTGTTGTACGCTACACCAAAAGGATCTTGCACAACACACATCCTTGACTTGCCTTGCATTACATGCAATCGCGACCTTCCTCGATAGCATGTGTAGTACGCAATACCGAGTTTCACTAAACAACGATATGCTATTAAAATATTATTAAAACTAGCCGTTATCAATAGTAATTTTTTAAATTTTATTTTTCAAAATGGAATTCAATTTTGGATTTGGAATATCAAAATTAGCTTAAGGTGAAATTTTGGTACTTTTCGGATAACTTTCATATTCTGATGAATAGTGAAAATTACTAAATTTTAATTAAAAACAACTCTTTTAATTGAAATAATTAATAGTGATAAATTGTTAATTTGAGTGGTTTTAAATTATATTTAGAATATATTTTTACAATTTAATACAATGTTTCTCATTGGATGTAATTTAACATTTAAACCAATTAGAAACAACTGTCAATCTTTTGATAGTTATTATCTCTTAAAAACACGCTATTTGTTTTAACGACGGGAATTAATTTTTAATTTAGTTAATGTAACTGATAATTTTTGAGTTTGATAAAATAGACATAATTTTTGAATTCATAATATAAAATATAGCTTAGGCCTAATTTTTGGTATTTTTCTGGAAACTTTCATTTTTTGATGAATAGTGAAACCACTAAGTGGTAGTTAAAAACGTAATTTTGCATAAAACTTAATTTTACCTCTTCTGTGAGTGGAATTTCAAAAATCCGAGAGACACGGTTAATATCAAGGACTGAAATGTGGTTCAATGATATGAAAATAAGTTTTGGTGAATAGTAACGTTTTAGTTTTTTTTACCACGGTTAAAAGTAAATAGGGTAATTAAGGGTAAAAATGATATTATTATTACCCTAACACATGTCCTAATTCTATTGGATAAGTTTAATTTGATCAAAAACAACCTTAGGAATAAAATATGACCATTTAAGCCCACATGGATTAGATTAGGACATTTATTATTAACTTATTTAAAGAAGGGTTAAAATAGTTAAAATCAAAGTTTAATACGTAAATAATTTTTAATATAGGGTTATACATAAGATAAGTTCGACTATAAATATTCATTAGAAAGCTATAAATATTTCCTACATAATAATATTTTATTTGTGATTTTTAGACTTTAAATAATGTAATTTATTTATGACACAATGATGATGCAGTAAATATCTTATTAATGAAATATTGACATAATTGATGTTATAAATACCCAAATAAATGTAATTTGAGACTTTTTATGAATTGAAAAAATTTTATATTTTATTATTCCATGTTAGTGTGGATTTAATTAACTTTTTTCGAACTAATAATTCTGTGATGATTTTTACAAAAATCCATTACCAAATAGTTTCAAAATTGACATAAAATAGTTTTTAAAAAAAATATTATATTATTAATTGTTATTATATTCTTAAAAAATATAAGATTTAGAAAAATGACTTTGATAAGGTTATATGTGTTAATAATAAAAAACTTGGGGTTCGTTTGGCTTCTTATAGTAAGTTTATTAACCATATAGTGTAAGAACACAAGAAGATACGGTAAAAGTAAAATTATTTAACTTAAAGTTAAATCTAAATGATAAGGGTAAAATAGGAACCTAAACATGTCTAAATTCTATTGGATGATAGTATTTCGACCCATCCCTACCTTAGCTTTGAAATAAATCAATTTGGAGCTATTTAAAACCGATCTTGACTTTATAATAAAATAATATTTTTGGTTATTCCAAATGTGCCCCTCTCCTCCCTTATAAAAGGGCACCCCCTCCTTCTATTTCTCACACCACTTTGAGCCTTCAAGCTCGGCCAACCCCTGCCAATTTCTCCTCTCCACTTCCCTAGAAGCATCCTAGAGGTTCTGGTTTTCTTAAAAGTCCTATTTTAGTGCCCTAAAAGGAGGTCTCAAAGAGGCGCTTCAAAGAAGAGGTAATGTCCGTTACCGATTCTTTCAACATTATTTCTTATTCCACTTCTTCTTCATAGGTTGTTTCATTATTATGTAATAACATCAGTATCACTCATATACTGATATGTTATTATAAGTATGAAACAACCCTATTTCACCATCTATCTATCCTACGGAAAATGAAATCACCGCGCGTGCGTACGTACGGAATACCGTCTCCACGCCGTGGTGTAATCTATTTTCCACCACCACCTTACTTGGATGGATATAATGGTCTAAATAATAACTATATATGATTATTTTAAAGTGATATTTATTCTGAGATAGTATACATACACTCCAATACAGTTCCACGATCATGAGAACGATATCATCGCTCGTGCATACGTACGGACTACCGTCTCCACGACGCGATGAGATTCATTCTTCACGTTAACCATGCATGAATGATTATAAAGTACATATAATAAGTAATCATGAAATATATGACATAATAATACTGGATTTATGTGTATATATATGTATGTCATCTACTTAATTCAATTCAACTCAATAAGGAAATGAAAATAGCGTTCATGCGTACGTACGGCCTACCGTCTCCATAAACGGTGTATTTCTTTCCATTTACTGATCTATTATATATATGTATATTCTGAATATATATTATATATAAGTCATGTTTTACATTCAGGATTTAATTAATCATGATCTAAGTAATCATATGAATAATTACAAGTTAAAACACGAACAACAAATGAGACGATTTTACCCAAAACTCTCTTTAACATGGAATTTACAAAAGAACGGGTAATATAAAGTCATAAGTGAACCATATATGATATCATAACAATGAAAGTGATTCTGGAATAAGTCAATGACATTATTTAAATCATTATACAGGAGGTTCGGACACTTACGAAGCAAATTGGACCTAAGGTAAGGGAAAATCTCGCAATCTCAATTTTTATCCGAGATTGTTTATACTTTGGAATTTTCTGGGGTGTATTTTATCATCCACATCCATGTTTCCTCAATATGTAATATTGTTTCCATCCACCTACAATTTTTTAAATCCAATTTTTCCCTTCGGTGAGTTTTTAGTAAAGGATATGAAAGGAATCTTTTGTCATTTTTCGTACGAGGTACTTTTTGACTTTTCTGACAAAAGTACGAGAACAATGTTTTTTTTAACGTATACGGCATGAATGGATTTTTAAAACATTATTTCCAAGAAGATTACATTACATGTTTTCAAGTTTATTTTTAATCAACTTCTTTTAGTTTAGAATTGTATGACATGTTATGAAAGGAAAAGTGTTTTTGAAGAAGAAATGATATTTTCTTCATGAATGGAGTTCAATTGTTTAATCAAAATTATTTTCCATCTAAGATAATATAGGGTTCGGTTTCTATCCCTATTATTAAATTTATTTGATTATGTTGTGATGGAATTATTTTTATGAATTCCTTTGTCTTATATGAATTGTTTTATGATTTCATGTTGTTTAAGAATCCCATTTTTTTACATGGGTTATGATATGATTTATGGTTTATGATTTTGCGGCACACATATGAATGGTGTCACTATGAGATGGGTGGGACATATATCTCCATCCAATGCATTGGGAAATGATTTTATATCTCATGAGATACACATGGCTAGAACGGTAGGTTATACCGGTTCAGTGAAACAGGACTGAAATGAGGAGTGAACTATGTTTAGAAAGGGACTTTGTCCACTAAGATAGTCTTGGCAATGATTTTTGACTAATAAGAAATGATTCTCTATGATTATGGGTGTATGCCACAAAGTTTCGTGTTTTAAGTTATGATTATTGGGATTACATTTCACTACTATGATTTATCCCATGTTATGAAATTATGATCTCTTTTGCAGGTTAAGATTTCCAAAAGATATGTTATTATGAATATGATGTGATTGATATTTCTTTTGTTTACCCTTACTGAGCATTTGAGCTCACCCTTTTATGTTTTCTTTTCCCCGGGGTATAAATAAAGGATTTAGGTTTAAAAAAAAGATCTTTATGGGAGATGTTGAAGATCATTCACCACGATTAGAAGATTATATTCCGAGTTTCCAAAGACACTAAACTATTAGGGTCCTTGTGTGTCTATTTTTGTTATGTACTAAGTATTCCGCAAAAGTAATGTAATGTCTATATACGTTAAGCTTCGGGTATCTACAGTTGGTATCAGAGGGAGGTTTAGTCAACCTTTGGAAACTAGGATGTGAGAACTTTAGGGAGATCCCTAGAGATATTTAGAAGGTATGTCTAGGGATGTCCCTAAGGTTAAGTATACATATAGATTATAGTCCTAGAATTATGCTAACGATCATAGAATTAAACCTAAGATGTTAGATATTGAAGGTAATCCCCCTTTATTCTGTTGTTTTCCCTAGCATGATTTTTACCTCTCACACTATTCTTTTTGGGTTTTAGAAAATGGTTGGAAACAGGAAGATTCATGATAATGGAGGATATGACGGACAATGGAATGATATTCTTCATGAGAAACCAAATGAAATGGGATTTGGAAGTCCAGACATCATTATTATGCCGAATCAGCAATCTCATAATATGATCAATAAATTCAAATTTGGTATGTTTCCTAACTCGGATAATAAGAGAAAGATGGAGTTTTATTATGATCATAGAGGAAATAAAGTTCAATTCCCCTCATGTAAATCATGTGCGAAGAGGCATCAAGGAGAATGTTTCAATGGAACTGGAAGATGCTTCAGGTGTTGAAAAGAAGGACACAAAGCCAGTAAGTGCAAAGGAAAAGGTTCAGTTAACACCATGGATGAGGATAATGGTATTGCTACGACATCAACAATGGTTAAATGTTTTAAATGTGGAATGTACGGGAATTATGCAAACAAATTCCCTAAGGGAAATTCTCATGAAGAGAATCGGTACGGTCGTATGGGTAGTATTTATGTTGATGATGATGAAGAGTCTACAGATGATATGTGAGATGAAAGAATTGTTGAAGCTTGGTCAATGGTTTAAGAAGGTAGTGGAATGATTACATGTTTATCAAGTGTAATGTTGTATAAGTAATCTCATGGTACTATGGAATAAAGAGACATCTAAGGAATGTTACACTATTGTCTTTCCTTGAGTTTTGAAAGTGTATAATTAAGGGTACCAGTATCCATGAAAGGTTATTCCGATATTTTTGGAATGTAGATGATATGCACATAATGAAGGGAAAATGTGAAAATGAAATGTTTGACAGTATTCATGAGCTCATGACTGATATAAGGAAATAGTTATATCATGTTTCGAGGTTTTGGTATTTGAAAAGAGATAAATTTTGACAGCACTCATGTTTTCACTAAGATTCAATGGGTATTCATTTTTGTCATGAGAATACATGATTGAGGCCTTAAAATATTTGGAATGTGACCAACAAGACCTATCTCATGATATATGGGTATCAACGATGGTATTAACATGCTAGTTGTATGAACTCTTTGGTAATCGTTTTCACTATAATATGAGATTGGACAGCAGTATTTTGGATAAACCTAAATATTTGAATGGATTATGTTGGAAATAAGTTAGTATTGTTTCAGGATAGAAGTTTTTTTTGATATTATTGATGGGATGTTATAGTAATGTAGTATTAGAAAAAGGACAAACTGCAGGACGGGCGACATCCCATCGCGTCGGACAAGGCTGTGGGAATCAAACCCACAATCGAAGTGCAACTAGCCTTTATCGCCTACCACTGGACTACAGGAAGTCCCTAGTTAGTAGAAACTAGTTTTATTTTATTACGCGGTATGATATATGAAGTATAAGTTCATTTTTGGAATCGTATACGATTAACCTCACCATAGATGGTCTTATGTATTTTTGATAACTTTTGTAACATTTTGTTTTAAACATATGGAATGACCCATCATTCTATCAAATGATATGCTAACACTTCACGAATGAAAAATCCAACATCATTTCTTTAAGAGATGAAGTGGAAATTGTCCAAAGAACGACCAACAGTGACACTCTACCAAAATCACGAAAGTATTTCTTCTAATTCCAATTTCTTCAACTTTAGGGAAATGATCTTGAAAACCAAAAATTTTGTCCTAGTACTCTTATATCTCATGAATCATATGGTACCTTAGATCGTCACAAATTTATGGCTTTGTGATTGCTGGCTTTTCCATAGACATGTTCTCTACCACTATCCATCAGAACATGGAGGTTAGATTTCTCTTCCATATCCATATTTTCACCTATGTGGAAACCAAGTGATTAGATTATTTGTGTAACCGTTATGTTTCATACATTTGTTTTTAAATATTGGTTTTCATATTCCTTTTTACGATGTGGGTTTCTATTAAAGAAACTTTCGAGTAGTAAACCATTTATAACCCCGACGAATTTCGAGGGCGAAATTCATTTTAAGGGGGGTAGAATGTAACACCCCGAGATTTAATGAAAAATATTATTTTAGTTAATGTCTTGTGTTTTGCTCTACACCAAAAGAAGCTTTCACAACACGCATCCTTGACATTCCTTGCATTACACGCAATCATGACCTTCCTCGATAGCGTGTGTAGTACGCAATACCGAGTTTCACTAAACAATGATATGCAATTGAAATATTATTAGAAGTAGCCATTATGAATAGTAATTTTTTAAATTTTATTTTTCAAAATGGAATTCATTTTTGGATTAGGAATATCGAAATTAGCTTAAGGTGAAATTTTGGTACTTTTCGGATAACTTTCATATTCGGATGAATAGTGAAAATTACTAAATTTTAATTAAAAATAACTTTTTTAATTAAAATAATTAATAGTGATAAATTGTCAATTTTAGTGGTTTTAAAGTATATTTAGAATATATTTTTACAATTTAATACAATGTTGGTCATTGGATGTAATTTCACATTTAAACCAGTTATAAACAAATGTCAATTTTTTGATAGTTATTATCTCTTAAAAACACGCTGTTTGTTTTAACGACGGGAATTAATTTTTAAATTAGTTAATGAAACTGATATGTTTTGAATTTGATAAAATAGACAACATTTTTGAATTCATAATATCAAATATATCTTAGGCCTAATTTTTGGTATTTTTCTAGAAACTTTCATTTTTTGATGAATAGTGAAACCACTAAGTGGTAGTTAAAAAACTGAATTTTTCATAAAACTTAATTTTACCACTTCTGTGAGTGGAATTTCGAAAATCCGAGAGACACGGTTAATATCAAGGACTAAAATTTGGTTCAATGAGATGAAAATAATTTTTGGTGAATAGTTACTTTTTACTTTTTTTACCACGGTTAAAAGTAAATAGGGTAATTAAGGGTAAAAATGATATTATTATTACCCTAACACATGTCCTAATTCTATTGAATAAGTGTAATTCAACCAAAAACAACCTTAGGAATAAAATATGACCATATAATCCCACATGAATTAGATTAGGACATTTATTATTAATTTATTTAAAGAAGGATTAAAATAGTTAAAATCAAAGTTTAATAAGTAAAAAAATTTTAATATAGGGTTATACATAAGATAAATTCGACTATAAATATTAATTAGAAAGCTAAAACGATTTCCTATATAATAATATTTTATTTTTAATTTTTAGACTTTAAATAATTTAATTTATTTATGACACAATGATGATGCAGTAAATATCTTATTAATGGAATATTGACACAATTGATGTTATAAATACCCAAATAAATGTAATTTGAGACTTTTTATGAATTCCAAAAATTTTATATGTTAATATGACATGTTAGTGTTGATTTAAGTAACTTATTTCCAAATAATCATTCTGTGATGATTTTTACAAATATCAATTACCAAATAGTTTCAAAATTGACATAAAATAGTTTTTAAAACAAATATTATATTATTAATTGTAATTATATTCCAAAAAATCTAAGGTTCGGCGAAATGACTTATATAAGGTTATATATATTAATAATAAAAATATTGGGGTTCGTTTGGCTTCTTATAGTAAGTTTATTAACCTTATAGTGTAAGAACACAAGAAGACGCGGTAAAAGTAAAATTATTTAACATAATGTTAAATCTAAATGATAAGGTTAAAATAGGAACCTAAACTTGTATAAATTATATTGGATGATAGTAGTTCGACCAATCATTACCTCAGATTCTAAATAAATCAATTTGGAGCTATTTAAAACCGAACTTGACTTTATAATAAAATAATATTTTTTGTTATTCCAAATGTGCCCCTCTCCTCCCTTATAAAAGGGCACCCCCTCCTACTCTTCCTCACACCACTTTGATCCTTAAAGCTCGGCCAAACCCTGCCAATTTCTCCTCTCCACTTCCCTAGAAACATCCTATAGGTCATGGTATTCTTCAAAGACCTATTTTAGTGCCCTAAAAGGAGGTCTCAAAGAGGCGCTTCAAAGAAGAGGTAATGTCCGTTACCGATTCTTTCAACTTTATTTCTTATTCCACTTCTTCTTGATAGGTTGTTTCATTATGAAGTAATAAAATAAGTATCACTCATATACTGTTATGTTATTATAAGTTTGAAACAACCCTATTTCACCATTTATCCATCCTACGGAAAATGAAATCACCGCGCGTGCGTACGTACGGAATACCGTCTCCACACAGTGGTGTAATCTATTTTCCACCACCACCTTACTTGGATGGATATAATGGTGTAAATAATAACTATATATGATTATTTTAAAGTGATATTGATTCTGAGATAGTATACATACACTCCAATACAGTCCCACAATCATGAGAACGATATCATCGCTCGTGCGTACGTACGGACTACCGTCTCCATGACGCGATGAGATTCATTCTCCACGTTAACCATTCATGAATGATTATAAAGTATATATAATAAGTAATCATGAAATATATTACATAATGATACTATATTTATGTGTATATATATGTATGTCATCTACTTAATTCTATTCAAATCAATAAGGAAACGAAAACAACGTCCATGCGTACGTACGGCCTACCGTCTCCATGAACTGTGTATTTCTTTCTATTTACTGATCTATGATATATATTTATATTCTAAATATATATTATATATAAATAATGTTTTACATTCTGTATTTAAGTAATCATGATCTAATTAATCATATTAATAATTAAAAGTTAAAACACGAACGACAAATGAGACGATTTTACCCAAAACTCTCTTTAACATGGAATTTACAAAAGAACGGGTAATATAAAGTCATAAGTGAACCATATATGATATCATAAAAATGAGTATGATTCTGTAATAAGTCAATGACATTATTTAAATCATTATACAGGTGTTTCGGACACTTACGAAGAAAATCGGACCTAAGGTAAGGGAAAATCTCGCAATCTCAATTTTTATCCGAGATTGGTTATACTTTGGAATTTACTGGGGTGTATTTTATCATCCACATCCATGTTTCCTCAATATTTAATGTTGTTTCCATCCACCTACAATTTTTTAAATCCAATTTTACCCTTCGGTGAGTTTTTAGTAAAGGATATGAAAGGAATATTTTGTCATTTTTCATATGAGGTAATTTTTTACTTTTCCGAAAAAAGTACGAGAAGAATGTTTTTTTAACTTATACGGCATGAATGGATTTTTAAAAAATTATTTCCAAGAAGATTCCTTTACAAGTTTTCAAGTTTATTTTTAATCAACTTCTTTTAGTTTAGAATTGTATAACATGTTATGAAAGGAAAAGTGTTTTTAGAGAAGAAAGGATATTTTCCTCAAGAATGGAGTTCAATTGTTTTATAAAAATTATTTTCCATCTAAGATAATATAGGGTTATATTTATATCCCTATTATTACATTGATTTGATTATGTTGTTATGGAATTATTTTTATGAATTCCTTTATCTTATATGAATTGTTTTATGATGTCATGTTGTTTAAGAATCCCATTTTTTTACATGGGTTATGATATGATTTATGGTTTATGATTTTGTGACACACATAATAATGGTATCAGTATGAGATGGGTGGGACCTATATATCCCTCCAATTAATTGGGTAATGATTTTATATCTCATGAGATAGAAATGGCTGGAACGGTAGGTTATACCAGTTCAGTGAAACAGGACTGAAACGAGGAGTGAACTCGGTTTTGAAAGAGACTTTGTCCACTAAGATAGTCTTGGCAATGAGTTTTGACTAATAAGAAATGATTCTCTATGTTTATGTGTGTATGAAACATAGATTCATGTTTTAATTTATGATTATTGTGATTACATTTCACTACTATGATTTATCCCATGTTAGGAAATTATGATCTCTTTTGCAGGTTAATATTTCCAAAAGATATGTTTTTATGAATATGATGTGATTGATATTTCTTTTGTTTACCCTTACTGATCATTTCAGCTCACCCTTTTATGTTTTCTTTTCCCCAGGGTATAAATAAAGGATTTAGGTTTTAAAAAAAAGATCTTTATGGGAGATCTTGAAGATCTTTCACCACGATTAGAAGATTATATTCTGAGTTTCCAAAGACACTAAACTATTACGGTCCTTGTGTGTGTGTGTTTGTTATGTACTAAGTATTCTGCAAAAGTAATGTAATGTCTATGTAAATTAAGATTCGGGTCTCTACAGTTGGTATCAGAGGGACGTTTAGTCAACCTTTGGAAACTAGGATGCGAGAACTTTAGTGAGATCCCTAGAGATATTTCTAAGGTATGTCTAGGGATGTCCCTAAGGTTAAGTATACATATAGGTTATAGTCCTAGAATTATGCTAACAATCATAGAATTAAACCTAAGATGTTAGATATTGAAGGTAATCCCCCTTTATTCTGTGGTTTTCCCTAGAATGATTTTTACCTCTCACACTATTCTTTTTGGGTTTTAGAAAATGGCTGGAAACAGGAAGATTCATAATAATGGAGGATATGACGGACAATGGAATGATATTCTTCATGAGAAACCAAATGAAATGGGATTTGGAAGTCTAAACATCATTATTATTCCAAATTAGCAATCTCGTAATATGATCAATAAACTCAAATTTGGTAAGTTTCCTAACTCGGCTAATAAGAGAAAGATGGAGTTTCATGATGATAATAGAGGAAAGAAAGTTCAATTTCCCTCATGTAAATCATGTGGGAAGAGGAATCAAGGAGAATGTTTCAAAGGAACTGGAAGATGCTTTGGGTGTGGAAAAGAAGGACACAAAGCTAGTAAGTGCAAAGGAAAAGGTTCAATTAACACCATGGATGAAGATAATGGTATTGCTACGACATCAACAATGGTTAAATGTTTTAAATGTGGAATGTACGGGAATTATGCAAACCAATTCCCTAAGGGAAAGTCTCATGAAGAGAATCAGTATGGTCGTATGGGTAGTATTTATGTTGATGATGATGAAGAGACTACAAATGATATGTGAGATGAAAGAATTGTTGAAGCTCGGTCAATGGTTTAAGAAGGTAGTGCAATGATTACATGTTTATCAAGTGTAATGTTGTATAAGTAATCTCATGGTACTATGTAATAAAGAGACATCTAATGATTGTTACACTATTGTCTTTCCTTGAGTTTTGAAAGTGTATAATTAATGGTACCAGTATCCATGAATGGTTATTCAGATATTTTTGGAATGTAGATGATATGCGCATAATGAAGGGAAAATGAGAAAATGAAATGTTTGACAGTATTCATGAGCTCATGACTGATATAATGAAATAGTTATATCATGGTTCGAGGTTTTGGTATATTAAAAGAGTTAACTTTTGACAGCACTCATGTTTTCACTAAGATTCAATGGGTATTCATTTCTTTCATGAGAATACATGATTAAGGCCTTCGAATGTTTGGAATGTGACCTACAAGACATATCTCATTATATATGGGGATCAACGATGGTATTAACATGCTAGTTGTATGAACTCTTTGGTAATCATTTTCACTATAATATGAGATTGGACATCAGTATTTTAGATAAAGGTAAAGATTTGAATGGATTATGTTGGACATAAGTTAGTATTGTTTGAGGATAGAAGTTTGATTCGATATTATTGGTGGGATGTTATAGTAATGTAGTTTTAGAAAAAGGACAACCTGCAGGACGGGCGACAACCCATCGCGTCAGACAAGGATGTGGGAATTGAACCCACAACCGAAGTGAGACTAGCCTTTATCGCCTACCACTAGCCTACATGAAGTCCCTGGTTATTAGAAGCTAGTTTTATTTGATTACGCGGTATGATATATGAAGTATAAGTTCATTTTTGGAATCGTATACGATTAACCTCACCATAGATGGTGTTATGTATTTTTGATAACTATTGTAACCTTTTGTTTGAGACATATGGAATGACCCATCATTCTATCACATGATCTGCTAACACTCCACGAATGACAAATCCAACATCATTTATTTAAGAGATGAAGTGGAAATTGTCCAAAGAATGACAAACGGTGACACTGTACCAAAATCACGAAAGTATTTCTTCTAATTCCAATTTCATGAACTTTAGGGAAATGATCTTGAAAACCAAAAATGTTGTCCTAGTACTCTTATATCTGATGAATCAGATGGTACCTTAGATCATCACAAATTTATGGCTTTGTGATTGTTGGATTTTCCATTGCCATGTTCTCTACCACTCTCCATCAGATCATGGTGGTTAGATTTCTCTTCCATATCCATATTTTCACCTATGTGGAAACCAAGTGATTAGTTTATTTGGGTAACTGTTATGTTTCATACTTTTTTTTAAATATTGGTTTTCATATTCCTTTTTACGATGTGGGTTGCTATTAAAGAAACTTTTGAGTAGTAAACCATTTATAACCCCGACGAATTTCGAGGGAAAAATTCATTTTAAGGGGGGTAGAATGTAACACCCCGAGATTTTATGAAAAATATTCTTTTTGTTAATGTATTTTGTTTTACGCTACACCAAAAGGAGCTTTCACAACACGCTTCCTTGACTTGCCTTGCATTACACGTAATTGCGACCTTCCTCGATAGCGTATGTAGTACGCAATACCGAGTTTCACTAAACAACGATATGCTATTAAAATATTATTAAAACTAGCCGTTATGAATAGTAATTTTGTCAATTTTATTTTTCAATATGTACTTCATTTTTGGATTCGGAATATCCAAATTATCTTAAGGTGAAATTTTGGTACTTTTCGGATAACTTTCATATTCTGATGAATAGTGAAAATTACTAAATTTTAATTAAAAACAACTTTTTTAATTGAAATAATTAATATTGATAAATTGTTAATTTGAGTGGTTTTAAAGTACATTTAGAATATATTTTTACAATTTAATACAATTTTGGTCATTGGATGTAATTTCACATTTAAACCAGTTATAAACAAGTGTCAATCCTTTGATAGTTATTATCTCTTAAAACACACTATTTATTTTAACGACGGGAATTAATTTTTAAATTAGTTAATGTAACTAATATGTTTTTAATTTGATAAAATAGACATCATTTATGAATTCATAATATCAAATATAGCTTAGGCCTAGTTTTTGGTATTTTTCTGGAAACATTCATTTTTTGATGAATAGTGAAACCACGAAGTGGTAGTTAAAAAACTGAATTTTACATAGAACTTATTTTTACCGCTTCTGTGAGTGGAATTTCGAAAATCCAAGAGACATGGTTAATATCAAGGACTAAAATGTGGTTCAATTAGATGAAAATAATTTTTGGTGAATAGTAACTTTTTACTTTTATTTACCACGGTTAAAAGTAAATAGGGTAATTAAGGGTAAAAATGATATTATTATTACCCTAACACATGTCCTAATTCTATTGGATAAGAGTAATTCGTCCAAAGACAACCTTAGGAATAAAATATGACCATTTAAGCCCACATGGATTAGATTAGGACATTTATTATTAATTTATTTAAAGAAGGGTTAAAATAGTTAAAATCAAAGTTTAATAAGTAAATAATTTTTAATATAGGGTTATACATAAGATAAATTCGACTATAAATATTCCATAGAAAGATAAAAAGTTTTCCTACATAATAATATTTTATTTGTAATTTTTAGACTTTAAATAATTGAATTTATTTATGAAACAATGATGATGTAGTAAATATCTTATTAATGAAATATTGACATAATTGATGTCATAAATACCCAAATAAATGTAATTTGATACTTTTTATGAATTACAAAAAATTTATATGTTAATATGACATGTTAGTGTTTATTTAATTAACTGTTTTCCAACTAATCATTCTGTGATGATTTTTACAAAAATCAATTACCAAATAGTTTCAAAATTGTCATAAAATAGTTTTTTAAAAAACTATTATATTATTATTTGTTATTATATTCCTAAAAATCTAAGGTTCGGCCAAATGACTTAGATAAGGTTATATATATTAATAATAATAAAAACTTAGGGTTCGTTTGGCTTCTTATAGTAATTTTATTAACCTTATAGTGTAAGAACACAAGAAGACACGGTAAAAGTAAAATTATTTAACTTAATGTTAAATCTAAATGATAAGGTTAAAATAGGAAACTAAACTTGTTTAAATTCTATTGGATGATAGGATTTCGACCCATCATTACCTTAGCTTCTAAATAAATCAATTTGGATCTATTTAAAACCGAACTTGACTTTATAATAAAATAATATTTTTTGTTATTCCAAATGTGCCCCTCTCCTCCCTTATAAAAGGGCACCCCCTCCTACTCTTCCTCACACCACTTTGATCCTTCAAGCTCGGCCAAACCCTGCCAATTTCTCCTCTCCACTTCCCTAGAAACATCCTATAGGTCATGGTATTCTTCAAAGACCTATTTTAGTGCCCTAAAAGGAGGTCTCAAAGAGGCGCTTCAAAGAAGAGGTAATGTCTGTTACCGATTCTTTCAACTTTATTTCTTATTCCACTTCTTCTTGATAGGTTGTTTCATTATGAAGTAATAAAATCAGTATCACTCATATACTGATATGTTATTATAAGTTTGAAACAACCCTATTTCACCATTTATCCATCCTACGGAAAATGAAATCACCGCGCGTGCGTACGTACGGAATACCGTCTCCACACCGTGGTGTAATCTATTTTCCACCACCACCTTACTTGGATGGATATAATGGTGTAAATAATAACTATATATGATTATTTTAAAGTGATATTGATTCTGAGATAGTATACATACACTCCAATACAGTCCCACAATCATGAGAACGATATCATCGCTCGTGCGTACGTACGGACTACCGTCTCCATGACGCGATGAGATTCACTCTCCACGTTAACCATTCATGAATGATTATAAAGTATATATAATAAGTAATCATGAAATATATTACATAATGATACTGGATTTATGTGTATATATATGTATGTCATCTTCTTAATTCTATTCAAATCAATAAGGAAACGAAAACAACGTTCATGCGTACGTACGGCCTACCGTCTCCATGAACTGTGTATTTCTTTCTATTTACTGATCTATGATATATATTTTTATTCTTAATATATATTATATATAAATAATGTTTCACATTCTGTATTTAAGTAATCATGATCTAAGTAATCATATGAATAATTAAAAGTTAAAACACGAACGACAAATGGGATGATTTTACCCAAAACTCTCTTTAACATGGAATTTACAAAAGAACGGGTAATATAAAGTCATAAGTGAACCATATATGATATCATAAAAATGAGTATGATTCTGTAATAAGTCAATGACATTATTTAAATCATTATACAGGTGTTTCGGACACTTACGAAGCAAATCGGACCTAAGGTAAGGGAAAATCTCGCAATCTCAATTTTTATCCGAGATTGGTTATACTTTGGAATTTACTGGGGTGTATTTTATCATCCACATCCATGTTTCCTCAATATTTAATATTGTTTCCATCCACCTACAATTTTTTAAATCCAATTTTACCCTTCGGTGAGTTTTTAGTAAAGGATATGAAAGGAATATTTTGTCATTTTTCATATGAGGTACTTTTTTACTTTTCCGAAAAAAGTACGAGAAGAATGTTTTTTTAACATATACGGCATGAATGGATTTTTAAAAAATTATTTCCAAGAACATTCCTTTACAAGTTTTCAAGTTTATTTTTAATCAACTTCTTTTAGATTAGAATTTTATAACATGTTATGAAAGGAAAAGTGTTTTTAGAGAAGAAAGGATATTTTCCTCAAGAATGGAGTTCAATTGTTTTATCAAAATTATTTTCCATCTAAGATAATATAGGGTTATATTTATATCCCTATTATTACATTGATTTGATTATGTTGTGATGGAATTATTTTTATGAATTCCTTTATCTTATATGAATTGTTTTATGATGTCATGTTGTTTAAGAATCCCATTTTATTACATGGGTTATGATATGATTTATGGTTTATGATTTTGTGACACACATAATAATGGTATCAGTATGAGATGGGTGGGACCTATATATCCCTCCAATTAATTGGGTAAAGATTTTATATCTCATGAGATAGAAATGGCTAGAACGGTAGGTTATACCAGTTCAGTGAAACAGGACTGAAACGAGGAGTGAACTCGGTTTTGAAAGAGACTTTGTCCACTAAGATAGTCTTGGCAATGAGTTTTGAATAATAAGAAATGATTCTATATGTTTATATGTGTATGCAACAGAGTTTCATGTTTTAATTTATGATTATTGTGATTACATTTCACTACTATGATTTATCCCATGTTAGGAAATTATGATCTCTTTTGCAGGTTAAGATTTCCAAAAGATATGTTTTTATGAATATGATGTGATTGATATTTCTTTTGTTTACCCTTACTGATCATTTCAGCTCACCCTTTTATGTTTTCTTTTCCCCAGGGTATAAATAAAGGATTTAGGTTTTAAAAAAAAGATCTTTATGGGAGATGTTGAAGATCTTTCACCATGATTAGAAGATTATATTCTGAGTTTCCAAAGACACTAAACTATTACGGTCCTTGTGTGTGTGTGTTTGTTATGTACTAAGTATTCTGCAAAAGTAATGTAATGTCTATGTAAATTAAGATTCGGGTCTCTACAGTTGGTATTAGAGGGACGTTTAGTCAACCTTTGGAAACTAGGATGCGAGAACTTTAGTGAGATCCCTAGAGATATTTCTAAGGTATGTCTAGGGATGTCCCTAAGGTTAAGTATACATATAGGTTATAGTCCTAGAATTATGCTAACAATCATAGAATTAAACCTAAGATGTTAGATATTGAAGGTAATCCCCCTTTATTCTGTGGTTTTCCCTAGAATTATTTTTACCTCTCACACTATTCTTTTTGGGTTTTAGAAAATGGCTGGAAACAGGAAGATTCATAATAATGGAGGATATGACGGACAATGGAATGATATTCTTCATGAGAAACCAAATGAAATGGGATTTGGAAGTCTAAACATCATTATTATGCGAAATTAGCAATCTCGTAATATGATCAATAAACTCAAATTTGGTAAGTTTCCTAACTCGGCTAATAAGAGAAAGATGGAGTTTCATGATGATAATAGAGGAAAGAAAGTTCAATTTCCCTCATGTAAATCATGTGGGAAGAGGAATCAAGGAGAATGTTTCAAAGGAACTGGAAGATGCTTTGGGTGTGGAAAAGAAGGACACAAAGCTAGTAAGTGCAAAGGAAAAGGTTCAATTAACACCATGGATGAAGATAATGGTATTGCTACGACATCAACAATGGTTAAATGTTTTAAATGTGGAATGTACGGGAATTATGCAAACCAATTCCCTAAGGGAAAGTCTCATGAAGAGAATCAGTATGGTCGTATGGGTAGTATTTATGTTGATGATGATGAAGAGACTACAAATGATATGTGAGATGAAAGAATTGTTGAAGCTCGGTCAATGGTTTAAGAAGGTAGTGGAATGATTACATGTTTATCAAGTGTAATGTTGTATAAGTAATCTCATGGTACTATGTAATAAAGAGACATCTAAGGATTGTTACACTATTGTCTTTCCTTGAGTTTTGAAAGTGTATAATTAATGGTACCAGTATCCATGAATGGTTATTCAGATATTTTTGGAATGTAGATGATATGCGCATAATGAAGGGAAAATGAGAAAATGAAATGTTTGACAGTATTCATGAGCTCATGACGGATATAAGGAAATAGTTATATCATGGTTCGAGGTTTTGGTATATTAAAAGAGTTAACTTTTGACAGCACTCATGTTTTCACTAAGATTCAATGGGTATTCATTTTTTCATGAGAATACATGATTAAGGCCTTCGAATGTTTGGAATGTGACCTACAAGACATATCTAATTATATATGGGGATCAATGATGGTATTAACATGCTAGTTGTATGAACTGTTTGGTAATCATTTTCACTATAATATGAGATTGGACATCAGTATTTTGGATAAAGGTAAAAATTTGAATGGATTATGTTGGACATAAGTTAGTATTGTTTGAGGATAGAAGTTTGATTCGATATTATTGGTGGGATGTTATAGTAATGTAGTTTTAGAAAAAGGACAACATGAAGGACGGGCGACAACCCATCGCGTCAGACAAGGCTGTGGGAATTGAACACACAACCGAAGTGAGACTAGCCTTTATCGCCTACCACTAGCCTACATGAAGTCCCTGGTTATTAGAAGCTAGTTTTATTTGATTACGCGGTATGATATATGAAGTATAAGTTCATTTTTGGAATCGTATACGATTAACCTCACCATAGATGGTGTTATGTATTTTTGATAACTTTTGTAACCTTTTGTTTGAGACATATGGAATGACCCATCATTCTATCACATGATCTGCTAACACTCCACGAATGACAAATCCAACATCATTTTTTTAAGAGATGAAGTGGAAATTGTCCAAAGAACGACAAACGGTGACACAGTACCAAAATCACGAAAGTATTTCTTCTAATTCCAATTTCATGAACTTTAGGGAAATGATCTTGAAAACCAAAAATGTTGTCCTAGTACTCTTATATCTGATGAATCAGATGGTACCTTAGATCATCACAAATTTATGGCTTTGTGATTGTTGGATTTTCCATTGCCATGTTCTCTACCACTCTCCATCAGATCATGGTGGTTAGATTTCTCTTCCATATCCATATTTTCACCTATGTGGAAACCAAGTGATTAGTTTATTTTGGTAACTGTTATGTTTCATACTTTTTTTAAAAGATTGGTTTTCATATTCCTTTTTACGATGTGGGTTGCTATTAAAGAAACTTTTGAGTAGTAAACCATTTATAACCCCGATGAATTTCGAGGGAAAAATTCATTTTAAGGGGGGTAGAATGTAACACCACGAGATTTTATGAAAAATATTCTTTTTGTTAATGTATTTTTTTTTACGCTACACCAAAAGGAGCTTTCACAACACGCTTCCTTGACTTGCCTTGCATTACACGTAATTGCGACCTTCCTCGATAGCGTGTGTAGTACGCAATACCGAGTTTCACTAAACAACGATATGCTATTAAAATATTATTAAAACTAGCCGTTATGAATAGTAATTTTGTCAATTTTATTTTTCAATATGTACTTCATTTTTGGATTCGGAATATCCAAATTAGCTTAAGGTGAAATTTTGGTACTTTTCGGATAACTTTCATATTCTGATGAATAGTGAAAATTACTAAATTTTAATTAAAAACAACTTTTTTAATTGAAATAATTAATAGTGATAAATTGTTAATTTGAGTGGTTTTAAAGTACATTTAGAATATATTTTTACAATTTAATACAATTTTGATCATTGGATGTAATTTCACATTTAAACCAGTTATAAACAAGTGTCAATCCTTTGATAGTTATTATCTCTTAAAACACACTATTTATTTTAACGACGGGAATTAATTTTTAAATTAGTTAATGTAACTAATATGTTTTTAATTTGATAAAATAGACATCATTTATGAATTCATAATATCAAATATAGCTTAGGCCTAGTTTTTGGTATTTTTCTGGAAACATTCATTTTTTGATGAATAGTGAAACCACGAAGTGGTAGTTAAAAAACTGAATTTTACATAGAACTTAATTTTACCGCTTCTATGAGTGGAATTTCGAAAATCCGAGAGACACGGTTAATATCAAGGACTAAAATGTGGTTCAATTAGATGAAAATAATTTTTGGTGAATAGTAACTTTTTACTTTTATTTACCACGGTTAAAAGTAAATAGGGTAATTAAGGGTAAAAATGATATTATTATTACCCTAACACATGTCCTAATTCTATTGGATAAGAGTAATTCGACCAAAGACAACCTTAGGAATAAAATATGACCATTTAAGCCCACATGGATTAGATTAGGACATTTATTATTAATTTATTTAAAGAAGGGTTAAAATAGTTAAAATCAAAGTTTAATAAGTAAATAATTTTTAATATAGGGTTATACATAAGATAAATTCGACTATAAATATTCCATAGAAAGATAAAAAGTTTTCCTACATAATAATATTTTATTTGTAATTTTTAGACTTTAAATAATTGAATTTATTTATGAAACAATGATGATGTAGTAAATATCTTATTAATGAAATATTGACATAATTGATGTCATAAATACCCAAATAAATGTAATTTGATACTTTTTATGAATTACAAAAATTTTATATGTTAATATGACATGTTAGTGTTTATTTAATTAACTGTTTTCCAACTAATCATTCTGTGATGATTTTTACAAAAATCAATTACCAAATAGTTTCAAAATTGTCATAAAATGGTTTTTAAAAAAACTATTATATTATTATTTGTTATTATATTCCTAAAAATCTAAGGTTCGGCCAAATGACTTAGATAAGGTTATATATATTAATAATAATAAAAACTTAGGGTTCGTTTGGCTTCTTATAGTAATTTTATTAACCTTATAGTGTAAGAACACAAGAAGACACGGTAAAAGTAAAATTATTTAACTTAATGTTAAATCTAAATGATAAGGTTAAAATAGGAAACTAAACTTGTTTAAATTCTATTTGATGATAGGATTTCGACCCATCATTACCTTAGCTTCTAAATAAATCAATTTGGATCTATTTAAAACCGAACTTGACTTTATAATAAAATAATATGTTTAGTTATTCCAAATGTGCCCCTCTCCTCCCTTATAAAAGGGCACCCCTTCCTTCTCTTACTCACACCACTTTGAGCCTTCAAGCTCAGCCAACCCCTGACAATTTATCCTCTCCACTTCCCTAGAAACATCCTAGAGGTTCTGGTCTTCTTCAAAGACCTATTTTAGTTCCCTAAAAGGAGGTCTCAAAGAGGCGCTTCAAAGAAGAGGTAATGTCCGTTACCGATTCTTTCAACTTTATTTCTTATTCCACTTATTCTTAATAGGTTGTTTCATTATGAAGTAATAACATCAGTATCAATCATATACTGATATGTTATTATAAGTATGAAACAACCCTATTTCACCATCAATCCATCCTGTGGAAAATGAAATCACCGCGTGTGCGTACGTACGGAATATCGTCTCCACGACGTAGGGTAAACTATTTTCCACCACCACCTTACATGGATGGATATAATGGTGTAAATAATAACTATATATGATTATATTAAATTCATATTCATTCTGAGATAGTATACATACACTCCAATACAGTCCCACTATCATGAGAACGATATCATCGCTCGTGCATACGTACGGACTACCGTCTCCACGACGCGATGAGATTCATTCTCCACGTTAACCATTCATGAATGATTATAAAGTATATATAATAAGTAATCAGGAAATATATGAAATAATAATACTGGATTTATGTGTATATATATGTATGTCATCTACTTAATTCCATTCAACTCAATAAGGAAACGAAAAAAGCGTTCATGGGTACGTACGGCCTACCGCCTCCATGAACGGTGTATTTCTTTCAATTTACTGATCTATTATATATATGTATATTCTGAATATATATTATATATAAATCATGTTTGAGATTCTGTATTTAAGTAATCATGATCTAAGTAATCATATGATTAATTAAAATTTAAAAGACGAATGACAAATGGGACGATTTTACCCAAAACTCTCTTTAACATGGAATTTACAAAAGTTCAGGTAATATAAAGTAATAAGTGAACCATATATGATATCATAACAGTGAGTATGATTTTTCAATATGTCAATGACATTATTTAAATCATTATACAGGAGGTTCGGACACTTACGAAGCAAATCGGACCTAAGGTAAGGGAAAATCTCGCAATCTCAATTTTTATCCGAGATTGTTTATAATTTGGAATTTACTAGGGTGTATTTTATCATCCACATCCATGTTTCCTCAAAATGTAATATTGTTTCCATCCACCTACAATTTTTTAAATCCAATTTTACCCTTCGGTGATTTTTTAGTAAAGGATATGAAAGGAATATTTTGTCGTTTTTCGTACGAGGTACATTTCGACTTTTCCGACAAAAGTACGAGAAGAATGTTTTTTTTAACTTATACAGCATGAATGGATTTTTAAAACATTAATTCCAAGAATCTTCCTTTACAAGTTTTAAAGTTTATTTTTAATCATATTCTTTTAGTTTAGAATTGTATGACATGTTATTAAAGGAAAAGTGTTTTTGAAGAAGAAAGGATATTTTATTCAAGAATGGAGTTCAAGTGTTTTATCAAAATTATTTTCCATATCAGATAATATCGGGTTATGTTTCTATACCTATTAATATATTGATTTGATTATGTTGTGATGGAATTATTTTTATGAATTACTTTATCTTATATGAATTGTTTTATGATGTCATGTTGTTGAAGAATCCCATTTTTTTACATGGGTTATGATATGATTTATGGTTTATGATTTTGTGGCACACATAAGAATGGTATAATTATGAGATGGGTGGGACCTATATCTCCGTACAATGAATTGGGTAAAGATTTTATATCTCATGAGATAGACATGGATGGAACAGTAGGTTATACCGGTTCAGTGAAACAGGACTGAAACGAGGAGTGAACTCGGTTCAGAAAGGGACTTTGTCCACTAAGATAGTCTTGGCAATGAGTTTTGACTAATAAGAAATGATTCTCTATGATTATGTGTGTATGCCACAAAGTTTCATGTTTTAAGTTATGATTATTGGGATTAAATTTCACGACTATGATTTATCCCATGTTATGAAATTATGATCTCTTTTGAAGGTTAAGATTTCCAAAAGATATGTTATTATGAATATGATGTGATTGATATTTATTTTGTTTACCCTTAATGATCATTTGAGCTCACCCTTTTATGTTTTATTTTCCCTAGGGTATAAAAAAGGATTTAGTTTTAAAAAAAGAAGATATTTATGGGAGATGTTGAAGATCTTTCACCACAATTAGAAGATTATATTCCGAGTTTCCAAAGACAATAAACTATTACAGTCCTTGTGTGTGTGTTTTTGTTATGTACTAAGTATTCCGAAAAAGTAATGTAATTTCTATGTACGTTAAGCTTCAGGTCTCTACAATTGTTCCCACCCATCTCATAATGAAATCATTATTATGTGTTCCACAATAACATAAAACATTCATTATAACCAATGGAATAAAATGGATTTCTTTAAACATCTTTCCACCATAACATAATCCATGTAAAACAAACAGATTTAAAAAATATAATTTCCTCATAATTAAAATAAAATAATAATAAAAATAAGAATATTACACATGAAACATAACCATATTAAATAATTTTTACATAGATGGAAAATAAATTTGATATAACACTTGAAATTAATTCTTTAGAAAAATATCCTTTCTTCTTCAAAAAAGTTTTCTTTTCTCAAAATACCACAAAATATTTTAAAAAATAATTTATTTGAAAATAAAAATGAAATATTGAAGAGTATTATTCATGAAAATAAGGTGTTTTGAATACAAAAAAATCCATTAATTCTATATAATTTAAAAAAACATTCTCCTTATACTTTTTTTTGGAAAAGTCAAAAAGTACCTCGTATCGAATAATGAAACAATATTCCTTTCATCCAGATAATTAAAATTCAAAAATTGTAAAAATTAACATTAATCAATTTTAGAAGAATTTAAATAATATTTTATATTTCGGAAACATGGATGTCGGTGATAAATATATCTTATTAAATGCTTACATATAAACAATCTTTCATAGTAATGAAATTCTGAAATTATCCCTTAACTTTTTTGTATGATTTCATTTGTATTTATGTGAAACTCATGTATAATTATTTAAATAATTTCATTGAATTATTCCAGAATCATATTAATTTTTTCATATAATATATGATCATATTATCATCTGTTTTTTAGTTACATTTCATTTTTACTCGTTATTCGGATATCACCTACTTTATGTTCTTATGCATGTTTTGTCGAATAAATTTTAGTTATCTTTATTAGTTAATATTTATATCATTAAAAATGATATTAACATAATATATAAAATCATTATTCATTATTTACATTTATATAATCAGTCTTTAATGAATATCATGTATAATGAATCACATTGTATCGTATAGATTGTAGGTCGTACACACACACAAGTGACAAGATCATTCCCATAATTTAGTGAATGGTAATGAATTGGATGGTGTATAATATTTCTGAATTAATATAATGTTATAATAATCTTGTATATTTATTATTTTCATCATAATATCCATCCAATTAATGTGGTGGTGAGAAACATATTACACTATAATGTGGAGACGGTAAGTCGTACATATGCACTTGTGGTGATTTCTTTTTCCATATGATGGATAAAAAGTTAAATATTTTTTTCCATAATAATAATAAAATTTTATTATATAATTTAAATCGGAGTTATTAAATTATAATGAAACATCTCATGAAGAATAAGTAGAAGAAGAAATAAGTTTGAAAGAATCGGTAGAAGAGATAACCTCTTCTTTGACGTGCTTCCTCTAAATCTCCTCTTAGAGAAATAGAGTATGTCACTGAAGAAGTCCATAACCTCTATAATTTAACTAAGGAAGCTAATAAAGGAAAACTTTCATTAGAAGGATGATACTGATAGCTCAAATAGATGTTAATAGGTGAGGTTGGAGGTGCCATTTATAATTGATTTGAGGGTTACTTTTGGGATCTCCAAAAGTATTAATTTATAAAAATATGAAACCCCATTCAAAAATCTACCAAATATACCAATTTATAATTTTAGATGATATACGGTTGTAATATAATCCTAAAATAGATTTTAGAAAAAAAAAATTATCAATTTAAACCTTATCATTTTAATTAACAATTAGTTATTGTATTTAATGTTTAACGAGGGTAACAAATATTTCAATATTAAAAGGGTCCCATATTTACTTATTTTATGTCAATTATACTATAAATAAATAACATAAAATATTTTAGACCATATAATAATTTTTATATATTTTTAAAAATGTTTTATTAATTTTAAATAATTTAGTAACACATTATTTTGATAAATAATCCATAGTGTCAATTTTGACACTATTCCATTATTGGTTCTTAAAAATATAAAGATAACCAGTTAACTTAGAACAAACTATTTTATTATATTACTAATATATCAAGGTCCTCTATAAAATTAATTAGATTTATTAATTATCCTATATTATATTTATATTAAATTTTTAATAAATATTTTTGATATCTCTTTTAATAAAATAATTACAACAAAAATTTTGTGTCAATATTTAATATACTTAATTTATGAATAAAAATTAAAAAAAAAATAATATGAAAAATATAAATCTACTAGATTATAGAAGAATATTTTTTGCCTAATTTATCTTCTACAAAATTCAATATTTCAAATGTTATACTTCTAAAATTATAAATGTGAAAACCTTAACATCACTTTAAATAAAATAATATTAGTGTCACAATATCTTTTATAAGGCTTTAAATATTCACTAACACGATCCTTGATGTTTATGGTCGAGATATACTCGATGAATAAGATTTGGTCAAGTGTTCGAGTCTTTTGATGATTATTGTAATTCTAATAAAAAAATTGTTTTACTGATATTTGATCAGTTAATTGCTTTTTTCATCATCATAGTCTAAGTATTTAAGGTAATAATTTATTTTATAAAAATTACAAATAATTTATAATTATAAATATAAAAATTATATTTCAAATGAGTATTTATAATATAATTTATATTTTGTATTACATTATATATAAATGACCTAGTTATTATAATTTGATTGAGACGTATTAAACATTTTCTAAATAAAAAATAAGTTAAATGTTCTAATTTCATCCAAGTGGATTCCAATGGATGATATTTCATCACAATGATGATTTAGGTTGAAAAAATATCATACTATGATATTAATACAAGTGTTAATGTAATTTTATAACAGTATTATTAGCCTTAATTTCCTAGTTTACCCTTTTACCATATTAATAAAATTTACTGATGTTACTATTCATAATGCCCAAAAATAAAATAAATATATTAACATAATTTAGACTCACTATTTAAAAATATGGAATCCAATTTTAAAAATTCAAAACACATAATTTTATTCAATTAATTTAATTTTTATCATGTTTTCAGAAACAGAGTATGAGTTTTAAAAGTTGAAACATTGCAAAAGAATGAAATATTTTTACATCTGAATTTAATGTAAAATTAATGATAATGAAATAAATTATATTAATTAGTCAAAATATATTCTATTTATAATTCAAAAAAATTAAATATTACAATTTACCTATATTAATTACTTTGATAAAAAAAGTTGTTTTCAATTAAAATCTACTTCATTTTTAATATTCATCAAAATTTAAAATTTATCAGAAAAATATTAAAATTTCATAAAAAGTAATTTTTTATATCTAAATTCAAAATAACAAGTTTATTTTGTCATATAAAAATTATTAATGTGTCAAAATATTAATTTAAAAGGGCTTCATGATTAAAAGATAGAAAATTACCCTTTGGAAAAATATAGGTTTTTATACATCAAATAGAGTTTATTCATACCATATAACAAAAATATCTTTTGAATGAATATAAAAAATGTTTTTTAAGGTATATAACATATATATTTGATATATTTAATTTACTAATAGTAAGTAACTATATTTATTAATTAAAAAATTAAAATATATAATTGATATATATTTTTTATAAATAATTAGTAGTGAATGAAATCACCATAAATTTATATAATTTAGTTATATTTATTACCACTAACCAAAAAGATAGGTTAAAATAGTCATTTTATACTAACTTCATCTCGTGGTCTGTTCTAACTCATGATTACGTGCAATAGACTCTATTGAAAAAAATTACATTTTTTAGATAAAATATTTCATAAAAACATCTCAGTGTTACAATTTCTATCTTATGATTAATTAATTTGTGGATGTATGACCACTATCATATAAATAAATCAATTATTTTTCTATGATGAAATTTAAATAAATGGGATATGCATAAATAATTTATTTGATAAGGTTAATTATTTAAGTAAACTCATATTAATCTTAACAAGTTATGTAAAGGATAAAATGTGATATAAAATTATGCATAATAAATTGAAATCCCGCAAATATATATTAAGTCATAATTGGACTTCCACTACATGATTATCAATGAAATCCTTGAAAAAAGTGTCTAACCAACCTTCATTTGGAAACTTAATTTTAACATGGATTTCTTATGAATGTTATTGGTCGAATAAACCATCTTATATCTATAAAAGTATCCCATTATAGAATTTATATAACTTAGAGGAAAGTGTTGAAGAAATACATGTTATTATTTCAGGATTGGGGAGTACACTCAATAGAGAAAGGCGTTTTAATCTAGTATTTGTAAAATACATTACTACCTAAATACCTTCAATTAGCTTGATCAATAATCATTGGAGTTATGATAAGGAGAATATAGATCATTTCTCCTAGAATTTCATAGAAACTAGACATTCTGATTTTAATGGTGAGCGATATTTTGACTTGATAAAATATTGGGTGATTTTATAAAAAATAATAATAATTATTTATCACATAATTTGTAATCAAGAAATGTAATAATGATTCATAATTATATTATTTGAGAAAATAGAATGTTATTAATCCATACTATCCATGTTATCTATGTTAGAGAAAGTTCATCTCCTCACTATCAATTACTTGCATGAGTGAATCAGATGCTTTTGGGTTATACTGAGCCATGAATGGAAATATAACATTCGGTAATCCTCGATGTCTGATATTATATCCCAGGATTCAAGTGATGTAGAGTTCCACATCTATTAAAAACATTTTAATTATGAGGTTATCATTCATCATTTAATTATATCATCCATTTCAAAAAAAAACTCAAGAAGATACACAAAAACATGGGTGCATATAGCATGCTTGGGCATCTCCATGGACTATATCAGTAGAGAAATAGATAAGAGAGGTTTGAGATTTATAAGGCACCCATTCATAGAAATCATGGAGAGGGTGCACTAGTTGGGCCTCAAGTAGTAAATTTTATTGGTTCCATTGAGTGACTAGGGATTCATATATTTATATTCCCTGAATAATTAGGAAACAATCTCCTTCTTGAATCACTCCATTAGATATTCTCGATCTTTGTTATAAATTTTAATAATAAAAATAATGAGAAGTCTCTCCTTGATCTACTCAATATTCTTCTCCATGTATATAAGGAAACAAAACATGAAAAGAATTATTTCCTTATAGTGACCAAATTTATAGTCCAATCCTTCTTCATAATTCCCTTCCAAGAATTTAAAGACCAAGGGGGAATCAAGGAAACATAACGATGTCTATTTTTTATATGGATAGAAGGGATACTAGAAGAAAACCGCACCCATCCAAAGAAGAAAAGAGAAGAATCTTGTGCATTTCTTATCAAGTGAAATTTATTCGTTTGTAAAAATTGGGTATTATATACAGCTTATGGTGCAAACATATGTATTCAAATACAAGAACCATGTATATTCATAAAGATTGACCAAGGGGAGATATATCTACAAGAATCCAATAGATGTCAACTTGTTGGTATAGATATCAATGACTACCACCTCACATTTCCAACCTAAATGATCTTTATTTTAAGAGATTATTATTAAGTTTCATATGTTACTAGAAAAATTATTTCTATATCAATTCTAGGCATTGATGGATTTATTTTCTAATTTCGGACTAAATATTTCATCTTTTATAAAGATATTATTTTTTATATAAATGGAAATTTAAATAACAGTCATTATGTGTTGGATTACATAAGACAAGTAAAGGAAATCGTTAAAATATTACCTTACATGACTCAAACCACACCCAATATTGGCATCACCAACTAGGCCATGTAAATGAAAATCATTTTAATAAATAACACATAAATATATATTTATATTATTCTAATTAAAACCACTTGGTGTATGTCATGAATGTTTTCAAGGAAAAATGACCAAATCCCTATTTAGTGGAAAAGGTAAAAGTGATAAAGAGTTACTTTAATTAGTTCTTATGAATTTGTGTGGACCATTTCTTGTTGAAGAAAGCGGTGGGTACTTATACTTCAAAACTTTTAATAATGAATTTAGTAGATATGGATACATAGACTTAATGAGGTACAATTTGGATTCTCCATATAAATTTATAAAATAAAAAATGGTGTTGAGAACCAGTGTAGTAAGAATATTAAGAAACTCCTTTCAGATTGTGGTGGATAATATCTTAATCATGAATTCATAAATTATTTACATAATTTTATAATTATATCTCAACTAACTTCTCCTTATACTCCTCAATGGAATGGTGTAAGTTAAAAAAGGAACCTCTCTTTATTGGACATGGAAAGATCAATGATAAGTCATATGAGTCTTCCATTATCATTTTGGGGATACATGTTACCTATAGTGGAAAAACAAATAAACCATGTTCCAACTAATGTGGAAGACGATATATCATACTAATTTCAGTATGGAAGGAAACCCATTTTGTAATAATTAGATATGTGGAGTTGTGAAGAATTGATTAAGGCATATTTTGTTATAAAATTATCACCCTAAGTCACAAATTGTAGATTTATAGTATTAGGAACAATTTGGAAGGATAAATAAGTAAGAAGAGATTTCTGTTACAGAGTGTTTCCTTTTGTTGTCAAATAAGACAAATCAATTCATTTTGTAAAGGACATGGAAAATCAAACAATGATTTGATGATTTTCATTTCACAAATATCATATTTTAAGAGAACATTTGATGAAAGAATTATAAATAAATGTGGCTAAAGGAATTTCCATTCATATATAGTTTTAATTAGAAAGAAATATGCTCATGGAAGATAGGAAAGTTATAATACTTTGTATGGAAAAGCTGATGATGCTAATGCTTTTCGATAAAAGGATACATATGCCGATAGTGGTGTTTGTGATGAAAGATGAAGAATGGTTATTAAATGCAGTGAAGATAATCATGAAAAAGGAATTTAAGATTTAGAGGTGGCACAAAGGAACGTTTAAGGT
This sequence comes from Viscum album, assembly GCA_963277665.1. NCBI lineage: Eukaryota > Viridiplantae > Streptophyta > Magnoliopsida > Santalales > Viscaceae > Viscum > Viscum album. Next base: position 1,323,662,130 of record OY728143.1, read on the forward strand.
GGCGATGTGTTTTTGGAAAAGGATGTTGGTCACAAGATTAAAGACAGATTAGAATTTTGTGTCAATGTTATGCCTCATGGTCATAACATTGAAAAATGTAAATGGCATGGAGTGCGCGGAAAATTTGGAAAGGTGCATGAATGATTGGTTTTGTACAAAATATGGAACTCAATTTATAATTTTGTATGCAAGTGGTGTTTTGATATCATAAAGAAGAAAAATTTAAAAGGCGTGATGTGTGAAAAAAACTAAAGAAAGTGAACGAAAAAAATTATGTTACCTCAAAGAGTTTTTATGCACTTAAAGAGGGATTTACGTGTTGATTAGTGTTTTTCGTGCAGGGTCAAAAATGCCTATAAATACGTGGTTTCCCCCTCGCATTTGTTAAGTCTAAACACTTATAGAAATACTGAGCTCCAAAGTGCATAAAATATTAAGCTAAGAGTGTTTCCGGAAAAGGAAGTGGTCCACATGGAAAAGCGAACTTGTGTGAAAAAGTGAAAAGTTGTGTGAAAAAGAAAGAAGTTGTGAAAAATAGGTTTTCCGCGCCAAAAGTGGATTTTTCAATGAAAGTAATCTAAATTTCACGCAAGATATCATAAAGGTTGTGCGAAAAAGTTTTTTTCTTCACACATATTCAGTTGTGAGCATGGGAGTTCTTACCAACTCATGGGTAGGAAAATGAATATTTGTACTTTATAGAATACACTTGTTCAATTGTAAACAAGCACTGAAATACTATAATTCCCAATCTGGTCTAAGAGGGTGCACACACACTTGTGTATTTTTTCCCAAGTGCTACATGAGAGTAAGGGTATATCCTACTCATTTTATTGTACAAAAAAGGATTATTTTCTAGTGGATTGTGTGGTACTGAATTTTTTCTATACTATACCAAGGACGTAACAACTCTTTATGAGTAGTGAACGTTGTAGATCTTGTGTTCCTATAGATGTGAGTTTTTATTGTGTTTATTTGGGAAAGAACTCTTTAACAAGATTCTAAGGATGTTTCAAAAATAAGGAAATATAAAATAAAAACATATCACTGATTTACCACCTCCCCTCTCAGTGATACTTGGATCCGTATTGGGTAACTTCATATAAGATACCCAAAAAAACAAGTGGTTATTAACTCTACGACTCCTCAGAAAAATGATAACAGTGGTAAGACAAGTTATATTACTTAATAGAGATAAAAAATCTAAAATTTATTTTTTGGGTGAGATAGAATTCAAAGATGCTTAGGCTCAACGTACACAAAAGTTATCATAGGAAAAAATTGCAAAAATATTTATGGAAGATGAAAACATTATAGAGACACTTATGTTGTATAGGAGTAAAAAAAAGGTCATAAAACTATAATGGTATGCTTTTCCAGCCATTAAGGATTGTGACTCATTATTGGTTGATAATAATGATCCATAACCTATAAATAAATAGTAAGTGGAACAAATGTTTCTGAGTAGAAAAAAATCTAGAATTTTGAAATGGATTATATATACCAAAAAAATTGTATTTTGGAAGATCCAATAATACATGTAAATCCCATTGGTTATAAATAGGTATTCAAGAAGAATATGAAAATGGAATGACAAGTCAGTACCTATAAAGAGTTACTAGTTATAAAATGGTTTAAACAACATCATGTCATATACTATGATGAAACTTTTTATCAGTTTAAAGGATGAAATCCATCATCATTCTACTTTCCATGGTTTCTTTCCAGGACTATGACATTAGGAAATTTTTTTATCAAAACAACCTTCATTAATGACAACCTTCAAAGATATCTCTATATGACACCACTTTAAGGGTTTGTGACTCCAAATAATTCAAAATGTATATGCAAACTAAAAAATTCCATTTATAGATTAAAGAAATCATTTTTTCCATGGAATATTCAATTTCATGAGGCCATAATAAAAATTTTATTCATAAATAAAAAATCTGATCCCTATGTCAATAAAAAGTTTAGTGGGATTGCATTCATTATATTAATAGTGTATTTTTATGACATATTACTCATTGGGAATGAAATAGTAGTCTTATAGTCTGTTAAATCCAACTCAAATAAATAATTCTACATGAAGGTATTAAGTAAGGTGTTATGCATTATTTGGATCAAGATACATCATGATAGTTCTAAGAGACCACTCATCCTAAGTCAAGGTACATAAATTTACATGATACTGAAGAGATTTTGTATGGAAAAATAAAATAAGGGATTGTTTCCAGTGTCCTATGGAATTCAACATTTTAGTAAAAAGTGTCCTCAAATTCATGATGGAATAAATAGTGTGGAAATTATTCCATACGCATCAGTCATAGGATTATTCATGTTTTCTATGCTCTTTACTTCTCTAGATGTTTCCAACATATTAAATGCAGTAGTAATATATCACAATGAATAGGCTTACATCCAATTGGATGGTATTAAAAACTATCATTAAGAATCCTATGATTATTAAGGATATATTCATGGAATATTGTTGAGATAAAGAACTAGTTATTAAAGGAATGAATATTCTAGTTTAAAAACAAATCAACATGATATGATATCAGAAAATGGATAAATATTCACTTTTAATGGAAGTGGTGTGAGGTGGAAGATATTAAATAAGTATGTGGTGGAAGATTACATATTAGATTAGGTCTATATTGTGTCAGATGAGGAAACTAAAGAATTAGTATGGATATGAAAAATAATCTAATATCTTGATGTTATTCTAAGAATTAAATATCCCATCACACACTATTGTGATAATACTGTAGTGGTGGATCTCGTAAAAGATACAAGGTATCATCAATAGATGAAGTGTATACTTAAAAATTATCATATCTTGAGAAATGTTTCTCAGAGAGGTGAGGTTTTAGTGAGTATTATTTCCACCAGAGACAACATGACAGACCCCTTGACTAAATCCTTATCTTAGTAGATACATTATGATCATGCGAGGTCTAGAAGACTGAAAGTCATAGATGATTTTCTCTTGTCTAGGTAGGAGCTTTTTAGTGTAATTGTCATATTAAAAAATATTTTTACTTTGATTACATGTAAAATAAATCATTTTAATACTATTTAAATATAATATTACATATTTTTCATTGATATGCACGACTTTAATGTAATAATGTATTTAGTCATCGATTATATTGACATGGTCTTAGTTGTTCCCCACTATGATGGGAACCATTTAATGCCACAATGATATTTCAAAATATATGTATTTAGTTGTACAACATACTATGATTGGTCACATAGTATGTAGACCATCAGGTGTGATTGATTGTGAGAAAATGAGCCTTTTTCTCCTGAAGCTATCACTTAGTAGTATTTAAGATGGGATATTATGATAACATACCCACACGTAGGAATTACACATGTGTTGGTGTCATCACGTATTCTTATCTATTAATGTGTGTAATAGTAATTATTATTTAATATTGTCATTAATGCATGTCATGACTTGTGAACATATATTAATTGATGAAAAATGATGAAATATGTTCATACTGAGGTAGGGTATGTTGAGTGCATCACGATTACATGTCATTAACAGATAAGTCTAGGAAGTATTTATCCCATGTATATTATGGAAGTTGATATCTCATCCCTTTTATTGGAATAAAACCATCATAATAAAATCCATGTTCATGGTGTAATGATGTTTTTATTTTATAGAGTCAAAGAAAAATATATGTGCAACCTACTTGATGAGATATTGTGACAAAGGGATTATTTTTTATAGTGAGTGTTCATATGTGGTTGTCATTGTTATGACATAATGTTCTAAATCATGTTTTCATTAACGAATTTATGGATAGTAATCATGGAATTTAGGTTATATCTCCTAATAACAATTAGAAATAATCCTAGAGTGTCACACACTATGTTATTTGATTTAACTCTATTAAATTCTATTTGAAACTAATTAATGGAATAACAATTATTCATAAAACCATGAAATAGTTTTATTCACATTTTTTAATATGAAAAATATTATTGATGACTAAAATATTTTGTTAAATATTTATTTCAGTTTCAATAAATTCTATGAAGTTTGAACATACAAAGACAACATTTGGTGACAAATATAAATTATCAATCTGGGTAAATAATATTTTTTATTATAAAAGTTATTGTGTACATCATAAAAAATAATGATATTATTATTATTATTATCATTATTGGAATGGGGTTTAAAAAATATTATTATATTATTTAATGGTTGACATGTAATTAAATAATATTTGACCTCGAACCATATATCTATAAATATATGGTTATATCTGTTGTGTATGGTTAATCAAGAACTGAGAATCATTGTACAGAATAGAATTTCATTCTCAACTTCTCACTCTCTCTCTCTCAAGATCCAGAAATGGAATTGATACTTCATTAAGATCGAAGGATTAGCAATCAACATAAACAAATTAAGACAATCGAGTCATCGTGCTAGCACACTAAAATCAATTGGCATTGCTTGTAGATCAATGCATCATGAGAGGATCAGTAATAGTGGGATTATACATATGAATCATTACATAAAAGTGAAGGTAATATAAAAGGGTTTTTAGAAGATAAACAACATCATATAATATAATATCCAATGAGGTAATCATTTATCCCAGTTCTAAAAAAATTAATTATAAATTTTATCAGAAAGTTACTCTCTCAGGGTTTCAAGAATCTCAATTTGAGTTTAAATTTAAATATTAAACACACTAGATGAACTTCTGTTATGCTTGAATCCTTTTTATATCTCATGTTATTTATGGTTTTAAAATCCCAGAAACAACCCTTATTTAAGTAACCAATTTTCATTTATGTTTTTTAATAGGGTTTAATCTTATTATAAATCAAATATGGTACTATATTACTATTATTTTATAATCCACTTTTCAGTTGATAGTTTTTTTCATTTTTGAAAATTTGACTATGTGAATACTTCATTTATGTGAAGTTTCTCTATGTTGTGTATTTAGTGATGTCAATCGGCAATGTGATAGAATATACTTCTTTAATCGACTACATCACTAAATCAGTTATATTAGAATCAACTACATTGCTTTGTCGGCTACGTTAGAAACTAATACGTTGATAAAACAACAGTGTAAAATTAGAAACATTAAAAAATTATATACTTGGTTTAGATTCATGGAATATTTTGCTACATAGTTCCAATCAGCTACTTGATTTAGTCAGAAACACAAATCATAGCTACACAATCAAAATGGATATATAATTTGGATACATTCAATATTCACCTATGTCAAGAACAACTAGGTGATCAATTTAGTTAAATGAATTCATATATGTGGACTTTAGTTATGTGGTGATCCAAAATCAGTTAATCCATTTTATAAAATGGGTATTTTTTACCATTGGATTATTTCAAGTTAAAATTCATTTTGTGTTTTATACATTAAATAATGGACTACATTATTATGATAATATCTTTTTTCAAAGACTATAATTACTAATAAAGTAAATAGAATATAATATTTTTAATAGATATCACTTTTTTTATGAAAGTTTTAAGAGAATATTACATGGTGTTTTGAAAAACATCTTTATATCTGTTTGTTTTTATTATTATTTCTAAATAATAAATAGAGTTATATTTGACCAAGAATAGAAGAAATGACATTTAATCTATGTATCTCTCTGACCCCACTCTCGAATAGTTCTATTTGGTTGTTTCTCTATACCAAAAAAGAGGAAGGAGAAGAAGAATCATGTTCTCTATAATTGTTCTTTCAATATAAATCCTGTTATATTGAAGACTCTCCTCAAGATATTATCTATTCTTATTTCCTCTTTGTATATTTCTTATCCCTTTTCTATTTTATCTTGTAATTTATTTCTTTATCTTATAATCTCTCGTTATTTATTTCTCATTGTTGTAAGTAATCATTTAATGTACTAAGTGTTAAAGTCTATTGTTTTTTTAATTCTTTTTAGGATCCTAGAAATAACTTTTAGATTTATACCAAGTGGTGGCTACTTGAACTCCACTAGGAAATCCCTAATAAAAAGACGGGTACTTGTGAAATCAGCAATCCCTTGGAGTTATGTTTTGGTGAATTGGACTAGGTTATTTTTTTCCCAAACCACTATAAATCGTATATATTCTATCGTTCTCTTAAAAAATTTATTTCGACTTAATGCTTGTTATAAGAGAAGATAAAAAAATCCAACATTCATAGAGGGTGGTTTTATATGAATAATATTTGTTAAGAACACAATTTACCCCCTATTGAGTCTTTTTGTAGATCTTATCCAACCAAAAATTGGTATCATATATAGTGGATCTTGTGTTGTCTACTATAAATGGTTGAGGTTGTAAATATAATCTTCAAATGGTTGTTATGGAAATAAATAGAGAAGGTGTTTTTATGGTTATAGATCCCTATTTCAATAGAAAAAATTATATATATTGGAAGGTATATATGATTTTTTTAAGAAACATGGTCTAAAAGTTTACTTGACATTCATTAAGCCTTATATAATTTTTGGTAGAGATCCGTAAAAACTTGATGCTACTGTATAAGGGTATTATGATCTAAAATTTAAGGCAATAAATACTATAATTTTTTTACTTGGTCTAAATGAGTTTAAATGAGTTTCTAAATTTGCTACAACACATGAAATATGAATAAATATATCAGAATCCTATAAAGGCACAAAAAATGTATTACAACTGTGGTACAATACTACAATGCTAAAGTTTTACAAATTTAGAATGATTGATGTGGAAAACCTAATATAGATTAAAGGAAGGATTGTACAAATTTTGAATAATCACACTTCTCTAGGAGAACCCGTTCCAATGCTCGATCAATATCTAAAAGATATCAGAGTTATTCTATAGAAATGGGGTGGAATTTCAGATACCATAAAACAATTTAATACTAGTTATCATAGAAGGATTGAAAATGATAATGATGATTTGAAATTTTCTACTTCAAAGAAAGAAAAGGATAGAAAAGGAATACAAATTTCAGAAACATCTAATGATGATACGGAAAACAGTTTTGATTATAATGCTTATATTTCACAATTTTCTAAAAAATAAAAACAATTCAACAACATGAATAGAGGATTGATTAAATACTTCAAAAATTAAAAAAAAAATATGATATATTTTCTATGTATGTCAGGTTCCACGAGTATAAGAATCTTATACATATCAATCTGGATTTTCTATAACATCAAGGAAAAAGAAAATCTAAAAATAAATAAAAAATGGAAACCATAATTCATGAAAAAAATATATATATAATAAAGGCCACATGGAGCTCTTCTGAGGATTTTAGTGATGACACAAATTCTAAAGAAAAAGATGAAATTTCAAATAAAAAGGAAAATATGTGTTTTCCGTAATAATATGATGAGGTACATTTATTTTACTCTTCTATCAATAAATCAGATTCTAAACATGATAATTTCATCATTAAAAAAATGAATATTTTATCATGCTAGGAACGAAGTATGAATGATTGAAAAAGGAAAAAAATCCCTTAACACTTTTTATAATGTTTTTATAAGTGAAAAAGAGGACTTAAACTACGAAATTTTAAATCTGTGAGTTATCTTTGAAATTTTTTTTGTTTCTTATGTTGAACATGGTAATTGAATTGGTAGTTTAAAATATAATTTGAATCATATAATTTTGATTCTAGTTTTTTACCCAAGTGAAAAAATACATAAGAAAAATTTTTGTTAACAAAATAAACCTGAAATATGTGTTTAGAATAGAAAGTAAAAGTGAAAACCCAAAGGTATAAAAAATCTATTTTGTGCATAGTTTCAAGAAGAAAACCCATTTATATTTTTTTTTGAACCTGAAAATTAGGGAAATTTATGTCATCGATGTATCCCTTAGTTTTGTGGTATTAATAATTTTTTTTATTGCAATAAATTTATCAAAATTTAGTGTTTTAATTTATGAACATTATAGGTATAGTTTTTATTCCAACATCATTGGTTACTAAAATTTTAAGAGCCAAAATAATATGGAAAAAAACACCCTATTGTTTTATTTATGTTTTAGGAAAGAGTCTATCATTGCTTCAGTGTAAAATTATATATATATAATGGATGATTAATGTATATGAGTGGAGATTTCTCCAACATTCATTCCTTATCGAATATCGAGGAATGTTATATCATATTTTTTATAGTGATAAGGATAAAATTATCAGAGTTTGACCAATTGTAAATCCATGATTAGTTCTCATCAATGAAAATCCTTATGAGGAAGGATTAAATAAAAAAACATAATATGTCTTTCTCATATTTATTATGAAGGTTTCTATTTATATTTTCTAAAATGTTTTATTTTTTAAGAAAATTTTTTTAAATAATAAAGAAATTAGAATTGATAATTTGTATACATTAGATCCAAATTATTTGTGTCAAATAATTGTGAACTATTTAAATAATAAAACAAATTAATATTTGATTTGGAATTGAAAACTCAAATGTTGTAATGTTTACTCTATGAGAAAATTATATAAGAAAAATTAAATTTCATATTTACCTAATCATAAATTGAGTAAATAGAAACCATTTAAAGCATTCCTAAGGTGAAACAAATACAAGCCACCTTTTAAAAAAATAAGGTTTCTAAATCTAGTCCTATAGAACATATCCACAGGGATTTATTTAGATTATTTTGAATAGCCATCATAAATGAAAAATAATTTCTTTATGAGTTAGTTGGTGATTTTTTCATATTCACTATATTTTTATTTATGATTCCTAAAGGTTAATCTATTTATGTTTTTATATTTTTTTCTAAATTTTGTCAAAAAGATAAAGTTTCCACAATTATTTCTATGAAATGTGTCCATGGGGTAGAATTTCCAAAGCATGAGTTCAAATTTTATTATATAAAATATTGTATCAAACATACTTTTTCTACCAATAAGACACCTAAATAAAATGGTTTTTTAAAAGGTGGCATAGGTTAATTAAGAATATTATGTGGTTATTTAAAACCTAGATCATAAATTAAACCTAAATACTATTTTATATTAGAAACCAAGGTAGTCTCCCAAAAAGACATCCATACAAAAGTTTTCTGTCGTGATTTTTTTTATTTTTTACTATTAAAACTTCAATTGTTTTTATGGGGAAAATAATGACTATAAAAGAAATATTCTATAATTACTAATCGGAAGAGTTTATAAATAGAAATAAAATGTAATATTGTAACAAGAAATGAATAATTGAACAGGAAGGAGAAGAATCAGCCTAGCTATAAATTCTTATGGATCAAATTTTCCTCATTATTTTAAACTGATTTCACATCTATAACTCTCTCAATAAATGGATGGAAATATCTAATTTTTGATATCAATAATTTCAGTAAATTAAATTATAAAAGAAAATTTTTGGTTTTTGATTCCATTTCGGTAAGTGAAAATCAACGCACTCAATGATTTCCAAGTACAATTACACTAATGAAACCTACTATACTCAAAATCTTCATTTGAGGATTGAGAAATTGAAATAGAAATGATAGAAATCAATTTCCTACTCATCTATAACTAACATTCCACATTATAATATTTTCACAGTCAAATAATAAATTTAACATTTTCATAATAGAAAAAAATGATTGATAAAGTGATGAAATAATAAAACATCAATCAATGATCGCATTTCAAAGATCAGTATTCTAAATAGAATTAATATTTTGAAATAAAAGAGATAAAAATGAAAAAATATATCATCGTACGAATCCACTAGCTTTAGCCTTTAGAAATTTAGTCAAGCATTACTGCGGTGAAAGGGAGAGATTTGATCTCAATCTTCATCGAGACCAAAAGTAGCATAATCTCTCATGAATATCTATCAGATTTTATATCATGGCCTCCCAATACCACATATCAATGCTTATATAGTACCAAATTTTATCATGATAAATAAAAATATTTGATAAAATATAGGCATTTATAATTGCAAGACAAAATAATTCCTAGATGTATCTTTTATCAATGCTAAAAAATCATTGATAGAGTTGTACCCTTTATTAGTGCTTTGTTTATCACTAATAAACGATATATTTTTTTGTGATATTCTTAGTATGCATAAAAAATTTTAACTAAAAAATTATTAATATATATAAAATTATCTTATTTATGTTAAAAAACAACATTTATTTAAATAAATTAATTAATAACACATCTTTATAATTAATATAAATATGATATATTAATATATATTTTTTAATAATTAATATATATATATATATATATAATGTTTTAAAAAAATTATAAAATAATAAATTTATATATTTAAATAATTATAGAAATATAATAAATATATTTAAAAAAATATATACATATATAAATAATAATACAATTTTAACAAATTTATTCGAATAAAAATCATCTTTATTTTATTTATAATTATATATATATATGATTACATATATATAATTATATGAATATAAATAAGTATATGTATTGCAGTTGAGGTGTGGAGGCATGATCTGCAAGATATGGTGGCCAATGATATTTAGACCTTTAACTCGAATGTGGGAATTGATCAAGTGATAAGTGGGTCTAATTAAGGGATAAACAAATGTGATGATCAAGATGCCCCTTGTATTTCTCTCAAATGGAAGAGGGGTCATCATCCTTGAGGCCATGGTAATGCACTAAATGTTGGTAATAGGCATTAAGCTTGATTTTTCTTCTTAGAGTTGTATGGAATGATGTTTTCTTTATGATTTGGCACACTTGTTATCATTTTCTATTACACTATGTTGTCTTTTACTTTACATTCTCTTAATAATGTTTTTAGGAACATGGTTTCCAACCCATGGTTCAAAATGCTAGAGTATAAATTATTATATACAAATATATAATTATATAATTATATATAATTATGTAGTTTTATAAAATTATATAAATATGTTTCTATTAATATAAAATTATTTGTAAATATATTTTTTGAAAAGGTTGGTACAAATCCACTTTTATTTAAATAAAAACAAGAATAGAGTGAAATGATGATAAGGGGTTAAACAAGGCATCACAACTTTCATAAAAAATATTAAAAGGCCATGTTTTTTCATAATATTTTTACCAATCATCTTCAATTATTCTTTCAAGGAGTCCCATTCATTTTCTAGACCACGCCCATGGCTAGAACCCCTAAAATTATGCTCTCTCAAACTTGCTTCTTGAAGGAGTAGGCTTTCGATGCCAATGCCATCCGAATCAGGATCCTGTGGTTGGATTTACTCCTTTATAGTAGCCCAATCAGAACATTCACATCCACTTCCCTGAATTTTTTGGTGAAGATCATATTTCCATCACTTAACTTGTTTTGAAGCCCCTTTTGGTTCTTCCTCCTCCGCTTTATATTTTTCATTCACTATTGGAGTCATATCCTTATTGTTGATGTATGTAATGGACACTAAAGAGTCTCTATCAATGTTAACATTTCTTGTAGGGGTAATAGATTTAGAAATAATTATCTGCTTATTTTCCCCCATCAACATCTGGAGTGAAAAAATCCATCAATTTTTGCATCTCCTTTATTGGCTGAGTTGTCATGTTTATAACAATAGCCACCTGTGAAAACACTGTAGTACTTTCCAATCGAGGTGGGTCAACATCATCATAATATTCCTCTTATAAACATCTATTCTCCTTATGTGATTCGAGCATCTTGATGAATTTTTATGGTGTCACGTGCACTTTATTTAAGTGATCCAAATCATCCGATTTAGGAACAGAGAGGGAAATTTTATTCCCTTCACCATCCACTAAGTTCCTTTATTTAATTGTCTTTTATCCTTTCGAGGCCTTCTTGGGATCAAAATGGGTGGCTTAATTATCTCAATATTAGGCAAGGCTACTTCCCACTATTTTTTATCCTTCACAAGGTAATCAAATTCCAAACATTGTTTAACTTTATGGTTTCTTGAGGCAATCACATGCTCATGCAGTATCTAATCATTCTCCACATCTTGGTTGTCAATTTTGAGGAAATGTTTCTTATTTGATGGACTCTTCTCTAAGATGAAATCCAATGCACTTTGTTCATTTAATTCTTAAGGAATAGTAACCTTCCCTTGTTTTAAAACTCTATCGACATTTTCCTTAGCAACAATATCAAACAATAATTTTTTCTAGCTACTCAAATGATAGGTGGTAGCCTGTTTGGAAATTAACCTTGGAATGCCTTCGTGCAGCCTCCAGAGCTCCATTTTCATGATTATCAAAATTAGATTCATCAGAAACTGCCTTAACAACATCATCAATAATCTCCATCCTAGTGACACATATAGCCTTTATATATAAAATCTAGCATCACGTCCATGTTTTGTTTCATTGGAATCCTTTTTCATATAACTAGTACCCCGACACACCTTATAAGGGATGACTAGATCAGAATGAATAGAAGTATGCTAATCAATTGGGTTCTTTCCCTTTTTGTAGAATAATGTTACATTATGTCCACTAATTGAGAAGTTCTCACAGACAATTTATTTTCTATAATATTACAGTTCATGGCCTATGACCTTACATTGAATGCATAATTTTGGAACTCTCTCATGAACAGTGGATTTTCTACAATATGAGTGCTCATGGCCCATGACCATACATTGAAAGAAGAATTTAGGAACTCTTTCATAAATAATTCTCAACTCGATTTCATTATATTTAGGGGAAAGAAACACTTGATCTGCTAAATTATAGTCCAAATTAACCTCAACTAAAAAGTAAGAAAAGTGTCAAAATCTGTCACTTCTATTTCCTTATCCATTTTTATTGGGACAAAAATTGACATGGAAATATCATATAGGATCTTGGGGTTCCATAAAATCCATTTTTAACCATTCAAAAATTTTCAAATGTATATTAATCATAATTTCATATTTTAAAAATTATCAAATTTATATTATTCAAAATGTCTAATAGTTTATTGAAATAATAAATATATTTATTATTATATATATATATATTTATATAAATATGTATATAATTATGTTTATAAATATATATATAATTATTTATAAATATATATATAGTTACTTATAATTATATATAAATACTTTTTAAATATATTTGTATATAATAATATTTAAAATTAATAAATACATATTTAAATAATTATCAAATATCATTTCTGACTGAAATTGCGACTTTGTTAGGGAATAAATATTTCTAAATATTCTTTAATGGGTTTGTCCATGGAACTGGAAACATCTAATGGTTCTATATCTGAGGGAATCACTTTCCAAAGGTTGGAACATGTAAGTTGTTTTGACCAATAATTCTTAAGAACGTAAATTAGTCAAGAAGATGGAATTCTGATCTCATCACACCCTTTTGGGGGAAATTATTTCCTACTATAAGACTCTCTTAAAGATTTAATATATTTTTATGAATCCTTCATTAATTCCCTTGTATGATGCGGGTCAACCCAAGATTAGAAATAAATTAATTTTTTGTACCGATCTTATAATTTTCAATATTTATCTGAGGTTATTAATCAACGTGGATATCTATATGTATCCAAGGTTATCCATAAATGGTATCCTATTATTTACTGCATTGATATTCTTTGGTTATTATTACAATGATGCTAGTTTTCTAGGCAAACAGTGGGACACACTATAGTTTATTATCATCTAGGGAGATTGAGGTCACTCTAGGTTTTATCGTCATCTATAGAGATGGGATTTGTTTTGATGTTGGGATCAAACCCTTGGATGAGATTCCTATGTTTCCTTATGAAATGAATCTAAACCCATGTAGTTTGGTTCCTCTTAATGGAAAAAATCATACCATTTAAGGTAATGTGATAAGGACCTAACTGTACAGTTTAATGTCATGTGGAATGGATGTCTTGGAAGAAGGTGCCCAGAAAAATCTTAGTATGGGACTTGTGACAATGTATCATAAGGAACCTGAGAGAGATATGGATTCTCATGTTGAATTATACCCTACTGGGAATGTGTCCCATTAAGGATATAAGTTTATTTGAGGTGTTGGGTTTGGACCTTAGGGAGGATTCATGCATATCCCATTTGTACATGAATCAAAGCCCATGTAGTTTGATAATGAGGAACCCACCTATGGAGGTTCTTCAATAAGGTTTTTCCCATAGGGGTTATAACCCTTTGAGATGATTATGTTGGGGATTATTCCTAAAGAGGATTCCCTTATAAAAGTATAACTGGAGGGATGTTTTAACTCAAGTTAGTTTGGGGGGCTTAACTTGGGGCTCACTCTTTGGGAGGATTCTCGGATTAAAGGATTTATTATTAGGGAATACTCTTAAGGAGGATTCCAATTGACCTCGATCACTATGTAGGGTTCCTACATATCCAAATTTGACAAAAAATAGGAATCAAAGTTCTTATAGTTTATTAGGTCTCATTGATAATGTTGGTGTCATGATTAATACTAACCTATAAACCCATGTGATTCATTCTTAGTGTGAGAAACAAAAGGAAGAATTTGATTTGAAAATCTACACACTTTTCCCCTTTCACTGGTAGAAGATAATGGGGTGATGGTTGAATTGGTCAAAGACAATAATCTTTCCCCTCTTCACATAATCTAGAAAGAAATGAAGGTGAAGAACATTGTGATATATTAGAGAATGATTACCATCTCTTATGTGAAATGCTAGAGGCTTAATATTAAAGGGATTCCCTAAAATTAGTTCTATAGTTGGATGTGGATCTAATTAAATTTTTAATTGAAAAGAAAGTGTAATCCTCAACCTCCTTACATAGAATAAGAGGTTTCAGGTCTCAGAGATGAGAAGGGATGAACATGGACTAAACCCTAATGTGCATGACTTGAAGCTTCCTAACATGTTTCCAAGGTTAGGGTTCCTCGTGACTATGGGGATACAAACCCATGTTCACCATAATGACCCTGAACAACCAATCGAAAATGTGCAGGAAACCTCAGACCAGAGAAACACAAACCCAAATGGAGGGAATGATGGGGTTTCACTCACTGTGGTTGTTCAAGTATGGAGGTCTTGGTGGGTGTTTTGATTTAATATATCCTAGAAAAGTCAAACAAAGGAAGAAAGGGCCCACCATTAATGGATTTGAATTTTTTTTGATGAATGGATCATGTTGGTAGGAGGGTAGGGTGAGATAGGTGGGATCACATAAAGGGTGCTTCATGCCAGAAAATATGTGTGAATAGATGGAACCATGGTCTATGGACAACCTGGATGACTATACTTGGGAAAATCTTTTTTCAATCCTTCAAGGATCTCCATATATATTCCCAGAAATAATTCAGGTAGGTCCCTATTTAAGGAGGGGTACCTCATGCTAATCTTCGTTAACAGGGGGTTGGGTGAATTCCTTTTTTAGGTATTTTTTTAATTGATTGTAGGACATTAGTTTCACTATTTATCATTAATTCCCTATTTTTAGGTTATATAGAACTACATAGAAGGTCATGGAGGGCTTGAGAAAAGAACTAGGTAGATCAGATCATCGGCTGGCCTTTGGGGAATTTTATCCATATAAATGAAGATTATAGGGTCCTATTTATAGGAAAATATAGGACCCTAGGAAATGGTGTAATATTGTGCTTGTATTTAATTAAGATCGATTGCACTGGGTGATCACGCTGGTATCTTGACCGCCGATGGTACTATAGATGGCCTTGCACAAAATGGACATTGGGGTCATTGAAAACATTGACCTTTTCCACTTATTTTCTTCTCTTTTCCCTAATGTATTTCCCTTTGCTGCCTTTTAATCAATGTGACGATACTAAGTGTCAAGAAATCCTCCCTTAGAATTAGATCTGTAATGAAAGGGGGGAGTGATCTTGATGTAAAGGGATGAAAAAGATGAATTTAATTGCACAGGTATCATGTGATGGTTACTCTCTCAAGTATATTTCATAGGAAGAACATGTATGTAGGTTGTGTATGGAGGAATATTCATATATAAATAGATCCCTAATTTCAGGGAACAACTCTCACGAATCTAAAATTTTGGATCTTCCCACAATATTGTCTTGTGTTATTCTTCCACGCATATTTAACGATTTCTTTGTTGAATGCTTCATTCACATAGATACAGTATGTATCTATCTTTGCAATGTATATTTTTCGGTGAGTTATTAGTGAGGAAATCTCATATGATGTTCTTACATGAGGGACATGTGTGACACATTTTAGTTATCCACTTACACAAACTCATGCCTTTGCTAAATTTTCATATTTATATAGTTTTTTTCAATGTGAAGTTATTTCTAAATAAATTTGATACTTATTTATAGGTTCAATGGATGCCATAAATATTTCAGTTTATAATGAATGATCTATGAAAAGCATTGAGGATATAATGAAATACATAGGGAATGACTACTATGATGTTTGTGACATTACTCTCCCCGATCTGGTGGGATCCTTGAAGAAATATCACCATGATTTTAAAGATAGTACCTTTCTGCCACTTTATGGTCATAGCCATCTGTGGGAGGTCATCACACCAAATCCAAATAACTAACTCTCAGTCTCTTTGATTCAAGACAACAATAATTTCTAAACTGTCAACATTTCCTATATGGGTTCATATATCAATATTTGAGTGTCATCCATTGCAGGTTTTATATGTAATAGCCAATATACCCTTGATCTAAAATAAACATAGTTGAAATAAATTAGAACTTCTATTCATCCATATTTTGAGATTAATAGATAGATCAATAGAAGTGATGGAACAAAGGTTGGGACTTCTTCCTAGGATGGGGTGTTAAGCATGCCTATTTGTGGGTGAACTGGGTGTGCCAAACCTGTGTAGAGTTTAAAAATGATCAAGAAGTTGTTGGAATTTATGAATTTTTGTGGTTATGGAATACTTATGTTAATATGACTGGTGAGTTTTTTTAGAGGTGTTGAGATGGTGGAGTCTGCAGATGAATTCCTTCCATCTAATGGGTGGAGAAGTTGGCATCAGTTTGTGGGTTGTTCACAAGATGTTATTGCCTCCAATTCTTAGATATATGTATGAAGAATTAATCCCTCTAAAGTAAATATGAGGTGACACCAATAAGACACCATATTTTTCATGTGAGACACTGAAAATAGCTCATGATGTTAAGAAACAAGACCCCTGCATAAAATGGTATATTCATTCGGAGATGTGGATGGACATTATCTTGAAGAAGAAGGGGGAATTCACCACTTTCAAGCATATGATAAGTTATCTCAAGGAAATAAAGAGAAGTGTGTGTGTCACCATTTAGAAAATGTTGGAAAAGGGGGAGTTTGACAACTTGGGATATGATACTAAGCCAAAATTTCCATCAAAGACATGCCTTGAGGTCTTTCTAGCCATGTGGATCAATGTCTACTTGTTCCCTGTCAGTGATTCCAAGGTTGGCATAAGTTGACGAACATTTTTTGTAGCATCCAATATAGAGGAGAAAAAAATGTGGATTTGGACACCCCCATTTTGGAAAAAATCACTATAATTCTATTACATATTAATCTATGGAAATCTCCTTTCAAAATTTATAGACTGCTCTAGGTTTTTTGAGGATGGATTGTAGACCAATTTAGAACTTATTATGTTCAAACCAGAATTAAGTTCCTTGAGAGAAAGTTTCCACCATATGTTCAGGATTTATCTAGTAATCTTCCCCTATATTTGAACGCCCATAAAATCTAAACAAGGCTATGTTTATTTAAGGATTTCAACTTCTTTCCCCATAATAATCTTCTTGTGGAATGATTTATTAATTAAGGGAAGGATAGTATAGAGCTCAGCTCAAGCATGATAGCCTTTAGTAATGGTGTGTTGGTGACTTGGATCAATGGAGATATCATATACGAGGATTTTACTACGTACAAGTTTACATTCTTGTTCAAGTGAATGCAAAAAATAATTATATCCCCTTCGGGACACATCATAATAGAAAATAATCTGATTGTATCTTGACATCTATAGATTCTCAAAGCCATGGGGTTGATGCGGGAAGTGATCAACCTACCTCCGGTTAATGAAACTAGTGGATTAACCTCTGGGTATTCCGAGGTTTGGATTACATCATACCCTGAGGGGGTGTTGGCCAAAGTTGTTTTTTAGATGAGGATAAAGATGTGGAGTTGGAAGGGTTATCCTTCTATGGAAGGTTCTTCATCTCATTCAGAAGAGGTGTCATCTATATTATATAATGAGGACAATATGGTTCATAACTCATTGAGAATAACCCAGAAAATTTATAACCCATCATCTAGAATAAAAAGGGCCACATAAAATGAAGTTGTGCCAAGGCGGTCCATTTGGAACTTCCAAGAAGAGTTTGAGGTTCTATTTTTTTGTTCTTCATCTGTGAAGGAAATGGTTTGGAATACCTTGATATATACGGTTGAAATATCATACTTACGGTAGTTTGAAAGGTATTCAAAATACTTATGACCAGAGTAAGTCCAAACGTGGAATGACATAACTTCTAATGCTGAAATTATGTGGATGCTTCTACATGCGAGGTTGCAGATTCTTAGGACAAGAGATCTCTGATCCCCACCTGGTATTTGTTTTGAGGATAATCCCACTATAGAGTAGATTCATATCCATGAAGAAGATATTGTCATCAATGAGACCGAAAATTGGGTCACTACCACAAGGCGAGTGGTGGATATGATAAAATGAGGCGATGCTGAGGGGATTGTTCATTCATCTTATAGAGAATAGTGTGATGTTTTTCATTCCTAAATAATTAAGTTCTCTTCTTCTCATAATATTTTCTTATTTTACATTATATTTCATCCAAAGCATTATTAATAAGGGGGTTCCATATTAGTATTCAACAGGATGTTGTAAAATAAATTGAGGTTTCATCGATGTGGTATAGCCATAGTGATACTCTGATCGGGATTACTAGGTCACCCCCTGGATTAGGATAGGTGTGTTCATGATGAAATTACATAGAGTATGAGATGGAGGCCGAATTCCTACCTATAATACCAATTTTTGAAGAGTTTTATGGCATCCCACCTTCTTAGAAGTTGAAGAAGAAGGAACGTCGAAGGGTTAGATCCTTGGATAAATGCCTTACTAGTAGTTATAAGTTATCTTGGTGTTATTCATTTTTTTTGGGACAGGTGTATATCCTCCTTGGATTGTAGGAAATCATTATATTTCCTCTCTCAAGGTACACAAAAATGAGACTCCAAGAACTAAAAAATGTGCTTGGAACTGAGCACAGATCCCTACTGGCGGAAAAACTCCTTCAGCTGAAGAGATATTGGGGGTAGGTCATGCATCAAATACTCCTCTCATTACTCCTATAACAGTTCTTATCACTAATGTAGAGAGGGAGTAGGAATCTGGTATGTTATAGGTATCTCATAATATTTCACATTCTAATGACTTATTTCCACTTCTATAATATTTCAGGTTCGTCTCATGCACCAGATAATCCTACGATGACTGATGTTGACCATGTTTATGACACTGAGGAGGTTGTTTGGGGTCTCATGTCATCAAATTAGGGT
The DNA here is from genome assembly GCA_963277665.1 of Viscum album. Classification (NCBI taxonomy): domain Eukaryota; kingdom Viridiplantae; phylum Streptophyta; class Magnoliopsida; order Santalales; family Viscaceae; genus Viscum; species Viscum album. Next base: position 1,323,681,651 of record OY728143.1, read on the forward strand.
CATGAAAAAATGATCCAAGTGTTCCCACTAGTGATATTAACACAGGTCATGGGATTTCAATGTAATACATAATAAATCTTGGCATGCCATTTGATGAAATACTTGAACATATTAATATTACAACGACTTTAGAATAATTTGGGAACTATATAAAGAGTAAAATGGATTTTTTTTCTTTATTTAAAATCCAATTAACCTTCTTATTCCTAATTCCTTCATTATTATTGGTTGGAATGTGTCACTACATCCACAAAAAACTGTCACAGTGATGATGCATGAGGAAGACATCAAAACTAATCTCAATACCACTGTTGAGGGGGAGCCAACTCAGGGGGACCTTGAAATGAGAAGTTTTTATGATCCCTGTCTAGTAAATCCTAGGAAAATACAAGGCAGTTCCCCTCATCAAGTGGTGCCAATTCCAACATCTAATGCTGGTTACACTATAGAGGAATCCTCCCAAACTACTGGCCTACTATTGGGTAAAGGTCACTAACAATTGTGATTGTGACAAATTATTTCTATTATTGGGAATCTAAAAATGATTTTAATTCATTGTTTTGGATTATCATCTTTCATGGATAGGCCTAAAGATGAAACTTCTGCATCAACACGACCAACACTAGATGGATAGATAGCCAATATTCGAGAGGGAGTAGAGCAGGGAACTTCTTTGAGTGCAATGATCCCAGAGCTCATCTCTCCTTATGATAGCAATAATAAATCATATCCAAAGTTTGATAATTCTATCTACATCGAATGTTTCAGGGGATGGTTGGATATATGGAATATAATCTCTGAGACTCCCCTTGAGGACATACCTTCATGAATCTAATGACTTTCAATTCAGTTTAGCATTTTGGGATTCAGTGGGTTTGGTTATAATTTAATCCATGTTGTAGGGAAGGAGACTGTTTGTCGGTGAGAATAATAACATAAGCTCCAATAGAACCTCATTAAGGATAAATCACCTTCCCACCATGATGATTTTAAAGCTTCATTATCCCAAATTCAGTCTGATCATAACAAAAAGCTAGCGATATTCAAGTTGAAAATCAAGGAGAAGACTATTCAACTGTCGCATATACATTAAAAATTAAATACCATTTATGGGGGACTTGAAATAATCCACCATTTATTAGGATAATCCAAAATAGAAGGGTCGCTTTCTATTGTGGGGTTAAATTAGTATATCAAGGAGAATACTATTCAAGATTTTCATCTTTATAATTAATTAAATACTGCTCACGGGGAACTCAAACAATTCCACCATTCATTAGATGAATCCCAAATAGAAGTGTCAATTTCCATTACGACATCAATGGAAGTTCTAAATCATGATAAGGAGACTAATTTTAGTCAAATAAATGAACATAAAAAATTGGTTGATGGGGTTCCGGAGGCAGTTCAACATATGAAAAGTTATATTAAATTTATTTTTGTAATATATAACAGATAGACTATATCATGTGGATGTTACTATGGGGGGATTTTTATCATTTGATTATAAATGAAAATATTTTTTTTTCAATCACAAATTTCTTCATCCATGCATCCTTAATATGATCATAATATAATATTGAGTCCAATTTGTATAGAAATGTGTATCAACTAGTTTTAACCAAAGTGATGGGATGAGGAAATGCTCTATTTTTCTCTGAATCCATGGGAACTAGTGAGAATAGTTTCACTGTTTCAAGGGTCATATGAACAACCCTAAAAACTATTTGTCTTGGGATTCATCAACCTAATTTCAAGCTAATCTTAATATAGAGGATACTTGGTGGGTGAGACTTGGATTTTTGTTAGGCCTACCGTTTCAAGTTTCCAGCCAAATAATATTTTCACCTCTTATCGTTGTGGGTAGGTTAAAGTCATGGAAAATAGTATAATGAAACTAGTTTTTTAGTTGAGAAAACATACACTGTGGATTTTGAAATAATGATCTAAACAATGAATTCTAGTAAAAAATGTTCCTACATCCTTCAGATAATCCCAAGGGGAATCTGGAGCCACTTTTTTTGGTTCCCAAATCTAAATATTGATATTCAAGAATATAGGAGGTCTTTTCTAAGAATGAAGTTACCACATGGTGATAGGTATGTTATGTGGGTAGCTTAAGCAATGACAATGGGGTCACGTACTACATAGTCAAATAATGGCATCCTTAGGATAACATGTCTATTATGTGGGTGGTTTATGCAAGGATAAAAGGGTCACATACTATATAGTTTGGAAAAGGAGTTCTTAGGAATTCCTATATTCTATTAATGATGGTTGAAGGTTAAGATTAAATTTTTCCTAGACCAAAATGGGTGGTATTTTCAAGGTAAAATTTCATATGATGAAGGGAAACATATGTATCACCATTTCCTATGAATGGTAAACCACTCCTTTATGATTTTGGTGTATGAAGGCAAGTACACATTGTTAGATAACTAATGTCAGGGAAGAAGTCCCCTTTTTGACAAAGGATGAAGGATTCATGTAGTTTAATATTGTGAAACTAAGACATTGACCATCTAGTTTAACATCATTCAATTAGAAAATAATATTTTGTAGTTTAATGTCCTACAATAAGGAAATTAGTGGAAAATAAGTTGGGGTCCATATCTTTTATCAAAAAAATTATGGTTCTCCAATTATCAGTAAGTTTTTTTGAAATGTGATATTATATTTATGTATGGAATAATAAATGTTATAAGAATTAACTTGGTGGTCTCAATATTTGAAGAGTGGTATGGAGAAAAGGGATTATAGAATTTGAGGAGGTCTTTCCTGATAAAATTTACCACTATTTCACAAACCCATTATGAGGTTTTTTTATGCAAGTCCAACTAGGGAACGTACTTCATATTCAAATAATGGCATCCTTTGGTTGAAAAACCCATTATGGGGCTGTTTTATACAAGGAATGATAGGGCACGTACTACATAGTCAGAAAAAAGATATCTCATGAATTCCAAAATTCTATCAGTAAAATTTGATAAATGTTTATGGAGATTTGGATATCCCCATGTATAGAGTTTGGCCTATGAAAGGAATTTATCTAATCATGGAAATAGAATTCCAATTCAAAATTTCAAAATAATCATGGAAATGGGAACTCTCTGTAGGTCTGAACCAAGCATAAAAAGAATGGTTCAAGCAGTTTTAGATTGTATAACTAAGACCATCACACCAAGTAAAACAGAGAGATTTATGGAATTTCAGATTTAGATTATCCCAATATGCTTCAAAATCATAGAGGAGGAAACATAATCCATAGTATTGGGGTTCTCAAACCAAGATAGAAAAACGGTACATATATATAGGATTACCATGTATTTTTTTAATCATTGGTTTCGTCATATTCTCATCAATGCTCATGGGGATAGAAGAGGATTCTCCAAAGTGAGAATTTACCCCCGATTCTCAAAACAGTTATCAGTGTTGTATTATGGAAGACCAAATAGGGCACATAGTGAAAATTAAAATAGTGGTCTCCTTTTCCTAACAGGACCATTATGTCAGTAACATATGAAAGGCCAACTAGTTCAGGTACTGTATAGTCAATAAAATGATCCTCTGGGTATCAGACATTCTGTAACCAGGCACCAAATTTAGATTATGATGATTTGAATGTTTCTAATATTAGGAGTATGTCTTGCAGGATAAACACTTTTGAGCATGAAAGAAGCATCTAGAATGACATCAATCATGATTTTGGAGTCCCTTGCATAGATTTGACTCATATATAGAAGGGGGACATTTTTTTCTCTGTGGATGGGACTAGGACATGTATCCTAAGTTTCACTGCATATCATGTTGGGAAAAGAATCACACAACATGTAGTTCTCACAAATATGGATACATGCACAAAGTGAGAACCTATATTGGATATCTTCATGTATATCTGACTCATACATAGGAGAGTAGGGAATTTTTCATGTTGTGTTATGGCTAGGCTGAGTGTTCAAGATATGGACATCACAACATATCTTGTATGGGTGAGAATCAAGAAACACATAGTTATTAAAGGACTATAGAATTTAACATCATGTAGCCAGGATTCGTGTGAATTTGACCTAAAAAGGAATATCTTGTCTAGGATAAGATGTAGGACCTAGGAATCACAGCATATCTTATTGAGATAAGAATCAATCCACATGTAGTTCTTAGACAAATCATGCAGTGTACTTTCATTCAATGAGGACATCTGGTGTTAATTTTAGGGTTTTCAACCAGGACCAAGATAGTCCCAATGTGAATTGATACACCTTATCTATATAGATATCTAATTTACCAAACTCATAAACCCGCATGAACTATCTGTGGTGTGCGAAACAATATTTGGTAAAGGTTTCTTCGACAACACAAGGGAAACACAAGTGAATTAAAGGGTAATTTCAATTATGTGGTGGTCGGGACAAAAGATAGAATCCAAGAAACATTAATTATATCATTGAGGTAATAATCAATCCATAAATAATTATTGATTATCTGATATAGATTAAAATCTTGTGGTTAGGATAAAGATGAACCAATGAGGAAGGAATACAATATTACTGCTAGACCGAGGTGTAGGACATGGGCGTCACTACGTATCTTGTTGGGTAAAGAATAAACCCAAACAAAATTCTTAAAATAATACTCCATGTGCGAGTTTGAACTCATACATAAGTATTAAATGCTATTTATGGTTAATTGTGGCTTGAACCAAAATAAGAGTCCTGGGTGTCACTACCTATCTCCTTGGAGTGAGAATCAAGCCAAACGTAGTTTTTGAAAATTGTTCTCTACACCAATCATACATTCACATAGTAAGGGGACTTTCGATCATTTGTAGATTAATTCTTAGACCTAAATCATGATTTCTAGGTATCACCACACATCTCATTACAATGATAATCAAGAAAGAATTCCTAAAAAGGTTCTCTATGCATATATGATTCATGCACGGGGAAAAGGAAGGTTTGTCTTCTTTTCCAAAATCATGACTGGAACTGGGATTGGAGATTCATAAATCACTACATATCTCATTTGAATGAGAATAAACTTGCACATAATTCTTAAAAAAATCATGAAGTTTACCATCATATGACGAGGATGTGATAATGTTAGGACTTATAACAATAAATAGGGGTCCAGGTGACATAATGGAGTGACACAACTATGAATGGGGCTTATGTATGAAATATATCCATCTTTGGAGGCACGATTCAGGTGTGTTCTTCCGGCTGGTTGATTGTATCCCTGATGATCTTTTGGAATACCCAAATGATAGGTTACCACCTTTGGGTCAAGACCTATAATATATGTATAATTCTAGGAAAACATATCTTGATTCTGCTTTAAGAAGTAATTATATACTTCATGTTCTTTATAAGTCATGGATTCCCTAATTAGAGTGGGTCATGGATCATCTTTTTGACCCAGATTTTTCTCTTTGAGTTTCTCCACAGTGGTGGGTACACCTTTCTTGAATGATGGAGGGGAATCTCTACGATCTTCCTCTTCTTATTCTTTCTCACACATTACTTTATTTACCCTTATATAAGGAGGTGATGATGAAACATGTTTCTTGTGAAAAATAGGGTAGTTTCCATTGGGACATCCAAGAGATAATGCATTTGTTTTGGGCTAACATAATGGTATAAAGCCTTCTAAGAGACCTAAAATTGAAACAAATTACTATGGATGAGTCTCTTAACTTTCTCCCACCGTCATAATATCTTCTTTTATCCTTGTTGATAAAAATAGACATTGTTAAAACTCATGGGAGGGAATGGATACATTTTCAACAAGTCTTTCATTATTACTTATAGAGTTGACGACTTTTATTACACTATTGGATTTGGTTTTCATGGATTAAATTACAAAATATGATAAACAAGTATTTGAATTTGTGTATGCCCCTTCAATTATATTAATAGGAATAATATATTATACACTGAGTTTCTTCAAAGGATTAGCTAGGATCATCTCTAATCCATTTTGGGTGTTGATTCATTAACATCATACATCATGGAATCTTTTCCACATTTATTTTAGAATCTTGAAACAATATACTAGGAATCACTAGATTTTAATGGTTCCATGTCACCATAAAATGTCCCAGTTTGACTATTGACAGAATATTTGGGACATTAGTAGTTTAATAAAGGAATGGTTGCATGTTGATGTAGGCAAGGTCTTACAAGTTGAACATTAAAAGATGTATCCTATGAAAAAACTATAAAATATGAGTTAGAAACAAGATCCCTAAACAGAGATTTGAGTGTGATCTCACTAATAGGCCCTTGTCCAGTCTTTTCATAACCCTATAACATCAGAGTGCAGGGAGATAAGAGGTATTATTTGAGACCTAGTTAGTAAATTTTTCATACTAGAATGAGGTTGAATCCTAAGACATTTTCAACAAATGATCATAGGAAATTAATGTCATTGATTCTACCATATATAAAAAAGGGATCAATTGTTCCTTTAATGACCACATATTTGTATTTGTTTGTGAAAAATATGACTACATGGCATTCTACAGGATCATTTTATGCATGATTTACCTAAGTAGTAGTGACCCTAACTACTCCTAAGGGCCCAAAAAGTCCTCAATATGTTCTTTTAGAGGTCCTTTTATAGACTTTGGGAATCTGATATTTATAATTTTTATAGAACAAGGGTAAATTTCTTCAATGCATCATATTCATGATCCAAAGGTCTATTCTTCCCAACATAGGGATGATATTTTTCAAACACTTTAGGAACTGGAGTTCTTGATGTGTATTCTTCATCCCTTGGGGTAAGAGCTGGAAGTGCTCATGTTCTTTTTGGATTAGGTTTTATAGGTCGAATGACTTGTCATGGGGATGGTGGTATATCCTCTAACTAGTATTCGATGATGATCATGTCAGGGAAGATTATGTCATGTGAGGAGGAAGAACTCTCTTGTTTCTGATGAGATTGCTGGAGAGTTTTTCCCTGAGTTTCAGCCACATAGATAGTTCACGGGGGATTTTTTCTAATGTGGTGGATCCTAGCATGACCACATCTTCCCTTGTTTCCTCAACCTTGATGATATCTTTTCTTAGTTCCTTAATCAATTATAGGTTACCCAGGTCCAAAATAATAATCTTCGTATGTGAAAGGATCCATTAAGTGAACATCTTTATCAAAATCAAAGATCAAATATTCATATTATGATGATTCTTCTAGATGGGAAGAATCTTTTTGTACTACATGGTGGGCCAGTTACCATGAATTTGGGATGGCTGGAATGAAGTCTACAAAATTCAAGGATGACATTGGCCTTAATAGAAAATCGTATTCTTATGTTTTATGCTTATACTTTTATCCATTTCGCATTTGTATATATTTGAGTCTATAGGATTGGGACTTTTGTAAATATGAATGTGCTGTGGTGGAAGTAGTTGAGGAAGAATTTGGTTATTTCAACTATTCCTAGACAATAATTTGAGTTCAGTTGATCATTTTTCTAACAATACTATCACCAAAAAATTTATACTATTTCTTATCACTTGTTTCCATTCATTATAATCCTCTGGATCAGCGATAGAAACATATGCCACCAGAGAAGGATAATTTTTTAGTTTCACATTCCCAGTTTCCACTGGATTTTGTAGGAGGTATTTGGAAGAAAACATATCCTAGATTGGATACCCTAGCATCTGGTAAAGTGGGAAATATTTTTTAAGATCTTTTTCATTTTCTTTTTCAGGCTTCTTTAGTATTGTAAGCCTTACCAAGTTTTTTTCCAATGCAAAGATGAAATATTCGAGGACTTTGTCACTTCAAAAAAATGGAACCTATTTTTCATCTCCTCAAACTATTTCTTCCTCTGCTCTCTTTGATCATCCTGATGAGGCAAGAATTGTTTCTATTGCTCGAGAGTTTTATTTGTGAGGTATGGTGCTGATATTGTGGTGGAAAAGGTATAGGTGACTACTTAAGTATAATTGTAGCAGTCATTTCATTTTATATACTTTTTCCTTGAGTCAATAGAAATAATTTGAGAATTGTCTTTGGTCTCTATGATAGAATTTTCTACATGTTGAGTGATTGAGGCCATATACCAAAACCCCCAAGTTTATTTCATGGGGATTAATGGTGTGTTTAAATAATCATAGATATTTGATATAGAAATAAGATATAAATCTTCTTGAAGTAGTGGTTGGTTTAAGGAATACGTTAGTCCTTTCCACTGGGTAATGAAATTAGAGACCCTTTCCTTCTCCTGTTGTTTTCATTTTGTGACGTAGAATATTATTGTCTTTTACAATGTTAAACTAAACTGGGAGATAGACTTCTGATAGAGGTCTTACCAGCTACTGATTGATTAGGACTACAAACATGTGTAGCATGTGAAGGTTGGAACTTGTAGATTTTATACAAAAAACCTGAGCTTCACCTCCTATTGTTGTTCGGGAGTACCCATCATGGGACTCTAGTGAGTGACAAAGAGTTCTAAGTGATTATATGGGTCTCTTTATCCATTTAACATCAAAAATATAATATTCCCAAAGTTTGGAGGTGGAGGGTAGGATCTACCCATTCAGGGTAACCCTTCTTTTCTGGTTATAACAGAGAACCCCACTCCTCTATAGATTCTAATCGAGTCATTAGTAACTCAATGGAATTCATGAGATTTTGAGAAATTTCTAGCTGAGCTGGGACTTGAGCAGGTGTGGATGATGGAGCCTGAACGGGTGCACCAACCATTAGGACTATTGGTGTAGGATGTTCTAGTATCTTTCATGGATAACCAATAGGGTAATACCTCTAAGGTTGTCTCTATCCATGTTTTGGATATGTACTGAATGGAGGTAATTATTGATCTTCTTCAGTCGTTGTAGAAAACCCTCTTTTTTGAGGTGCACCAACTGGAAGTGCAAGTTGAGGGTCTACTTGCAGAGAATATCTTGAAGCAAGGCTACATTAGAGTAACTCTACATTGATTCTTCTTAATTCTTTCATCTCTTCCCCTTATTTAGAAAATATTCTCTCTGATGAAATTTATTGAACCTCCCTAGAAGGGAGGTGATACATATTCTGACACTAACACATTTTTCTATTGGTTTCTCTTTGAGTAAGTAAAGGGGTATTTTTTAGGGAGTCTCTAGATTTAAGGAAATCATTTGGTTTTGGGTTACACACACCCACTTCTTTAGTTTCAGTGTAGACTACATTATGAACTAGAACATCTTTTTCTGACTCCTCTAAGATAGCCTTATGTTTTGGAGTATCATCAATGATATTGTTGATGATGTTCACCTACGTGTAATGCATTACATGTATTGTTTTTGAATATATATGATATTTCCTTCTATTGTGACCTCAACGTGACCTTGTCATATCTATTATTAGTTCCCCAGAATATGTTTGGTGGATAGTAACCCAAATGGAATCTCTAGATAGTTTAGTTATATGTGTCCCAAGTGAATGTACCAGACCACATGATGAGAAAAATGAGAGTATTCATTTTACAAAATATTCCCTAATCATAATAAAAATGGTTCCCACTAAGGAAGGGGTTTTTGAGGTCAAAAAACCCCTTTAAATGAGGTCTAGGGTTATTCTTATTTTGATTTTACTACCCTTTGATCTCAATTGGTTGACCTTGAGGTTTGGGTTAAATAATCCCCCAGCCCTACAGGCTAGGGTTTCTCTTGACTTGTGGTGGCTGATAACACTGTAGCTTCTATTTGGATTTTATGGAGTTCTATCCTAATGTGGGTTGGGTGCATCATTTGTAATGCACATGAATCACTCATTTTTGAAGACTGTTATTCTTTTTCTGACATTTTTGTAATCTGATGGCTACCATCCTCTAAGAGGGATTCCTGCTTGATTTTCTCAGATGCTTGATTCAAGAGTATTTCAACAACCTGTTCCCTTATGGCCCGATGTCGGGAAGTGCCAATCAAGTAATTTTCTTGTTTTTCATATCCTCGGTTGTGAACAGATTACATTTTTTAGAGCCAGCCTAGGGAAATATTATTACATGATACCAACTTTGGTGGGATTTTTTGCTTATAGAGTGCAGTGAAATGAAAATCCCCATGTTCACCCCATCCTATGATATGAACACCAGATGGGGTATTGGTGATCATCAAGAACAACCTCATTAATGCATTGAGTCATGCACGTTAAATGAATATTTTCATCTTTTTTACCTTAAGGTTTTGTGAAGTCAAGAGAAATGACAAGTAAAATTGGAGTTGCAAACCGTCTATTACCTTGACGTGATCTCGATATTTATCATAGGTTAATACCTTTTCCTTTAAGTAGTGAATAGTTTTACATATTTTGAGGCATACTTTGTGTATAAAATCTTCTAAAAATGCTTTTGGAATGCAGTATTGATTAGTGGGTAAAGTCTAGAACGTGATTCATATGTCATATTAAGCCAGATGCTTCCTTTTTCTTATCAAATCATTTTCTTCATTAACCAGGGGTTCTTAAAATTTTTTTGACTTGATTGTATTCTTTCCAATTGTGTTATCACAATAAATGGTATTTGATGGGATTTCTTATACAATATTATAAGGAAAGTGACTCAAGGGTGGTTCATATAATGACCATCACCTTATGTTATCTTCCAGTTGATAAAGTAATTTACCTACTAGTGATAAGGCATCAGACATGACTAGCCTTGTGTTTGCAAGTGCCTCACAATAGAATGTCTTTCTCATTAGTACATTTCCAATTGGATAATTATTTTTAAAATGAGAATCACTACTACGAAGATAATTTTCACAGATAATTACATCATGAGTAGAACCAATAGGTTGGATTACATCAAGGGGAAGATCCTCTTTCTCCTTTGTCTTCTACCACACCGAGTGTTTTCATGGCTCTCAACAATATATTGGCTCGTGAGATTGATTGAATTTTTTTAAAGAAGAAATACCTCGTGATAAAGTTTCCTATGAAGACCTTCATAATTACTACTACTAATCCCTTAATTCTGTTATAAAAGGGTCGAATACTGAGATGAAATCAATAAGTGTCTAAGGACTTTAAGAACTCTTGCATTATGTGAAGCCTGATCATAGATCCAATCTGAATTTTCCAATCATGTTTGATGAGGATTCTTCTTAAATTCATTCTTATGAGTGATTGGGAATAGTTTCTAAGAGAATTGGCTATCATGGTCAGGTGTTTGGGCCTAACTTTGAGTGGCCATTGGAATAGGACAATTACCTCTGATTGGAGAGAGTGTATGTTCCCAATCTGGTTGTCTATATAATATATGGTATTTTTCCCATGACCTTCTTGGATTGGAGAAGACGTGTGTGTTCTCTATAGGGAGTTGTGTTGATGATCCACCCCATTCATGGGGATATGGTTATGTGTTCGTTCCACAAGAACTACTATTGTCATTGTGATGATTTCCTGGAAAGTCTGTAAGATGTGGGTATGAATTTTAGTCTTCCCTTTCACCATTGAGAGGATGTTCATGGTGACATAAATAACTAGAACATGAATATATATATCCATTATATATCTAGATAAAGTGTATTTTCCCACTCTTGCCCTCCCTTTAGTTTTAGTGGGAACTTAAATTAGTTCTGTGTGGGGGAATAGAGTTGAGTATTCCCTCTGATTATCATTGGGAAATTATGACTAAATTCCATAGGTGTTTCCCGATTAGTCTCCAAGAAATATTTTTGACTATCTATGGGTGTGTGTGTCTGATCATTGATTGCCACCAAATATGGTTGGTGGAATTATTTTAGTGATTCTATACGAGTCATCTGATATTATTGGGGGCGAAGGTATGTGTATATTCCTCCAAGAAGTTTGTTTTCATATTTAGTTGGTGGTATTCTTTAAATGCCTCTAGGTGATCCTGTTGGCTACCTTAATGAAGGTGAAAGTGTGTATGTGCTCGGTCACTACTTGCCATAAAATTGGGTTTGGGGGATTCTTTGGAGGGGGAAAGGTGTGAGATTTCTCCCTGTTGACCGGTTGTCGTCTCATGTGGGCCATCTCACATGCTCAGGTCTAAAGAGCCTGGGCCAAACAGCCGAAGACAACACCCTCATCATGTTGAGGGGTAACTACCACAAGACATTGGCAGTGGAAACTCTTTTAATAATCCATTGGGACGAACACTCATTTCCTATGTGTGAGGCTCTATGTGGTCAGGGTTCCACCTCTTTAACATACGACATGGAATGGTTGTTGCGTTCTGGAATAAACTTATGATTTTCTTGAAGATGGTGGTTGGGGTCTTCTACTTCAAGACCATAGGTCATAATTTATTTGATTATCAGTGAGACTTTGTGAGCGATAGGGACTATTGGGAAGTGTCCAAGGTCTATATAGTACCATGCTGATGATAATCCCATATTATTGATTTTGAGACCCAGAATTGAAGATGTTGGGTTGGTGACAACATCCTTCATACAGATAAAGATCAAGTCTGAATAAAAGCTAGTGCATTTGATGTCGAAAACTTGAAGGAGGCTATTGGGTCAAAGGGAGTACTGAATATGAGAACTTATATATATATATGTATATATATAACATAAAAAGGAACTATTATCAAAAAATAATATCAAATTAAGGCATGATTGATTGTCTTATGTGGCCCTAATTCTCTTTAAAAGTGGGATGGTCCAATCAGATAAGTTACACAATCATATTAGTTAAGGATTCAGATTGGGTTGACCATTTTTTTCTCTCTAACAGAAATAGGGACTTTGGTTTAGATTTGATATTTCCAAACAATTTCCAATGGGTTTTTTCAGGGAACTGTAAACACCCAATGGTTCTATATCCAAAGGGACCCACTTTCCAAAGGCAGGTGCTCATTAGGTGTTTCGACCAATAATGCTTAAAAACTAACATTGGTCTAGAGGATTGGATTTAATGATCAACACACCCTTTGGGGGGGAAATTATTTCCTACTCTAAGAATCTATTATAGATTTATGACATGTACATGAATCCTTATTTAATTACCAAGTATGATGTGGGTTAACCAAATAATTGAAATCAATATTTAACATGTATAGATATTATAATCATATGTATATATCTTAGGATATTCATTGATGGAGATATCTATATCTCTCTATATGTATATAAGGTTCTCCAATAATGGTATCCTCTTATGTACTACATAGAGATTCTATAGTTGTTATTATGATCATTCTAGTTTTCTATCCACATAGTGGGACATTTTGGAATTTATTTTCATCCAGCGAGACTGAGGTCTCTTTGGAGTTTATCATTATCCTGAGAGACAAGATTTGTTTTGATGATGGGATAGAACCCATGGATGGGATTCCTACATATCCTCCTGAAAGGAATAAAACCCCACATAATTCACTACTTCCTAATGGGGAACATAATAACATTTAAGGTCATGGGATGAAAACCCAATCGTATAGTTTAACATCATGTGGCATGGACATCTTGGAGAAATGTGTTGAGTCAAAACATTATGTGGAACTTATGTTGAATCATCCCAAGGAACATTAGAGATATATGGATTCTAAAGTTGAATTATAACCTAATGAGAATATGGCACATGAAGTAATATGGTTGATTTGAGGTGTTGGGTTTGGTCATTAGGGTGTATTACTACTTATCCCATTTAGATAGAAATAATATCCTATATACGTTGATAATGAGAAACCCCACCTATAGAGGTTATTCAATAAGGTTTTTCTCATAGTGGGTTATGACCCTTTGAGGGGATTATGTCGGGGCATATTATTGAAGAGGATTCTATTATAAAAGGAGAAAATGTGGTAAGTTTTAACTAGAAGTAGTTTGGGGGCTTAACTCGGGTCTCAATCATAGGAAGGATGTTGTAATAATTATTGGGGCTTACTCCTAAGGAGGATGCCCATTGAGATCAGGCCCTAAATGGGATTCCTACATATCCTCATTTTGATGAAACTTGGAATTATATTTCTCATAGTTTATTAGGTCACCTGGATTGTGTGTGAGTCATGACCACAACTAACCTCTAAACCCACATGAGTCTTGATCACTGGGAGAAAAAAGAGGAAACATATGATTTGACAAACCACACACTTTTCCTCCTTCACTAGTTGAAGAGGATGGGGATACGGTGGAATAAGTAAGGGATACGACACTTCCCTTTCTTCACTTCACCTTGAAAGGAATAAAGGTGAAGGAAATGGTCACAGAGAGGGGCAATACTCCATCCTCTTACATGAAAGGATAAAGGATTTCTCCATGAGGGAAGTCCTAAAATTAGTTCTACAATGAACTGAGGATCTAATTTCCATATTAAATGTAAAATAAATCATAATCCTTACCCTTACAAATTGGAACTGGAGGATCTGGGTCTTACAGATGATAAGGGAAGGACATTTTCCAACCTATAATCTCAAGGACTAGGAACTCCTTGATGGTATCTCTAGGGTAGGAATCCTCATGACCATGGGGATCTAAACACATGTTCACCATGAGGAACCTAACCAGCCAACCGAAAAGGTGTGTAAAACATATGAGTATAGAAATATAAACCCAAATGGATGGCACGCTGGTGTTCCAGTCACTATGGTTGTGCAAGTCCAAATATCTTGGTTATGGTTTTGATTTGACCCCTCTTAGGAAAGGAACCCATAAGGGGAGAGGTCCTTCGATGGATGGAATTGAAGAAGTCCTGTTGAATGGATCTTCTGCTTTAATGGGTAGGGAGAACCATGGAGGCTCAAGCAAGGGGTGCTTCACCTGAGAAGGTCTGGTTGAACAAATGGAACCTTGGGTGATGGAGAACCCAGATTACTACACCTAGGTGTTTATTTTCTTGAGCCTTTAAGGTTAACAAAATTTATTTGAAGAAGTAATTCACACAGGTCTCTATTTGAGGAAGGTGACCTCATGAATGTCTTCAGTAATCAAGGGTTGGGTGAATTCTTCACCTGGGAGTTGTTTGTCTAAAACCCTATGGGGACTTTAGTTTCACAATCCACATTAATTCCCTCTTCTTTAGGTGTTATAGAACTACCTAAAAGGTTATAAAGGGCTTGAGAAAATCACTATGGTGATAAAATTATTGGCTGGCCTTTGAGGAATTCCATCCATACAAATGAAGAGTCGATGGTCCTATTTATAGGAAAATATAGAACCCTAAGTGAATTTGTAATTTCATGCAGGCGTTGTTTGTAGATAAATCATGTTGGTTGATCATGAATGGTTGTGCAAATGTATCTTTTTCACTAATGGTATGTAGATGGGCCTGTGTGAATGTCTATTGGGGCCTTTACTAACCATGGCCTTTTACACTTATTTCATTCTCTTTTCTCTAAGGTATTTCACTTTTTCTCCTATTCATCCATGTAACAAAACACTGTCAAAAAATATAATAAATATATTTAAATAATAAATATATTTATCATATTTATTATTATTTATATATAATTATATTTAAATATTTTTAAATATATTTATTTATTGTTGTAAATATAAATAATTATTTATATATTTAAATAATTATCAAATTATAATAAATATATTTAGATAATAAATATAGTTATTATATTAATAATTATAAATATTTATATATTGATATAAATATAGTAGGAAAATTCAATTATTGATTGTGCTCGATAATAAAAATTTATTAAATAAAATGAAAGTACAGTAAAGCCAAAGCATGTGGTACATGAACGACCACTCAAATATGAAAGTGGCTAACACACCACAAAAAATAAAAACATATAAAGTCATAAACCCAATTAAAAGACCAAAATACCCAAAAATAGGCCCAAAGGCCCCAGAAAAACACCGACTGAAGAATCTATGACAATCGACAATTGTCAACCCAAAAGACCTCACATACCCAATCACGTAGATGAGGCTAACTAAAAGCCCTCAACCTGAGGTCATCATTATGGACGTCAATTTTCCAGAGCGTAATGTCAATCCCTTCAGCATCATCACTCATGTATTCATGATTTCCCGGATGCCCATTATCAGAGGTGTCTGTGTGCACATCATCTGTGGGAGATGCTCCCTATCGGTGTCCCATACCATCAACAACTCATGGTACTTGAGATCGTCTCCCCCATCATTGTCCCATAAGGAATTTATTTTTTAGCACTAATAAAACCATACTTCATCAGTGCTTTTATAATCATTAATGGTTCTTATAAAAATAACCTTAACTAATTATTCTCCTCTCATTCCTCCATGCTCTAGCGGAAACCTACTACTAAGGTAGTCAACACATCCATTAAATCTTGTCATCATCTCCACCCTCGATGAATAAAATCTCTCCAAATATAATTTATATGAGATGATTTTTTTCAATTTAAATGTAGTACTACCATGATTTGTTTCTTTCTCATCCAATTTTCACAATTTTCAATGGTTTTGCCATGGTGCGGTATCAAGTGGGTCCGGATGTTCAGTCTCAGCAGGCACAGTGTCTAACAGTTCAACCTTGGTGGCATAGTATGGATCTCATCCAGCCACCCACTACCATGGCTACCCCTCCGATTACACCCTTTTCGTCGTTCACTACTCACCCTCTATCCCTTGGGGTCATCCACCACCAACCCTCCCTCACTTACCATCTCCCCCCCCCTCCCTTGTCATCATCCACTGCCTGTCATGCCTCCCTTACTGCCATTCGTTATCTACCCCATACTATCAGCCACTCCTTTTCAACACTCCCTTGTCATCAACCACCACCCAGATTGTAGCTAGGGTTTTCTTTTTTGATAATTCATTTAACATTTTTATTTTTTATTTTTATTAATTTTTTTCCTTGATTTTAATGAAATATCTCAATTCCAGAGTCAACATTATTTTCACACCTTCAATTTAAATGTGAGATTTTTCCACTGGTAATTAGATTTTTTATATCAATGTTTTCCCATGAAATTTGAGATTTTTTTCTATGGGTAATTTCAATTTTATAAAATTGTTCCCCCAAGTACCTAATATATATATATAGTAAAATATACTCATATATTAATATATATATATTTATTTATATTGAGGTTTAGCTTCTGGCTGGTCATTTTTCATTAATTATAGAGAATTATATATATAGATACATATGATTAAATAATTATAAAATTTTAAAATATATATATATATATATATATGTAGTTGGAGTTTGGTTCAGTGGTAAACACCCTATAATACTAAAATGAGGTCGGGGGTTCAAAACCCAAGGAGTGCAAGTACTATAGCAGCACTATAGAGGCAATGTAGAAGCACTATAGGAAAGGCATGACTGTAGAAACAACAACACTATAGTGGTCTTGGGAACTGTAGTAGTAACTGCAGTTGTGATAGCATTGTAGTGAGTACTATAACAACATGAGTATTGTAGTAGGATTATTCCCCGATGGGCCTTTATGCCAAAATTATGGGCCTATGGGCCATGTAATAGGATTTCATGCCCACTAGGCCTACATTCCATGTAATGGGCTTCATTCCCACTAGGCCTACGGGCCATGTATTGGATAAATAAGGCTTGATGGGTGGGATATCCCCTTGGGGGGCTATGGATTTCCTTTTCAGCCTGTGTGTAAGGTGTGTGTGTGTGTGTGTGTGTGTGTTTAATTGTAATTGTACCCACATGATCCTAATATATATTATTTATTTATAATAAAATACTCATATATTAACAAATATATAGAATTATTTGTAAAAAGGGGCATAGTAAATAAAAAAATTTAAAAACCTTCGATCTTGGGGATATATATAAATATTTATATATAATTATATAATTATATAAAACAATATATATATGTACATTGAAAATTAAATTAAAATAATTAAATATATAAATATAATTAATTAATTATAAAATTATGGTAAATATAATTAAATAATAAATATATTTATTATATTTATTGGTTAAGGTATAATTAATTTGTAAATATGTATAATAATTTTTAACTACCTTATAATTTTTCCTATAAATTTAATAATTATTATGGATTAATTAATATTTAATATTAGTTAGTAGTAGATAATTAAAAGTATTGATTCTTGTTAATTAATTACTAAATAATTAATAAATATGACTAAAATTTTTGAATTAATTAATAAGTATTCCTAATTCTCAATTTAAAAATTATTATGGATTCATTAATGTTGAATATCACTTAGTATAATTATTACTAGTTAGTTTTAATATTAATTAATTAATTACTATTTAATTAATAAACATGAATATTAATTTGTAATTAATAGTAATTATTATGTATTTACTAACAATAATCAATATTTATTATTATATAATTTATTAAAATATAAATAATTATCATTTAGTTGTAATTTTTTATTCAAAATTATTATTAACTAACAATTATTAATTATTAATCCTTGATGGCAATTAATTATTATTAATATAATTAAAAAAAATTACAATGATTGTAATTAAAAATAATTATGCTTAATAAGTAATTTATTATTATTTTTTAATCAATTACTAATTATTACCTCATCAGTTAATAATTATAATAACTTATTGGTAATTTATTATTATTATTTGTATTAAAAATAATAAAAAAAATTATTAATTTCTAAATAATTTTTTACAAGTATTAGATTAATCTTTTGGGGAAAATCTCAAAAAAAATTATTTATTTGAATTCTGAAATTTTTGACAACATTTATATCATGAACTAAAATGAATGGATAATATATCAATGACGAATAATTTTCACCGAAAATGATAAAATGGATTTTAAAAATAGAAAATAGTGGTAAAGATATAACAATGATAATTGTACCAGTGTTAGGAATACCAAATACCTTTTTTTATAACACACCCATATATCAAACATTCTATTCCATAATTGGATTCTTACATTAAGATGTAAGTTGAATGAATTTTTAGCATCACCCATTTGAATTAGATTTTCACTTTAGTCACTAAAATTTAGTCTTAATACCCAAAGACATTTCGTTTTGAAATATTTGGTTTCACTTGTTTGAAAAATCCCTTTTGTGTATTTGTTTATTTGTTTAAATACTAATATTACAAAATCAAATAGGATGGTTATGAATCAAAAATGGATGGATGTCATTCGTATGATTAAAGAGTATAAAGATGGGGTGGAATTGTTCATAAAATTTCAACATATCATGCATATGACCCTTCTAAAACACATTTTCATTGTTTATGCTATTTTTATTCAAGATTAACTAGTCTAGAGAAGATGGAAGATCACTTGACATATCACGAAATAGATCAATGTTATTAATGTTGGACTAAAAAAAGAGAAAAATTGAATGTGACCAGTGATTGGGATTACACTAGTGCATTTTATAGTTCATCTGATATGACTATAAGAATGGAAAATGAAGAATACTATATCGAGGATGTGATTATAGGTGTGAATCATGATTAAGATCATATTTAGTAAATGATAAGGATAGTTGATGATGAACTTCGTGATTGTCCAAATATTATTTGAGAATTTAAAGATTTGTGCAAATATGTCATTGATAATTGGAAATTGAAGAATTTGTGATTGGTTATTTACGGCAGGATCCAATTGTAAATGACCCATTAAAAACTGGCATCGTAAATAGTTTATTCGGGGTTTTTTAAAAATCCTTTTGTGATGGGCCCATTACAAATACATATTTGTAACAGGATTAATTTCATGTCTTAAAAAATCAAAAAAAACTAAAATATATTAATATTAATAAAAATTTAGTAAATAAATAATAATAATAATAACTACTAAAATTAATAAAATTATAATTAAAATATTAAAAAAATATAAATATAAAATATAAAATTAATAATAAAAAATATTCATAATAATATAATATAATATAATAATAATTAATTAATTAATTAATAATAATATACTATAATACTAAATAATAATAATAATAAAAACACAATATTCACAACAATATAAAAATACACTATATAGAAAATATATCGATTAATAAATATTTTACAAAAAAATTACATTCAAATATATATCAGAAAATGTTTATAAATAACTGAGGGAGAAGGTTGTCTAGAGGAACTGGAGGGGATGGACGAGTTGGGGGAGGGAACTTCATCACTAAATCATGAGGTAAATTTTACAAAGCTATAAAGATGGGATAACCAGAATATTGACTAAAATAAGAACCAAATGGAAAAAAATAGTTAGTAGAAAGACCCAATCACATGTTTTGATCTTCTAAAGAAAAAGATGGATGTAATTTATCATAATGTTTCCATGAATCAAAATTTGTAGGATGGTTTAAGCTTGTATCAGTTGAAATATTTGTTTTGCGACATGACATCAAGGACATTGTTCTCTGTGACATAAATAAACGGTACAAAATGGATATAAGCGGGAAATGCCACAACTATTTTACAAGTATCAATCTAGACTTCCCTAGTTTAGCCTCTTTGTACCTCGATTGTCTGCATGTATGAAAACTAACTAATCAATAATTTTCCCCACACTCTGCGATGGAATCATTTTAACATGCATGAATATTCTAAAAACCAATACCCAAATTACAAACCAGCCTCTTTCTCTCACATAAATTTATAGGTAACACACTTCCTTCAGGTAATACTACTTTAACCCAATAGAATATCTAATCAAAATATCTATTTTCCATTTCATTATCTGATTTAATAGCCATAATATTTTTAACTGCTTCAAATTTTCTTATCTTCCAACCATGATATAATACATCCCCAATAGACATCAACAACTCATAAAATTGGGATGGTACAAAATTTTGAGTTAAATCATTATCATCTTGAGTTTTAGTATTTTGAAAATACAAACAGGCCACACCATGTAATAATTTTTAAAATTGTGATAGATTTGGAACCAAATTATTTGTATCTTCTTTGGAATATTTTTCATCATGTTGATACCAAAAAAACATAATCTTTTTTAAAACCAAAACATAGGAGATGACCCCCCAAAATTGTCAAATATGTCAAACCTCCTCAGATCAGATTTCTTACATGGACTCTTACTTTTCCCTTCTAAAATAAATTCAGGTTTTGGTGACGAAAATGATAAAAAAATATTTAACACCCTTAATATATACATAATTTATACCAGAACCATTTGGATTTTTGTGATGATTTATCCAATTTCGATCATGTAAAAAAGATTGTTGTTGACTTCTTTATTCCTTAATTCTCAAAAAAATATAAAATAAATAATTTTTTATGATTAATTTAATACAATAAAATCACGATACAATAATGAGTTTAAAATTAAAAAAAATTATAGTTGAATTGTAAATATTATACGTTTTATCTATTTACCACTATTTTTTTACTAATTACCACTGATTGTTTCTAATTTCTATTATAATTAACAAATTAAGTTGATTTAATGTTTAGTTTTACTAATTTTTACTGATTACCATTAATTTTTAAAAATTATTACTAATTATTGTTAATTATTACTAATTATAACAAATTATTATAACTTTTTACTACTTATTACTAATTATTACTAATTACAACTAATTATTACTAGTTATCACCTATTATTTCTAATTATTACTAATTACCCTGAATTATTTCTAATTATCACTAATTACCCATATTTTTGCTAATTACCTCTAATGTTTACTAATTACTCTAATTAATACTAATTAACACTAATTTACTATATTTACCACTAATTTTTAATAATTACCACTAATTATTAATAATTATTTCTAACTATTACTAATTACCATTAATTGTAAATAATTATTACTAATTATAACAAATTATTACAAATTGTTACTAATTACCACTAATTATTACAAATTTTTACCACTAATTACTAATTATTAGTGATTACCAATAATTATTACTAGTTATCAAAATTTATTACTAATTATTTCTAATTACTACAAATTATTACTAATTACCACTAATTTCAACAATGTTTAACTAATTGCCACTATTTTTTAATAATCACCACTAATTTTTAATAATTAACCCTAATTTATAGAAATTACCACTATGTTTTAATAATTACCAATAATTAAAAATAATCACCACTAATTATTGGTAATTATTTATAATTATTAATAATTACTACTAATTATTACTAAATACAAATAATTATTACTAATTATTACTAAATATTACCAATTACAACTAATTATTACTAATTACCACCAATTATTACTAATTGTTACTAATTATTACTAATTATCAGTAATTAGTACTAATTACCACTAATTATCACTAATTACCATTAATTACCACTAATAACTACAAATTACCTTGAATTACCACAAATTTATACTAATTATCAAAAATTATTACTAATTACCACTAATTTTTACAAATTACCACTCATTATCACTAATTATCACTAATTATGACTCACTATTACTAATTATCACTAATTATCACTAATTATCGCTGATTATTAATAATTTTTACTAAGTGTTACTAATTACCACTAATTCAACTAATTACCACTAATTATTACTAATTGTTACTATTTTTCACTAATTATCACTAATTATTACTAATTATTTCTAAATACTACTAATTAACACTGATTACCACTAATTATCCCTAATTATCACTAATGATCACTAATTGCAACTAATTATCACTAATTATCACAAATGACCACTAATTACCACTAATTGCCACTAATTATCAGTAATCACCGCTAATTATCACTAATTCAAATAAATAATCACTAATTACCAATAATTATCACTAATTACAACTAATTATGACTAATTAACAAAAATTATCACTAATTTTTACTAATTACTGTAAATTACTAGTTATTATGACTAGTTATGATTAATTATGTCAAATTACCACTAATTATTACTAATTATTACTAATTACCACTAATTATCACTAATTACAACTAATTTTCACTAATTGTCACTAATTGTCACTAATTATCACTAATTATCACTACTTGTCACTAATTATAACTTATTATTTGTAATCATCATTAATTATCAGTAATTATCACTAATTATCAGTAACTATGACTAATTATCACTAATTATTACTGAGTAACACTAATTACCACTAATTACTACTAATTACCACTAATTACCACTAATTATAACTAATCATTACTCAAGATATTAGGTGCCTGGAGGTACAATTATATTAAACACACACAAGTCAGAAAGGCAAGCCATATCCCCCAAGGGATAGCTCACCCATCGAGCCTTATTTTATTCAATACGTGGCCTGAAGGCCCAGTGGGCACGAAGTCCATTACATGGCTGAGAGGCCGATAAACTAGCAGAAGTCACTAAGTAGTGTCAGGCCTACATCATCGTCTGTATGTGTCTTGTCTACGTTACCTTTTTCATGTGTCAATCATGAATCACCATCTACTAGTGGATATTCACTCCCACCTAGATTTTTGAAGTCAAGTTTGATACAGGATTACGAGGTGCCTTTATCACTCAGGCAATCCCCCAACTGCACTAATTATTACTAATTATCACTAATTGTGACTAATTATTACTAATTATTACAAATTATTACCAATTATAACTAATTATAACCTATTAAAACTAATTATAAATAATTATTAACAAATAATTCTATTTGTTACTAATTATCACTAATTATTAGTAATTATTTTTAATTATCACTAATTATCATTAATTATCACTAATTATGACTAATTATTACTAATTATCCCTAACTATTGCTAATTATAACTAATTACCACTAATTTCCACAAATTATTACTAATTGTTACTAATTATCACTAATTATCACTAACTATTACCAATTTCTACTAATTATGACTAATTATGACTAATTATTTCTAATTATTACAAATTGTTACGAAATATAACTGACTCTTACTAACTATCACTAACTATAACAAATTATCACTGATTATCACTAATTATCACTAATTTTCACTCATTATCACTAATTATCACTAATTATCACTAATTATCACTAATTATCAGTAATTATCACTAATTATCACTAATTATTCCTAATTATTACTAATTGTTACTACTTACGACTAATTATTACTATTTATGACTAATTATTACTAATTATCACTAATTATGACTAATTATCTCTAATTGTCACTAGTTGTCACTAATTATGACTAATTAGCAATAATTATTACCAATTATCACTAATTATCACTAATTATCACTAATTATCTCTAATTATCACCAATTATCACTAATTTTCCCTAATTTTCTAAAATTATAACTAATTATCACTAATTATCACCAATTGTTACTAATTATGACTAATTATCACTAATTAGTAATAATTGTTACTAATTATTACTAATTACCACTAATTATAACTAATTATTACTAATTATCACGAATTCTTACTAATTATTACTAATTATCATGAATTATTACTAATTATAACTAATTATCATTAAATATGACTAATTATTTTTAATTATTACTAATTATTATTAATTACCACAAACCACCTAATATATATTACTAATTTTTGCTAATTATTACTAATTAATGATAATTATTACAAATTATCGTTAATTTTTATTAATTACCATTAATTGTTTTTTAATTACTACTAATTTTAGCTAATTATCTATGGGTTTTACAAAAATTAGTGCTAATTTTTACTAATTGTCGCTGATTTTTACTAATTACTGCTAATTTTTACTAATTTTCACTAATTATTACTAACTACCGTTAATTATTACTAATCATTGTTAATTATCAATAATTGTTTCTAATTTTTAATTGTTTATAACAGTTTTTTTCTAATTATGGTTAATTATTACAAATTACTATTAATTTTTACTGATTACTTCTAATTTTTAATATGTACATTGACGTATTGATATTGTTTACTAATTAATACTATTTTCCACTATATTTTATTAATTACAGTTAATTATTAATAATTAACTCTGATATTTATTAATTAGTGAAAAGTTTTACTAATTACTGGTAATTATTACCAATTACAACTAATTATTAATAATTATCGCTATTTATTACTAATTACGGCAAATTACAACTTATTATTACTAATTTTTATTAATTTATAACAATTTTTTTCTAATTAAAGCGAATTTTAAATAAGGATTTATATTTTTAAATAATTTTTACTAATTGCCACTAATTAATACTATTTGTCGCTTTTTTTACTCATTACCTGTAATTATTATTAATTACCACTAATTATAGCTATTTATTTCTAACTAAAAGTAATTACTGAAAATTAAAAATATTCACTTTTTAATTAAAAACATTACTACCAATTAAAACTAAATATTAATAATTTAAAATAACTAATGCTAAATATAAATTTTCACTTATAATTATAAATAATTTCTTATAATTATAAATAATTACTTATAATTGAATATAATTGCAACTACTTAATAATTAAAATCTTACTAAAAATAAAATAAAAATAAATAAATATTTAAAACATTAAATAAATACCTTAAAAATGAAGGTTTTATGCCCTGGAAACATCAAAATTTCCTTCCCTGTAAAAATTTATACTTCTACTTGAAGGACGTAAAAACTGAGGAATGGAGAGGTGAATTGGTGAATGGAGAGAGAAAATTTGGAGTGGGGTTTTTATAGGTTAGATTAGTAGTGACAAGAAAATTTGCGATGGCACCCCCATCGAAAATAGTTCCAATAATAAATGATTGAGGCAGCGGTTAAAAAACTATTTGTGATGTGTCACGTCACAAATACTCAATTGATAACAGTGTTTTGCAACAAGTTAATGATCCCATTGCAAGTACCTTTACATGATCAATGGTATTTTCATTTGGACTTGGTTCCCTTTGCAAATTCTCAATCCTGTGTTTTGGGGGGAAGACGTGCCAATAATATTTGCAATAGGTTTTTTACCCATCGCAAATACATGTTTATTTACCATTATTTGCGACGAGATTAGAAATTTATCGCAAATAGTTTCTTCCAAAGGACTATTTGTGACGGGCGCAGGGTCCATCGCAAAGAGTCATTTCTTCCACAGTGAATGTATGCTGGTTGTACTAAATATAAAAAATTATTAGTCATACAAAATAAATATAATTTAAAAGCTGGCAATGAATGGAGGGACACCGGTTTTACAAACTATTCACTCTCTTGAATGATATGATCCCAAAAGATAATGAGCTTCCTAGCCAAACAAATGATGCTAAAAAAATTCAATGTTAAATGGGTATAATCTCTAAAAAATTAAATTTATGTCCCAATGATTGTATACAGTTTTGTAAGGACCATAAATCACTTATGGAATACCCAATGTATGGTGTTTCTCGATACAAGAAAGTTGAATTTGGTCCAACAAAAGTTGTATGGTACTTTTCAATCATTCTGAGGTTTAGACGCCTATATGGATGTGAGGAGACTACAAGACAATTGAAATGGCACGTAGACACATGAAATGAAGATGGAAAACATTGTCACCAGATAGACTCTCCTCAATGGAAGAGAATTGATCACAAGTATCCTGAATCTAGAAATGAGCTGAGAAAACTTTCTCGGGTACTATCTACTGATGGAGTGAATCCTTTTGGTTTTTAAAGCATCGCTAACAGTACATGGTAGATTATGATGGTAAATTATAACATGTCACTCTGGTTATTCATGAAATGAAAATACATTATGTTATTTATGCTTATATCAGGACAAAAACAACATGGTAATGATATTGATGTTTATTTGGATCCATTTATTGAATATTTGAAATTATTGTGGGATTTAGGTTTTATGTTGTATGATTGTTACAGAAATGAATATTTCACTTTGAGATTCATGTTTTAAGGGATGATAAGTGACTTTCCTGCTTATAAGAATTTTTCAGGGTATGGAATTAAAGTAACTCAAGGGTGTCCCATTTGTGAATAAGCTACACATTCATATAGATTGAAACATTAATCGAAGATCGTGTTTCTAAGACATCCCAGATTTATACCCCAGCAACATAAGTACCAATATTAGATGACATCATTCTATGGGAGTTCAAAATAACGTATAACGTTTTCTCCAACAATAGGTGATAAACTGTTTGAAAAAGTAAATTATATAGACATTTATTTTGGTAAACCAATTTGAAAAAACCTTTCAAAAAACTATTGGAAAAGAGATTGGTTTTTTTTAATTACCATACTGAAATTGTCTCTATGTCAAACATTTTCTTGATGTTATGAATATTGAAAAAATTTATTTGATAGTTTCACTAGCATGTTACTAAATACACCAGAAAAAACAAAGGATGGAATTAAGGATAGGTAAGACGTGATTTGACATGGGAATATGAGAAGAGTTGGTTCAATTAAAGGGTGAAAAATGGATTTCTCTTCCTCCAACTGCTTACACTCCTTCCAGGAAATAGAGATTTTAGTTTTACAACTTCTTGAATAATGTAAAGGATCTAGAGGGGTATTCATCGAATATTAAGAATATCATGTCAATGGTTGGTCTAATGTTAAAGGGTCTGCAATCATATGAATGTCATGTTTTGATGCAAGATATAATTTTTATTGATTTCCATTGAATTTTTCCCAAGGATTTATACCATACATTATCCAAGATTTATTTATTTTTCAAATCTATTTGCAACAATGTTATAGACCAGAAAAAATTTCCAACTATAGAAAAGGAAATTTTTGTCACATTATGTGAATTCGAAATGTTTTTCCCACCTGTATTCTATGATATGATGGTTCACTTGATGGTTCACTTAGTGAGAGAGATTTGGCTGTGTGGTTATATACATTATAGATGGATATACACCATTGACTTATACATGAATAGTTTGAAAACTTTTGTCAAAAATTTAATTCCCCTAGAGGGTTGTATTACGGAGAAAAATATTATGGTGGAAGCTATTAAATTTGGTATTGTCTACCTGTACGATGTGGAAATCATTATTCTACCAAAATCTAATCACGCTAGGTGGTGTGTGGGTGAAGGAATTTCTAGATTTTATAGTCACTATTAAATATTGGGATCATTCCCATCCTTATGTCTTTCATAGTAGTTTTGAGATTCCCCCATATGTTGAAACTCAAAAATAAATTCATAGGCATTTGAATCCACCAAGGGATGAATGATGGATATAAAATAAAAATAATAAATAGTTTATAGGATGGTTTCAAGGCCATATTTCTAAGGATTCAGATGAAAATTTGAATTAAATTTTGATATGACTTTGATGGATAGATAGAGGACCAAGTGTTCATGTATTATCTTATAAGGGTTATACGTTCCATATAAATTAACATGATGAAGGCATTACCATGAAAAATTACAGAGTTACAATTTTTTCGAAAGTGATGCAAGTATATGGTACCAAGGAAATAAATCCAATTTATTCAAATATGTCATACTTTGGAATCTTCAAAAATATATGGGGTTACATTATTCAAAATTTAAAGTGCTTATTTTTCAATTCAATAGTATTAATAGAAAGGGTGTTGTAAAAATAGATGAATTGGGATTCCTAAAAGTGGATTTTAGTAAATAAGGGTTAAAATAAAAACCATTTATAATTAAATCAAATACAATATAAGTATTTTTATTCCAGATCTTATAAACCAAAAATGGTTAATTGATCTATTATCGACCAAAACCACTGAAGGGTGGGATGAAAATTCGACAGAGGATGACCCTTTCATTGGTACATCACAATCATTTTACAGTGGTACCAATGTAGAGGAGGTCTTGTATTCCATAGAAGACCACAATGAAGGGGTGTGGATGCTCTATATAGGGGTAAAATATATTCATCCTTTAAAAAGAGAGTTAAATAATAAGTTTATATATATATATATTAATAAACATTGTAAGGCATTAGGTTATTATCTTTTAAATACTAAATTTACATACTCTAAATTAAATATTGAACCACTGTTGTAGATAATGACTTCTTCACGTATTGATACTCCCAATCATGAGTAACAATAAGTTTCTCAACCTATTTCACTCCTTGTGTAGAAGAACAAAGACCTTATGTATATATTGTTACTACTAATCCATATAAACAACATATTGATTATGCTGAACCTAAGGAATTTGTAGATGGTTAAGAACAAATGTAACTAAAAGAACAGGAGCATTATAGCATGACAATGTTTTCAAAAATTATTAAGGAAAAATTTGAAGGCATCAAATTGAAGGCCGGATAGAATCTGTGAAACCATCCTACTAACCCCAACATGGCCATGTTCAGTATTTTCATAGGGCTCGCCAATCAGAAGTGTGTGATGATTGATGTAACTTCATGGAATTATGTTGTGCCCAAGCTTAAGACACTAACGTAGGAATAAATTGGTGAAACATTATCATATCATTTCATTATTTTACGATAAAATAAAATAATAAAAAATTGACTTACTCTTCATTTTCTCTTATAGGTTGCATTTATAGTAGATGATTACAGTAAAAAAAAATTAATTCTTACTGTAAATTCTCATAGAATTTTTTTGCACAATTCTAATGAACTTTAAACTCAAATATTTTGATGGAAAAATAAAATTATAGAAACAACATATGTATACACACCCGATAAGCTAATAATTGTGGGATGTATTTACTGAACATCATGATCAGATATCATTTTAGGTACATTGTGGCTAGCAATAAATTATTTGAAAATAAATGTATTAATCACATTAATTAATAATTCATAATTTATGAAACAACAAATGAGTGCTGAAAATAAATAATGGGAAGAAAAACCAATGTACCCCAATTAGAAAGAAAGGATGGGGTATGATTCACCTGAAAACAATTGCTGCATATTTCACATCCACTATAATACTTCTATGTGACATGAAACAACAACATAATTATGTTCTTCTGTTATATATTGATTGATGAATCTAAATCCAATGACACTTCCATCCCATGTCATGTGTTGTGGAAAGAGGTACATGTAAATAAATATGTGATACTAATAGATGAAAATAGACAAGAAGTGTATGAAACATGTGTAATTATGACATAATAATTTTTTCTATTAAAATTATTTAACAAAACAATGAATAAATATTTTTCTATACTTTCTATCTGGATTATACATAGGAATCATCAACAACTATACTAGATGAACACCTAAAATTTGTGGCCTTAAAGGAGCCTAACCTGTATGATCACGTCAGAGGTGTGCGTTTTTGGTGACACTCTGAACATATTTTGAGAAAATAAAATAATAGGGGGATAAATATAAAAATGAAAGAGTTGAAAGAAAAATTATATTCCCTTGAAGAAAAATTTAATTAGATGTTTGAGTAGCTAGAAAATTTTATGGGAGGAAGAAAAGAGAAGAAACATATAAAGTAAAACCACTACATTGAGATCCCACCCCACCCTCTACTAGATTTTAAGTGATCAATTCCCCTCAAATAGTTTTCTTAGATGTGGTAATAAATATTTTCATAATTGTTTCAATGAAATGTCAATCAGACAGATACTAATACCTTTTTTATTGACATTATACAGGGTGAAAATTATTATGTTTTATAATTATCAACACCCACACAACTCCTTATTATGAGTGATATGATGTTCAATATCTAGGAAGACACTATACACAATAGACAGCATCAAACAGTTCATGTGAGAGTGGGGATTTTCGTAGCTCATGAGTTGGGTTCTGAGATACCTCTTCCAGTTGATGACACAAATATTCATATGACCAAGAAAATTATTGGGACATTTATTGAATGTCCTTCAAATGTTGTAATAATCTATTTTGACAAATATTTAGTCATATTCAATTTATTATTCATGATAAACCTTTAATAATTAATAAAAAAGGGTCCAAACTAATTAATCTTTTTACAGATAGACAAAGGAAAGGGTTGAAATGAATATTTGAATAAAAACCATCTAAAGAATCAAACAAATTACTGAAAATATATTCAAAAAGTAACTTTACCCAGACTTTTCAATATCCACATTTACATTCATTGAAGGTTCATACAGACACAAATTTACAATGTGGTGGTAATCACATAGTTTATTATGAAGAAAAAAATGTACAGATAGGACGTTACATACTTAATTTCTCATGAGAATTTAAGTGAAATCATAAAGTATGAATGGATATGAGTCTTAATTGTAAATGTATTCATGAGTTGTATTTGCATTATTTGGTTTCCATTAGCTGATCTAATGTGTTAATTATGACTAAATACAATTCATATTTTTTGTACGTGTATATATGAATAAAAATTTAATGTATTACCCTATAAACATAAATATAAACTCATTAGTCCTCAAATCACTTATAGAATCCAAATAAAAATGGATTCAGTTCAGATTGATGCAATAGTGGAACACCTGGCCAAATCATTTAAAAAAAGACTTACAGATAACAGACTCTTCTTAATACGAATGATGCATGGGTAATACTCATCAATTTAATTATATAAAATATATTTTTATTCCTTTTATTAAATATTCATATTTGTTTTTTAAGAAACATTGGGTACTCATTGCGTTCAATTTGGATACTCTAAATATTTATTTTCTGGATTCACTCCATGGATACCAAACAAACACACCACACATGTTGAAATTTTTCCATTTACAATACACTACATTTAACATTTTAGAATTAAACATAAATTTATATACTTTATATTATGTTTTAATGAGAATTATGTTATGGTAGGGTGGTATTTAAATATTGTGGGATTCATGGAATGAGGAAAATCCTTGCACACAAGGAGCCTGTCGACTTCTACAGGTGGATAAGTATCATGGTATATATAATAAGATTTCACTATCAAAACACATATCAAAACAAACCACATATTTCTCTCAAAATTTCTGCAATTCTGAAACAAAAAATGGAAAATATTATGGTTATTATGTTTTTAAATTTAAGAGAGATGTCATATTCCATTTACAAACTATCATCCCCAAAGAGGTATTTTAAAAGATAATTAATCTTTCATTTAAAATATTTATTATTCTTTTGTGTATTTATATTTCTCTAGGAATACTAAAAATTTAAAAAATCCTCGTATTCATAAGATGAAATAGAATTGTTCAGTAATAAATCGGAAGCATACCTTATGTAAGAATGTACAAATATATCATGAATACATGACTTACTACTTCTTATTTAGTTGATTTTCTCATCATTTTATCTACTTTTTTAGTTAATTTCTTTATCATTTCTACCTAATATTTATTTATCTAATGTTCACAAAGATCATAAGGAAATGAATTTATCAACAAGAATTATTCACTCATGTATTATGTTCATGCACTCAATTTGATATAGAGTGTATCCAATAAGACTCAAATTGTATGGTTTCTATTTAAAATTGATATTTTATTAATTTATTGTTTCATATTTGTGATTAATTTATTTCTTTATATTATTATTATCAAAATAATTGTTTTTCTATATAGGTTGGTTCTTGTTCTTGGGTTGGGGTGGTTTGTTCAAAGCTATTTCTACTCATTAGAGATTTGACTTCGATATTGCAACTGAAATAATGACAAAAATGAAATGTATCCATAATGTATACAACCATTATGAAAAGTATAATTAGTACTACTTATTTAATTAATCAGGTCATCATTTCATCTATTATTTTTATGTTAATTTTCTTATTTTTTTATTTAATAATTATTTAGTTTTTTTTCACAGATTATTGGGGAAGTCATATTTTTCTTTCAACATTCAACATCAGTCCAAAAAATAAATAATGTGTTCCTTTATGATGAAAGAGGAAACCCTATTTTTCCTAAAATGTGAAATGTTTTAGGGAGAATGGGGTTTTTATTCCACCATAATGGAAAAAAGTTCACTCATTTTAGGCTTTTTACAGAATATTGAAAGAAAAAACCCCATCACATACTCAATCATCCACACAATATTTCGATAAATAGTGTGGTTGTTATGAATCAGGCAGTATATTTTTAGTTTATAATTTAAATTTTAGTTCAAAACAAACATCACATTATCAAAACTGAGAAAGAACATTAAGATTGTTTTGATAATTTAATACATCAATATATAAGTAATTTTTGATGTGTAGGAATTACTCTCCCCACAATCCGATGCACTGTGTGGATGGTATGACTCCAAGTATGTATTTTAATTTAAAATTGACATTATTTTTAGTTAAAAACAAGTGAAATAATTAAAACCAATCGAAAACATTCACATTGTTTTTATTAGTTTTGAAAAATATTCTTAAGTCTTATTTGAGGTGTAGTAATCAACCGTACCTCAATAAAACAAGGAATGTGACATATATGGTTCTAAGTGGGTTGCTTTATTTATAATTTATATTAAATTTAGTAAAACAAAGTGACAAAATCAAAACCAAGAAAACACATTTATATTTTTTTTATAATTTAGGACAATGATCCATAATTAATTTTTGACGTGTAGGAATCAACTGTACATCAATCCAATGCATTGTGTGATAGGTATAACTCCATGTGTAACTTTATATTTAAAATTGAAAATAATTTTAGTAAAAAGAATAATTAACCTACTAAAATCCAATCAAACACATTCGTGTTGTTTCGATAATTTAGAAAAATGATCCATAAGTCATCGGTGATGTGTAAGAATCAATTGCACCTTAACATGATGAATAGTGTGGCTGGTATAGCTCTAAGTGAATATTTTTATTTGAAATTGATAGCTTATTAATGTATTCATTCATATTTATGTTTGATTTATTTATTTATTTTATTACTAACAAAATATTTGTTTTCTGATATAGGTAGATTCTTTTTGTCGGGTTGGGAAGATTGTTTTGGAAACTAATACCCTGGTCGGGCCTTTTTTTAGAGGATATTTTGGGTCCCAAAGATGATGAAACATTTATTTTTTAAAAACAATTTCATAGTAATTTTAAATGTAATTATAAAAAAAACATTTTTTTCAATGTATATACTGGTGTTTTTTATTCATGTTGTATAATTTATTTCAATTAAATTATATATTTTCATACATGTGTATTTTCATACATGTTGTAGGTATATTTGTTGCAGTGTGATATTATTCAAAAACCACACTACAGTAGATAGGTTTTTTATTAGTGCTAATCAATGTTCTATTAAAGGGGGTCCCTTTAACATCAATGAGTTCAATGAGCTTTTTTAGAGATTTTAAATCTCTTTCTACATGATGTTAAAGGGATAATATATTGTATAGTCTGTTTATGATTTATTTGCTAGTTTTTATTCTATCCTGATTCATTTATTTTGTTCTGGATCAATTACCATTTTATTTATTATAAATTTTTATATCATCTAGAAAATATTACAATACCTTATTTCCTAGTGACAGCAGCTCCAAGTATTTTCAAATCCTCTTCTTGTGATTTTTATATGACGATAATTTTTCCTCAAAGAAAAAAAATCATGAATGTGCTTACAGATCATTATGCGTCTAATAGTATTCCAATCTTGGATATCCCATGTTCTTGAAGGTGATTATGGTGGTTGGTGTAAGGCAACAGTGACTGAAATTTTTTTGTGGCGGTGGGTAATTTTGATGTTGGGTAAGGAAATAGGGGATGCTGACAGTGGGTGTGGGAGTTGTCATTGGGTTACCAATGGTGGGTGATTTGATCTCTTCTGATACCTCTAGGTGTGAGTGGTATCAAAAGAGATAATGGTGTCTAATGAACCTATCGATGGATCATCTGATTATAGAAACAAATAAATAACAATGTTAAAAAAATAGTAGAATTAAAAATATTAAATCATCAGGATCATGTTCAATTAAATAAATAAGTAATTAATTAAATGAAACTCAAATTAAAATTTTATTTGATAGAAATTTAAATCTTCTAAAACATTTAATTAAATTTAACAAACATATTACTAAAAATTAATCATAATATTTAATAAAAAATAACTAAACTTATAAATAAGATCAATTAAACTATTGAGAACACGATTTATAAATTGAAATAAAGAATTGAATTAAGAGGGCTAAAAATTATAATGGATAATAAATTAATTATTTAAAATTGTAAAATTGTGTCAAAATATGATGAAAATAAAAAATAAAGGATTTAACAATTAAATTAAATATTATGTTTTATTAAATTAAAATATAACGAATAATTTCATAAATAATATAAACAAACAAAAATAAAATTAATATATCACATTGAATTAAGACATTATATGTAATTAGAAAAAATAATATAGAGAAAAATAAGTAAAAAAAATTCAATGAATTTTAAAACTAAAAATAAAAAAGTTAACATAAAAATGATTAACTAATAAATTAAGCTATAGAATTACCCAGGTGAAAAATATAAACAAATAAAGATAAAATAATTAATTAAATAATCAAAAATTTAAATAAAAGATGTGAAAAAACCAATCAATTAAAGGCCACATCACAAAGATATAAAAAAACAATTTTTTAAATTGTTAAAAGAGAAAAACATGTCTAATGCTTTTCTTTTTTATTTTGGACAACCTGAAAATTATAGAAATGTTCATAATCAAAGTAACCCTCAATTTTGTGGTGTTAATAATTTTTTATTTTATGAAATTTATCAAAATTAAATGATGTGATTTCTCTAGATCATAAATAGATATGTATTCCAAAGTCTATGGTTACAAAACATTCTGGGAACCAAGAGAATATGGGTACAAAAACAATTTTTTTTATTTCATTGTGGTGAAACATGACATATTAATGCCAATGAAAATTGTTATATATACAATGGATTATCAATTCATATGAGTGGATTGTTTTGAAACATTAATTATTTATCCAAAACTGAAGAAGACTATTTCAAATTTCATGATAGAGATAAGGCTAAAATTATCAGAGTTGGATTAGTTGGAAATGAGGGGATTTATCACATTTATTGATGAGAGAGAAAACTTTTGATAGAGAGATTTATCTCAACATTTATTTGGGATTTATCCAAAAATTAAATGGGATTTAATTCTTAATATTAATGGATGTAAAAGGTATGTTGACTGAATTAGTTAATTATTATGGACTTAGTGTGTATATAAGAAGATATGATAACATATTTTGAAGGAGTATCTAAATGATGTTTCTAACAAGAGAGAATTGGGAAGGTGTGCTAGCTTGATTTAGCTGACAATATAGGATCGAGAAGGGGTTGTCGCATTTGTGGTGGATCATGTGACACGATGACAATGATGATAAAATTAACTTATAGGATGGGGGAGGTACTTGTAAATATGTTAAATATGTTATCCACTAAGAGTGGAAAAGGGGGTTATGATGTTGGTGGTAGTTGTGTGGCGTGTCGACGTTTAATAGGTGTGAAGCAGTAGTGACACAATCGATGATTTAGTAAATGTATTTGATGTTTTTATAATTGAGAAGATTAGGTGTTGTGTCCCAATTAATTATCATAAGTACATCATGATGGTGAGATCATTATAGAAATAAATACTTTGGGTTTCATAAGATGGTTTGAAACTGATTCATATTTGGATGAAGATCTTCGAGGCAGTGACATTTCATCGACAGAACGGTGAAATTTTGTCAAAGATTGATCTTTCAATACATGGTGTTAAAAGGATATTTTTTAGAGATGATACAGGCGTATCAGGATGTGGTTTTCATG
This sequence comes from Viscum album, assembly GCA_963277665.1. Classification (NCBI taxonomy): domain Eukaryota; kingdom Viridiplantae; phylum Streptophyta; class Magnoliopsida; order Santalales; family Viscaceae; genus Viscum; species Viscum album. The sequence goes on from OY728143.1 coordinate 1,323,718,180, forward strand.
CATGTTTTTTCTACATCGTCATTGACATTCATGTTTGGAAATTCCTTGAATTCTTTGTATTCTCTGATTCATATTGGATATTTTTCAGAATTTCCCCAAAGTTTTATAATTCCCCATATGGGGGGGTTTTCCACATTAAAAAATCCAATGATATGAATTATTTATTCTTCTTATATCGCATCCATGTTTTTCCGAGTTTCTAACAAAAATATTAGCATGAATATTTCATCCCAAAATTGGCATTCTCCCCAAAAAGTTTAATTAGAGGGAGGTTCGTGCTTGGAATTTATCATGATAGTTAGGGAAGTTTCATATAGGATAATAAATTCATGCATGAATTAGAATAATATTTGGAAATCAATGCAGGTTGAGAGAGGTTATGTTCTAGCTTCTTGAGTAATTTTAAGTAGGGGTAACAAGTTGTTTCTATTGGTACTTTAGATTGGGTGGAGATGAAGATTATGGGGATACATATATTTATTTATTTACTATTTATGAATTTGATTTTTAATATATGCATATGTGATGAATATTTTGGGGTTTGTTTTTTTTGCATGAAAGATGATATTTTTTGTCAGAAGTGAAAAAAGACGTCGTCATATTTTCTATAGATGATAATTATTGGTGTGATATCGACCTATTTTCTTTCTAGAGAGGTTTGTTGTATGTTTCCATTAATTGATGTGATGAAGGGATATTATTTGGATTCATCAAAATTAATTTTTAGTGAGAGAATTATTAATGGTGAGATTTATCTCAACACTAGTTGGGGATTTTCTCCAAACATTAAAAGAGAGTTAATTCTCAATATTAATTGATGGAAAGGGGATGTTGACTCCATTAATTGTTGATTATGGAATAGGTGTCTATATTATAGGATGTGGTAACATATTTTTATAGACATTCTGCAAGATATATCCAGAAATATAGAATATGGATGGTGTTCCCCCATGATGTAGATGACAAGAGATAATTGAGAAGGGGTTGTCGCATTTGTGGTGCCTTGTGTGACTCTATGAAGATGAAACAATTATCTTGTACATGTGGATAGTTTATTTGAAATATGTTCAATATGTCATCCAAAAATATTATTAAGGGGGATGTTGTATTGGTGGTATCATGTGTGGTGTGTCAGTGTTTAATAGGTGTGATGTAGCAGTGGCACAATCGAGGATGAGGGCCATGTATCAAAATTTCTCATGATAGCACGGATCTGGTGGCATGTCCTGGTTAATGATCATCGGTACATCACGATGGTGAGATAATGAGAGACTGAAAATCCTTCGTGTGTCGTAAGATGGTGTGAGTCATACACATGTTTGGATTATGATCTCTGAGGTAGTGACGTTTCGTCGACAGATGGGTGACGTTTTGTCACAAATTTATATTTTAATACATGGGGTTGGAAAGATATTTTTTAGAGAAGAAATAGGCATATCAGAGTCTGGTTTTTACATAGTTTTTTTCTACACCTTAATTAAAATTCAAGTTTGGGTATTACATATATTCTTAGTATTCTTTGATTCATAGTGTATATTGTTTTTGGAATTTCCATGGGGTTTTTTAACCCCCCACATGGGAGGGTTTTTTCATGTTAAAAAAATATTGCATGATAATTTATTTATTCTACTTATATCACTTTCATACTTCATCTGGTTTCTCTCAATATTTTGGAAATAAATTTGTAGCTCCGAATCAGGATTCTCCCAAACAAGAAATCCAATATCAGTTCTCATCAACAAAATTCGTTGTGTGGAAGGATTTAAATACATCCTAATATGTATTTATCAACTTTTTAATGAAGGTTACACTGTATGTTTTTTAAGATATTATATTTTTAAATATAAACTTATAAATATTAAGGAACCTATAATTGTGAATTTCTATACTTTAGATCCTAATTCTTTTTATAGATAAAATTTGTTTAATGACCCGAATGTTTTAATAATATTATGTTTTTTGAAAATTTAGGTTTTACTGTATCACATTAATTAAAACAATTTAAGTATAAATTGAACTAAAATTTTTTGATAGTAATATGACTATTGGTCAATTATGACCAAAGAAAAATATGACCATCGAAAACAATAATAATTTTAACGTTATAATTATTGTTTAAAAAAAGAAATGACAATGAAAAAATTAATTCAAGAAGAAGAGCTGATGTCCTCTACCAATATAATTATTCTATATGAATCTACTTACATAGATCTCAAGAGGGAGGTAGCGTTACTGGGATTCACTCTGGACCAAGCCCAAACTGAGCTTCAACATATTAAGCCTAAATGAAATCACCTACGAGATAATTTCAAGTTGGTGGAAATCACCACTCGAGTGATGTTATCTGAGTCTCCCCAAGAGTCTATGACTATCTCGCACCTTACCATTAGGTCACATTTAGGTGTTATAAGTGGTTAGGTAACAAGGTATTATTTACTTATTGTTTAATAACTTTTTATAAATAAAATTCTTATTCCATCAATTCTATTCTAAGAATACTCTTTCTAAAAAATATGATAAATACGATAAATTTATTTTTAGGGCAAAAATAGTGCTTTTCATAAGTATATAAATTATAATATTAAGCTGATTATTTATTGAAAAATTTATTATAATTAAATATTCATTTTTAATTATAATTAATATTATATCTATTCTTTATTGTTTTCCTCTATAAATGATTAAGTAATCGATTTGATAATAATTGTACTTTTATACGATAAAACCGATATTATATTTTTGATTTCAATTAAAGAATTTAATTTTTTTGAATTAATGAATTATTGGAATAAATAATATTTTTAAAAAATATTATTATTAAATAATTTATATAGATAAATGATCGTATAATTTTATGAAGTCAAATTTAATTTTTATTACGGTTCGAAATCTATTATTATCAAAACCTTTTTTAATAAATCTCAAATTTATTATAAAAGTTAAAATTCGCATATAATTAGAAAATTATTTAGATATAATGAATATTATTTTTAGAATCAGGATGTTGAAATTATCCAATAGTTATGTTTTCATAATTTTTTGATACAGTCGAATATTTGGGTAAAAATTAAATACCATATAAATATATTGTGTGTTTTTCGACATCATAATACACCAATAGTAATGTAATATATATTAAAAAAGGTATATTAGAAAAAACAAATGTTTCAACTTTATAATAACTTGATTTTAGCTTTTTTTATTTATTTTATAAATCCTTGGTGAATCCTTCAAATTATATAAAACATTTTTTGATATTAAAATCATTTCATTTAAAGTGTGACTCAAATATACAAAATAAGGGGATATATTTTAATTTATTAAGACATTAGCATATAAAATAATGTATAAAACTTCCTCTATCCATATACCATTGGAAAAACTCATTTAATTATATGTGGTTTTGAATATCTTAGTGTGTACTGTTCAAAACTCAAATAATAAAGAATTCCTCCACCTTTCCTCTATAAAACCACCCAAGCTCCCATTTCTCTTCACTAGAAATTCTTAAAGCTAGTACAGACTCTTCTCTATACTACGTAGAGTCCTCCCCAATCTCCCCAATCTCCCAAGATGCATATTTTATGGCTTTGTGGTCACACATCCTTGTAAGGGATCTCCATCTCTCATTTTTCTTCAAGCACCTCTTTTATTTCATGCCTTTTAATTTACAATTTCAAGATATTTTTATATATAAATATTTAATATTAGTTTTATTAAAACATTAAGGGATCTTCCATTCACTCCCATTAATCCCCCTATTATCCATTAATCCTACCTATTACTATGCCGAAATTCTGTAAGGGATCTTTCACTCTCATCTTTTATCAAGCACTCCTTTTGTGATATGCCTTTTAATTTCAATTTTCATATGTTGTGATGTGTTCATAAATACTACCCTTATTGTAAATTTTTATTTATAAATAATTATATCTTCATTCCAATCTCATTAATCCATCCATGATTTTTTATATACACTTTTTACCATGCCAAAAGTTTATTAGGTATTCCCACCTTCCTCTCCTTCTTTCAATTCCTGAAACGTGTTTGAAATTATTATTTTTAATTTCAATTGGTTATATTTTAATTATTTTTTAATAATATATCTAATTTCAATTTTATATTATTCCAATGAGTGATCATTTATCCTCCCCCATTTGGACCCTTACCTAAGCAGTTACTATGTCGAAATTCCGTAAGGGATTTCTCTCTTCTCATTTACATTTAAGCACTTATTTTATATTAAGGTTCTTAAATTATATTTTTATGTATTGGGTTATGATTATTCCATGATACCGTTTATTTCCATTTTATGTATAAATGTTTATATATTCCTTTAACTTTACTCAACACCCCATGATTGTTTAAGTACACCTGTTACTGTGCCAAAATTCTACAAGGGTTCCTTCTTTTCTGAATATGTTTTGTCAAAGTTTCCTTATATAGTTACACCATTTTATTATAAATTAAAAAAATTTGGGTATTTTTTTGAACCTTCCCCATAATTACATTATAATTTTTGAATGATGATAGACCCCTTTCACTCTCATTAAACCCTCACATGTACACTCATTACCGTGACTAAATTTCGTAAGATTTAATCCATTTCTTCTCTTTATTCAAGATTCCTTAATATGATACACACTCTATTTACCAATTAATTATTTTGGGACATGTATTACTATTACCCTATTACATTATATTTCTTGTAAAAATGATTAGGGATCCCTTCTTCTCTCATCAAACCATTTTATAAATTTCCATATGACATCGTTATGCTTCCAAAATTGCAGTGTGATTTTCCATGCCAAAATAAATGTGTAGTGAATACCATAACCATTTCTCTATAAAGGTTACTCAACTTATTATCATATACCTATTTATTGGGGACATACATGTATGTATTCCAAATTCCTTGTTCGTGGAATGTATTATGATTTTTAATGACTCCATGTTATTTGATCTATGTGGAACACTTTTTTATGAAATGAAATGATTATGAAGGGAGTGACCTAATAGCACTCCAATGCATTGGGTAATGTTTAGTATCATGATAATCCATGTTAAATGAGGTTTTACTCATGCTACTTCAAGTTAAATGAGGTTTTAATCATGAAAATTCATGTTCAATGAGGGTTTACTAATGAAAATTCATGTGAAATGAGGGTTTACACATGCTAATCCATCTGCATTGTGACTTGGATCAGGATAATATCATGTTGTATGTTTTTAAAAAATTTCCATGTTATGAATATCATGCTATATAATTCCTTTATGTTCATGTTTCTTTTTCTCTCTATTCATATTCCTATTGACTAACATGTACTTTCTTTCTCATGTTGTTCCATTTTTATTCCCTTAGTGGGATTTATATATCACCCTTTTCTTATGAATGTCTTTAGGTTGTCCCAATCAATGCTAAGTATGAAGGAATGTTGTGGTCATGTAATATAATTTTTCAATAAAGATATTTATTTCATGTTTTATGTTGTTATGTAATCTTTATGCCCCAAAAAACAAGAACTATCAATCTTTTGAGTTATATTAAGTGAAATTAAATTTAATAAATCATATATAAATGTTTAATAATGATCAGGGATGTTATAGTTTGTATTATATGATAGGTTTAGTTATTTTTGTAATTAGGATTAGAAAACTCTATTGAAATCCTTAGGTATAAGACAACGTAAAAGAAAATAATCCCTAAATTTTGGTAAGTGTAGATTAAGTGGTTTATAATAAATACACCTCTCTATATTAAAATGAATAAGTAATAGTGGATCTAGAACATATTTATCTATTTCTAAAACCCAAAAGCATAGCTTTAAGATAGAATTGAACGGAAACTGGTGAAGAATAATTGGCCTTATTTAACTCTTGGGTTTACACTCTTGGGGGATATTCTTTAGTAAATTCATAAACTCAGTAAAAATATTTATTAAGGGAACAAAGAAATAAAATATCATCAGAATATATGTTATAAAATAGATCATGGAAAACCAATATTAAAATTTAGTGTATCACAAGTTAGGATATACTATTCATATACATGTTTATCGTTATATGTTCGATGTTATCTTTTTTACATTATAATTATCTATGTATTCAAAACCCCTAGTTATATTTTGTTTTTCTTAGTAAACAAATGGATTAAGGAAGATTATGAATAACTCTTCTCTCTCTTCCTGAAGAACTACTTAGAGATATTATCTTGAAGTCATACTTAGATGACTTTGAAACTTTCTCAAATATAAAAGTTGCATGAAAAAAACCATTATGAGGCATCCAATAACTCTATAATTTCACAATTATTTCCATGATCCAGTACCATTTATTTGATAATCTTATTCTCTCACCTTCCTTAACTTGCAAATCTTAGGAAGTAACATCAAGGACTTTTCACATTCTTATCTTAATTTCAAAATGACAAAGAACTAAATGATTTTCGATATGCTACAAAAAAAAGGAGATCTCCAAGCAGCCTATATGTATCAAATTATATATTTATATCTTTGTGGAAATACCAAAACTGATATACCAAAACCATATTTCAAAAGATTTGAAGATGAATCAGTAATGTATTTTTATAAAAAACAAGTTCAAGAATATATTTCAAAATTATATATAGAAATACCTTTTTAATGAATTATTGGTGATTACATAAATATAATCAAACATTATTTAGGTGTTTTTGAGTAATGGAAGTAGATGATTTTGAAAATATCCTGATGTACCATTGTGACACATGATGTCACGAACCATTCTTAGTCGCCATCAGAATAGACACCTGACCTGGTCTGTGGAAGGGCCTAAAGGGTGTTCAAAATCTCCATGGGATAGCCCAAGTGACTGAGTATAAATAACAAGTGAGTTAAAATGATTTACCCTAAATATACAAGAACAACATAACCAATAATAAAAAATAAACAAATATAGAAAACATAACCAAAGAATCCCTTAAATGGCTTCAAATTCAAGTTTACAAGTATTAAACAAAATCCAAAAAGAGATATACTAAAAAAGGGAACCAAAACCCAAGATCCAAAAACCACCATAAGAAAAGGGAGCATGCCACTCAAGCTATCTCCACAACATCTCCCAATAAGATAACTAGTATCCTGATCCACCTTTACCAAATATTTTACCCTTACCTATATCAGAATTAACCAAGTATTCTTACACACAAATGGGTAAGTAGGGTGTGAGCTATTTCCAAGTAGAGTGCCTACCGAAATAGATCCCATTCTATAAATACTATAATAAAAAATACTTTTTCGAGCTTATATAAAAGAAAATAAACCACCGAACAATTAAAAGGAAAGCAGTTTTAAAGGAACAACATTCAAAGAAACATGATTTCAAATGTAACACCTTTTTTCCTCTGAAGTATCTAAAGAGACACATTATATGACGATGATGAGTGAATAATGGTCAAAGAGGACCTAACATAGGAGAGGCCATATGGGTGTTAGATAGCTATAGGGACCCAAGAACCTCATGTCTTAGTGTAAGGTGGTATAATAACCACAAAAATTCATGTTCTCATGCATGAGACACTAGAGAGGAGAAGCATCCAATATTCTAGTGGTCCCTATTAATAAATATGTCTAGTTAGTGTTATCAACATAAATCCCGCTAAGTGAAACCTATCAATAGCCACTTTCAAATCACTGGCCTACAAGTCTTAGTCCCCCCTCATAGCTACCCAGTCTTCCCATTGAGTGATCACGCAATATTTACACAAAACACATGTCACCACATTTATATTTCACAATCCAAACAAGGCCTGAAACACACAAAAGTCTCCATTTGACACAAAAAAAACACTTTCAAAATTCATCGTACACCAAATACATTCACAAATATAGTTCACACCTGATACAAAATTTGTTAAAACATTCAATCAATTTATAAAACATTTCAAGTGCACACAATAGAGCCACAGAAAAATAATTTATCAATTTAGAATATAAAACCCATTTGAAAATAAACTACACAACACAACATTTTAAAACTAAATTTGCACCAAAAATATAACTTATAAAACATTCTAATAAACTCAATCAAGCCAAATAAATTCATCATGAAATGTTTAAGCATGGAACCACCTACTATTAATGGGAAACCCCTAAAATTTATTGTGAAACCCTCGCCACACCTCAATCACACAAGAGGAAGAAATATCAAACCCAAAATCAAGATATCATTCCATAAAATGTCAAGTATAAACCCTAAAATTTCAACTGTAGGTATGTAGAAGAAGAAAACCCAAAAAATAATGGAATAAACCCAAGATTTATGGAAGAAAAGAGCGGATATAACACTTACCCAATGATTTCAGAATAACCGCACCAAATACAGAACAAAAATTGAGTTCTAAGGGAGGTGGAATTAGGGATAGGGGTGCCTAGGGTGAGGGATCCCAATTAGGGTGCCAAAATGTGGGGGGAGGGTTAAACCTGAGAGGAGAGCAAAAAGAAGGAAATTTTAATGTGATGTAAGGTCCACATGGTTAGTCTGCATGGTTTGGGAAACTTTGAAGTAACCATGAATACCATTATATCTAAACAAAAAAAACTCATATGGTTACCTAATCCATAGATCATGGTCATTTGGAATCTATATGGTTGTTATTGTCTCCTACCACATGGTTTCCTAGGCTTGCGAATGGTTACTATTAACCGTGCCCAAACTGTGCACAGTGCGTTGTCCTTACAAAAACATTCATTTAGTTCCAAAATTTCAAAGGGAAACCCAATAAAAAGGATAAACCAAAATAAAATAGAAAAATACCTAAAAAGATATCAGATATTTCACAATTCTCCCCACCATGGATATATTCTGCCCTTAGAAATTCAACCTCAAACATGATTAGCAAACAAAAATGGGTACTCTTTCTCAACCCAAACATTCTATTTACGAAGTATCATGTGTATTTTTTCCATACTGCCAAATGACACAGACCAATAGAACAAATTTCCCACAACGCACATTCTCTTGAAATTACACTACCTCCACTATCAGTTCAAACACTTACAAGTTAGGCTCCAACTCCAATTCTTCCCAATTCAGCACATGAGATGAGTTTGGGTTGTACTTCTTCAGTTGGGAGACGTGATACATGTCATGAATCGATGTCAACTGATAGGGTAATGGTAGATAGTATACCACCTTTCAAATCTTCTAATGGATTTAAAAATTAGCAACATACCTCACCATCATCTTACCATACTTCCCCAAATGACGATGACCCAAATGAGGTGCCACATTCAAGAACACTTGGTTACCCACAGAAAATTCTAGATCCCAAAGCCTCTAATTGAAATAAGACATTTGGTGACTGTGATCTATCAACAACAACTACCTATTCATCTTGACATTCTCATATGTATCTTGTGAAAGGCTCGGTCCCAAAATTGAGGTATCACCTTCCTCATCCGAAAATAACAGAGCCCAACAAGGCTGAAAATAATGTGCCTTAAAGTTATCCATTTGTATAGAGGATTGGTAACTGTTTTAATAGGAAAATTCATCCAATCCCAAATGGCTATACCAAAAACCTCTGATGTCCAAAACACAAGTGTGGATCATGTATTCAAGGATATGATTCTCATTCTTCATTCGACTATCCGATTGAGGAAGGTATAAAATGCTCATTTTAATTTGTTACCCCAAATCTATCTGAAGACCCTCAAAAAACTAATAGGTGAAGCAGGGGTCCCTATAAAAAACAACATTATATGACACGCCATGAATCCTGAACATTTCCTAAACATATAATTATCCCAGCTCATCCAGCTTTTCCATATCAGTAATTTGAATGAAATTAGATGATTTTGTCAAGTGTTCAATAACTACCCAAATAGTGTTTCTTTCTTGAGGTGTACAAGGTAGGTTGATAATAAATTCCATGGAAACCCCATCGAACATGAAGTGAGGAATGGGTAATGGTTGAATCAAGCTAGAGGGACTTTGATGCTCTGATTTCACCTTCTGAAAATTATAACATCTTGATATGAAATCAGCTACATCTGGTCTCATACCGGGTCAGCAAAACTATCGATGAAAATCATAAAACTTATTGGTAGTACTAGGGTGGTTGGCCCACTGAGACTGATGGATATCCTTCTTCACTAACTTCCTTAGAGTTAACGGCACTATGAATCGTCCCTTGAATCACGTAATTACATCGAGAGACAATGACATGTTGGAGGACATCTCCCCACCATTAAGAAACAACATATAACACAAGAACATATTGTCACTAGTCTTCTTCTACTGTACCGGATCTAGTATATGTGGATCCAATAGAACACTTTTTAGAATATCACCTCCATTGTGATCCTTGGTCCCCACATGCATCTGGGTAAAAAGTCTCATCAGAGTACAATCATCACTAGACTTCCTCAGAACATGCACTGGCACTTTTCTTCTTAAGGCATTAGTTACCTCATTACCATTTCATGGGGTATATATGATATCAAATTCAAACCCTTACAGATATTCTATCCCATGACACTTCATCCAATTGAGATCCTTATGTGGGAGATTATAGGATATGATCTTATGATTAGAATATACTTCAAACTTCTCCCCAAAGAGATAGTGATGAAATGTTTTTAAAGAATGCATCACCACTACAAGTTCCAGGTCCTCAGTCAGGTAATTCTTCTCATGTGGTTAGATTTGGTGAGACCTATATGCCACCATGTGATAATCCTGCATAAGCACACACCCAACACCCATACCTGGTGTGTCACAATAAACCACATACCCCTTTCTAAACTTTGGAAGGATCAACACTGGTGTGGTAGTCATCTGCTGCATTAGCTTCTCAAAAGATGCATGACACTCTAGGCCCCAATCAAAATCCACCACTTTCTAGGTGGGTGTGGTCATAGGAGAATCTAAATTTGAGAAATACCAAATGAACCACCTATAATACCCATCCATGCCACGAAAACTCATAATCTCAAACAAATTCTTCAGTTGTTCCCACAACATAACCACACGATTCCTCTTAGGATCTACTCAAACCTCTTTCATTGAGATGAAATGGGCCAAAAAATCACATCCTTGATTCATAGAGTACACATTGAGATCTTATCAATAAGATTGTTATCCCGCAAGGTGCCCAGTACAACCCTCAAATGATACTCATTCTCCTCTTTTTATCTAGAGTAGACTATGATATCATCCATGAATACCAACATGAAGGAGTTGAGACCCAGGTGGAACACCCTATTCATGAGCACCATAAAGACCATGGTAGCATTTTTCAATCCTAAAGGCATGAAGAAATATTCAAAATGGTTGTACCTACATAGAAATTTTTTTAGGATATTCTCCTCCTTCGCCCTGACTCGTTGATTACCCGAATAAAAGTCGATATTTGAGAACCAATTTTCCCCTTTTATCTGGTCAAAAAATCATCAATCCAGGGGAAGGGGTGTTTTTTCTTGATGTTTACCTTGTTAAGCTTCTGGTAGTCAACACACAATTGGAAGGATTTGTTGGCCTTCTTCAAAAACAAAACGGGAGTGGCCTAAGGAGAGACACTTGGGAAACAGAACACTTTGGATCCCAAATTGTCCAGTTTTATCTTTAATTCCTTCAACATAGTGGGGACTGTGTGATATGAGTGAAGAAATATCAACTGTGTTCCAGATGCCAAATCAATTTCAAACACCACATCCTGCTCTGGGGGTAACCATGAAAATTCATCTGGGAATACCTTTGAGAACTCATTCACTACATGTGGTAACCCATCCCTATAATCACAATAGTATTCCTCTAGTATGAGCGGAGATTAATGAAAAGCGAGACTACCCAACACTAGGAGTGGAGGTACAGCACGACCTGACCAAGGATCACATTCACTATGGAAAACCGAGGAGCTTCCATGAAGTGCTGGGAAACTAACTCACTACCGATACCAATCAATGTGCTCTTGAAAATTTACCATTTAGTCCATGCCAAGGATTACATAAATGAATTCCATCTCTAAGACCAAGAAATACCATTCCATCATTACCCTTGACACGAATATCACACATGACGGGCACCTAAGATCTCGCTCCTTCCTCTTAACCAACGGTGACACCAACTCCATCACAAAATATGAAAAATCGGTTGGAAATTTCCGTAGGTTCAAAAGATAGTTCAATATCAAATACAAAGATTCACTAGTATATAGATTAATTTTCATTAAAGGTGGTGCAATCAAAATGGTACCTCAAATATTCAACATCCCTACATCCTAGCCCATCGGTGCTTTCTCTACAACATGTAGGTGACTAGTATCAATCTGGACCAAACCACGACCACTGTCATGTGGCTCTACACTAAGATGAATCTATTTATAAGAAGACCTAGTTCTTCCAACTCGACCTATAAACTAAGAACCCATAATCTGGGACAGTTCTGAATGATCTGTAGTTCCCTTAGAATCCACTGACCCTACACCTCCCTAATAAGAGCATGTGTCTCTATAGAATAACGTAAAGGGTCCCAAAAGTCCACACCATGAAATTTGATTCAACCACTTTATCATAAGTCTTCAATTTAAAAAAGAATACATGAGAATAGATCTCTGTTTGGATGCCTTTCTCTAACCATTGAGCCTTCATTTTCTCATTAGAAACTATATAGGAAGCATACCATACCATATCAGTAAAACAGTGGGCATACTCCATCACCATTAGGTCCCCCTGGAAAAGGTACATGGAATCTAAATATGTAGAGTATACTAGGACATCAGGAAATTATTTATCATTGAATACCACCATGATGTCCTTCCAGGTCATTTTCTCATATCTACTACCCTGAAACACTGAGTCCCACTACCTCTGACTAGGACCCTCCGGCAGAATGGAAGCACACTTCACCCTAACCTCTTCAAGGGTGTCTAGGAACTTGAACATGCTCTCAATATTCTTGATCCATTACATCACTTCTTGAGGTTCTGAGCTACCTTAGAAAATAGAAGTCTTATTCTTCATGAACTCGTAGGAATTATCCTTTCATGGGACAGGATCAGCTTCCCTGACTGGAGAAAGAGAACAACCCACTCCCTATCCCAAATCCTAAATAGTTCAAACTACAACCTCTACCAACCTCTATTCAAGTGGAAAGAGATAACTCTCTATGTCTCCTTCCCTAAGTTGTGGGAGAACATTCTAGGAAGGTATGCTACTACAAGAAAAAATATTCACATCATAAAATCATTAATATATCAAGTATGAGAAAATTATAGCAATATAACAAGACAATAGAAAGTCCAAACAATTTACCCCCATCCAGTTTCTACATATAGTTTGCAACCTACACATCCCACCTAGAGGATAATCGAACCCAACATCCCATCAAGACTCTAGGTTTTACACGAGGTGTGCTGGCTATGCACTCTACTCGCAATCAGAACTTCGAGCCATGATAGTCCAAGCTCATTTATATCCAGACTCATCCCAAATAACATGAACAAAGAGCTATAACCTCCCTCATATTATATTGTCTCATGAATATTGTCGGGTCGTCATTTGACCTGGCACCCGACCTGGTCTGCAGACAACCTCGAAGGGCATTCCCGATCCCCGCTGGCTGGAACAAGTGCTCAGGTATCAATATCAAGCTGGTGGGAATGATTTCACACTAATATAGAATAACAACACAACCAACAATATAAAAATAAACAAATCTTGAAAACATAACCAAACAAGCCCTTACATGGCAGTAAATTTATGTTTACAAGTTTTATACAAAATCCAAAAAGTGTTCTACAACAAAAGGGAATGAAAACCTAAGATTCAAAAACAACCACAAGAAAAGGGGACCATTTCCCTCAAGTTGTCTCCACCACACTACCCAAGTAGTTCACTAGAATCCCGATACACCTTCACCAAAGAATTTACCCTTACCTGTAAAAAACATAATCAAGTCTTCTTACACCCAAAGGGTTAATCAGTGTGTGATCTATTTCCTTGAAGGGTTACACCCAAAAGAAATTCCATGATCTAAACATTATAATGAAAAATACTTTTACAAGCCTTTATAAAATAAAAGAAAGTACTTGAACAATTTAAAGTAAAATGGTCTTAAAGGAACAACTTTTAAAGAAATGTGATTTCAAATGAAACACTTTTTTCTGTTGAAGTATCTAAAGATCCACACAATGAGATGATGTTTAGTGCATAATTGTCAAAAAGAACCTAACACGGAGATGCCCTATGAGTGTTAGCATGCAATAGGTACCCTATAACCTCACGTCTCAGTGTATAGTGGAATCGGAACCATAGCAATTCACATTATCGTGCATAAGCTACTAGAGAAGAGAAGCATCCAATATTCTAGTGGCAACTATTCATCAATATGTTTAGTTATTTTTGTCAACGTCAATACCTCTAAGTGAAATCGAGACATATCCACTTCCAAATCTCTATCCCTCTAGTCCTAGCCTTCCCTCCTAGCTACCCAAGCTTCCTGTTGAGTTCTAATACAAGTTTCACACAAAACATATATTACCACAATTATATTTCACAAGCCAAACAATTCCCAACACACAAAAAGGTCACCATTTAACACAAAAATACTCTTTCACAATTCATCGAACAACAACTCCTTTGAAAAATATAGTTCAATAATCATACACAATTTGTTAAAACATTGAAAAAATTTATAAATAATTACAATAGCACAAAACAAATATAAACTTCAATAATTTAACAATTTAGCATATAAAACCTATTTAAAAATCAATTTCATAACCAAACACTTTAAAAAATACATTCATAAAACAAATATAATTTATAAAACATGTTATGAAACTCAAGCCATACAAATACATTAATTAAGATGCGTTTAAGCATGGAACCACCTATTTTTTGTTGAGAAACCCCAAAATCTAGTTTAAACCCCTATCTACACCTCAATCACCCCAAGAGGGAGAAACATTGAACCCTAAATCAAGAGATTGTCCCATAAATGTTTAAGATGAACCCTAAAATTGCAACCCTAGAGCTAAAGAAGAATAAAATCCTAAATATAAGGGAAAACCCATATATTAATAGAGGAAATTAGGAGATAACACACTCACCCAAACATTCATGGATGAACCACACCAAATCAGGCAGAAAAATTGAGTCCCAAGGGAGGTGAAAGGAGAGAGATGTGCGCCTAGGGTGACGGATCCCGATTGGGATCCAAAATGAGGAAGGAGGGGTTAAACCAGAGAGATGAGAGAAAAAGAGGGAAATTTTAATGTGTTGGAGTTCCAATTGGTTTGTCCATAGGGTTTTGGAAACTATAAGGTAACCATGTGGACCATTCTATCTGATCAAAAAAACTCGCATGATTACTTGGGCCATAGAGAACAATCATGTGGTGGTTGTGAAGTAGGTATTATCTCATACCACATGGTTTCTTGGGATTTCACAAGGTTACTACTAACCATGTGTAGTTATATATCCTCTCTAGAACATCTATTTCCTTCCAAAATATCAAATGGAAACCCAAGGAAAAATATAAACAAAAATACAATTTAAAAATACCTGCAAAAGAGATCACAGATGTAACACATGAACCCTTTTTTACTTAAAGAAATACTAATATGAAAAACATAATACCTCATTTAAGAGATTAAGGTAAGTACCCTCACTTGTTTTCTCTTTAATATATAAAACGAAATTTCATGGATTAAATTTCTTAAAGGGAAATTATGCACTGAAAAAAACATTTGATAATATTTTGTTTCCTGATAAAATATTTTTTACTGTGTTACATTAATTAAAACTAAATAAGTATAAATTGAAATGTAACTATAAGTTTTCATCAATTATATGATCATTGGTCAATTTTGATCAAAGATAAATATGACCGTTGAAAACAATAATAATTTTAACATTGTAATTATTATTTATAAATACAAATTACAATGGAAACATTAATTCTGAGAGAACAGTTGTTGGATTCTACTAGTAGAATTGTTCAATAAAAATACCATTTTTGAAACTCATGAAGGAGTTAGAATCACTAGGATTCTCTCTAGACCAATCCCAAGTCGAGCTTCAACAAGTTAATCTTGAATGAAATCTCCTCTGGGAGAAGTTCATGTTAGTGGAAATCACCACTTAGACTATGTTATCAGAGCCTCCCCAAGGGTCTATCACCATTGAAAACCTTACCCTTGGGTAAAATGTGGGTGTTATAAGGGGTTATATAAAAATGTGTTAGTTATTTATTGTGTAATTATTTTTTATAGATAAATGTTTGATTCCATCAATTTCATTTTAAGAATATTCATTCTTAAAAATATGAGGACATTAATAAATATATTTTTCAGGTAAAAACAATAATTTAAAGAAATATAAAAATTATTATACTAAAATAATGATTTATTAATAATTTATTATTAATAAATAGTTATTTTATTTATTATTATGATTATATCTATTTCATATTGTTTTTTCCATCTATGAAGGATTAAGTAATCAGTTTGACAAGAATTATAATTTTATACAATAAAATAGGAATTATATTTTTGATCTAAATTGAATAATTTATATTGCTGATTTAATTTATTATTGTAATAAATAATATATTAATAAAATATTATTATTAAATATTTTTTAAATATAAATGATTATATAGTTTTAATGAAGTCAAATTTAATTTTTATTAGGGTTCTAAAATTGTTATTATCAAAACCCATCTTCTTCAATAAATCTAAAATTTATTTTAAAAGTTAAAATTCTCATATTTACATAATTATTTATATAAAATGATTATTATTTTTGGAATCAGGATTTTTAAAATATCCAATGGTGAATTTTTTTATAATTTTCTGAGAGAGTCGAATTTTTGGGTAAAAATTAAATACCATAAAAATATATAGTGTGTTTATGAAAACATAATGAACCAATAGTGATGAAATATATATAATAAAATTTATATTCCTAAAAATCATGCACCACCATTAAAATAATGTGATTTTAGATTTGTTTTATTTATTTTATAATTCTTAGTGAATTCTCTAAAACATATAATATATTTTAATACTTTAGAATCATTTCCTTTAAAGTATGACTCACCTCCACATAAATGAGGGAAGTATTTTAATTTATTACTCCCTTAGAATTATAAACTAATGTATACCACTACCATTTTCCAAAAAAACATGTGGAAAACCGTGGGATGGTTTGATGTTTTGAATATTTTAGTGTGTAGTGTCCAAAACCAAAATAACAAATAATTCCCCCACCTTTCTTATATAACCCCACAAATTCTCCCATTTATCATCACTAAAACTGCATTAATATTATCCAAAATATTCTATATAATTCCTAGATTCCTCAAAAGGGTACCCAAGCTCCCAAGAATCCTCAAACAAGCCTTTTTGTATCACACACCCTTGTAAGGGAACTCTCTCTCCCCCTTTTCTTCAAGATCCTCTTTTATGTCATGCCTTTTAATTTCTATTTTCATGATTTGGGATATGTTCTCCAAAACCTCATTACTTTAAATTTTATTTATACATTATGGTATCTTCCTTTCACTCCCATTAATCCCCCATGTGATCCTTTAAGCCCACCTGTTACTATACCGAAATTCTGTAAGGGATCTTCTACTCTTCTTTTATCAGGAACTCCATTTGTGATATGCCCTTAAATTTAAATTTTAATATGTTGGTATTGTTCAAGAAAAATACCCCCACTATAGAATTTAGTTATAAATAATTATATCATCCTCACAGTATCATTAATCCATCCATTATCCTTTATATACACCTGTTACAAATCCAAAATTTCGTAATGGATTCTCACCTTCCTCTCATTATTTCGATTCAAGAAACTTGTTTGAAATTAGACTTTGTAGCTTCAATTGGTTCTATTGTAATTAATTTATAATGATTATCATACAGTCCATTTGAGGTTATTTTAATTATGGATCATTTATCCTCCCCATTTGGACCCTTACCTAAGCCGTTACTATGCCGAAATTCCATAAGGGATTTCTCTCTTCTAATTTTCATTTAAGCACTTATTTTATATTATGATTATTAAATTAAAATTTTATATGATTGGTTATGATGATTCCATGATCCCCTTTCTGTAAATTTTATTTATAAATTATTATATCTTTATTTGACTCTTATTAATCACCCATGATCCTGTAAGTACACACATTTCTATGTTGAAGTTCAATATGGGTTCTTTCCTTTCTCAATTTTTTGGTCTTAGTTTCTTTATATTGTTACACCATTTTATTTTCAATTATAAATTAAGGGGTATGTTTTCAGACCTCTCCATACTACCCCTATAATTTTTGAATGATGATATAACTCTTTCACTCTCATTAAACCCTCCCTTGTACACCTATTAGCATACTGAAATTTTTTAAGAATTAATCCATTTCTCCTATTTCATGTGTTTACTTAATATGTTACGCATTCTATTTCCCAATTTCTTATATTGGAACATGTATTTATATAACACTATTATTTTCCATTTCATTTATAAATAATGATGGACCCATTCCACTCTCATCAACCAATTTTATGAATTCTCTTTTGAGTTCATTATGATTCATAAATTGCACTACAATTTTCCATGCCAAAATCTTCATGTAGTGAATACCATACCCATTTATCTATCAATGGTATTCACATTATGATCATGTACTTATTGATTATGTAATTACATATATATAAGGACCCGGCCTTAGGCATTAAATAATATTGAATTAAATGAATAATTCACATTGAGTATCATTTCAGGTTTAGAGTTTTAGAAAATTAGGCCATAACTATTACATAACAACTTGAAATATTACATGTAGACACTACTACTCAGTATCCATTTTTTAATAAAATAAAAACCCTTAAAAAGAAACATATCTAGTTACATATTTTAGATAGCATATCTTTCTTTAATCCCATCCTTGACCCTATTCAACTTTATGTCCTGTGGAAAACATTTCAAAAACATGGGATGAGCATAAAAAACTCAGTAAGGGATACACAAAGAAGGAAAACTGTTAGTTTTTCAAAACAATAAGTAAACCATGAATACTTTAACATAAGTAATACTTTTCACCTTTATTAACTAATAAATACCCTTCACTATATAAAAAATCATTACTTACCCTTTTGAAACCAAAATATTTCCATAAAACCCATATAAAGAACACATAACATATAAAGGTAACATAGGACATAAACATACTTAAATGGAATAACCATATGGTCTACTTCTACACATATCACTAAATGTAATAGCCATATGGCCGACTTCCATACCCAAAGCATTGTAGGTTATAACATAACCATATGGCCGACTTCCATACCCAATGCATTGGAGGTTATAACATAACCACCCATCCTGGTTTATCATGGCACCACCCGTCATATGGTTTATCACGTAACCACCCATCAAATGTTCAAATACCATCATAACACATAAAATATTGAAAATATAAATATTTCACTAATAACATTTCATTTTCAATCAGAAGAAGTAATTTTAATATTTTGAAATAATCAATCTATTTTCATAAACCATTTAAAAAGATATTTTTGAAACAAAATGTCCAATACCAATTTGAATATTTTAATGGAATTATAATTCTAAGACATTAATTTCCATATAAATAAATACTCAAAAGCATTTTTAAAACATTTACATTAATGATAAGGATTTATAATAATAAATCTTTAAAACATTTAAAACAATGTTTTAGTTAAAGAGTTTTTAACAAAATAAGAGACTCTTGAATACAAATAATTGAGGAATATCATTAAATAAAAACTTTATAATATCATGAGAATAAATATATTAATGATATATTATGGAAAATGATAGTATATAAACCATATAAGAGTGAATTTGTGCATAACAACAATGAAGTCTCAACGGAAATGTAAATTGAGATGAAATCCCTTATAAAGATGGTATCCTTAATTTGAGGATAAATCTATCTTGTAATTATGTGTGAAAAATATAAATACACCAATATAAGTGTATATTAAGTGTAAAAAAATCAGAGGTCATTCACACATATTCAAAGAATTACATATTCAATAAGTACAGGATGAACCCAAAGAATCAAAATTGGGTTAAGAAGTTCCCCTGTAAAAATTCTACAGCCTAACGATGTCACTTTAAAATTCATAAAATGAGTTGATGAGGTAAAAAGGGTATCTAACCACTTGTAAATAAATTTTACATCAATAAGGATATATAATAACATATCCCAACATAATAATATGTAAATTAAAAGACACAATAAAAAAGAAGTATTTTAAAAAGATGATGGTGAAAGGTTCCCTTACAGATTTTGTAACATACAAAACATATGCCACATGAAAGAAGTATCATAAAATTAAGATGAAAATACTAATAAATTAAATTATATTACACAGAGATGGCATTCATGGGCAGTACATAGACCACACAAAAGGAAATAATGGGAAATATAGCATGAATCTCACAGGAATAAAAAGTGAGATGAAACCATTTACCACATTGTAATCAACTTAGTCGCATGACCAAAAGTTAATAACCACAAAATTAATCACATAATACCATTAATATAATGATAATCATGATAATATATATCAAATTACAGTACACAATACACCACATGAAATGATTAAGTGGTGAACAATGGAAATCTCACGGAATTAAAAGTGAGATAAGAAAACCCCTTACCTCGTGTCTGACTTGACTTGATCATTCTTTAATCTCCTGAATAATAAACTAAAGTTAATTTTTACTTACTTGAGAACCTTTTGAAAGTTTATTATTCCTTTTATATCACTTATTACCATGTTATAAACATTATGTAATCATTTATGTTAATAATGTTCTTTTTTCGATATTTGGTACTTGATTCAAAAATGAACACATTATATTTACAAGATGTCCATGTGGTCAATATTCCATTATATACAGAATGATATTCATTATTTAGATATCATATATATCATATATATCCAGTATATACATAATATTACATAACATTTGGAGGTAATAAATGAAATACACCGTTCATAGAGATGGTAAGTCATTCATATGCATGAACGCTACTTCCATTTATAGTTATTATTTTAATGGAATTAAAAACATAAAAATACCTAGTTATATTATAATTATAGTATAATATCATATACAATATTATTAACTCCATCCTTTATATGTCCCACATAAGACCTTAATGAATCATATCACTTTGAGGGGGCGGTAGTCCGTACTTCCTCTAATGAGATTGTGGTATTTACCCACTATGGAAACCATAAAGTATTTATATAAAAGGAAAAATACTATAAAATAAAGAAAACATAAAAATAATATATATCATATATAAATACAGTTCCATCATAATGACCACCATGAGAGGCGGTTGGAGATATTTGAACAATCATCGTTTCGTGAGGCGTTAGTTTGTTATCTACAAAAACATTATGTTCTTCACCCATTAGATGGAGGTTTTTGTAAGTGCAGTTAGAATCCATCTCATAAAAAAATCCTAGTATATTGAGGATATTGGTGTTGTTACAAAAAAAATAATAAAAATATTTTAGGGGTTGAATAAGAAAAATAAAAGAAAACAATTTAAGAGAAACTGTTACCTTTAATTTGGGTAACTCCCTTTGGTATGAACCACATGACTTCTTGAAGTGCCTTATGCCTAAGGTAAGGCTTCTAGGAGGAGGAGAGGGATGTAGAGAGAATATTTGGTCAGAGGTTGGTTGACACAAATGGATTGAGAGGTGTGAGGAATTGGTTATATGTGGTCTCCTTTTATAAGGGGGAGGAGGAGCTCTTTAGGAAAGTGTGAAACTATTATTTTATTATATTATGATATTCAGTTTCAAAAGGTCCAAAAATCATTAGAGTATAAGATAAGATTACTCATGGTCGAAATAAAATCATCCAATAATAATTGAACATGTTTTGGATAATATTTTAATCCTTATAATCTTATTTATTTAAATCATTTATTAATGAGTTAAATACAACATCATTATTGTGTCATAAATAATTTAATTTATTTGATGTCTAAAATTTATAAAACAAATAACATGATTTATGAAATATTTTTTTCTTTCCAATTAATATTAAGAGTCTAAAAGATAATATATATAACCCCTTCTAAAAATTAATTTACTAAAAGATATTTGCTTTTGTCATTTTTGCCTTTACTTTAAGTTAATTAATCTAAATTGTCAGTATCACTCCCAAGTGGCTCAATGGGGTCCCAAAATCGACCCAAAGATTCCCATGGTCGTTAATGACTCAACCAATAAGGTTTGGACAAGTGTTAAGGTAATTTTAAATTATTATAATATACTTTTTACCTTGAATTACCTTATTTACCTTTAGCTGCGGTAAATAAAAGTCAAAAGTTACTATTCACCAAAAATTATTTTATTCTTATTGAACCACATTTTAATTACTAATAAAACCATGTATGTCGTATTTTCCAAATTCAACTCACAGAAGTGGAAATATTCATTTTAATGAAAAAGTCAGTTTTTTACTACTACTAAGTGGTTTCACTATTAATCGAGAATTGATGTTTTTCAGAAAAATACCAAAAATTCAGCCTAAGACATATTTGATATTCCAAATTCAAAAATTATGTCTATTTTACAAAATTCTAAACATATAAGTTGAATTTATTAATTTAAAATTAATTCCTGTTGTTAAAACAAATAGCGTGTTTTTAAGAAACAATAACTATCAAAAGATTGACACTTATTTATGCCCAATTTCAAAGTGAAAATAATTCCAATGAAAAACATTGAATTAAATGGTAAAAATATATTCTAATTAAACTTTAAAACCAATTAAAATGATAATCTAACCATATTAATAAATTATATTAAAAGAGACTTTTGAATTAAAATACAATATTTTTTACTATTCATTAAAAATAGACTTTATCAGAAAAATACAAAAAAAATACCCAAAATAAAATTTGATGTCCCCATTCTAAAAAAGGATTTTATCTGGTCAATTATAATTTACTAAAGTGTCCAAAACTATATTTAAATGGAGTTCTCCATTAAAAGGCGGTAAATCGTCCTTTTAAATGTAAATTATGCTTAAAATTAGATTCATTCGCATTTTAAGCCTCTAAATTTTATTGGATAAATGTAAATACATTTAACAAACATGTATAATCATATTATAGTTAGTTTTTTTCATTCTCTCTAATAAAATGGCTATGATTTTACTACCATTTAAAATAAAAATATTATATTATTAGTGTGCCACATAAGATTTCCATGAAACCCGTTGTTGCATATCGGGTACGCTATCAAACATAAAAACCCTTTTAAAGTAAAATTAATATTTAATTTACAAATATTAATAAATATGAAAATGTTGTATTCTTCATTTATCTGTGATATTACATCCTTCCCCCCTTTTTGGAATTGCGTCCTCACAATTTTAAAATTGGGCTCCGGAACTTCATTTAAAGTCCCACATCGGAAAAGAGTCAGTAAAACTATCACTTTAAAAGAAAGAAATAAAAGTACAATGGTTACCTAATATAACCTATACTAGGATTCCATGTAGGAAATCATGGATATTAAAGAGAGAGAAAATGGTCAAGTTCTTATGGAGAGTGATAGAAAACATGATTAGGAGAATGTTAACCATCAGAAAAATCACAAACTTATGATGTGTTAAACGGTCTTTGATTACCTAGTATGAAATGTAAAACAAAAATTTTTTTGTTTTACATTCCTTTTCACAATTTTGGAGGAATTAATTTACTACATAGAATAAAAACATAAGGAAATATACTTACCTTCAAGTATAGTTTCATCCTTTAATAAGTTTCTACAAAAAAACTAATCTTTTCTCCAAACAAAGAGCATTCAAAAAGACATGGTGACATCAAAAGCACAAGAATCATCTTCTTGAGAATCAGATAATCCACAAAATAAGAACTATATATTTCTGTTTTCATTAGACATCAACTAAAACCAAACTGGATAGTGAGAGATCCGATAATACCCAAAAAGGATTATATTTTACAAAAATAAAACCTACTCATAATCTCCAAAAATTTTCAAACAAATACCATTCAAAAAACAACTTTTTGTAAAATTCATCAAAAGTGATTAAAAACTAAGATTGAAACCCAAATCTCATAAGGATTTAATTATATAGTCTTCCAAGATAACATTTATCTCCAAATAACAACAATTACTCATAAAGTCTCATATTGAAATGTAATTAACCAAATCACATGTTCTCCATGATAGGTTAATCATTTTTATAAATAAAACAAAATGTCATATGTCCACAATAAAAACATAGATTCTTCCAAACTATAATTTCATCCATTATTCCACAATTGAAATCTATGGTATTCTATCTTCCTTAGGCATATAGTGTTTCCTCAAAAGATAGAACCTCTTCCACAACAACCTTTATCACTTAATCAGTAAATCATTTTTCTATACTATGTATATCCACTTGATAAAACATAAGTTCCAAAAATCACCATATTTTTCTTCCATAAAAAACATTTTACTAAAATAAAAAGTCATATTAACCATGGACTTCAAGTAGGCTAGTGGTAGGTGATGCAACCTTGTTGCCCTTCGGTTGTGGGTTCGATTCCTACAGACTTGCTGGATGTGACAGGTTTTCACCCATCCTATAAGTTGTCCTTTTTATAAAACTCAAAAATAACCCTAACATGCTTTAACCTCAATGGTTTCCTTATACCTCTAATTTTCATCCAAATTAATTATTATCTCAACATCTACATTTTTGAAGTCTTATTTCACCACCATATGATAAAATAAAATGATCCCCAAAATGAAGAACATCATACCTTGTTCATGGTGTCCATTTAGTTTCATCGTCATCTTGTTCACGTATATAGAAGGTCCATTCATTGAAAAAATGATTTAAATATCCTTCAAAATCATTTGCCTCCTCCATCCAAATACACCTTGTACAACATGTGTTATATGGGTGTTCTCAGAAAAATAGTTTTTGAAAATAATCATGTATGACATATAATTTCAAAACATCTGATAAAACATGATTTCTATAAAATTGTCAGACCGAATTTGAGTTGAAACATTCACTTAATAGTCCTTTTAAAATACCATAGGTATGTGTTGAGAGACTATATTTTAAAATCAAATATAAATAGCTTGCACAAGGGTCTCCTTCTTCGACACCTTTTTTAAAATCACAATATGCTTCAAAATCTTGTGATAAAGTAAAATATTTGAAAATGCCTTGATAATATTTACCTTTATTGAAAATATGAGAATATTGTGAAAATATGATTTTTTAAATACAACCCATGATCCATGATAATAACAAGGTATAGTGGAGGTATTTGATATCTCAAACAACTACTTGCAAGTGAGTTTTATTCTAGAAAAAATTTCACAACCATCTGAACATGACTTTGCAATAATTATTGCAATCATGTCATCAGGAAGAGATAGGAATATCGTTAGAGATCCTCCTCATTCCATTTGTAACTGACATTCCTCGAACTTAAAAAGATAAAAAATAAGGACTTAACTAAAATAATAGACATATGAACTAACCATGTGTCTAACGAAAACTCATAATCCCCAAAGTTGTCTAAACCGACCTCTAATACCAACTATAAGGACTCGCCCTTAAGAATTACATAATATTGAATTAAATGAATAATTCACATTGAGGATATTTTTAGGTTTAGAGTTTTAGATAATTAGGCCATAACTATTACATAACAACTTGAAATATTAGATGTAGACACTAATACTCGGTTTACATTTTTTTTCATAAAATAGAAACTCTTAAAAAAAACATGTCTAGTTTCATATTTTATATAGCATGTCTTTCTTTGATCCCATCCTTGACCGTATTCATCTTTAAGTCCTATGGAAAACATTTCAAAAACATAGGATGAGCATAAAAATTTCAGTAAGGTATAAACAAAGAAGGAAAACTGTTAGTTTTTCAATACAACAAGTAAACCATGAATACTTTAATATAAGTAATACTTTTCACCTTTATGAAGTAGTAAATACCCTTCATTGAATAACAGATCATTAATTACCCTTTTGTAACCAAAATATTTCCATAAAAACCATATAAATAAAACATAACATATAAAGGTAACTTGGGGAATAAATATACTTAAATGGAATAATCATAAGGTCAACTTCCACACATATCACTAAACGGAAAATTCATACACCTGACTTCTATACCCAATGCATTGGCGGTTATAATATAACACCCGTCCTGGTTTATCACAGCACCACCCATCATATGGTTTATCATCTAACCACTCATAAAATGTCCAAGTACCATCATAAAACATAAAATATTGCAAAAATAAATATTTCACTAATAACATTTCATTTTCAATCACAAGAAGTAATTTCAAGATAGTGAAATAATCAATCTATTTTCGTAAACCATTTAAAAATATATTTTTGAATCAAAATGTCTGATACCACTTTGAAGATTTTAATGGAATTGTAATTTTAAAACATTAATTTCCATATAATTAAATACTCAAAACCATTTTTAAAACATGGAAATTAAAGATAAAGATTTAGAATAATAAATCTTTAAAACATGTAAAATGATATTTTAGTTAAATAGTTTTTAAAAAAATGAGATACTCTTGATTACTCGTAATTGAGGAATAACATTTAATCATAATTTTATAGTATAATGAGAATAAAGAGATTCATGATATAATATGTCAAAGGACAGTATATACACCATATGAGAGTGAATTGGTGCATAAAAACAATGAAGTCTCAATGAAAATGTCAGTTGAGATGAAATCCCTTATAAATATGGTATCCTTAAATTAAGAATAAATCAATATAATAATTATCTATGAAAAATATAAATACACCCAATATATGTGTATATTAAGTGTAAAACAATCATAGGTCATTCACACATATTCATAGGATGAAATATTCAGTAAGTACAGGATGAACCCAAATAATCAAAATTGGGTTAAGAAGTTCCTGTGTAAAAATTCGACAGCCTAACAGCGTCACTTTAAAATTTATAAAATTAGTTGATGAGACAAAAAGGGTATCTCATCACTTGTAAATAAATTTTACATCAATAAGTATATAGAATAACATATCCCAACAAAATAACATGTAAATTAAAAGACACACAAAAAAGAAGTCTTTTAAAAAGAGGAGGGTGAAAGGTTCCCTTACGGATTTGGCTACTTACAAAACACACGCCACATGAAATAAGGATCATAAAATGAAGATGTAAATACTCATAAATCAATTTATATTAAAAAAATAGTACAATCATGGGCAGTACATACACCACACAAAAGGAAATAGTGGAAAATATAACATGAATCTCACGGGAATAAAAAGTGAGATGAAACCCTTTACCACATTTTAATCAACTGAGTCGTATGACCAAAAGTTAATAAAAACCAAATTAATCATAGAATACCATGAATATAATGATAATCATGATAATATATATCAAATGGCAGTACAAAATACACCACATGCAATGATTAAGTGGCGAACAATGGAAATCTCACGGAATTAAAAGTGATATAAGAAAATCACTTACCTCATGTCCGACTTGACTCGATCATTCTGTAATCTCGTGAATAATAAAATAAATTTAATTTTTACTTGATTAATAACCTTTTTCAAGTTTATTATTCCTTTTATATCACGTATTACCATGTTATAAACATTATGTAATCATTTAAGTTAATAATGTTTGTTTTGTCGATATTTGGTACTTGAGTCAAAACTGAACACCTTATATTTACAAGTTGTCCATTTAATTGATATTCCATTATATCTAGAATGATATTGATTATTTATATATCATATATATAATATATATCCATTAAATACATAATATTATATAACATTTGTTGGTAAGAAATGAAATTCACCGTTCATGGAGATGGTAAGCCGTACGTACGCATGAATGCTACTTCCATTTCCTTATTTTAATGGAATTAAATACATAATGATACATAGTTATATTATAATTACAGTATAATATCATATACAATATTATTAAATCCATCATTTATATATCCCATAAAAGGAACTAACGAGTCATATCACATTGAGGGGGCAGTAGTCCGCACTTCCTCTAATGAGATTATTGTATTTACCCACTATGGAAACCATAAAGTATTTATAAAAAAGAAAAAATACAGAAGCATAAAAAAACATAAAAATAATATATATCATATATAATACAGTTCCGTCATAATGACCACCATGAGAGTTGGTTGGAGATATTTGAACAATCATCATTTCGTGTGGCGTTAGTTTTCCATCCACTGAAACATTATGTTCTTCACCCTTTAGATGGAGGTGTGTGTAATTATAGTTATAATAATTCTCATAAAAACATAGTAGTATATTTAGGATACTTGTGTTTTTACAAAATAAAGGAATAATAAGAGTTTAGGGGTTGCATAAGTAAAATAAAAGAAAACAATTTAAGAGAAATCCTTACCTTTAATCTGGGTAACTCTCTTTGGTTTTAACCAAAGTTCATCTTGAATTGCCTTCTGCCTAAGTTAATGCTTCTAGGAGGAGGAGTGGGATATAGGGAGATTAATTGGGCAGATTTAGGACTAGAAAAATGGTTTGAGAGGTGTGAGTAATTGGTTAGAAGTGGTCTCCTTTTATAAGGGGGGAGGGGCTCTTTGGGAAAGTGTGAAACTATTATTTTATTATATAATGATATTAGGATTAAAATGGTACAAAAATAATTAGAGTCGAATATAATATGACTCATGGTCGAAATAAAATCATCCAATCATAATTGGACATGTTTTAGATAATATTTTAATCATTATATTCTTATTTATTTAAATCATTTATTAATGAGGTAAATACTGTATCATAATTGTGTCATAAATAATTTAATTTATTTGAGGTATAAAAATTATAAAACAAACACCATTATGTAGGAAGTATTTTTATCTTTCCGATTAATATTTATAGTCGAAAATATAATTTATATAACCCCTTCTAAAAATTAATTTACTAAAAGATATTTGCTTTTGTCATTTTTTCCTTTACGTTATGTTAATTAATCTAAATTGTCATTATCACTCTCAAGTGGCTCAATGGGGTCCAAAAATATACCCAAAGATTACCATGGTCTTCAATGACTCAACAAATAATATTTGGATAAGTGTTAAGGTAATTTTGAATTATTATAATATTCTTTCTACCTTGAATTACCTTATTTACTTTTAACCGCGGTAAATAAAAGTAAAAAGTTACTATTAAACAAAAATTATTTTTATCTTATTGAACCACATTTTAAAAAATAATAATAACCATATATGTAGGATTTTTTAAATTCAACTCACAGAAGTGGTAAAATTCATTTTAATGAAAAATTCAGTTTTTTTTAACTACTAATAAGTGGTTTCACTATTTATAAAAAATTGATGTCTTTCAGAAAAATACAAAACATTAAGCCTAAGATATATTTGATATTCCAAATTCAAAAATGATTTATATTTTACCAAATTATAAACATATAATTTGAACTTAATTTAAAATTAATTCTTGTTGTTAAAACAAATAGTCTATTTTTAAGAAACACTAACTATCAAAAGATTGACACTTGTTTATGCCGAATTTCAACGTGAAAATAATTCCAATGACCAAAATTGGATTAAATGGTAAAAAAATATTCTAAATAAACATTAAACCCAATTATAAATTTAATCTAACCATATAAATAAATTATATTAAAATAGACTTTTGAATTAAAATACACTATTTTTCTCTATTCATTAAAAATGAACTTTATCAGAAAAATACCAAAAATCACCCAAAGTAAAATTTGATGTCCCCATTATAAAGAGGTATTTTATTTATTAAAATAGAATTTATTAAAGTTACCAAAACTATATTTAAAGAGGGTCCCCCCAT
Source organism: Viscum album (assembly GCA_963277665.1). NCBI lineage: Eukaryota > Viridiplantae > Streptophyta > Magnoliopsida > Santalales > Viscaceae > Viscum > Viscum album. The sequence continues at coordinate 1,323,748,139 of OY728143.1, forward strand.
AAAAGGTGGTAAATTGACCTTTTAAATGTAAATTATGTTTAAAATTAGATTCAATCACATTTTTGGCCTCTAACTTTTATTGGATAAATGTAAATACATTTAAAAAAAATTTATAATCATATTGTAGTTAGTTTTGTTCATTCACTCCAATACAACGGCTAGGAGTTAACTACCATTTAAAATAAAAATATTATATTATTAGTATACAACATACGATTTCAAAGAAACTCGTTGTTGCGTATTGGGTACGCTATCAAACATAGAATCCCTTTTAAAGTAAACATAATATTTAATTTAAAAATATTAATAAATATGAAAATTTCATATTCTTCATTTATCTGGGATGTTACAATATATGCATTTTGTATTCCATGTTCGTGGAATATATTATTATCTTTAATGAATCCAAGTTGTATGACCTATGTGGCATACTTATGCATGAAATGAAATGATTATAAATGGTGTTCCCAGATAGTGCTCCAATGAATTGGGTAATGTTTAGTATAATGATACACCAGGTGCAATGAGGGTTTAATCATGCTCATTCATGTGCAATGCGGTTTTACTCGTGCAAATTCATGTGCAATGAAGGTTTACTCATTCTAATTCATGTGAAATAAGTGTTTACTTTTTCTAATCCATGTGCAATGAACCTTGGCTCATGCTAATATCATGTTTTATATTGTTGAAACATTTTCATGCTAGTAATATCATGATATATCATTCCTTTATTTTCATGTTTCTTTTTCACTCCATTGATATTCTTATTGAATGACATGTATTGTCTTCCTCATGTTATGCCATGTTTATTACTTTAATGGGCTTTATACAATATTATTTTCTTACGTATGTCCTCACGTTATCCCATGAAATGATAAGTATGAAGTAATTTTGTTCTCATGTAAAATAAGTTTTCAATAAAGATATGTATTTCATGTTTTATGTTTTTATGTAATGTTCTCAATCCCCAAATACACTAGACCTCTCGATCTTCTAAGTTTTACTAAGTGAAATATTATGTAATAAACCATGTTTATATATGTAATAAAGATAAAGGTTGTTATAATGTGAACTGTTTAAATACTAAAACAATTGATTTTTGGATTTGGAATTGAAGAATAAAACGTCTCAATGTTAACTCTTGGAGAAAATTATACAATAAAAAATTATTTTCATAATTACCTAACCTTAAATTGATTAAATAAAAACTACATGATGCATGCCAAATGGGTATGTAACACAAGTAATATTTTAAATAAAGATGGATTATACACTTATTCCTATGTAACATGTACATATGTATTTGTTTAGATCATATAGAATAACCATCCCAATAAGAAAATCATTTGTTTATGTATTAGTTAGTGATTTTTTCAAATATATTTTTGTTTGATTTCTGAGTTTTAAAAGTGAAGCTAGTTATTATTTTATAAGTTTTGGTAAATTGGTTTTTAAAGAGAAATGTGAAAAAATTAATTTTATTATAAGTGACCATGGGGGATAATTTCAAAATCATGATTTCAATTCTTATTATACAAAACATGGTATCAAACATACTATTTCAACCCACAAGACACCCCCAATAAACTAGTGTTTTGGAATTGTGGAATTAGTGAATTGATGATTTTTTGTGTCCCTTTTAAAACCTATTTCAAAAATTAAATTTAAATATTATAATATGGTGGCAACGAAGGTTGTCTCCCAATGATATTTTCTTATATATGTTTTCAGTGATAATTTATTTTATTTTCTAATTTTAACATTTCAATTGTTTTTATTGGAAAAAATGACAATAAACTAAATTACTCTAATTATTGATCACAGGAGATTAAAAATATAAATAAAATAAGTAAAAAAGTTGAAATAAGTAATAGATAATTGACAAAGAAGGATAATCTACAGCCTAGCTTGAAATTCATATGGATCAATTTTTCCTCATTGGTTTAAAAATATTTCACAACTATAACTCTCTCAATGCATTGAAGAAAATATCTAATTATGTATCTCATTATTTTCACTAAATTAAAGTATATAACCAAAAAATTTGTTGTTGAGTCCATTTCCACAAGAGAAAATCAATACACTCAATGATCACCATGTACAATTACACCATCGACACTTAATGTACTCACAATCTGTGATTGAGGATTGATAAATTTAAAAAGATATGATCGACTTAAAACTCCTACTCAACTTGAAATAATATGCTTAATTTAGATATTTTCACACTCCAATAAAAAATTTAACATTTTTATAACGTAAGAACATTGATTAACATATTGATTTCATAATAAAACATCAATCAATAATCAAATTTCAAAGAATAATATTCATGAGAGAATTAAAATTGTAAAGTAAGAGAGATGAAAATAATAAAGATGTCACAATGAAAATCCACTAGCTTTAGCCATTATAAATTTATTTGGAAATTTTTGAGGTGCAATAGTGAGCTTCGATCTCTATCAGAATTGACACTAGAAGTAACAATATCTCTCTAGAATATCTACTGGTTTCCCTCACATTCTCTCTGCTTATGACGTCTCTGGAAGTTCCTCTACTATCCCACATCATTTATTTTCTTCTAGATCAATTATGATTTTATTTATTTATTATTGTTTTTTATATCATCTAGAAAATATTACAACACCTTATTATTAAGTGGAGCATCTCCAATCCCTTTCAACTCTTCTTCTTATGACTGTTATTTGATGACCAATTTTCTTCAAATTAAAGAAAAAATGAATATAATTTCTTTCAACTCAGCATCACCAAGTAGTATTCCAATCCTAGATCTATCATCCTTTAATTATATCTTATTTAAATTTTATATAATTTGTTCTTCAATCCCATGTTTATCCTTATTTATCTTTCAAATCAAAACAAGGATCTAAATTCTTCCACATCTCAATCATTACTTCACATGTGGAGCTCAATGTGGGAAACCAAAATATTCACCCAGAATAACCTCGATTAGTACCCATCAAAATATTTAATCAAACATCATAAATTTTAATATACAATTCATATGAAGTCATATCAGCTATGGTAACTCATTTCTATAACTTAATTTATCAAAGTTAGAGTTTTTGTGAGAATTCTGTCTAGATTAGTAGACAACTCAACATGTCAAAAAGGGTTGAGTAAGAATAAAATTTCCCAGAACCATCTTCAACTCTACTTCAAAAAAACCCAATCTAAAATCAGTCATTATAACTACAGAAAATTGAACAAACTCCTCTAGTAAAAGATATGATTGAGGAATTTCATTGAACACCCTACCTGCATGTTCTTACATCTTCACTGCAGAAAGGATGTGAAAAATTGAATCCACCTTTTGTACTCAATCAATTACTCCATGAAGGAAACCAGCACACATAATTATCAACCTCAGCTCGTGTAGAAAATTTATCATATATCTTGTTGTGATTCCTCAAAAGGGTTATTCTCCATAAGACATCATTCAGAACTTTTATTTTAAACAAGCTCGGTTTATTAGTTATTGAATTAAGTTTGGATAAAGAGTCAACATAAATGTTAAAGGTCAAACTTCTTTGGTGTGGGGTTCACTCCCAATTAGGGAGATATCAACTGGGATCATCTATTGGTAGGACTGGTTTTCTTTGGTCAGAAAAAAATATAATAGACATATTTTCTCCTTTGGTGGGAAGCCAACATAATGGAAAGTAGATGGCAGAATGGAAGGTTTTTGGGAAAATGAAAAATAGAAGAAAATGTTTTTTTATTCCTCTTTGAAATGGGATTAAAATCCCATGAACTGTAATATGTGTGTATCATTTGGATCCTATAAAATTTTATCTAGAGAGTAATAATAGAGAAATAGACCCAATTTCCAATGGGAATAGCAATATTTTCAAACCACATTTAAACTCTGAGTTCTTCATTTTTTCTTTTATTTCTGTTTGATTTCATTCCCATGAACCTCTAATCCAAAGAAGAGTGGTGTCAAATGCATCAAGGTCAAAATGATAAAGAGGTAGAAATGTTTTTAGTGAAGGGAATATTGAAATTTCTCATAATTTTGTTTTTGAGGTCGGATCCGTGAAGAGCTCAGCGAGACGATTCCAATGGTGCAAGAGACGTCAAACAAATAGAGCTAAAATGATTCTGGTAGAGCCGGTAAATATTTCAGTCAATCCTTGGGTGTTACAGTACCCCCACTTCCACAGAAGAAAACACTCTTCATGCCAGTAGTTACATTTCATTGTGTTTTTCGGCCACTATCCCTAGTGAGCCACATCAGTGCCACATCATCGACCGATCTAGACCATTGATATTATTTTTGGCGCTGCCCATCAAACACTATTTTTAGTGATATAAGAGTAGATTCCAACTATTTCAATCCTTCCAAACACATATTTTTGGTTAGTGTTTAAAAATTATCTCCCCATAAACTGGTTTAGAGGGGGTTCTACATCGATGGTGGTAGTAATGTATTATTAAAACATTGATGGCTGGTGGGGGAGCACTACCAAAATTTTATATTGAGAAGTTATATGGTCGAAAAAATTTTGGGTTTTGGAAAACCATGGTGAAATATATTCTATTATAGTTGTGCATGATAAGACTATTGATTAGATAAAATCCTTATAGAACTAGAAATGATGATTGGAAAGAGCTTCAGATCTATATCATTAGCACAATTTTACTGTGTCTGGATAATGGATTAAAGTACACGATGTTTCATGGGGCCTCATCAAAGGAGATCTAGAGGAAGTTTGATAAGAGATATACGGTGATGTTGCTCACCAATAGATTATTCCTAAAAGATGAAATTGAAGTAGTTGAAAATGGAAAGGGGAATAAATTTTTTAGATCACACCAATGAATTCAGAAAAATCATGACACAATTATTTATGCTCGTTGTAATGGTTGAAGAGGAAGAAAAGGCACATTTTCCTTTTTCATCTCTACCAAGATCCTTTGATGGACTTGTAACTACATTTCTCATGGGGAAGGTAACATTGAACCTAGATAAGGAGGTGGCATCGTGTCAAGGTTCAAAGGAATTTGGAAGACCTACAATGCACTCTGGATAGAAAATCATGGTGATGTAAGATGATCAACAATGGAGGAGCCAATATCAGAAGTCATTATGTAATGAATGGAAAACAAAATCAAGGGGACATGATCCTAGTGAAATCACATGTTTTTAGTGAAATAAAGAGGTTCCCGATAAAAGAAACTGTGAAGAGTGAAAATTTTACATTGCTGGGAATGAGAAAGATGAATAGTAGTTTGTGAACACCACAGAATAATCAGGAGATGATGATGTCTTACTAAAAAAGAGAATCCCACAATCATATCAGATAATTGAATGAGGAAAAGTACAATGTCATTAATAAAAAATATATATGGGTACATGAAGTGAAATATGTTGAATTTTAATAGTAAGAATGAGTAGGCTCAAAATCCAAAGAATGTTAGATGGGTTCTTGATTCCGGTAGCTCAATACACATATGTACGACCAAAGGTGGGTTTCATCATTGTCAGTAGGTGCGAGATTTTGTGGTACTTGCTGATGGATCAACATGCGAGGTTTGAGGAGTCGAGATGGTGAAATTAAATACACCTGATGGAGCAGTATTAAAACTAGTTGATGTGAAATTCAATCTAAGGATGAGAAAAAACATTGTATCATTATGTTGGATTGATGTGAAAGGGTATAATATTTCCATAGCAGTTGGAGCGATGGAAGTATCATGTGGTGATGTAGTGATGATTACTAGGAAAGATTCCCAATGTTTGTATCATTTTATGGGGAGAATGGATAGAAATAACATGTCATATGTTGAGAAGAAGTTTGTTCGATTTTTTGATGAAGTTTTCACTTCCTGCAAGGAGGATAAAGGTCCTGATTTTATCCCAAAATTGGTCGTGAGGGGGATATTTTTGGGGGACACTTCCAATCATGGAGAAATTAATGAGAATAAAATATTAGTAGGTCTAGTTTTATTTAGTTTTCAATAACTAAAATGCTCCTATTTTCCCTTTTGGTGGGAAGCCAATGTAATGGATAGTAGTTGGCGGTATGGAAAGTCTTTGGGTAGATGTACGAACAAAGAAAATGGTTTTTTATTCCTCTTTGAAACAGGATTAAAATCTCCTGAACTGTATTATTTTTGTATCATTGTGAACCTTTAAAATTTGATCCAAAGACTAATAACATAGGAATGACCCCTACTCCCATGGATGTAAGATTCTTACCAAACCAGGTTAAAACTCCATGTTCTTTCATTTTTCATTCTCTTTTTGTTTGATTTAATTTCCACAAACCTCCTCTACCCCCACACATGGTTCATCATATCTTCAATTTCATTCAAATTCAATCATCCCTTGAGAAATACGAATGACCATCACACAACTTATTTACCCAAGCTTGATTTGAATTGATTCCCCCTATAAATATTGGTGGATTCAGAAAAAATCACATTATCTTGAAATCATAATCATCGTTGACAATCCTTTTCACAAGCATTGATTTCTGGTCCAAAATCATTCTATTTTGATCATGTAAGAGCATCGTCCATCAATTCATAGTTTTCGTGTTAGCTTTAGTTTAAGTTGGTTCAACAACATCAAAGGTCAACTTTGTCAGTGATGATTGGTAGTTTCAAGCAGTTATCAGCTTGGGGAGACCCTACTTTAAGCTTTGATCTCTTAAAAATCAACGACGACATTGGATTACCCTTCAACGGTGAAATTGGATTACCCTTAAAGAGAGGGGGTTCATGCTTCTCTCTTTAGGAAAATAGGTATGAACCCATTCACTCCAGTTTGTTTATATATATATATATATTATAATAAATATGATATAAAAATTATTATTAACAAAAATTTATCCCAATATTCATTATAAATATTTATTATGTTTTTTCCCTCATATAAAATATTACAAGTTTGATGATAAATTATATATTTATCATTAATGAATTGTTTTATTTATTATTAGATAAAATTATTTAATTATGATATTAATTAATTAATAGTAAAAAACTAATATTTTTAAGATTTTAATTGTAAATATTTTTTTAATTTTTTATTGATATAATTATTATTAATATTCTAATATGTAATTTTTTTAATAATATCAATTTTGTTATTTGTTATTAATTAATACAATTTAATTAATATCATTGCATGAATTTTCATTATAATAATGTAACAAATTTGTATTCAAAAAATATTTACTAAATAATAATTATATTATTCTTAATATATTATGTTGTATAATTAAATAATTATTTATATAAAAAATAAACTAATATTTATTATTAATATTATTTATACATATAGAATTGAAAATAATAAAATTGTTACTATTAAATAACTAATTTATGATGATCGGTTATTATATCAATATGGGGTAGTATAATCCATACTATATATAATAAATAATTATCTTAAAATAATTATAATATATTAATAATATATATTAAATTAAAAATAATTTATATTATTAGTATTTAATAATAAATTTAAGAATATTATTTGTTATACATATTTTTTATAATAATACTAAGTATTAATATGAAAAAAAATAGAAAGTATTAATATTACCAATTCTGTTATAGATATTAATGTTTCTTATTTGTTGAAAATTATTTGTATGAATTTCTAATTATATAAATTAAATTATTTATGCAACATTATGTAATATATTAGCGTGTTCTTAAATAATCTATAAATAAAAATTTAAAAAAACATATAATGTGTATCGTTAATCTAATCTAATTATATAGCTTGTATGCTCTTATGTGCCCCAACGAGTTGTGTATAAGATGTGTCCATGTCTTGTTTATCTACATCTCTACTCTGGAATACGCTACTCATATATATCATCGATGATACCGACCTCCACATCATCCTATGTGGTAAGCTATTGATGTACAGTCTCACAACCTATACCATGCTCAACCTCTAAGGATAGTGGCGGCTTTCTGGAAGTCTCGTCAACATATGATCAAAATGATTGTTGTGCTTTGGATGTCTATAAATAAGAGGATAATAGAGTTTCCATCTCATTTTTGTCATCATATATCTATGCAACAAATTATATCATGCTAATAGTCCATGTCCGTGCCTATGTCACTAGATGTGGATGAGGAACTAGAGGAGAATCTAGATAATCCTGATGAACACCATCCTCCTATGCAACATTATCATCCATAACAGGATCTTTGTCTCCTGATACATCTATATCAGGATCAACATCCTCAACATCTCATAATGGATCAATGAGAATCCCATAATAAATTTTGTCCATGGGAAGAACCAACACTTTCATGATATATGAAAATATGTCTTGAAAAATGTGTCTTCATCTACTGGATCGAAGATATTATGGAGATGGGTGATACTAGAATCCTGCAAAAACAAGTTCTATTGTTAAGTAATGTTAATAAAAATATATTCAATATAAGAAGGAATAATTATTACCAATTCTTGAATTCTATATCTATGTCGCATAAGAAATATGACTTGGGACCTGCAATTTCAGGATGCATAATCCAGCTGATCGAATAAAGGCATAGGTATCGTTCCCACACTTCAAAATGGACACTCGTGTCATCTATCCCACATATCTATATATCTTATATGACACCTCCTCTAATCAAATTTTTTCTTCCCTAACATCTTCACAGAATGAAGTGAAGTTAACTGACTAAGAAATACAGGAATGGCCTAAATGAATCCAAACTGTCTCATAAGCCTATCAATCTATTGCCACTCAACAATATGAAAATGAATTTAAGTAATGATGCAAGATCCAACAAAAAGAATCACCATACAATACAATGGAATACTTTGGATGATCTCATTAGTATATGACATCAATGAAATCGATAAAAAATGAACAATCAATTAATAAATGAAGATATGTACAATAAAAAATAAATATTGAACTATATAAATAATAACCTCTTACGTCTTCTAGCCGATGACTGTTCAACATAAGTCTATAATCTTGGACATCATGTCTAACTGTATCCAAATGTTGATATGCATGACTCCACCAATAGATAACATAAGTCATATTTGAAGATATAAAGTTATAAAATTTATTATACATTATAAATAACTAATAACATACCATCATCCATACATAGCCTCTTCTAAAATATTAGTAGGAAATGGGACATGAGAATGTAGATCTATGGGAGGGATGTGATCTCATATACACTTGCGTATAAGAATAATAAATCATGTGATATGCATCTTATCGATGTGTCATGTGATTCATATTGTCTTATATGTTTATGTGAGAGAGGTATACCCCCATCTATACTGGACTACCTGGTCCATGCCCTCCAGTAAAGGTAAATACATTATATGTAAAAATATAGTGGAATGGTAAAAAAAGCATTCCACTGATCAGCCTCAAAAATTTATGCTAGTGAAAATTATAGTACGGTTATCTTGTCGACATCCTCTTCTAGGATTTCAAAGTACTGGTATATCTATGGCATGAATAATATAAAACTAATGATAAACCTTCCACCTTCATGGACCCCAATTCCAAATAATCTATTAACCATATTAAACTAATCTTCTCAGACTTGGATATTCACTGTCGCACCCTCAATATGGAGGCCATATCTAATGGATACATCTTATCGTGAATTAGTCATCTCCCCCTCTATAATATGGAATGTATGTGACTCTGTACTCTATCTCTCTATGAACCTATTAATGAGTTGATGGTCAAAAAATGTGATGTTTCACATTGCTACTCCATAGAACCTAGCACTATGAAGATAAGAGAAGATAATGGGATGTGTTTAAACATGATATAAATGATGGGATCTCTGTACATGAAAAGTAGTCACTGAATATCCCTCTAAAAATTGTCATGAAAAAACTCTATCTTGAAATGTGAGCAATGGAATACCTTTCATCTTAAAAAATGATATCATCATAACTTTTTTATAGTAAATTCAATAAAAAAATTAAATATTTTTTAAGAAATCTACAACACAAAAATTGTTGTAGAAAATTATCCTTCTTAATTCAACATTATGATAATGAAAGGGTAAACAAATATATGAGGCTGATGTTGTTGGTTTAGTTTATGTATTTATTTTTTTATTGATCTTAAATGATGTTAAATTTAATTTAAATATTTTTATACAAATCATTTGGGATGAAAACCCCACTAGAACACAATGTTTCATGATATATTCATTTTCATTGTTTTTTTTAAATAATTATAATATAACAAAACAATTCTAATAGAATCCAAAAATGAAACATACGAGAGATGAAACATGTCAAAAATGGGTCATGTTATAAATAAAAGTATACATTAATGAAACTTCTTCATAAAAAATATATATACACATTCGTGATAATACACATAGATGTGATCATAGATGATGGGAAGTGGAGCTTTTCCAGGCCACTAAGAGGAATATTTTACAAGTATGACCTTTTTCATGAAAAATGATTCATTGCAGTCCCCTCCCCATTTTCAAGACCAATCCATCTCATTTCTAATTCAAGTATACTTTGGTCTTCTCTATAGGCACAACCTGGTAATATCAAGACACACTAGTAGACAAATAGTTTTTAAGATCATCATTTTAACATAGGTTCTACAATACAAACTATAAAATATTTTTTGAGGGATTTTAACATCATTTATTTAGTAACTGATGTTAAAAATCTTGGTGCACTACTTTTTATGTTGGTTATTTAATAATCGTCATGAAAATATATTAAAAATATCAGTTTTCATGTCAGTTTTGTGATAATCAAAATTAAAAGTCCTCATGGAAATATTTTTTACACTAGTTCTTTAATAATCATCCTAAAAAGATATTAAAAATGTCATTTTTTACATCATTTTTATGATAAAATTCATTATATTTTATTAAATATTTCATTTTTTATACTGTTTTTATGATAACCGATGTTAAAAACTACCATTTAACGTGAGTTTTTTAAAAACTGACTTTTGAAGTCATTTTCATATTGGTTTTTCAAATAAACAACATTATAAATGTTTAAAAACATATAGTTAATTTCCTAACCATTTATTTTAGTGGTTATGGATCTCAAATGGTGTTATAGATCAAATTTTATGGTCATCATAAGTTGGACTTCTCTAAGACTTCCTTTAGAGATGATCAACATCTGGCGTACATAACATTTGATCCGTACAACCGTTTTATCTCCCCAATCATGAAAATATAAGATTGGAAAAATAAATAAAAATATATTAACAATAATAACATTGTTTATTTTAAAATAAATGTAAAAAAATACTTTTAATGTCAATTCATGAAAAAAACCAACATTACAAGTCTTTTATGAGGAATTTTAAAGATGGTTTTTTCAAAAACAGATATTAAAAGTCATTTTTCACATCGGTTTCTTTAAAAAAACCTATGCTATTAATGATAAAAATTTTGTATGTCATTTACCAAGATTCTATTTTAGTTGTTTTGAATCTAAAACTGACTTATGGATCAAAAGTTATGCATGTTGTATGATGATCATCTCTAAACAATGTCTTAGATAAGTCTAACTTCTGACGGCCATAAATTTGTATTTTTAACTCAATTTGGGATCCATGATAACTAAAATTGAATCTTATAAAATTAACTAAATTTTTTTAAACATTAATAATGTCATCTATTTGAAAAAAATATGTTAAAATGACTTTTTAAGTTATTTTTTTATAAATTGATGTCAAAAGATTGTTTTTCACGTCAGTTATCATAAAACCGACGTGAAAAATAAAATTTTCATTATTTTTTCATGATGTGTATCCTAAAACCGATGTGAATTCCAATTTTATTGAAGTATGACCGCTAAATTTTCAATTGGTTCCAAACATTTATAATACCATGTTTGCTTTTACCAAGTCGTTTATATGTTTTCAAGCTCCACATATATTAATTTAATAATCAATTTTTTCTATCATCATTTTTCCACTAACTCAACTCATTTTTTCTTCTTCATAAATCCATGATTTTTTATTTTGGTGATCTCTTCTTGGTATTTTTTTTATATTTTTACATTATTTATTTTTTTATGATTATTTTGTTTAATTAATATACTGGTTAATGATTCCATTTTTCTAATAATGAATAATACTTATTTATATCATGGTAAAACTAAAAATATTCATTCATATACTAAAATGATATATAAGATGATGCTTTTATTTTCTCATGATATATTTCCTTGGAATAAAAGTATATCCACTAGGACTTCAATAACCTTGAAAATTATGTCAAATATTTGTGTTTTTTTATATTTCTTATGGTTTCTAGGATTTGTTTTTTATCGATCATCTAATTTCCTTGGATAGAGTAAAACAACATGAATAATATTTTTTGAAACAAATATTTTTAGGTTGGTATTTAGAAAATTGACTTAAAAGAACTATTTTTCAGGCCGATTTTGAGAAACCTGATGCTAAAAACATATTTTTCACATTAGTTTTCAAAAAACTGACGTCAAAATTGGTATTTCAAATTGTTTTTTAAAAACGATGTGAAAAATAGTTTTTTGACATAATTTACAAAAAATATATTTTAAGATGGTCTTTTATGTCCTTTTTTAGAAAACTGATTTGAAAAATCATAAAAATTACAAATTTAAGGTTGTTTTTTAATAAACAAGGTTAAAAAAACATATTTAGAAGGTCACCTTCAAAAACATCGCCTCATTTTTCGATGTTAAAATTAAAAAACCAATATAAAAAACATATTTTATTAGTTTTTCAAATAAATTAAAAAATTACATAAATTGAAAAAATCACAAATGAAAAAGAAATTTAAATTACGAAACCTATAGATATCAGGGATGATAGTCGACTGATTAGAAGACATTGTGATAAAAAGAATGTCACCAATAGAAATCCAAGATGAAATATAATATTTTACAAGATTTCTAAGGTGATACACCTCCCAGGATATGTTTATTGATGCATAAGTTGTAACAACATGTGTACATGGATATCTCAATGCCTAAAAGTTGTCGCAATCATGATACCTTTTTTCCAACATGACCACCCACACTTGACCATTATTTCATGTAATCCAGTCATAAAACTCTCTTACTTGAATGTGGATATGTACCCATTCAATGGTTTGAATATGCATTCTCGATGCATCATGTAGTATGAGAGCAATGTCACTTTGGAAATGATGAGTAAAATGCATTCCATCTTCCATCATCAGATAGGCATGTTGAGACCATTCAACAAAGTACTTCACACATATATAAAATGTATCTTACACTAACCCGATGATCGGGTTTTTTTCACACACTTAAAGTCCCCATTTATTCACTTCACTATATTATTGGTCACATAGATATATCTTATACCACCCTCATATGCTAGTAACAATTTATCCTTTGATATACGGATCATATAATCATACGCATATTTATTAGCTCTTATAATTTCATCAAGACATTGATCAAACCTTTCTTTTTTTGTATTTTATGTTGAAACCATATGAGAATAATGTATTTTAAAGGATATTGTATTTTCATTTAAAAAAAGTAATTTTAGCCAAACATACCCAAATTGATGATCACCTTCTTTATTGCCTCATCTCTAAAATTCTTATGCACATTACTATAAATATTTCTAATGTAATATCAATGATATAAATTTAGTTCTCTCCATGAAACTTCATCATTATTAACAACCTCAGTACTCACATAAAAGTGATGGGGTCTATGGATTTCAGATACAAAACATTTTTTTAAGTGGAAACATAGTTCCTTACATACTTAGAGAGAGGGATGATAGATAGGTTATCAATGTGGTAAAAAATTAAAATTATTAAAAAATATTTTACTGGAAAAAAACACTTAATACATTTTTTATCATTCATTGGTAAGTCATTGCAAGATCATCCAATTATTATAAATTAAATAATCAGATAAAAAATAAAACATTCAATTTTAATCGAACATTAAATAGTAATCTCAATATCAGTAAACATTCTAGATTTCTAACATGTTTTTTAGGTATTATGTTCTAAATCTTGTCACTTTACGTACAATATTTAATAAATAACATACATATATACATCTATTTATATCCAGTCTTTCACAAATATTTTTCATTAATACATATGAAAAACTATAACTAAAACATTAATAGATATAAATAACCTCACTATTGAATTATATTGAAGGTTATATTATTACCAAAGAAAATTTAATAAAACATTATATATTATTATACCACAACATCAAATGTTTCAAAAATTTTAATTACATATGAATAAAAAACAATGAATTGATATTGGGACTTATTATATGGAACAGTTTATTATTATCTGATAAACCGACCATAATCTATGGGTAAAATCCTAGAGCCTCTATTATTGCAAATTTCAGCAACCACCGGTCTCCTATCAAACATAAATTCCTCTTGTAGAATTCCTCTTATTGAACACCTTTTTATTACAAAGTTACTCACATGAAGGTTAGGGCATCTAGGGGTATGAAATACATAACATGTTTTATGTGGACACGTAGATCCTTACATACTTAAAGAGGGATTACTAACATTACATCAAAATGGAAAATAAAGTGAAATTATTATAAATTATATAATAACATGCACAAAAAAAGACATGAAATTTCAATTGTGCATTGGTCGGTCATCTCAAGATCACTCATCACACTAAACTATTAACAGGTATTTTTGTATACTTATTATGTTTTACATATTATATAACTTTACCTATAACCAGATGTAATATATAATAAATATTTACACCTTCTTTCAAAAAACATAACTTTTCAATGTGTGTATGTATATATATTTATTTAATAATAACATTTATTAAATTTAATTAAATATAATATAATTTACTATTGCATAATAATCCTTAAAATAATATAAAAATATATTATATTCAATTTTAGAAAATTCCATATGTATATATATAGTATGCTTTTCATTATTCTACTTAAAAAAATAACTAATTGGATTTTATACTTTATTACTTGGAAATATTGTTATTTATATTTAATATAAATTAAATTTATCAATTAAAACTATTTTGTATAGTAAATAAAAGTTATATAGTATAGACATACATAAAAACCTTTAAAATACTATAAAATTATGTTATTTTCAATTTTATAAAATTACATATGTATTTATAAATTTTTGGTCTTATTTCTAATTTTCAAAATTTATGTAATTATATTACATTCTTTATTACTTTAAATACTAATTATTTATAAATAATATAATTTAAAATTATTACTTATAGTAAAAAACATTTATACCATTAACAAAAAATTATTACGTATATATTTTAATAAATTCAAATGTGATAATTAATATGACTAATTTATTTTTAATAAAATACATAGTTAATTACCTATGTGTATAAAATATTTTGATTTTGATTTATGTTAATTTAAATATAATATATATATTTTTGAAGATAGTGTCTCAGTCAAAGACCAGGACACAATTTATTAAAACAAACAAATTAACTACATTTGTCTGAAAGAAGGAATATTATTACAATCTTTGTCATAAAGAGGGAGAAGATCAACATGAAGATCATCCAGCCACATAATTTCCTGATTGATTCCCTTGTTTTCATGACCGTCTGCAACCATTTTCACTTTCGAAAAGGTATGATTGATGATGTAGCTGATCTCCAAAAGCAAAGCAAGCCAGCTCATCCAACAAGTAGTAAACGACCATGATAGACTCACCACACCATTCCAATTTTCATTGACAATAGTGGTTGAATCACTTTCAACCCAAATGTTATTCCATCACTTTTTCTTGACGAAATCAACATCATGAAACACACCCATCATTTTTGCATCCTGAAAAGAGGTCGTTCTACGACTTCCAAAGAAGTATCCAAGGCATTGACCATGATAGTCTCTATAAATGGCACCAAATCCATTAGGTCCCGGGTTACCTTTGGAAGTTCCATCAACATTCACATTGATCCATCCTATGAGTAGTGCTTTCCAGAACACCTCAATGGTTTTCCTCAATTGTCTGAAGAGACCATATATCTTAAGACGATGATGGATCTCAAAGTCTCCAACAGAGTTGTCACAATATGCTTTTTTAATCGCAGTAACATCTCTGATGGCAATGAGAATCTGCGTCTGACCTGCCTTAAGAATGAAAAAAAGATTTTCTATGGATAATAACATTTATATCATACTGGATCACATGGAGGAGCATAGAAATAGCAGTTAAAATATATTATTGATTTTCTACGAAGAATCCAACTCTACACAACATTTTAATAAGGAGAAAATAGAGTCAAGTAATAACCATCTGTAGTCAAACATGTCAGTAATTTAATTCCACAGGGATAACGTTATAGCACAAGATAAAAATAGATGGCTAGTATCTTCTCTATGTTGGTGAAAAAAGTGAAACTTAGAGAAAAGTTGAATCCAAAAAGACTAAAGGAAATCCTCGGTAGGGATATAGTTGTGAGCTATACGCCAAAAAAGATTGAGTCTCAAGGGTTTAATCTAAGGTTTGTCAAAGGATTTCAATCAACCAAATATAAGATCATAATTTGTAAAATTATGGTTGTAAACACTTTTTAATCAATAAAACCATTGTGGGCAGGCTCCAAAATAAGGAAATAATCAGTGTTTGAGTATGGGTAATTATCAACAACATGAGTGATGATATTCAGAATTTTGATGTTGTGAAATTGAAAGACATCCTTTATAGTGAAGTGAGTGTTTTCCAGAGGATAATTAGAAGGTAACATAGATATTAGGGGAGAACCAGTCTAGTTGTCCATCCAAAAATTCATGGAAGAGTCCACACTAACCATCCTTCTATATTTAGTCATGATGTTGGAAAAATATTGTCTAATGGAGGTCCAGATATAGAAGTTAATAGAGTTAAAAATTCATTTCATTCACTTAATAAGGAATCTTTTTATGAAAAGAAATTGAGTCAGCTTTGGTGTTAATAAATCTCCAGGTAAGTCTGGCTTGAAGTGACTCATTAAAAAGTCTGATATTTTTTATGCTAAGACCACCCTTCTCTAAAGGTTTGCAATAATAACCCATGGGATGGTCACAATTTTACTTTCATACATTCTTCCAGTCCAAACAAAATTTTTGATGTAAACATTAATTTTCTTAAGGTGACTATCAAGCCATTTATAGAACATCAGTGAGTATACCATTTAAGAGACAATAGTATATTTCACCAGACAGAGTTTTCCAGCCATGGAGTGGGGTTTTCCCTTCTAGGAGGACATTTGGTTGATAACCTAGTCTAAAATAGTGGAAATGTAACTAGATTTAGGTCTTCCCCCAAAGATGAGAACGCCTAGGTAGGTAAAAGGAAGGGATCCTTCTTTGATTCCTAAACTATTAATGATATTACATTTCCTAGTAGGAGGAAAACTTTTCCCAAAAATACATGTTCCATCTTATAGATTGACCAAAGATATATTCATAATGATATAAGGCATTTCATAAATTTTGAATATTTATTTTATCACATTGTAAGAATAAGATAATTTCATCGACACATAAGATACGCGTAGGCACATTTAGGTGTATGTGTTCCTAAATGGTTTTAATTTTGTTTTGATCAAAAAGGAGAGTGATTAATCTTCTAATATAATCTTCCCCAATATAACAAATAATGTCAGATAAAGTAAATCCTTGTATGACAGCCTTGGTGCATTTAAAATAACACTTAGGGCACCCATTAACATGTACGGAGATAGAAGATAAATTAAATAATGAGTTTATCCAACTGATGAATGTATCATTAAAACCAAGTCCATGAAGAACTTTAAAAATGAATCCCTAATCAATGGTATCAATGTATTTCCTAATATAAAGTTTAATAGCAATAACGACTCCTATAGTAGGTTTATTGAGAGTGTTGGTGCATTCCGAGGCAAGGTAGACGCAATCTTGTATAGACCTTCCTTGGATAAAACCAAATTGGTTCCAAGAAACAATTTTATTACATATAGTAGACAATATGTTGGTGATATGTTTTGTAATAATTTTGTAGAGGGAGTTGATAAGAGCAATGGGTTGGAAGAGATGAATCTCAATGTTTCTGGCCACTTAAGGAATTAAAGTAAGAAATTGAGCGTTAAGTCCATGAGGCGGGACACCATTAGAAAAGAAGGATTTGACAAGTTTGAAAACATCTGTGTGGATAATATCCTAGTAATTTTGAAAGAGATCATTGTTAATTTCATCAAGGCCTGAGTCACTATCATGATTCAGGAATAAGGCAACACCTTTGATTTCATTGTCAAGACGGATGCTCAAAAGAAATATATTGTCTTCCTCATTTACTATAATCAGAATGACCTATGGACGGAGGCCTTGGTTGATATTTGGACCATTGAAAATATTTTCAAAATAAGAGACTACATGACTAGAAATGACCACCTCAAAGTCAATGAGGGTTTCACTTTCCCTAAGGAAAGCAAGAGGCCTGCAAACATTCTCTATTATTTAGAGAGAGTTGTAGAACATAATGTTTCTATCACCATCAGATATCCATTTTTCATTGAATGTTTTCTTTTTTAAGTTGTCTTTAAGAACAAGAAGAGAGTTGAGTTTTATATAGATGTTGATTTTAATTTGGGGGTCTAAAGAGAAATTAGAGCTAGTAGAGATGTATTGAATTTGGATAATCACATTCTTAGGAGTGGAGATGTCCTTGTAAATTTGTTTAAATTGAGCATCACACCATCCATTGAGACATTTTTTGATGTGTTTTAACTTAGTGATACAGGAAAAAGCATCATTTTGATGATTCATAGACTCTTAACAAATATTTATGATGTTTTTCATTCCAAATCAGTAGACCAAGCGTTATTAAATATAAATGGAAGAATGGGTCTAATTATTTTGGAGAATAGACTAAAAAGTATGGGGGGATTGTATGAATTATGTTTGGGTAATGTAATGCTAGAGATGGTGTCCCAATTGTCAATATACAAAAAATTTGTGAAATCTTTATCTAGTATACTATCCACTACCCTATTTTAGTTTATTCTATACCACATAAACATAGCCCAAGTGAGGTTAATTTCTATAAGATTACAAACATAAATAGATGTTCTAAATTATCTTGATGTAATAGAAGAGTGTGAAGAACCAATTTTCTCACTAGAGGTAATAATGGCATTAAAATCACACATCACAAACAAAAGTTCATGAATGTTGTTAGCTAAATAATAAACATAATGTCAAAGAGTCCTTCTGTCTTGATATCTATTATTAGCCTAAACCAGGGTAAAAAAAATATTCAATCCCTTAAGGGAAAATTCTTAAGTAAATTTTTTTTTGAGAATTTGAAAACATTGAAATTTTGAAAAGAGGCATAACAAAATCCCAAAGAGATTCAATAGAAGTACCATCTTTTCATGCACCTTGAAAATTGTAACCATAAGCACAAAGATGAAAAAAAATTTAAAGTAAAGTTGGTTTTTGGTTCAGAAATAGAAAATATCCTCAGTCTGTGAGTCATTATAATTTTTTTGAGAATAGTGAACGTGTCAGGGTTCGCAATACCCTGACAATTACAAAATAAAATATCCATTAAAACCTGGTTTGGAGCAAGATACCCCATTTTTATTTATTGATCCACCTTAGATCTTATTCCTCATTGATCTTCTTATATTTTGAGAAGATTTTGGACTGGGCTTCTTGTCCTGTTTACTCATAAGAGAAACAAAATATTTGTTAGAAGCACCTATATTAGTAGTTGACTGGTTTTCTCAGGTGATTTAGTAATCATGGTGGTGGTCATGGGATCATCCATTGAATCCATAGTTGTAATCACAATATGGGAGACAGTGGGCACCACAGGGATAGGTTGTGTTCCTACTACCACTGTAGATTCATTGGGTGAAATAATTTTATTTTTCATACTTGGATTATCATTTAGGGGATTCATACAACTGATAGTGCATGAAACTGGTGTAGACTGCACGCACCTTGATCATAAATTTTCATTTTCTAAAGATAATTTAGTTTGAGGAATAATACATGTATTCCCATCCAGGAGATCCATTGCTGCATTTTTCTCAAATATTTCTCCAACTTCATCTTTGTGAGTCAAAACCTCAGGGCCTCCCATCTCATGTGATAGTGTACTACCAGATGGAGCATCAACATTTTCATTTTATCCATAATCCATTGATGTTTCAAGAGGCTCTTATTGCTTCTTATTGATGGAGACCAATTATTTCATGGTTAAAATAATGAGATTCCCACTGGGTGGGTCCTTAGTGGATAAAGAATGTCCAATTTCAAAAAATTCAAGTTAAACTAAGTCATCTATAGTGATAACATCTTTGGGCTGTTCATAATCATTCATAACCAATTTTTCTATCTCCATCAAGACGCTCTGATCAGTATTGAAATTCTTTTCTTCATCCACCAGATCAGCCCAGATATTACCCAAACTCTCTCCCAAGCAAGTTTTCTTCATAACCCAGACTTCATATTTCTTCCTAGGGGTTTTGGATTCTAATATATTTTATATACATATAAATCTTTTAAAATATAATTACTTACCATTTAAATTAAAAAATATATAAATTTTAAAAAAATATTATTTCCCAAAATATAGATTAAATTTTATACATAACATTTCAATTATATAACCAACATATTTAAATTTTCTAAAAATTAAATATAAATTAAATCATACAGTAAATAAAAACACATTAAAAAATTAAATCACGCACAATAAACTACTTTATACATCTAAACATTCATGAATCAATACATATTAAATAAATAAATCATACAAACAATATAAATAACAACTAGAAAATTAAAATTTTAAAGAGAAATTTTACCTACTTAAAATATGCATATATATTTTGAGAAATAATTTTTGTAGGGATTTTTAAAAAAACCGAAGGAGAAGAGTAATATTGGGAAGGGGGCTACCCCTTTTATAAAATTTAGCTGATAGGAGGCATGAACCCCATTCATGCCTGCTTTTTAAATTGGATCAATAAAGCATGGATGGGGTTCATGATTCCTTCACTATGCCATGGAAAAGTGAATAGGGATCACGCTTCTCCATACCCCTTTTTAAAATACCACTAACCCAGTCCATTTAAAAAAAATTAAAAACCCATTTAAAAAATTTATCTGATTATATTACATGATAAACAATTATCTTACAAATAAGATAATTCTATCTTACACCAACTACCCCAAATTAATAAATATTGATACTTTAGACAAATTTAAAAGTGTTTTCGTTTCCCCCAGTGCTTAGTCTAGTGGAAATGGGCAATGTGGGGTGTCGGGGAGGTCTCAGGTTTGATTCTACTCAGATTACTACATGTGTGTGTTTTTGTGTTTCTTTTTTTCTTTGTAGACCCCCTTCACCAACCGTTTGTAAAATAATTCACTTCTGTGGTATAAAATACTTAAAGGGGTGAGGATATGAGATTTATCTTAAGATTTTATTAGGTGCATCACCTCTAATCCAGAATAGTTTTATTTATCTTATGTGCATCCCTTTTCAAATATGTTACATATGTGATCAAAAAAATATTTAATGGATTTCCTAAACAACAATTAAAATGGTTTTTAATTTTTTAAAAATAAATAAATAAATAAATAATTCAAAAAAATAATCTTAATTAATGTTCCTTACAAAAAAATAAAAAAATAAACGAATAAATAAATACACTAATTAAAAATTTTACTAAAAACATAAAAATTAACAGAATAATAATTCTAAGTACGAAAAATAAATAAAAACACAACAAATTAACAATGAATTAAAAGATTTATTATTTCAAAAAACATTTAAACAAAACATTATAATTAAAAAATAGATTAAAATTTTCAAATATTATTTAAAAGAATTAATATCTAAAAAATAATTTATAAAATAAAAAACTCCATTATATGCTTATTTCACAATATAAACACATTAATTTTCTATAATTGATGTAGAAAGCAAGCATCAAATAAGAGCACATCAAATTTCCTCACATAAATACTTTGCTTGTCCTCAGTCAAACAAAAAGAAAAATTCAATAGAATGAAATGAATATTAAATTTGAAATATTGGATTATGGTAAAAAATTGGTTTCCAAAATTATTTTCTCCCTTGGATTTTTATCAAGTAGGTAAAAAATTTAACCTTAAGAAATTAAATATTTTTTGTGAAAAAATAAATCTTGTTTTATAAAGATGATTGACGTTGAAATTTTTAATTTATTTCAAACCCACTTCAATTATCACTCATTCTAAAGTCTAAATTCTAGTTACCTTTAATAGAATAGACTCACATAATTAGTAATCAAAATAATTTAGACACACTTTTTGGATTAGAGGACAAAATAATTTAAAAGAATGAATTAATTACACATAAATCGTCATAAAAAATAAAAGAAATATTTTAACCTGGATTATCACTTTCCTTTCATAATTTTTCTGATTGCATATTTTATTAGTTTAGATCAAAATTCAAAAATTCATGGGTAATGATATTTTTATAACATTCAATGAATCTTTTACTAAGGTCCATCGCGTTTCAAGAGGGTAATGAAAAATGTTTTTCTTAGATAAATCTAATAGGTTATATAAAATTAACCCTTTAAAAGTGGTTATAATGAAATAAAAGATAAGAAAACACAAAAAATGTCTCATTTAAACTTGAAAAAATAATTATTTTTTGAGGGTTTTGGATGGGTTCACATTGTGGTACAGTTTATCACATTAAAATACCCCTTCCACACACTAACACATAAAACATTTTCCAATGTTAAAATCAAGGTGGAGAAACATGTTTATTCAATTTTAAATTTCAAAACAATTTGGAAATTAAAAATATAAGAATCATTTATAAAAAATCCAAAGAAATCTCAAAGTGTTTTTCCACACAATACAAATAATTAACACACAACATGTACACGAGTCTTATACTATTTATCACATAAATAATTCATCTTAAAAATAAAGTGTGATAACTAATGAAAGTTCAAGGAAGTGTTTAAAAATATTTCCTAAAAAGCATGAAATTTTAATCCCAAATGTACAATCAAAAACATCTAAACTAATAGTAATAATAAGAATGTTTGAATATTAATTTTTATCATGCAAATAATCTTAAATTTAAACTATTATTTTTACCAATTTACTTCAAAACTACAGAATCAAAATGATTTTGGAAAAAATAAAAATGATCATAATTTCAATGAAAAAATTCCATGAAATAGAATCTATTTTTCTTATAATTTCACAAAAACAATATCCCTTATTGATTTCAAAAATTTATACCCGATTAGCACTGAAAATCATAAATATAAAAAAAACAAACATTTAAGTCCAAAAAAATTATTCTCAGGTAAATATAACTACATTTTAAGAAAATGAGAGGGGTATAGATGATTCTTCAGGATGCATCTTCTTTTGATCAATGTATATTATTAACAAAAATATACAATAAGAAGATAAAGTAGAGAGAAGATCTAAGTTAATTTCCCATGGTGACAAATAAGGGAAACAAATCCTTCCATCAAACTCACTTTATTCTCTACAAATAAATGCTAAGATACAAAAATAATGTATTGTACTGACCAGGGATCCACTTTACCGGTTCCCTGATCTAGTTTCTCAAATATCCTCAAGTGAACTTCCCCATATCCCAGAGCCTTAAAACTATTAGTGAGGGTAAAAGGTAGTACATTGAAGATATTATACCCTCATATCATAGTGGAACATCAGATATAATAATTATTTGGAAATAATGAAAGGATGATTTAAGAGATGGAACTATGGAAACAGATGTAATAAACAAACGTAGATGAGTAATAACAAAACAACTACAATTGTAATCAGAATTCCATAAGATGGGTAATATTCATGATGATTTCATGGAATGGTTATAAAAAAGGGAAATATGGGATATAGGGGACAGACATATAAAACATGTATAAAAAATAAAAAAAAGGCTAGAATACTACTCCACTAGAATTACGAGCATACACTCGGTTCTCCGCTCCCATTGTCCGTGATATAAGTAAATCAAATCAAATATCTATAGCAGGGAACTTTACCTTATCCATAACTATAGACATGAATTCATCAAAGGTACCAAATGAGGCCTTAGTAGGGTGTGAGATAAACTCAGTAGGCCACCACAAATGGTGTCTAGAAATAATTCGGTCAATGTACATATCTTAAAAATGTGTAGGTAAAATGAGTAATAGAAAAATTCTGAATAAATAAATATTGGTTAGCTCAGGTTCTTATCAGGCACCTGGATAAATCTACTTA
Organism: Viscum album; assembly: GCA_963277665.1. Lineage (NCBI taxonomy): Eukaryota > Viridiplantae > Streptophyta > Magnoliopsida > Santalales > Viscaceae > Viscum > Viscum album. The sequence continues at coordinate 1,323,772,446 of OY728143.1, forward strand.
CTTTGGCATAGGCTGTGGAAGGGTCTGATAAGTAACCATATATATATAAGTAATAATATATGTTGTCATATAATGCATACACATATATTCACTAAGTACATGAGGACATATATAGGCATATACATGTCAGTCATTTCCATTATTCTTCAGTTATCCATGTCTCTCATTCTCATCATGCCTAAAATGATAAAGTAATTCTTTTGTGCTATGGGATGTAGTTGAAGGGAGATTGGATTCTTCGAGATTATCTCTTTTTTTATTCCAAATTTTGTTTGCTACAAACTATTTTTTAAATTCAACTTCATCTTATTTTTATATTTCATGACCATTGTATTAAATTTTAGGTGTTTTATTTTACTGTATTAATTGATTTCCCTATTTTTTGTATGAACATTATGAAATATAGGTTATTTATGTTTAATTAGGGTATTTTATTGCCTGGTTTAATGATTTAATTAAGTAGATGATTGTTCCAATGGTGTAATCATAGAATTATTGTAGGGTACTCAGACCAAGGATCTCAGTTGACACAATTCCAACACCAAAAATGAAAAAATCGATCATCTATTTAATCCCCATCACATTAACCATAATATCACTGAAAATGGCATACCTCATCTCCTGATATCAAACACAATATTTACCTATTATTTTTAAGTATATTTTAAAAAAATATAAAACAATTTCAATTTAAGTTTCATTAATTAATATAAAACATATGATTTATCTCTATGGATTCGAAACTCATACATTCTACATACTACATTTTTAGTTAGTTTGTCTGAGTTTTTAAAAAATTATTTAAAAACATTATCCCTATAGGAATTAAGGATGTCATGTGGGCTGTCATTTGGCAGACCTGGATGAGGGATATCCTTTTATAGAATTTTTTTAGTGTTAAAGATAGCCTCTAAGATGTTTCTATAGTTTGGTTTTGATTCCTACCATCCATACTCAGACAGGTTGCCACTATTGGGTGTAGTGATGTTTATGGTTTTGCGAGCTATGTTATAGTTGTTGGTCCATAGATGAAGGGAATGGTAATACCCAGTGTTTACACTCAGGTAGCCCAATTTTGATTATGTTTACCCTTGTGTTCTCGATGTAAAACCTATCCAAAATATTCTTGAGGAGGTATTGGTACAGTTAATCTAGGGGTGGATGAGAATTGTGAGGTTACATTGGTATATGCATCGGGTTAGTGAGGTGGTGTATCGCTGGACTCTATAACTACATATGGAAAGTTGTCCTTGGTGTTTTTACACTTATCGTAGATAAGGTGAAATTTTCCTCCTATTGTTCTATTTTCACCTAGTTGGAGCTGGATGTGGTTGTGGTTTTTCCATTCGTGGTTCCCTTGAGTGTATGCTTGTAAGTGGTTCAGGAACCCTTGGAGAACTTGATGGTGTGGGCGCTCAAATGGAGAGCTCAATTTCTTTATATTGTGCCTATTATTTCACTTTTAAAGGTTGAAAAGGCTTAAAGTGGGAAGAATTTAATTACTTGGGTTTTGAAATATAAGACATTAAGATATTTCTATGAATATTTTTGGAGCCAGTTGTTGAGTCGGTGTGGGGTTTCGGGGCCTGGAGAGCCTCTATAGCACCCTAAACATTTTATGGTATGTTTCTATTAAATACATTTTATTCATCACTATGTTAATTTGAAAAAACACTAGGTTGTTTAAGATATAGTCAAAACCTAGCCATTAATTACAAATTTTCGACTTTTATGTTTTGAATTTTGAAAAATAGTCATCCAGAGTTGTGATCAGTAAGTCATTTGGAGTCTGATTGAAGAAACTTGATTTTTAGTGAGTAGTAACATACCATTATGAATAGTAATATGAACCTTATGAATAGTAAATAATATTATTATTTTATTTTCTTAAGGTAATAAGATAATGAGATCTGAATTAGTTTTTCAATGAGAAATAAAACTAATTGAACCTTTAAGAATGTTATTTTTCAAATTAACTATGACTTTATTGAAAAATTAAATTAAAAATACTTAGAAAATTATTTTCAAAAAATGGGGTTCATTTTTGAATTCTACACGTCGATAAATGGTTAGGGAAAATTTTTGATATTTTTCTAAGAAACATTAATTTTTCAGGAATAGTAAGAATTTAGTTTTCAGTTTTTGGAAGATTAATGACATCATAATGATGTAATAATTAAATATAAAATTATAGTCCACTTTTGTACAGTAAATTCTGACAAGATGTGTCCCAAGTGTCTAAAACCATGGCCAAATACCATGGGCAAGCCCATTGTTTGGCAAAAACCACTAATGAGGTGTACTTTTGAAATTATTAAAAAAATACCTCTCTTTTTCTATAAATATCCATCCATACATTCGTTATCTTTCTTTCCAAATCCCTCATACTAAAAGATCTAATGTATTTACTTATCTAGGAGTCCTCCCAAGGTGTCCCTAAGCCCCCAAGGTCCCATCCTTCAAGATCTAGGAGTTATTCTACAAGGTAAGGGAATCATTCATTCTCTTCTTTAAGTCAACACTTCTTTTATGTTAGCTATTTGGAATTAATTTCTCATATTTTGAGGATTGATTTTATTTATTCTTATTACAGTGCTTTTGATTAAAATTTTATTAGATACCATTTTGTTCTCATCATTTTATTTTATGAAATTTTTAGCAACGCCATTAGGATGCCAAATATTCATAAGGGGTCTCTCAACTTTTATTTTATTTTCAAGTTCTTCTCTTTTATTTTTCTCTTCTCACTTCCTCTTTCCAAATGACCATTATAAATACCAGTATCATCTATATACTGGATTTATATCATGTGAATGGAATAACCATCATCAATATTCTTACTCCCTCCCTTTTATTTTTATAAACGAAATCAACGTCCATGAGGTTCCAATTTATAACCTTCGTGGATGACGAAGTTCTGTTCTTCAATAGTTCCTTCATTACTGGTCATGAAACCATATTTATGGTTGAACTAAGTAAAAATATATTTATTTTATATTGATTAATGTTCTGTAATTTTTATACGTACATAATATGGAATAATAATACAAAACAAGTTTATTGAGCACAAAACTGCCATGTCAAATTCAAGCATTTATTTTTAACTCATCGAATAAGTCATCCTCATTGTATATAACCAGAATCATTATAAGATCATTTATTTATATTTAATTTCACTAATAATTTATATTAAAAATTCTGTATGTTTAACCATATTTCAAACCATCTTACATTCATGAATACAAGTAAACAAATGAGGAAACCAAGTAAGAAAATGCTTCCAAAACAATAAGATTGAATCTCTTAAACCCATCAAAAAGTATATTAATGATCTTAATAAGGTCATATCATATAAATTACATGTTTATTAGGTTATGTAATTATTAATTAATGAATCTAAATTTTATTATTCAGGTCGTTAAGAACAATCAAGAACACACTAGAGCAAAAGGTAAGGGGTTTCTCATCTCACTTCCATTCTTGTGAGATTTTGATTGTTCGCCTCATATTTATTGCATGTGGTATATGTGTGCTGAAATTTGACATATAATGACAAGATTCTATTTATATTCATTTTATTCAATGATTTATTGGATGTTCATTAAGTTCTGGTTATATGATTCGACTGATTACATTATGGTAAAGGACTTCGTCTCAACTACCTTTTCATTGTGACTAACTTTGTATTTTGCACCTAATAATCCTTATATGGTGTACTTACTTCCCATTTGAGATCACATTTAATTTGAAATTTTATTTATATTAAATATCTATTATCTGATTCCATGGATATGTTTTTTTTGTCTAAACTGTATACCATTTTACATACAATGTTTATTTGGAAAGTTATTTTAATTATGGAAATATTGATGAATCACTATACTCTACTCTATAAGGATATTAAAAAGGCATATTGATCTTGTATTGAATAAATGTATAAAGAATTATTTGGACATGCAGCGCTGGGTGGGGCCTGCTATAGCCCCTCGATGCATCAGTAGGTCTCATGAGAAAATTTAGTTGGCGACAAACCCATCGAGTTTGTTTCCAAAAATCAGACGGGTTTCTACCCATAGAACTAAACCATTTTTACGGTATTATGGTTTCATTTTCTAGATACATGATTTCCAATTAATAATAATTCTCTTTATTCATTATTAGTTATTATTATTATCCATGAGGTTTTCACTATTACAAAATCAATGGATGCAGTTTCATTCTCAGTTTATTAATGGAATTAGTTATTCATGTATTCACTATTCCATATTGATTATGTTAGATTGATTGTGATTCACTTATTATTTTACTCACTCTTACACTATTTTTAACCCTTACTGAGCATTTGAGCTCACCCCATTCATTGTTTACTTTCAACAGGTGATGAAGAGAATCTCTTTATTGAGTTCGTGTGGTTTCAGTTTTTAGTATAATTATGTATTGTATTTTGCAACCTTTTTCAATGTAATTTGTGTTTCATCTATGTATCTAGTTTCTTAAGGAATAGTAAACTATTCATTTCTTTAGGATTTTAATTCATTTCATCCATGCCAATATCACAAGTAATGCACTGGCTCTAGTCTAGAGGGGTAGGGGTGTTACAGTTGGTATCAAATGAAGTTTAGTAGGAAACTTGGAAACTAGAGTAAGGAATGTATAGTAGGGAATAAAGCCCTAAGGTAGTATTTGAGGATAAACATATAATAACGTCCTGGTATTTTTGTAAGGAATAGATTACGTGGATATTTTAAGAAATACATCCATGCCTGGATACGATTAGGTAGAGGTGACTCTGGCATAGATGTATCTAGGGGTAAAACCAAAAAACACTGCTTTGATCTATACTTGAATGGGAACTGGTGCACAAAAATAGGACTTGATGCACTCATGGTTATGACACTTTCGAGGGATATGCTTAGAATAATTCATATTTTCTTTACAAGCCATTATTAAGAAGTTTAATGTAAATTTTTCCTCAGAAGAACCATGTTTATAAGATTAGTTATGCATAGAATTTCAAACTATATAGAGTGATTTTCTATTTGAGATTCATAAACTATTATAGTGTATCCCATTATTTAAAAATGGAATCTAATGGAAGAAGGGGAATCAATACTCGTGGGCATGGTAGGGATCTCCCTACTGATGAAGACAACACAGTCAATGTTGGATGAAATAAGATCATGACCATATTGGGAAAACTTATTCAAGTTGTAACAAATAACCATTCCACACCTGTGTTGGATCATTTCATGTGGCAGAAGCCTCCATCTTTCAGCAGGGCTACTAATCCAGTGGTTGCGGAGAAATGGATCAAGTCCCTTGAAAAGATATTCATGGCGTTAAGATGAAATGAAAATGAAATGGTAGTACTGGATGTATATTGTCTCAAGGGCGATGCTGATAAATGGTGGTCTCTGAGTCAAAATACCACGGAGGAAGAAGAGATAGATGATATGGAATGGAGGACTTTTAATGAAATATTTTTTGAAAAATATTTCCCTCATGATCAACGAACTGAAATGAAGAGGAAATTCCTTGGCATGAAACAAATGGAAGAAGACAGTGTTGCAGAGTATCAGGCTACCTTCACAAGTCTATCCAGGTATGCCATGAATTACGTATGTGACTCGGCGGACAAGATTGATCATTTCTTTGAAGGCCCTAAGCTAAGTCTTTCAAGGGAAATGGATTCTCAATCTTTTTCATCATATGATGAAATTATATCATGTGCCATCATAATAGAGAGGGAATTTTCTAGATCAAATATTTTCAAAGGAAACCAAGATAAGAAGAGGTACTCTGATAAAAAAGGAAAATGAGAAGCACAAAAGAAAAGAAAGGGAACAAATAGTTTCCCATTATGGGAGAACTGTAGAAAGAATCATCTTGGGAAATGATTGAAAGGCATGGGAGTCTGCTATAAATATGGAGAAAATGGTCATAGATCTGGTGAATGCAAGGGGAAGAAACAATTCAATAATATTAAATGCTAAAACTGTAGAGAGATGGAACACTATGCAAATTAGTGTCCTAAGAATCAAGGAAACTCGACTCAAAAAAGGACAATAGAGAAAGGGAGAGCTTTTTTTTTTTACAACCGTAAAGGTTGAAGTTCCTAATGATGTGGTGGCAGGTACTTTAATTTTTTCCTCAAACTTATCAAAAACATTTTTTGATTCTGGTTCATTGCATTCATTTATATCTTCCCAGTTTTCCAAGAAAATTAGATATGTCCAATTTTATTTAATAAAGGAGTTGTTAGTAAAAACTCCAAGTGGATGTATAATTGCAACCAAGGCATGTCGACTAGTCCCCCTCTAGACACCAAAATGTACTCTAATTTCAAAACTTATCATCATACCAATTAATGAATTTGATATAATTCTTGGTATGGATTGGTTGTCAAATTATGATGTGAAGATTTATTGTAAGAATAAGGAAGTTACAATTTTTGAAGATGGTTTAGAATCCCCTGTCTTTAGGGCAGAAACTTCACCACCTGATTATTATCTAGAACCACCCTTAGTATCTCTACTAAATGCAATACATGGAGAGGAATATAAAACAATATCTATGGGAGAGGAAAGAAATCTTCTAATTGAAGATGTGCACATAGTGAAAGAGTACATTGATGTATTTCTAGAGGATTTACCTGGACATCCTCCATAGTGGGAAGTTGAGTTCTCTATTGATTTAATTCCTGATGCAAGACTAATATCGAAGACTCCCTATAGAATTGCCCCTATGTATTTAGTAGATCTAAAGAAACAACTGGAGGATTTGAGTGAAAAGGGATTTATTCGGCCTAGTGTTTTTCCATAGAGAGCCCCTTTCCTATTTGTCAAGAAGAAAGATGGATCCATGAGGATTGGCATTTATTACTAGGAAATCAATTCTATTATAATAAAGAATAAGTATCATATTCCCAAGACTGATGATTTATTTGAAAAACTACATGGACCTCAATACTTTTCAAAGATTGACATTCGATTCGGATATCATCAGTTGCATGTGAGGAAGTAAGATATTCCTAAGACAGCATTTCGGGCTAGGTATGGGCATTACAAGTTTACAGTGATGCCTTTTGGACTGAAAAATGCTCCCTCTGTTTTCATGGATATAATTAATAGAGTTTTTAACAAATATCTTGATGACTTTGTTGTGGTATTCATTGATGATATCCTTGTATACTCAAATATCTATGATGACCATGAGAATCACTTGCGGGTTATTCTAAGAACTCTTAGAAGAAATAAATTATATGTAAATTTTAGCAAGTGTGAATTATGGCTTCAATCAGTTTCTTTTCTAGGCCATATTGTCTCTAAGGATGGAATCTTAGTTGATACTACAAAGACAAAGGCAATCCAAGATTGGCCCACGCCAATAAAAATAACTAATGTACGTAGTTTTATGGGATTTGCAGGTTATTATCAGATTTTCGTTTAGAATTTTGCCCGACTGGATAACCTGCTAACCAAGCTTACACGTAAAGGAGTTAAGTTTGTGAGGACAAATGAATTTACAGAATGCTTCGATGAATGGAAAATAATATTGGCCAATTCTCCAATTTTGACTCTTCCAGCTAGAGGTGATGGATTTTTAATATACAGTGATGCATCAAATAATGGACTGGGTTGCATCCTTATGAAAAACGATAAAGTTATTGCTTATGCATCAAGACAGTTAAAGACTCATGAGAAAAATTATCCATCTCCGGATCTTGAGTTAGTAGCCATAATATTTGCTCTGAAAATATGGTGGCATTATCTCTACGGAGAGATATGTGAGATTTATACAGACCACAAGAGTTTGAAATATATTTTCACACAAAAAGAACTCGACATGAGGCAAAGAAGATGGCTCGAGTTACTCAAAGATTAATATTGTTCAATACACTACCACCCAGGAAAGGCGAATAATGTGAAAGATGCATTAAGTGGGAAAGTCCATGGCCTTCTGACACAAATGAGGATTGAAAAAGATTCTCTGTTCATGGATATACTGAAGATGGATATTGGAATTGTTAAGGAAGGGGAAACATCACTCCTCTTTCAAATGATTTCTAAATCCTCTTTACTAGAGAAGATAAAAATTTCTCAATATGATTATTAGAATCTGCACAAGAAAATTAATGCAGTTAAGAATTGAAGACTAGCTGACTTCGTGTGTGAAGAAGGAGTTCTGATGTTTGGGAAAGGGATATGTGTTCCATCAGTACCTAAACTAAAAACGGAACTATTAGATGATGCTCATAGATTAAATTTTTCTATACACCCGGGTAGAACCAAGATGTATATAGATCTGAATGAATATTTTTGCTGGGGTAATATGAAGCGATAAATTGATGACTTCATGTCAAGGTGTCTAGTTTGTCTACAAGTCAAGGTGGACATACAACATCCCAAAGGAGTGTTGCAACCTCTACCTATTCCTATGTGTAATTAGGATAACATTATGATGGATTTTTTCACCGGACCACCGAGGACACCTAGAAAGAATGATGCAATATGGGTAATTGTTGATTGTCTCACTAAAAAAACACATTTCCTTCCAATAAGAGAGGATTTACCACTTGAGTGCCTGGAAATACTTTATATTAATGATTTTGTGAGACTTTATGGTGCACCTATATCAATTTTCTCTGATTAATATCCCTAATTTACATCAAAATTCTGGAAAAGTCTCCAGAAGGCTTTGAATACTGATCTTCATTTGAGTACCGTATATCACCCCCAAACCGATGGAAAATCTGAAAGAACTATTCAAACTCTAGAAGATATGATGAGTTCATGTTCTCTTGACTTCCAAGGTACATGGGATCAATACTTTTCTTTGGTAGAATTTTCATACAATAATAGTTTCCATTCTTGTATTCAAATGGCTCCATATGAAGCATTATATGGAAAGAGAGGTCAAACTCCAACTTGTTGGGATGAAGTTGGGGAGAGGAAACTTATAGGCCTAGAACTTATTGATGAGACCATGACAAAGGTGAAAAAATACAATCCCATATTAAAGCAGCCCAAAGTAGGCAGAAGAGTTATGCTGACAACCAGAGAAAGGACTTGGAATTGCAAGTGGGAGATCATGTATTCCTGAAATTATCTCCATGGAAGGGCATCTTAAGGTTAGGTAATAAACAGAAACGGAGCCCCAGGTACATTGGACCATTTGAAAATTTGGGATGAATCGGAGCTCTAGCTTACCATTTAGTGATGCCGCCAAATCTCTCTATATTTCATGATGTATTCCACGTTTCATTGTTAAAGAAGTACTTGCCAAACCCAACGCATGTACTCATATATGAAGAAATAGAACTGGAACCTGATTTTTCATTCTGTGAAAAGCCTATCAAGATTCTTGACACAAGGGAGAAGGTATTGAGAAATAGAACAACTCATCTAGTAAAGGTTCTTTGGAGTAATCAGAATATGGAGGAAGCAATATTGTTACTAGAGGATTTCATGAAGAAGAACCACCCACATATTTTTGGTGGGCTTTATACATAAAATTTCGAGGACAAAATTTCCAAAGGAGGGAATAATGTAGCACCCCAAACATTTTATGGTATGTTTCTATTAAATACATTCTATTCATCACTGTTTTCCTTTGAAACAACACTAGGTTATTTATGAGATAGTAAAATCCTAGCCATTAAATATAAAGTTTCCACTTCTATATTCTGAATTTTGAAAGATGGTCATCTAAAGTTGTGATCAGTAAGTCATTTGGAGTCTGCTAGAACAAACTTGATTTTTGGCAAATAGTAAAATACCCTTATTAATAGTGATATGAATAGTAATATGACCCTTATGAATAGTAAATAATATTATTATTTTATTTTGTTAAGGAAATAAGATAATGAGATATTAATTAGTTTTTCAATGAGAAATAAAATTAATTGCACCTTTAAGATTGTTATTTTTCAAATTAACTATGAATTTATTTAAAAATTAAATTAAAAATACTTATAAAATTATTTTCAAAAAATGGAGTTCATTTTTTAATTCTACACGTCAAAAAATGGTTAGGGTAAATTTTTGGGATTTTTCTAAGAAACATGAATTTTTCATGAATAGTAAAAATACAGTTTTGAGTTTCGTTAGTTTAATGACATCATAATGATGTAATAATTAAATATGAAAGTATGGTAGACTTGTGTATAGTATCTTATGTCATTAGGTGTCCTAATTGGCTAAAACAATGGGAAAATATCATGGTTAAGCCCATGGATTGGAAGAAACCACTAATGAGGTGTCCCTTTGAAATTATTAAAAAATTACCTCTTTTTTCTATAAATACCCACACATCCATTCGTTTTATTTCATTACAAACCCCTCATACTAGAATATCTGGTGGTTTTACCTCTCTAGGTGTCCTCCCAAGGTGTCCCTAATCCCCCAAGGTCTCATCCTTCATGATCTGGGAGTTATTCTACAAGGTAAGGGAATCCTTCATTCTTTTCTTTAAGCTGACACTTCTTTTATGTTATTTATTTGGAATTCCTTTATCATATGTTTGGGTTTGATTTTATTTATTCTTTTTACTTTCATTTTGATTTAAATATGATGATATACCTTTTTTTCTCATCATTTTATTTTATGAAATTTTAAGCGACGTCTTTAGGTTGCCGAATCTTCATAAGGGATCTCTCAACATTTCTTTTATTTTCAAGTTCTTCTCTTTTATTTTTCTCTTCTCACCTCCTCTTTCCAAATTAACATGATAAACACCAGTATCGTATATATATATGTTATTTATATCATGTTAATGTAAGAACCATCATTAATATTTTTACTCCCTCCCTTTTATTTTTATAAATGAAATCAACGTCCATGAGGTTCCAATTTATAACCTTCGTGGACGAAGACGTTTATTTCTTAAATAGTTCCTTCATTACTAGTCATGAAACCATATTCATGGTTGAACCAAGTCATAATATATTTATTTTATCTTAATTAATTTTCTGCAATTTTTATACGTACATAATATGGAATAATAATACAAAACAAGTTTATTGAGCACAAAACTGCCAAGTCCAATTCAAGTATTTATTTTTAACTCATCTAATGATTCATCCTCATGGTATATTACCAGAATCATTATAAGATCATTTATATATATTTAATTTCACAAATAATTTATATTAAAAATTCTGGATGTTTAACCTATTTCAAACCAACTTACATTCATGAATACAAGTAAACAAATCACGAAACCAAGTAAGAAAATGCTTCCAAAACAATAAGATTGAATCTCTTAAACCCATCAAAAAGTCCATTAATGAACTTAATGAGGTTATATCATATCAATTACATGTTTATTATTTTATGGAGTTGTTAATTAATAAATCACTATTTTATTATTCTGGTCGTTAAGAACAATCAAGAACACACTAGTGCAATAGGTAAGGGGTTTATCATCTCACTTCCATTCTTCTGAGATTTTCATTTTTAACCAGATATTTATTGTATGTGGTATATTTTTACTTTAATTTGATATATAATGACATGGTTCTCTTTATATTCATGTTATTCAATGATTCATTTGATGTTTATTATGTTCTGGTCATATGATTCGACTGATTACATTGTGGTAAGGGACTTCGTCTGAATTACCTTTTCATTATGACTAACTTTCTATTGTGAACCTAATAATCCTTATGTAGTGTACCTACTGACCATTTTAGATCAATTTTCATTTGAAATTTTATTTATATTAAATATCCATAATCTCATTCCATGGATATGTTTGTTTTCTAAAGCGTTTACCAATTTACATACGGTGTTTATTTGGAAAGTTATTTTAATTATGGGAGTATTGATGAATCTCTATACTCTACTCTATACGGATATTGAAAAGGCATATTGATCTTGTATTGAATAAATATATAAAGAATTATTTGGACAAGTAGTGGTGGGTGGGGCCTTCTTTATCCCCTCGATGCATCGTTAGGTCTCATGAGACAAATCAGTTGGCGACAAACCCTTCGAGTTTGTTTCCAAAAATCAGACGGGTTTCTACCCATCGAACTAAACCGTTTTTACAGTATTATGGTTTCATGTTACAGATACATGACTTCCAATTAAAAATCAGTATCTTTATTCATTATCATTTATTATTATTATCCATGAGGTTTTCACTATAACAAAATCTATGGATGCAGTTTCATTCTCAGTTTATTAGTGAAATTATTTATTCATTTATTCACTATGTCATATTGATTGTGTCAGATTGATTGTGATTCACTTATTATTGTGCTCATGCTACCACAATTTTTAACCCTTACCAAGAATTTTATTTCACCCCATTAATCGTTTACTTTCAATAGGTGATGAAGAGAAGCTCTTTTGTTGAGTTCGTGTGGTGGTAGTTTTTAGTTTCGTTATGTATTGTATTTTGTAACATTTTTCAATGTAATTTGTGTTACATCTATGTATATAGTTTCTTAAAGACTACTAAACTATTCGTTCCTTCGGTATTTTCATTCCTTTTAACCATGCCAATATCATAAGTAATGCATCGGCTCTAGTCTAGAGGGGTCAGGGTGTTATGGCCTCAGTGTAGTGATGTTAAAAATATTAAATATCTTTTTCATGTGCATGTATTTTAACATGAAACATGGATTAACTAAAAAGTTGATTCTTGTATTGGGTTCTAAGACTCTGGTTGAGTTTAGAATGTTTTTTTACACTAGATGAGACATAAAAATTTTTAGCTCCATGTTTTCGATCGAAGAAGAGTTGGTGGCGGGGTGTTTAATGATAGTATGTTGTTTTAATAAATTAAAACCAATTAACCCCTCCCCCACCCCTTTGGTTGAAATGACATAGAGGAGAGTCCCAAACCTACTCCCCCCTTTGGAATGTTAGAAGACACTAAGGCCGAATCAAAGTGACAACGAGTTGCTGATCCCAGGTTTTGATGTTGATCGTTATCAGGTTGAGGAGAAGCAAGATCCAGGTGTAATTTTGGACCTGAATATTTAGTGTTTGGCTGTGAGGTATTAAAATTTTAGTTTTATGTTCTTAATCCCCTTTGTTATGAATTTTTCAAAGGTTTTAGATCCCAATTTTGAAATCTATATATCCCTTCTGGGTCGATTTATAGGTTTTGGGGGAAATAGGGTTGATTCGGGTGAATCATATGGAAATTCCCATCAAAATTACTATTTACATGATGTGTAAAATGGAGAGATATGTTGTGTATTATTTCCATTTGCGAAGATGACTTTTGGGGACTACAAGTTGTTCATTGGGGTAACATGCTGTGTAGTGATGCCATGTCGTGTCGCTAAAGAACATGGTTATGGTAGACATGTGATTGTAAATGGCCTTGTAGAACTACATGACCAAAGGACATAGAAACAAGGTTCCAAATACAATCATGGGAAATAAAGATAGCCATGTGGTCATAATGTTGGGATACACCATGTACCAGGGGTTCATATCATGTGGGAAACATGGATGTCCGAGCCATGTGGAGGAAGAGCAAGTGTGGGGGACGAGTGAGGTGAGACACATTCAGTTTCATGTGTACTTGTTTTGTATTCTCACATGTCTAGAAATGCGGTGAAGAAAAGGATACAACCAGGTGATCAAGTGTGTTCACATGTCATTTGGAACCCAATGCATGTTGTCTACTTTCTTGAGATATTATTAGGATCTTCCTACGTATGTATCATCTTCTTTTGGGATTGGATTCAGAATTTTCAATAGCCTATCCTGATAATTTTTTCATGGAGAAAATGATGGTGACCTCCGTACTTTCCTATAAGATATGATGAGCCATTATTAAAGAAGTAAACTATATTAATAGTGAAAAACCATGTGTAGTGACCAGGGTAGATCACTGGGTTGATGTCGGGGTCGATGCTTTTCTCTATCATCTTAGGATGTGGGTCCCCCGGAATCTTTTGGCTAGTAGATCAGTGCCCCTATTGTATTAGGGTGCAGGTATGTACCCGCGTAAGTGTTGTGATGTGAGTTATGGAGAGTGTGATGATCCTTTCAGTTGTTCTTGACCTATTCTAGATATCAGTGTGGTTATTAGAGAGAGATGTTGGGACTAGTACTCCCTTGTGGAATTAGGTTGTTGATTTCCATTATCTCTCTACATTGGTAGATACAAGACTCCCAACATTGTGGGTGTGGGTTCTCTACCCATGGGGTAGTTCTTCTAGGGCCAGCACTCCCCTAATAGAATAGGGTGAAAGTTCCTCGTATCATTTTTGTAGTGAACGATAGCGCTCCCTTTCTGTAACAAGGTGTGGGACCTCAATACTTGTTAGCTAGATAATGTAGGTACTCCCCTGTTAGACTAGGGTGTGGGTCCTCTATCCTTAGAGTCGGTACTCCCATGCCGCGTCAGTGCGTGGTTCCTCCATATGTGTCATATAGATAGAGTGGGTACACCACTAACATTTTAGGTTGTGGGTCCTCGATTTTGGAGTCATAACTCCCCTATATCGCTAAGTTTTTGTTCCTCTATACGTATTTTTCTGGTAGATTTGGTACTCCCCTATAGTAATTGGGAGTGAGCACTCTAGCTTTGGTTTGGTACTCCCCTTTCGTGTTAAGGTATGATCCCCCCATAGTGATCATACCGGTAAAGTGGTACTCCCATGTCATACCATGGTGCAGTTCCTCTAGCCATAAAGTGGAACTTCCCTATCATTCCTGGGTTTGGGTCCTCTATCTATGGAGTTTTTATCCTCTATCTTGAAGTAGTAACGGGGAGTGGATCCTCCATTAGAGTCATCTCTATCTCGACATTGGAGAACAGTCATGAGGAGTGGGTACCTCCACTAGTTATGTGTTATAAATGGTTAAGAGTTGGTGTTCTCTCGATGGAGAGAGGTGTGGGTCACCCCAATATAGTAGTGACAGAGGTTTCATGGGTCAGAAAGGAGCTAGTACTCCCTCATCTATAGAGAAGTGGCGAGGTAAAAGTCCCTCTATTCTCTCTCGTTAGAGAGGATGCATGTGGTGCATAGTTTTTAGAAGTGATCCCTCAACTATTTTTATTGGTGAGGAGCAGGCCCCTCCATTTGGGTTTCCTTTATCTTACACTAGGAGTAAGGGAGCGAGGACAGTACCTATGGTGTTGGGCACTAGAGTTTGACCTAGTGAGTTGTTCTTGATGGAGAACATTATCTCAGACGTACCATTATGAATGTAATATATTTTCCTGATGGAATTTATCTCTTAGATGAGTGACATCTAGTATGGTTGAGCTCGTGTAGTGTGTTCTCCGGGTTGTGTGTTAACTTCAATCCTCTAGTAGAATCATGTAGTTGGATATGAGGTCAGAACCTTATAAGACATGGAGTCTGAGATGAGTATATCTAGCTTATTTTTAGATTCCTTATAGTGTTGTCACATTTTGGGACTGAAACTCCCTATGGACTGAGCTAACTAGTCATGTATATCCAAGGATGGTTTGAGATAATGTTTCTCTCTCATTTGGGTTCCCTCTTGTTGGGTCGAGTGGAATGATGCATTTTAGTTTCTCCATTTTCATTATGGTTTTGGGGGCCTATTGAGTATTTTTATACTCATCACTACAAGGGATTTTCCCACACATTTTGTTTCTTGTGCAGACTACATGCCTTTCGATGGAGCCCCTGGAGGACCCGAGGCAGGTAGAGCTTAGTGAGAAATACCTACTCAGGTGTTTACCAGAGTTGGGATGAGGATCTTTTTTGACAATTTAATTTGATAGTGATTCCCTCTTTATAAGTAGGTTGGATTATCTTATAGTTTTGGTGGGCATATTTTTTTCCCCTTTTATGATTTCATTACTTCTGTTGTTCAATGTTATGGGATAGATGTATACATTCATTTTAATGTACAAATTTTTATATCTATGCACTGTTTCATTAAGGTGTTTTTGGGTGCATGTGTGTAGGTACCTAATTAAAAGGCATCCCATTTGTGTGAAATTCCTACTCGATGTTAGTTTCCTACCCCTAGACTGTTTAAGGTGGGCTTGGAGAGTTATGGCTCATGATCCATTGGGTCGGGTCGGGACACATCTAGTGTCATGGAAGCATAAGCAATGACATGTTATTTCTTATCCACTTTTTGACCCAGAATAAACCAAAAATATAATTCTAAAGGACATGTCATCAACTCAAAAATTTATGTCCCTATTAGGTGGTTGAACTATTAGTGGGGACACAAGCTTCTGTTTAAGTTCATTAAAGGCTTCTTTACACTTCTGATCAGATACAAAAGTAATTTATTTATAAATAAGTCGTTTCAAAGGAAAATATGTTCAGATAAAGTATTTTATGAAGCTTCTATAAAACCCAGCATAGATAACAAAAGATATAATATCCTTGAAAGTCATAGGAAAATGTAATTAAGAGATGATTTCAAACTTTAAATTCCCAACCAAATCTAATTCATAGATAATTCATGACCAAGCACAATTCCATTATCAACCATAAAATGACATTTCTCAATGATCAGAAAAAATTATTTATTAATACACACTCTAATAAAAACACCTAAACACATTAGGGATCATTCCAAATATGGACCAAACACTGTAAAATTTTATATAAACAACTCTATGTTTTCCTCAAAAAATCATAAAAAAATGAGTATGAATATTTGGATGGTGGTTCAGCCATTACATAGTCTGAATGGAATTCTATAATAATAAAAGGTAGCTAAATAAAATTTTAAAGTTGTTTTACCCTGGTCCTCAGGAGCTATCTAAATATAAGACTATTCAAAAACCCATATAGGAAGTAATAATGGGATTGACTAGTTAACCTTTCAGTGATTTAAACAAGAAAGGAAAGGGAAAGTGTTCCTCCCTGGTCACTTAGTTCATTCTCCGATAATCAATGAATACCCTCTACTTATTGGGATACCTAGTAGGAACTAACTCCCTGAATTCATTCTTCAAAACTATAAATCCTCTCTTAGGAATAATTGGAACTATAATAATCCATAAACTATCAATAATAGGGTAAGTTATACCCATATCCAATAAAGTAGTCATTTATTCCCTAACCACTTTAATATGGATAGGATTCAATATCCTATTGAATTGTCTAACAGGTTTGGAATTATACTATAGTAGAATCATATTCATGTACACAAAAGGAAAACTCCAAAGTAAATCATCTAATGACCAGCCTATGACCTTTCTATTCTCCCCAAGGACCTCTAAAATTTGGTTTTCCTAATCACTGGATATCCCACATACAATTATGACTGGGAATTTTTTTTTATCATGCAAGTAAGAATATTTAAACTTATTGTAAAATGGTTTGAGTTCAGGGGTAGGTGGTCATTCATATTTGGAAAAAACAAGTTCTATGAGTTCTTTTACATGAATGATAGAATCTAAATCATACCCAATAAAATTAAAATTAAAAACTCCTAAATTTGAATCGAAATAATTTTCTAGCAGTAAAAATGTTTCTTCCTCAAAAAAATCAGGTTCAAGTTTATATACATGAGGAGACTCTAAAATTTCACTTTGAGTATAATTTCATTCATTTTTTATCCATTTATGGATAAATTACATTAGTAAATTCATAATTTTCAGCAACATTTCATGTTTCAAATATTTCTGAAAATTTATCATCCTTTCCATAATCAGTTTCAGCCAAAAAAAATCATCAATTTCATGTTCATAAATTACAAAATATCATGAAATTTGTTTCAAAAAATAGATTTATTTTCAGATTCCTCACTGTATAATATTTCATAATGTATAGTTCTAATGAATTCATCTGTAGTAGAAAGTTCATTTTCCAAATAAACTAGAGTTTTTCTATCTTGTAAAAAATCAAGAAAAAAATCTATGGAAAACCAAATAATAATGTTAACTTTTTCTGTATAATGTTCATCCATAGGGTGTTTCATTGATTCTAAGATATAAATATTAACTATATTTCCTCCAAACTATAAAAAACAATCCCTTTATAAACAAGGATTATTTCTTTAATAGTTCTCATGAGTGGTCTTGTAATAATTAATGGTGCATATGAATTAAATCTACCATCCTCAATATTTAACATGTCAAAAATAAAAGGGAATAAAAGATATTTTACACTTACCAATACATCTTCAATGACTCTACCTTGCTTAGATAAACTTATATTATCTAGATGGATAACAATACTAGACTATTTTATCTCTCAAAATTTCATATATTAAAATACATAATAAAGAAACACCATTTATTAGGGATACTAAATCCAACATTTCATCATTAAAAATATTATTACCAATTAAACAATTAATAAAAACATAATTGGATCATTTCATTTAACAGGTTGGTAAAGTTGGATAATAGAAGATACATTTCATCCCAAATTAACATTCTCATTTCCATTGAACATACTCTTGTAAGTTCACATTTCCTTATGAAATTTTTCATAAATAGGGATATCTTACAAAATATATAACAAAGGGATGTTAACATAGACTTTCCTAAAAAATTTAAACACTTCTAAGTCCATTTTAGTTTCAAGATTTGTTTTACAAAAGGGCTTCCCAAAGGATAAGATGGTGGATCCCTATACATTTTCAGGTCATCTTTAACTTTTTATTTCATTGTTAGATCCCATTATATTTCTAAAATACCAATAGGTTGTTTCAAGATGGAATTTTTTCTATAGATTATATTTTTTTTATTTAACTTGTGTGTGCACATCAGGTTCAATAATAGGTACAAAAAAGTGGTTTAACAGATCCATTTAGAGGTTTGGACACTTTATCATGTGATTTCCCTTTATTTTAGAAGAAAAATTTTCCTTTTTCAATTTCCTATTCATTATGTTCATCTTGGGGGGTTTTAAATTTATGTTCTACTTCTCAGAATTATTTCATATACATTCTCTCTTCCTCTTGGGTTTACTTCAAATTGTGACAAAAATTACCACTCCTTTTATTTTTAAAATTACCAATTTTAGTTTCCATTTGACCCATTTGTGTAACCATGTATTGTAGAAAAACTTGTTAATATTGAATTATATATTGTTTTGTTTTAACAAGATCATCAAGGTTTGATTCATTCCTTTGATTATCTTGGGTTTTATTTATTCTGAATATTAGAAAAAAATTTCATCAACATGGTTTCCATATTGATTTTAATTGATCATAGGATGTTGATCGAATGTTTTGTGATGTAAATTCTATTTTGATTAATCATAAGCCAAAAATATATTTTTCTGTTGGTCATTCCAGCGTTGATTAGAAATTTGTTTTGATTGAAAGGATCTAGGATGAAAATTATTGTTGGGAAATTGGATGTTCAGGTTGTTCTTGAATGTTTTTTTTGGGAATATCTCATTATCTTCTTTAGTTACTTCTTGAAGATGTGTTTTCATTAAAATGATCAATAGTAGATAAATTTTCTGGTTCATCTTAATGGGATTGAATGGTTTTGGTTGAGAATGTAAATGGGTAGAGTTATTTAACATCTTCTATGTAATGATTAAATTTTCATTCAGTTGACTCTTAATATAGCTATTATCAAATTTATAATTAGACACTTCTATAGCCGGTTTAACGTGGATCAAACCCATAGTACCCAATTTTTGTGAATTATGGACCATAATAGAAATAACGTTCCCAGAATCTATTAGAGTCTTATCTACTAATTCCCTTCTATCAACAACATAAATCATATTCCTATCCATTAAGACTAGGCCCTCATAAAAATATTAGATTAGGATCTAGTCAAAATTTGGTGGAGATGTCAGTTGGAATACAACTATTCAAACCTATCTATGTATTCATGTAAAAATCCCCCTTGAAGAATCCTAATGCCACAAATTTTCTATCTAAGTGAGGTAGTTCTTGAAGCATGGGAATATTTTCTAATAATATTTTTTGTAATCAGTGCTAGCTTCCAATTGTAGTGGATTGTGATTAGAAGAACTACACCTCATCCAACTCTTATAAAGGAAAAGGAATATAACTCGTCATTATATAATATTTTCAAACTCCTTGAGGTTTCATGGTGATACACACCATATGAAACACTTGAAGATGCTTGTGTTGATCCTCTCCTGGCAGAACATGAATCATTGTTAAGTGGTGAATCACTCTTAATCTATGCTCTAAAGTATGATATATTTCAGCATAACCAAAAAATATTTAATGATTTTCAATATCATGAGTGGTGAGATACTTCAAGTTTCCTTGGTGATTGATGTTTGATAAGTTTTCAAAGTTTTTAGTCTTTATGGGAATTGATATTGGTGTTTCTTTTTCTATTGTTTCATTTTTTTTATATTTCCAAATTTAACAACTTGTTTATTTTATCGTTTTTATGTTATTCTATTTAACAGATTATAATAATTTTCAATTTATGAATTTTTTATGTTTATATTTTACATGTAACAGTCTTTTTAATCCTTTTAAAAAAACTATTTGTTTTTTAAGTATATTATGATTTTTTATATTTTTTTTAAAGGCAGAAAATACTTTTTTCTAATTTTTCATCACCCGATGGAAGCCTCCATAAAAAGGGATAAAATTAAATTGAGGATTTTATATATATCTTTTACAACCTAAACCTAAATTTAAACATGAATACTATTGTATGGTTGCAACCAAGTTTTTCTACAAATAAGGCATCTCTATATGAGTTTTTTGTCACATTTTTTTTTAATTTTAACATTTCAATTGTTTTAAGTGATAAAACTATGACTATAATAAAAATTACTCTAATTAATATGCACAAGAGATTAAAAATAGAAATAAAAAACATAATACAAATTTAAACAAGCTATATAGAATTGAACAGGAATGAGAAGAAGCATACTAGTTAGAAATTCTTATTGATCAGGATTTCCTAATCATTTTAAAAGGATTTTAAAACTATAACTCTTTAAATTAATGGATCCAAATCCCAATTCATGAATTTAATTTAGTTAAATAAACTGAAGTATACAACCAAAATATCTGTTTTTGATTCCATTTCAGCAAGAGTAAATAAATGCACTCCATTATCTTCAAGTAAAATGACAATGTAGACACTCACTATACTCGTAGTATTTGATTGAGTATTAAGAAATTTAAACTATGAGGATTAACTCCAAACTTCTACTAGATTGAACTAACAAAAGAATTCAAATATCTTCAATCTAATCATAAATGTAATGTTTTTAGAATAGAAAAGAAATGATTAGTAGTGTGATAGATTAATAAAACATCAATTAGTGACTGTGATTTAAATCTCAATATTCTGGATAGAATCACAATTGATAAGTAAAGGAAATGAAAACACAAAAATATGTAACCATCATAATCCACTAGGTACTACCACTAGAAATTTATCAGGAAATTTCAGAGGTGTATGAGAGATCTTTAATCTCTATCTTCATCATCATAAAAAGTAACATAGGATCTTTAGAAGATCTCTTGGGTAGATCCAATTCCATATGCTTCCAGTGACTTTGTCAGCTCCTCTACCCAGAGTCATTTCTTTCATTTTAGATCAATTAACCGTTTATTTGTTTATTTATTTATTATTATTATTATTACTTTCTCTATTATCTAGAAAATATCAAAGTGCCTTAAATAATGTGGCTCAGTTATCTTAGATCCAACTATTCTTCCTGAAATGCTTTAAATTTTATAAGCCTTTATTCAGAACATTTGATTTGAACAAGATCAGTTCATCGGTGCTTGAATTTTGATTGGATAAGGAGTCAACATAACAGGTGGACTCTAGCATCATTATTTTCCTCCATCACAAATCATATTCTAATGTCTTTAACACTCTATACTTCATCATCATCATCTAGATAACCATGGTCGAACTTCCTTGGTTCGTCATCTCATCAGTTTCAATCACATTTGAGCCTTACTTCTTCAATAAGATTGTCCAGTTCATAGATTGTTGACCCAAGTTCAATTTGAATTTATTCCCTCTTCAACGATTAATGGCATCGGAACAAGCCACATTGGTTGGTAATATTTATCATCTTTGAAAATCATTTTCAAAAGTAGTAATTTCATATCCAAATAAATTTTTTTCATCATAAAGGAGCATCAGACATCGGTTCAACATTTCTATGTTAGATTCATTTCAGGCAGCTTCAACAATAGTGATGGTCGACTTTGTTAGTGAATATCACCAGGTTTGAGTGGTTATAATCTTTTGGAGATTTGTATTTGCGCTCAAATCTCCTCAAAATCAATGGTGAAATTGGATTCCACTTCAATGGATGATAATGAGTAGGTAGTCATTGGATTTTTTTTATCCCTTTTTATGTTGTCTCCTTCGAAACATAATTTAATAAAATTGTGAAAAATGTTTCCAATGATTATTTAATAAAATTAAAATTTCAACCAAAACTAATTAATTAATTAAAAATACTCCATTATAAGAATATTTCACTATATAAATAAATTAATTTTCCTTAACTATTATGGAAAACCTTAATCAAATAAGTCCACATCAACAAGAATTTACAAAAAAAAAGTTCTAGTACAATGTTATATGAATATAACCCTCCCACTTACTTTTGGGTTGAAACACTATATATATATTGTTATTTCGTTAACATAATTCTAATTAGAAATATTTTGAAGAAAAAATTCAATGATCTATGGAACAATATAAATCCAAATGTTAGATACTTTAAATTCTTTGGCTACAATGTTTACATTATGAACACCAAAGAAAAATATTGAAAATTTTGATTCAATGGATGGTGAAGGAATCTTTCTTAGTTATTCTACAACTTCTAAGGCCTATATAGTTTTCAAAAAAAATGATAACAATTGTTTAAAAATAAACTCATGTGAAATTTTATTACTGTGTTACATTTGATTATAAAATAACTTATGTTGTGGAGTTAAAATATTATTTCAAAAACATGAGACCTGATCCTCTATTTGAAAATAGAAACAATTATGATTTAGAAATTTTTTTTAGAGAAAACAATATTAAAAGTATAGATAACAGTGAACCTGAATTTTGTTTCCAAGAAAGATAAAACACTAAAAACCATCCATTGGATACAATAATATGATTCATAGATGAAGGTATTATGACTAAAAGAAGTGTATGAATCCTTATAGATTTCTCTGACTTTTAATCCCAACCCGAACATAAAACCTTAGAAGAAGCATTAACTAATGTATGTTGTGTTTTATATATTCAAGTATAGTTGAAAATTTTCAAAAAGGAAAAGGTATGAGAATATTTTTTATAGACCCTTTGATTACCAAATTATAAGAATAAAGTGGATTTTTAGAAATAAACAGGATGATCATAGTGTTATCTCTAAGAATAAGGCTAGAGTAGTGGAAAAATAGTACAACTAAGGGGAAATTATAAATTATGAGTAAACCTTTTCCACTGTAGATAGATTAGAAAGCATAATAATTCTATTTTCATATGCATCTTGTATTAATTTAAAACTATATTAGATGGATTTTATATCTTCAGTTCTAAAAATTTTTCTTATAGATGATGTTTCTATTGAAATACCTCCTAGTTTTGAAAACCCCAACATTCAAAATTCATTTTTTTCAAACATACTAATGCAGTTTATGTTATTAAAATAGCACCTAGAGTTTTGTATGAGCAATTCAGTTCTTCTCTTTTATAAAATGGATTTTTAATAGGAGTGACAGATCAATCTCTTTTCAAGAAAACCTCTTACTCGGATAGTTTTTTAGTTAAAATATATTTCTATGATCTATATTTCTTGTTTCTTTTTCAACACATTCATCGTGGCACGTGCATCCTTCTGTGGAGGATGTGTAGCTATTGCCCCACATTCTGGCTTTCCAAAGGCTGGCATCATCTGTCGCTTATTCAGGGATGTTTTCCCTTTAATCAAAATGGGATGATGGGATGTAGGTTATTGCTTCCATGGATTCCTCCTCGGAACTCGTCACATGGTCTTGGTCTCCCTTATAACTAAGACATTGTTCATGAAACTCTTTATAGTGCCATGTCCTCATGGACACCGATTAGTTACACTACTTCTGTCAGGACATTCCTTGGGGTCCAGTCTGGCATCATCCATCGGTTAGGGGAGTAGTAATATTGGACATCAATGGCATTTCTGGATGCTGGAACACTAGCGTGTCTGGGTTTCTTTCCATTATTATAGGGATTATTGAGGGTTTGGAAGCCCGAGGCATACCACATAGAATATGGGGAATCATATGCCATGTGCATGTATCTAAGGTTTTCGTTAGCTTCCTATGTTTAGCACAGGGTATGCCGCGAGCTTAACGTCTAGTCGAGATAGATCAAACAGATCAAAAAATAGACTAGAGTGGATCAGATGGGTTCAACCCCTAGAGGGAACACTGATATTGGGGCTAAACGAGGTTAGTCACCTGGTTACCGCTAGGAGTAGTGAAGAGGTGAATTGGAAGGATCTCACCGGAATGTTGAGGCCTAGGTAAGAATCATGATGGGTGATGTATGGTTAAGTGATGTGTATGGAGAATGAGATAGAGTCGAATCGAAGGTGACAGTGATGTTGGGATTGAGCCTCGAAGAGACTTCCTATGTATCCCTATGGTAGGGAATCAATGTCTGTGTAGTTCGGTGGGATGATGTGACACCTTATGAGGTGGCATGTCAAAATGGATGCATGGATGGGATCTTAAGGAATTAGAACACTCAAGTTGGGTCATGAACTTCCCGAAACACATTGGATTGAGGGAGAGATCAGGATAAGACATGATTAATGGGCTTGAACCACAATGAGGATTTTTACATATCCATGTGGTAAGGAATCAAAGTCCACGTAGTTCATCTGACGATGGCTTACCGTTGATGGGGGACATCAATGGCTTACCATTGACTATGTATGATAATGGATTACTGATGAATGGTGATGAAAACATCTTATCATTGAATGGGGTTAACAACTTCTTACTGCTGGATGTGGTCACAACAGCTTACCACTGGATGGGGTCACAACGACTTACCACTGGATGGGGTTGAACCTGATTGAGTCTTCCTATGTACCATGTCTATGGGATAAGGATAAAATCTCATGTAGTTTGAGATGGTGGATGCAGTTTAGCATCGTGCAGGATGAAAATGGGGCATGTAGTTTGACGTCATGCGGGACGAAGGTGGTTCGACGTGAAGGGGTTCAGAACCAAATGGATGGTGGGATTGAACCTCATTAAGGATTCCTACATACCATGCCTTGGAAAACATCGAAGACCACATAGTTTGTGAGGTGGAAACCGGTGTGAAGGGGGGTAATAACCAATGGATGGTGGGCTTGAACCTCACGGAGGCTTCCTACGTACCTTTCCATAGAAATGATCAAAGACCACGTAGCTCATAATGGTGTGGGGGAATCAACATGAAGTGGTCGGGACCAATGGATGGTGGGATTGAACCTCAGGGAGGCTTCCTAAATAACTTAACTTGGCAAGGATCAATGTCCATGTAGTTCAGATGGTGTAGGTGAACTGACGTGAAGTGGTTGGGGCCAATGGTTGTTGGGCTTGAACCCCATGGAGGCTTCCTATGTACCTCGCCCTTGAAATGATCATATACCGCATAGTTTGTGAGGTGGGAACAGACGTGAAGGGGGATCGGAACCAATGGATGGTCGTCTTGAACCGCAATGAGGATTCCTACGTACCTTACCTTAGAAAGGATCAAAGACCACGTAGTTCGGGAGGTGGGAACCAACGTAAAGGGGGTTGGAACCAATGGATGGTGGGCTTGAACCTCAGGGAGGATTTCTACATACCTTTCCTTGGAAAGGATAAAATACCACAAAGTTCAGAATGGTGTTGGTGAACTGACGTGAAGTGGTTGATACCAATGGTTTTTGCGCTTGAACCTCAAAGAGGCTTCCTACATACCTCTCTTTGGAAAAGATCAAACACCACATAGTTAGGGATGTTCGAACTAAGGTGAAGGGGGGTCAGAACCAACGGATGGTGGGCATGAACTTCAACAAGGCTTCCTACGTACCTTGCCTTGGCAAGGATCAAAGGAAATGAAGTTCAGAATGGTGTTGGTGAACCGATGTGAATGATGGCCTGGACCAATAGATGGTGGGATTGAACCTCAGAGATGCTTCGTACGTACCTTACCTTGGAAAGGATCAAAGTCCACTTAGTTCAGATTGGGTTTTGTGGTGCTTACACTCTAGGATTCTCAGAGAGGATTTCATGGTCGATGCTTACTCTAACCCCACATGAGTCATGCTTGGTGTGAGAAACAAGAGGCATCAAAGGTCGGGCAATCACATCGCGGAAGTTGATTCAGGGGGAAGTGAAATGGGGCTTACACACGGTTAGCAGCCCAAGAGGATAGAGACTGGGACTTACTCCATGGTAGAATCCCATTTGAGACAAATCCCAATGTGAGGGGGTCTTCACACTAATCAAGGAATGAGAAGGGATGCTGCCTCCTACAAGAAAGGCTAGGGGCTTACACTAAGGTGGTTTCCCTTTCCCTGCAGATAGATGTTGATCTGATAAAGAGGATCTCATTCCACATGAGGAATGATTTCACTCCAGCAGAGACTAGTGGTCATGCAGAATGTACAAGGTGGGGAACCCTACGTATGACACATAGGGAATGTCATAGTTTAACATCATGTGCTGAGGACGATGGTTCATGGCAGTTTAACATCATGCATCTAGGATGAGTTGGTCTCACTCTACAACCATTAAGACGTAGAAAACTGATACCCACCCACCCTTGGGGAAGGGAAGGCATCAGTAATGTCATGGTGAAGGGGTTTTATGGAGTGATCCATTGAGGGGTCCACATTAGCATGGCTATATGTGAAAAAGCAATAGCTCTTAGCATGCCTATGTGAAGAAGCATGATGCAAAGGAACACAACGGGAAGTACTGCCCAAGGGACTATGAAATCACTTCATGAAAACCAAGTGGGTGGCATGCGAAAAGGAGTTACGGAGCAATGGGGTTCAAAGGAAGAAGCCTCGTGAAGCTCTATTTCTCTGTGAAGTGAAGGGGCTTCACGAAGGGGTCTGTGTCCCGAAGTGAAGTGGACTAACCTAAAAGTAGGGCATAGGTGCATATGGAAGTTTCTTCACGAAGTGGAAATTAATTCATAGAGCAGTGCTTTTCGAAGTAAGTGTGCTTTGTGAAGCATAGCATTGCAAAATAATGTCCTTTGCAAAGAATAGTGACCCTACCTTAGCATGTGGGTCACATGTGCATGAAGGGTACTTCGCAAAGCATAAGTGCTCCATGAAGACCCGAGTCCCCTTGGGGATCCCCTTCCTTCACGAGGGCCTGTAGGCTTCATGAAGGGAATCCCTCTTTGAAGAGGGGCCAAATTTATGCAAAGGGGAGGCACTTCGCAATGAAAAAGTACCTTGTGGAGCTCATGGTTCACAGAGAAGAGATTTCTTTGAGATTTGGGAGCTAAGAAGGCAAAAGGTCGGAGGATCCATCCTTTGGGATCAAGGGGAGCCCGGTATTTATAGGAAAGAGGCACCGTGAAGCAGGTCTCGCTCAGTGTGATGATAGATCTTGCTTCGTGGTGGGTTAGTGAATGTAAAATGGGTTCATGTAGCATCATGCCTCCTCGCTCAACGGCGGTTTCACGAACATCAAATGGGTTCGCGGAGCATCCAGCCTCCTTGCTCTGCGGTGGTTTCATAAACGTCAATTGGGTCCGTGAAGCTTCCTGCTCCTTGATCCACGATGGGTTAGTGAATGTCAAATCGGTTCACGGAACATCCTACCTCCTTTCTTCATGGGAGCTTCGTTAATGGGGAGCTGGGCATTGGTCGGAGGGCTACGGTGGCTCCGTGAATGGTCTTCACAAGGTATCCCCTAATTCTTTTTGACTGTTCATGTTCTTCCAAAATTTTGGCACCAATAAATTCCCCCCATCCCCCCTTAGACTAGATTTCGAGGAGAAAGAGAGGGTCAGATTATTAGGGTCAATCACCAAAATCCCTCAGTCAATCGTGAAGCAGAGTCGTGAAGGAGGTTCGAGAAGGGGAGCGGTGACGGGTGGGCAGACCGCACCGCGAAGCTCACCGCGGTTGGACACACCGTGAAGCACCATGGGTCCTTGCCTATAAATAGGAGAGATAACCTCTCTTTTTTCCTTTATCTTCTCTGTGATTTTGGATTTTAGCACTCTCGATTCGCAAAGCTCCAAGTACTCTGTGATTTCTCTCTGTGAATCGAGCCTTCGGCTTCACGGCACACAGCAAGTCTTTGTCTTCGTGAAGCTTCACTATACGGCTTGTGTATGAAGGCTGGGACAGGTCTCCATGAACAGTCTTCACGAATGACCTTCGCGAACGAGATCTGTGAAATAGCTTCACAAACCAAAACCAAAGAACGCCCAAACTCAAAAATTGAATGGCTCGCCGAGAGGCTGCCAGGGGTTCCTTGCAGACACTACCGAGAGGAAGGAGATAGCGGATAGCTCAGGTATAGGGGAGTTTGTCCGAAGCCACTCTGACCATAATTCGCTGCTGGCACTGCTGTTGGAAAGTCAAAATAACTATCCACTGTGTAATAGGATGCCTCTATATGGATTTGGACTGAGGGATGACATCTTCATCCCTGAAGTGATCAGGGACGAGCTGACTTACAGGTTTAGGAGCACATCGTGCCAGTACTAGTGGTTCAGGGCAACTGATGGCCATGCCTGGGAGGACTTCACGCCTATCAATGTTGACTGCCTATACAATCACTTGAAAAATGTTAACAGGAAGGAATTGAAGTCAGAGACATCTCCCCCATTGTATCATGTGATCTGGAAGGAGGCCCTGAGGAACTAGGGAAAGGGGTGGTTCGATGAGTGGGATCTACCCCAGGGTAGAAACTTCACAGACGACTGGGTCTGGAACTACTATGTAGGTTCCTTGTGCAAGGAATTTGGGGCAGAGTTGGCGAGAGTGGGCCTGTATGAGGCGGATTGGACCTCCCAATTCCATATTTATTAGCTGAATCTATTGAGGCCAGAGTTTATGAGAAGATGGTTGTCAAGGACCAATACCTTCCATTTACACACTAGAGAAGTCGGAATCAGTTGACAGGATATTCATCATATCTTGGGGGTCCCAATATTGGGGGAAATTTATGATGAGTCCCTCTCTCTTATGAGTGTGTGGGAAAATATAGTGAAAATTCCACCATTGGCGATGGATTTGATGAACCTGGTTCTAGAAGAGGATAAGCATTTTATGAGGGACGTCTAATTCAGATGGTGGTTCAAGCAGTTCCTGCTCAGTTTGGAAGATAGGCAGTTTCTGATGAGGCCTCGAACATTCCCAAAGGGGGCCCACCTAGGCAAGGAGTGCTCGTACTGGCAGCTATTGGAGGAAATCCAGTGGAAGACATGCGGATTTAGCATCATTACTGAGCAGTAACTGGTAGTCAGGTTGGCTTCCATTATTGTGGTGCTCATCTGTGGCTGAATCCTGGTGATGAGGGACACAGACATGGGAGTGCGACCGAGCACGTTTATCATGGTTTCCATGTTGGCGACAGGAGGTTGGGTCAAAATCAGGATCCCAATGTCCACCATGCTATTCAAGATGATGTGGCATATCATCGAGGGGAAGAATCCATAGAGAATATTCAGGTCATTCCACCTCTTGTATGAGTGGATAGCGGTGTAAGTGAGGGGGTCAATGAATATCTAAACCCCATCTCCCCTATGAGATAAAACTTCCACCCATCCATTCTGAATGTTGTAGGGAGATTTCTGACCAAGCTGACCATGCAGTCAGTACTAAACCAGATCTTGAAGGTGGAGGAGTTAAACTTTCCCCAATTCCCATTTCCAACGGGTGTATTAACTGATTATGGTATGGGAACGGAAGATAATCGGTCCTACCTGTTGGCCTTTCTAGGTGGAGTCTTGGTGGAACAGGTTCACCATGATCCCCTCTTTGAGTCATACACCCTGCATCAATTTTCAAGGAAATTTTGGTGCATACAGCGACTGACCCTATAGGTTTATTTTTGTGGTCCACTATGAGGATCACCCATGCGTGATGAGACAAATGTGGCTCATGTTCACACAAGAAGATGGAAAGATGATGAACATATTGCCTCTTCCCATACTTATCTTTGGGTTGGTGAATAAGTACACCAAAAGGTTGGAGGTGGCCTAACCGGGGGATATGTTGAAGTAGACAACCATTTGGTCTGGTGATGGTGTGCCTCCCTAACCTCGAGGTCGGGGCAGGAAGGTAGCAAGGACAACCTGTGGCGGTAGGGCCTCCTTGGCGGTGAGGCCCGTACCTATTGAGGGGGAGGCAGTGTCAGCGGATCCAGCAGCGGCAACAGACCTGGAGGTCCCAGAAGAGGAGATTAATCCATAGGGGAGGCCACCAAGATGGTTCCACAGAATATCGACTCAATATCTGGGGAATCGGCTGCACCATATAGACATGCTGGAGAATGATGTCTTCCTGGAGACGTGGGACATCTGGGATTTTAAGAGGAAATTCGTCGGACCGTTCGAGATGTGGAAACACTTGTACCATCTCGGGATGGATTTTCTGGGAATCGGACCCGTCAGGGCCTGTTTTTCAGTACCCGAGGCGGATACGGAGTAATACATGGCTGAGTTGGAGGACTTCATCCACTCCTGGGGTCCCCCGCTTCCAATGACGGACTAGGTGAAGGTTATGTTGGATCGAACGGCCACTCCACAGTTGTCGTCTAAAGATTTTAGGGAATAATTCCCTCTGCCGGAACAATCGGACGAATCCTACTGGAAGAGGAGGCCAGTAGAGGGAGCCCTCTAGAGGAGGGCGAAGTCTGTGATCGAGGCTCAAATCATGAAAAATTTGCAGAGGCCTTTGAGGTAACATCCCAAGACTGTTCCTCAGGGTCTACTTCTAGGTAATTTCAAACTCCTTACAAATATTTGAACTATGCAAGAGGACCTCATACGCAGAACATGTTCCCACCCTACAGTAGATTTAGATGTAGGGCCTTCAGGATCAGTGCCCGCTGATTTGGCGATTAGTGCGTCCAGCAGGGCCATAACACCCGAGGTGGCTCCTCCAGAGTTTTCAGACCTTCTAACGATATACGGAGGACCACGCCTTGGGGTCCCAATGGAAATAACCAAAGAATGAGACCAAGAATTCGATATCTATAAGTCTCCTCTACAAAATTCATGATTTCCACCCATCGATCAGGTTAACTTCCATCTGTACACTTCATGGTATGCACAGTTCTTCAAATTTTCTGGGCTGCCTTGGAGAGGTTGGTAGTACTTCTGTTGGTGCTTTTCCCAAGGGAATTCCAGTGGTGGTGGAGGTGGATATCCAGACCGGCCCAGTTGCGGTGCTCCCAATTACTAGCATGATTTTTAGCAGGGTTGTGCATAAGATTATTGAAGTGGAATTCGATGATGATGATCGATCGAATAGCCCGAGTCCTACCATACCTGATTAGAGACCAAATGCAGACCCTACTGATGAGTTCTTGGGGGAGTCCCCTGCATACAAGCCTGCCAACCCTACAGACTGGTACGAAATGGCCTCTGATGAAGAGGATAAAAAGATATTTTGTCACTTGTCATGGAAGCTGATCAGGCACATCATCGATGACACCCCTCAAGCACAATGGACAGACTAGATAAAGATACTTCATTCGTGACTACGTGAATTGTGTGTTGGGGGGTGAATTCCCAACTTCCCACATGCTCGTCTAAGATATCATGGCAGAGAAGATTTTGAAGTATGAACATGACCTTGGCATGGGTTGACAGTGGACAAAGGCAGCGAACATCAAGAGGCTCTAAGAGGCTGAAAACAAGATTCAACGGATGCACATCTGGGATGATGAACATTCTGCTTCCCTCCACACATAGTCGAAGATTATATCACGACTAAAGGCCCAGCTAGAAGAGGCCGAAGAGAGAAAGAGGTAAGCCTCCAAGGATATGACCATTATCCAAACCAACAAAGAGTGGGCCCAGATCGTAGCTGATGAACTACACCCCCTTGCTACTGAGGAAGAGAAGGAACTGAATAGGTGGCAACAGATCCTAGACTCCACAAGCCAGAGGGTGGCGGAGCAGCAATGTTCTTTTGATGGGGTAAACCCATCCATGGGAGGGGTCGACCATTGGGTACTGTGATGCATGTAACTTTTGAACACACTTTTATGCCTTGAATATTTATGCTAGATGCATGCAAAAGTTCTGTTATCGTTTTTGGTTTATTTCATTTTCATTATTTTCATGGAACATCTGGCAATCAGTCCCTAATCCCGCGTGGGTCAAGCCCCATGCAAGAAACAAGGGATGACCACCTTATCATTCCACCTGAATATAATAATGCAAACCATGATCTGGGCATCCGGGGTTTGAAAAACCAATGCGGAATTCTGGGAAGAAAGGGAGAGGCCTGGCTGGAGGACGGGGACCTCATAACATTTGATGTGTCATCTTCCCAATGTGCTCTAGTGAGTTTGTGGGGTGATGTCAGGGGAATTTGAATTAATCTAAACATAGGGGAGTTGAATATTTGAATCACAATACGTAAAGTTAAGAACACTGTAGGGGTCTCGTGATAGCGAAGGATAACCATTGACCGCATTCAAAACACAGTATACTTATTGAGTTAGCCTGAAATTGAGGTAACAAACAAGGGACAACTGTTGACCATGCTTGAAACATAGTGCCTAACTCAAATGATACCAATTAATCTTCCAAAACATTGGCCCAAGACAGTAGGCAAGCCATAGGGTGAGCATACATACTGTTTGGGGGTACTTTTTGATGTGAAAGAGGATGTGGGTCCGAATAAAGGGCACACCAAGCTTGGAGTGTGGAGTGATGGGTTGTTCTAATGGAGTCCAACACTCTTGAAATCACGCCACAATGGTGGAAACACATTAGGTGGTCATATCTATATAATTAGGGATAAAACATACTTCCAAGAAGGACATCATTGGCAAGGGATCTAGTGCATCCCATGATTAACATGGGGCATCCTAAACTTGTTCAGGGTAGAACTGCAGTATAGTTTCATGTGTTGAGGACATATAGACTCGTGTTGTTTAACGTCATATGATAGGATGGGGAGTTAAATGGAATATCCAAGGAAGGGAGTATGTGGTGTAGTAGCTATAAACCCGACGTGAATGAGGACATAAGGAGTCTGCACCACACCACGTAACCCCGTAAGATGTTTTTTAAGTCAAGGGACCAAAATTGATAGTTAGGATGGGCCCGAAAAAAAAGTGTGCGCGTTCCTATGTAACTCGTGATGATGAGGATCAAGCTACACATAGTTCATGGCAGGATGCGGTTAGATACCAAAGAAGGTAGGGGAATCCTCTCTAGTGAGTAAGCTGACACATCCCATAATTATCATGAGGCATCCCGAACTGGTTCAAGGTACGGGTCATATTTTAAAGTCATGCGGTCGAGGACATGGACACCCATAAAGGAAATGTGTGGTGCAGTACATACCCCAATGAGAATGAGGACCATAAGATTCCACGCCACACCACACTCTCTATAGATAATTCCTAGGTCGAGGGACTGAATGTGGAAATTGGGTTGGGCCCAAGGCAGGTTGACTGGGAGTTCCTACGTATCTCTTGAGGATGGGAATCAGGCCACACGTAGTTCTAGAAAGTGCCTCTCAGTTTAATGTCATGTGATAAGGAAGAAGAGTTGTCTTAGTTTATGGTCATAGAGCTTGTACCATAGATGGTAGGGAATGTGAGAGATTAATGGTGAGGTAATTATAAAACCTGGCCCGAATGAGGACCCAGAGTCCAGATCACCATGTGTTCCTTGGGGAGGTTTTGGTCGAGGGATCGAAAATGAAATTTAGGTTGGGCCCGAGGAAAGTCCAGGGGATTTCCTACATATCCCATAAGAATGGGAATCAAGCTATACGTAGTTCATGGGATGTCATTGTAAGGTACCAGTTCCATAGACAAGAAGGTTGTGCGGGTCTGGCCCTCGCACTAAAAGAAATGGAATTTGATAGATCTTGTTTGTATTTTAAGATGGATGTGTATTTCTCTTGTGTAGCGACGGAACTAGGATAGAAAGTCCAGGAATTATCACAAGAATAAATCCATATTCAGGCAATGAAAAATGGTATGTTGTGTGACTGATACCAAACATGATGTCTTCTAGGATGAGAACACCACAATGCAGTTCTGTTTTTCGTCTTGCGGCCAGGATGATAATGTCACAGTTTAGGGTCATGTGATTCGACCAACCATGCACTTTTAGCGTCGTGTAGTATAGACGCAACAGTTTATAGTCATGTGGGACTAGGAAGCATAGTTTAGAGTCATATGGATCAGACATATACCAGAGAGGTGATGTTTAAAAGGGAATGTGCACAGCGTGATAAAGCATACCTGACGTGAATGAGGATAAAGTTCATATCACACCATGAATGATTGATAAAACACTATTTTGTTGAATATTTTATTGATAATAAATGAAATAATTTCCTCACATTGTGTTAAATATGTTTATTTATAAAATATTTTGGATTTCATCATTCATTTGAAAATTTGGTGAAAATTCTAGTTTTACCCATAATAGTGCACTGTAGTATTTCGACGATAAATATTTTTATATTTATTATTTGAATTTTAAATTTTGTAACCGTGTTCCTAACTTAATTTTATACAACTTTCAATCAGGACACTAGAGCGATAGAGTGAATTTGTAAGGAGTAAATGGGTCATTAATCCAATAATGGGATGGACTCGGCAGAATGGACATGGGTTCTGTATGTGGGCCATATATTCTTCATCAGGGATTTGATTGAGCCCAAATTTTTAGGAAAGCTCGGAGACATTATTTGGAACAAGTCATCATTCTGTAAGGCCAGTCAATTAACGCGTTTGGGTGGTAAAATGGGCGGTGCAAGTTGGAATAAAATATTTGGCCAAATTTCCACATTCACACATGAAACCACTTGTAACCTCTCCTCCACTCCCCTCTATAAATTGGAGATTTTCACATTTGGAAGTGTTGGGACGTGATTTGGGAAGTTGATGGCAGAGGAGAAGTGGATACACTCCAATTATCCAACCTTTTCAATAAGGGTAGCTCTTGAAGCAAGGATCCCTTTGACGAAGCCTTCTTCTTCTCCTTCATGTTGTAATGATTTTGTTTGTGTAATAAACTTCTTTGTTCCTCTTTTATTTATTCTATTTTCTTCTGTTTTTTTTAAATTTATTATTCTCTTAATCTTCCTCTTTGGGGTGGGATTTTTTAGTAGAAGCGTTATTGGGTTATACCCATTATAATCCTTTGCACATGCAAAACGCTTCTACGATGATTACGTCACCCATGGAAGAGTAGTCTTTTAGTAATCGATCTATCTTCTACACTCTTCATTTAATTATTTTGAATCATTAAGCTATTGTAATTAACTTAATATGATTCATGAATTTTGTTTTTAAATTTTAAGAAACTAAGCAAGCAATTGAACAATTAACACAAAACACACGAGGTCGGGATTTTGTGTAAATTGTGAGAGCGTAATCTTAATCGGTAATACAAGACCACACAGGATAAATTTGTAGAGTTAAAATATAATCCCTAAACACAATTAATCCTCATTTCCAGAATGGATATGTTCTATAATTAACCACTGACCATAATCTATCCTTTAAACAACAATCAAAGCAGGGTATTGCGATTGTGTGTTCCGAAGCTAGCCTAGGGTTTAAGTAATTTCATATTTGTGGTTAACTTAACTCTCATAGGGTTCAAGGGATAAAAAATTAGGGGATCATAATTAAGTGGATATTGATTTAAATTATAATGATTAATAAGTGAATGAAGAGGTAGATTTAGATCGATTATTCCTTTTAAAATAGATTTCTAAAAAACATCTTTTTGTTGTGTCATTTCAATCGAACTTCATTTCAAAACTAAAAACAAAAAAATATACAATATTCTTCCATAAAACATCTTCTAGATTCATAAACTATAACAAACCCCAATCCTTTAAATTATTGTTTTTATTCTATTCTATTTTATTTGTTTTAGAATACCATTAATAGGTTGTTAAATTCACTTCCTCCTTTGAGAGACGACCTTGGTTAGCCACTCTACTGCACCTAAGTACCCCAAAATCACATTAATCATTTTAGGGCGCCCACGACAGCGCTCTATCAAATTGGAGCCATTGCCGGGGAGGCAAGTAATTATTTCAACCAATTATAGGTATTTATTTTATTTTACATTTTATTCTCTTCCTCTCTTCTTTCTTCCTTCTTTACCCAATCTGATTTTTATTCTTCTTCTTTTATTTTCTTCTACTTATTTTTGGACCATCAACTCAAACTTCTAATTTTTATTTTACTATGGTCCACTTTCATTCTTTTCATTTTTATTTGATTTGTGACACGAACTAATCCTGAATATCTCTTAGATCTTGACCCTGAGATTGAACGCATCCTTAGGGCATGAATCAGACATTATCAATCTACGAGAAGTTTCAATATTCAACCAGTTGGTGAATTCCTCTCTTCTGGAAACATTGAAATTGGAAGCAATTAAAATTCAAACATAAAAGAGGAACCAATGGCTGGAAATAATGGAAATTCACTTAATAGAACCATTCGAGAATTGGCTACACCAGAAATTAACTATCAACCAAATTGTATTGCATACCCAAATCTCGAATCGGACATTGAATTGAAATCTGGATTAATTCACCTTCTTCCAAAGTTTAATTAATTATCTGGTGAGGATCCCAACAAACACCTTAAGGAATTTAATGTGGTTTTCTCAACTTTAAAAACAATAAATGTTTATGAAGATCAATTTAAATTAAGAGAATTCCCATTCTCACTTGATGGAGCTGCAAAAGATTGGATGTATTATTTGCAACCTGAAGATGTAACATGTTGGAATGATTTGAAACATATTTTCTTGCAAAGATTATTTCCAGCATCAAGGACAAAATCCATTCGAAAGGAGATATCGGGGATCAATAAAGACCAAGGTGAGTCAATGTATGAGTACTGGGAGCGATTCAAGAAGTTGTGTGCAAGCTTCCCACATCACCAAATCAGTGAGCAATTACTCATCCATTAATTCTATGAAGGACTCACACCTATGGAGAGAAGCATGGTAGATGTTGCGGCTAGAGGAGCATTGGTGGACAAGACACCAGTAGTTGCACGTGTGTTAATTGACAAGATAGCCCAAAACTCCCAACAATTTGGTGATAGAGGTACACCACATGTCAGGGAAGTACATCAGGTAATTCCTTCTTCTCTTGAAAGTCATTTGATTGATACTAAGTTGGAAGAATTGACCACTATGGTGAGGCAAATTGCTTTGTAACAACAGAAATCTCTACCCCCTCCTTTAAGGTCTTGTGGTATTTTCACTGAGAAAGCCACCCAACTGACTGTTGCCCATAACTCCAAGAAACAGATGATTGTGCAGTAGTGTTCCCTGGGAGACCATTTCAGCAGCAAAAAAACAACCATATCCCCAAAAGAAGTTTGATCCAGCATACAACCAAGGGTGGAAAGATCAGTCGGACATGAGGTATGGCTCTAGACAACAACAAAGGCCACCCTTTCAACAAAACTTCCAGCAGCCTCCGTCGTACCAGCAGGGTTTCCAACAACCCCAAAGGAGATTTGAAGCTCAAACATCAACGAGTCTCCAACAAGGGAATCTCTAACACAAGGTAGACTCTAACAATGATGATCTTTTGAAACAAATTTTTCTTAATCAACAGAATGAGCTAAAGTGTCAAGGTTCGGAGCTGAGGGAGGTAAAGACTCAAATGAGCCAGATTTCCACCGCCCTCCGTGAACTTGTAAGTAAGAATTACGGAAATCTACCTTCCCAACTCACTCCAAATCAAAAGGGGAATGTTAGTGCCATCACATTGAGAAGTGGGAAGCAAATGATCAATACATCTGTACCTACCATTCCACCGGGATTCACCTTAACTCCAGAGAAGCCGCATTCCATACCAACTGATGAGCAATCCAAGGAGAAAGATAAAGGTAAGAAAAAGATTGATGATGTTCCTCCTAAACCCCTTCCTTTTACAAATAGGGTTGTTCAAACCAAGAAGATGGCTGAATAAGCAATGAAAAAGGTGGTTTTGGACACATTCAAGCGTGTGGAGATCAACATTCCTCTACTTGAATCCATTATGAAAATCCCAAGGTATGCCAAATTCTTAAAAGAACTCTGCACCAATCGAAGAGGGCTCAAGGGAAATGGGAGGATCAACCTTGGAAGGAATGTTTCAGTACTCATTTCACCAACTCTACCAATGCCAACAAAGTTCAAGGATCCAGGTACATTCACCATCCCATGTACCAAAGGGGAGTTGCACTTTTCGGATGCACTTTTTGATTTAGGTGCTTCCATAAATGTGATGCCTCACTCTGTATTCTCTTCCTTACAGGTTGGTGAGTTGAAGCCGAAAAGAGTAGTGGTGCATTTGGTGAATAGAGCTACGGCATATCCAGCGGGAGTCCTTCAGGATGTACTTGTCCAGGTAAGAGACATGATCTTTCCAGTAGACTTATATGTGCTTAACATGGAGGATGATCAGGTATGTTCTCATGCCGCCATTATCTTAGGTAGGCCCTTCTTGAAGACTGCAAAAACTATCATATATGTCAATGAGGGTACACTTTCCATGGAGTTTGGAGATGAAGTTATGATATTTAATGTTATGGATTCCATGAAGTACCCCTCATAGGACCATTCTGCTTTTGTTATCTCCCATTTTGAACCACCAAATAAATACTCCATAGAATTTTATTGTCCTATGCTTTGGGATATTATGAGTATTGGTTCGATTTTGATGTCTAAGAGCACTTCCACACATGTTGCTGATACACAATCCTTTCTTGGATTTGATTTTGATGTGAATTCATATTATGATTTTGATCATGTTCACTCTGATAATGACATGGCTGTTGAGTATGCTGATGGATTTGATGCTTTATTCTCTAATTTTGATGATGTCTATTCTGATGCTGATGCTCATTGTGCACATATTTCAGTTCCTTCAATGTCTCCAAT
Source organism: Viscum album (assembly GCA_963277665.1). Taxonomy (NCBI): domain Eukaryota; kingdom Viridiplantae; phylum Streptophyta; class Magnoliopsida; order Santalales; family Viscaceae; genus Viscum; species Viscum album. The sequence continues at coordinate 1,323,811,458 of OY728143.1, forward strand.
CATACTACACCCTCCTTCATTAGAACTCAATCCATTGCCACCAAATCTGGAATACTCATACTTGTTGAGTGGTGAGAGATTACCTGTTATCATTGCTAACAATCTCCCTTTTGAACATGAAGAAAAGATTTTGAATATTTTGAGGGAGAACATCAGGGTGATTGGGTGGACGTTGGCAGACATATCAGTTATTAGCCCCTCCATTTGCATGCATATGATTCTCTTGGAGGACGGGGCTAAACCGGTGAGACAACCACAAAGGAGACTCAATCCCACCCTCCTCGAAGTTGTTAAAAAAGAAGTTGAGAAATTGCTCGAGGCAGGTATAATCTTTCCCATTTCAGATTCTCAGTTGGTAAGTCCTATTCAGGTTGTGCTTAAGAAAAGTGGTGTTACTGTTGTTAAAAATGAAAAAGATGAGTTAGTTCCAATGAGGGTGCAAAACAGCTGGTGTGCGTGTATTGATTATAGGAAACTAAATCATTCCACTCGCAAGGACCATTTCCCCCTCCCATTTATTGATCAGATGGTTGAGAGACTAGCTGGGAAGAAACACTATTGTTTCTTGGATGGATTTTCTAGATATTATCAGGTTCCTATAGCTCTGGAGGACCAAGAGAAGACGAAATTCACCTGCCCATTCAGTACCTTTGCTTACTGGAGGATGCCATTTGTACTTTGCAACGCCCCAGGTACCTTCCAGAGATGCATGGTGAGTATTTTTTCTGATTTTATTGAGACCTTCATGGAGGTATTTATGGATGATTTTACAGTGTATGGGTCTTCATTTGATGAATGTCTAATTAGTTTGGGAAATGTGTTGAATCGTTGTATTGAGAAGAATCTGGTCCTGAACTTTGAAAAGTGTCATTTCATGGTAGAGCATGGCATTGTCTTAGGGAATGTAGTGTCAAAACAAGGGATCGAGGTTGATAGATCTAAGGTAGACATTATTTAATCCTTACCCTATACTTCATGTGTGCATGATGTTAGATACTTCCTAGGGCATGCAGGATTTTATCGACGCTTCATCAAAGATTTTAGTAAGATCGCACTTCCTATGTCACGATTACTTTAAAAAGATTCTGATTTTCTGTTTGACGATTCTTGTATGACTTCCTTTGATGAGCTAAATAAGTTTTTGACCACTCCACCTATCATACAACCCCCACATTGGGAGATTCCTTTTGAGCTTATGTGGGATGCCTCCAACTTCGCGGTTGGAGCAGTCTTATCTCAGAGGGTGGAGGGACGTTCACATGTGATCACATATGCATCAAGGACACTGGATTCAGCCCAATCAAACTACACAACCACGGAAAAGGAGTTTCTTTATTTCATATTTTATTTAGTTAAATTCCATTCATATTTATTGGGCTCTGAAGTAGATGTTTTGTCTGACCATGCTGCTTTGAGGTACCTCCTGAAGAAGCCAGATGCAAAGACAAGACTTATCCGTTGGATGCTCCTTCTTCAAGAGTTTGACCTTGAGATAAAGGACAAGAAGGGGTCCGAGAATTTGGTGGCGGACCACATGAGTAGGATTACTCACACACTAGAGGATGACACCTTGGATCAGGTACCACTTTGGGACACTTTCCCCGATGAGCATCTCTATACCATCTTAGGTACACATCCTTGGTATGCTGATTTAGTTAACTACCTTGTTGCCTCTGAAATCCCTGCAAATATAAAGAAACATCAAGTCCAAAAATTAAAGAGTTATTCATGATTTTATGTTTGTGATGATCCATACTTATGGCGCATGTGTAGTGACCAAGTTATTAGGAGGTGTGTTTCTGATCATGAGTTTGAGTCTGTTTTGAAATTCTGTTATACACTTGCACGTGGTGGACACTTTGTACCCCAATAGACAGCTAGGAAAGTTTTAGACTCTGGAATATATTGTCCTAGCTTATTCCATGATTCTCATGTGTTTTGTAAGTCATGCTCTTTTTTCCAGCACACTGGAAATATTTCAAGGAGACACGAGATGCCCCAACAACCCATTTTATTCTGTGAGAATTTTGATGTTTGGGGAATTGATTTTATGGGCCCTTTTCCTAGTTCCTTTGGTTTTTTGTACATTTTGGTTGCTGTTGATTATGTGAGTAAATGGGTGGAGGCTAAGGCCACTAGGACTGACGATTCTCATGTTGTTGTGGACTTTGTCAAAGCACATATTTTTTGCAGGTTTGGAGTACCAAAGGCCATCATCAGTGACCAAGGGACACACTTTTGCAATAGGAATTTTGCTTCCCTCCTTCAAAAGTATGGGGTGACACACAAAACATCAACACCATACCACCCCCAAACAATGGCCAGGCTAAGGTTCCAAATCGTGAGTTGAAACAAATCTTGGAGAAAACCGTGTAGCCAAATAGGAAAGATTGGATCAAGCGCTTGGATGATTCATTGTGGGCTTATAGGACAGCATACAAGCCCCCCATTGGTATATCCCCATTTCAGATTGTTTTTGGGAAAGCATATCATCTCCCAGTGGAAGTTGAGCATCGGGTATATTGGGCTATAAAGAAATGCAACATGGATTTGGCCCAAGCTAGAATCCAAAGGAAGTTGCAAATTCAAGAGCTTGAGGAGATTCGATTGTCATCATATGAGAACTCAAGGCTCTATAAGGAAAGATCAAAAGCATATCATGACAAAATGATCCAACAAAGGGAGTTTCATGTTAGAGATAAAGTCCTTCTCTATAGTTCACGACTCAAGCTGATGCCTGGTAAGTTGCGTTCCAGATGGTTAGGTCCTTATATTGTATCTAATGTTTTTCCTTATGGTGCAGTGGAGATCACACAAGAGGACACTGTAAGGAGCTTTACAGTCAATGGGAAACATTTTAAGAGATACATTGAGGGACTTCCTACTGATGAAGTGGATTTTATCACACTGCATGACCCCATCATCACTTGATCACATCAGGCTGTTCCTAACCCTTTCACTTTTATATTATTTGTCTTATTTAAAAATTCTGAATTTCATGTAAATATATCATCTCATGGGTTCACATTGAGGACAATGTAATATTTTAAGTGTGGGGGAGTGAACCTTTTAGTTTAGTATTTCAATTTCTTTCCTGTTTAAAAGAAACCAAAAAAATTGTGTGTTTTTCAAATTTTGTGTGTTTTTTTTTCAATTTTCTTTGTGTTTTTGAAATTTTTGAGCTGAAATGATTCTCATCACAATTTTGAAATGCATTTCAATGAGTGAAACAATTTATCTCTTGAAACTGAGCTTAAATGAATGCTGAAAATGACTTTGTTTCAAGTTCAAATATTTAGTAATTTCATGGAAAGTTCACCGAATTTTGAATCCCATGCCACATCTCACTATCTTTATATTTGAAATTACATTCATTGGAGGCTTCTGAACCATTATTTTCATATTCTTTACATTCACCTCACTTCTTGAGAGAACCAAACCATGCTTTATTTAACCAGAATTTCATTTATTCCTGTCAAAACATGAGGGTTTGAGGTACTTATGTTTAAATGATTGAGGCATTTGTTTGGTATTAAAGCCCCTATTTCAAAGAATCCTTTTTTATAATGGCCTACCTTGAATATTTAATCCTTTTATACCTTAGAATCCATGCACATCCTGTTAGGTTAGCCACATTACAAGCCAATTTTCCCTATCCAACCAACTCTTGAAGTGAAATTGCATAATCTAATTGAGCTTAAGTGTGGGGGAATATATCTTGTGTTGTGCCACCACATTCTGTGATACTTTGAGTGGAAAATTAAATTCCTAAAAGATGTGTTTGCTACTGAAGAAAATCATTATATTGAAATTTGTGCCTTTTCTGGAGCTTTCATGACAAGTGAAGTTGTGCCTTTTCTGGAGCTTCTAATTGTGGTGGAAAGTTGTGCACATCTGGAGCTTTCAAGAAAATATTGTTTGAGAACATTGAAATTATTGATAATACACTATTTTGTTGAATATTATATTGATAATAAATGAAATAATTTCCTCACATTGTGTTAAATATGTTTATTTATAAAATATTTTGGATTTGATCAATTATTTGAAATTTTGGTGAAAATTCCAGTTTTACCCTTAAAAGTGCACTGTAGTATTTCGAAGATAATTATTTTTATATTTATTATTTGAATTTGAAATTTTTTAACCGTGTTACTAAATTAATTTTATACAACTTTCAATCAGGACAATAGAGCTAAAGAGTGCATTTGGAAGGAGTAAATGGGCCATTAATCCAATAATGGGCTGGACTCGGCAGAATGGACATGAGTTCTGTATTTGGGCCATATATTCTTCATCAGAGCTTGGATTGAGCCCCAATTTTTAGGAAAGTTCGGAGAAGTTATTTGGCACAAATCATACTGCTGGAAGGCTGGTCAATTCACGCGTTTTGGAGGTCAAATGGGCGGTCCAATTCGGAATAAAAGATTTGTCCGAATTTCCACATTCACACTTGAAACCACTTGTAACCTCTCCTCCACTCCCCTCGATAAATTAGAGTTTTTATCATTTGGAAGGGTTGGGAAGTGCTTTGGGAAGTTGAGGTCAGATGAGAAGTGAATCCACTCCAATTATCCAACCATTTCAATAAGGGTATCTCTTGAAGCAAGGATCCCTTCGACGAAGCTTTCTTCTTCTCCTTCATGTTGTAATGATTTTGTTTGTGTAATAAACTTCTTTGTTCTTATTTTATTTATTCTATTTTCTTCTGTTTTGTTTAAATTTATTCTTCTCTTAATCTGCCTCTTTGTGCTGGAATTCTTGAGTAGAAGCGGTATTGGGTTATACCCATTATAAACCATTGCACATGCAAAATGCTTCTACGATGATTACGCCACCCATGGAAGAGTAGTCTTTTAGTTATCGATATATCTTCTACCCTCTTCATTTAATTAGTTTGAATCATTGAGCTAATGTAATTCACTTAATATTATTCATGAATTGTGTTTTTAAATTGTAATAAACTAATCAAGCAATTGAACAATTAACACAAAAACACGCGAGGTCGGGATTTTGTGTAAATTGTGGGAGCGTAATCTTAATCAGTAATACAAGACCACATGGGATAAATTTGTAGAGTTCAAATATAATCCCTAAACACAATTCATACTCATTTCCAGAACGGATATGTTCTCTAATTAACCACTGACCATAAGCTATCCTTAGAACAACAATCAAAGCAGGGTGCTGCGATTGCGTGTTCCGAAGCTAGCCTAGGGTTTAAGTAATTTCATCTATGTGGTTAAGTTAACTAACGTATGATTAGAGGGATAAAAAATTAGGGGATCATAATTAAGTGGATATTCATTTAAATGATAATGATTAACAAGTGAATGAAGAGGTAGAGTTAGATTGATTATGCCTTTTAAAATATATTTCTAAAAAAACATCTTTTTGTTGTGTCATTTCAATCGATCTTCGTTTCAAAACTAAAAACAAAAAAATATACAATCTTCTTCCAGTAAACTTCTTCTAGATTCATAAACTATAAAAAAACCCAAATCCTTTAAATTAGTGTTTTTATTCTATTCTATTTTATTTGTTTTATAATACCTTTAATAAGTTGTTAAATTCACTTCCTCCTTTGAGAGACGACCTTGGTCAGCCACTCTGTTGCACCTAAGTACCCCAAAATCACATTAATCATTTGATGGCGCCCATGACAGCACTCTATCAATTATTCCAAGAAAGAAACCTTAGGTTAAGGGGCCAAAAAAGGTTGGAGAATATGGGGAAGGAGATACTAGCTCTTAGTTAAGCTGGACCCTAAGACAAGATGTCCGGTCATTCCTATGTATCCCATGAAAATGGGAATCAAGACATATGTAGATCTAGAAAGTGTAGTTTAACGTCATGTAGGACAACATACAGTTTAACATCATGTGGGATGACATACACTTTAATGTCATACAGGACAAAATGTAAGAGGGAATAACTCTTTGAAGGGGAGTTCATGGTGTGGCTATTGTAAACCTGATGTGAATGAGAGCATAATCCCACATACGCCACACCACACAGTCCTAAAAGAGTTAGGGCCTAAAAGGCATAACAGAAGAGATAAATCAGTGGAACTTGAGCTGGACCCCAAGATGATATGTATGGGCATTCTTACGTATCCCATAAGGATGGGAATAAAGACATACATAGTTATGAAGAGGGGACGTATATAAAGAGATCTTATTTTAAGGTCATAGAGCTCGGACCATGAAGAAGATGAACTCTTTAAAGTAGGCACAAACCTAGATCTAATCCCTATGACTATGTGAGTCAAACTTAGTGTAGGAAACAATGGTGGAAGAGGTTTTTTCAATAACTGGAATACACACCAAGGCATAGTCTGTGCAGAGCCCCGAATGACGTCTTACCGCAGCTTTGTCCTCCCAACGTGCTAATGCGCACTGAGGTATAGTACTGGGGGTGTTGAAATTTCACTTGGACATAATGGGGTGGAAAATGATGTGAATCATGTAACTGACATTTAAGGCTTGAAGGGTTCGGCGTGACGATGGAGGATAACTGTTGATCGTGTTTGAATCACAGTATCCATATCTTGTGACCTAAAATGGAAACAAAAAATGAGCGTCGACCGCTGACCATATTCGCAATGTGGGACTTGTATTGATTTATTGTCTGAAACCCTCAAGGATGTTGGCCCATAATGTTAGGAGATCCCTTAGTCCTAGTATCCCTGCCATTTGGGGGTCCCTTCATATGGGAAAGATAATGGAATCCCAAATTAAGGGGAACACGAAGATTGAAAAATGGGTGAAAGCATTTCCATGTAGTATCTGACACTCTGGGTTCTAAACCAGAGTACTCCTAAGCACATTGGGGAATCACCTAAGAGGGTCTAGGGACCCGATATAAGGGCAGCTGACCAGAAGAGATGAGTGTATGGAAAGGTAATAAAGGGTGCTCATGAGAGATAGGTACACGGTGTGGTTGTTATTAACCCGACGTGAATAAATACATAAGCACATACCACACCATATACCCCTCTCCGAGAAGAATGCGGGAAATGGGCCAAAATTATAGGTAGGTCTATTAGATATGTTGTTGGACCCGAAGACTAGATGTTTGGGAGGTCCTACGTATCCCATATGGGTGGGAATCAAGCCAGACTTTGTTCCGAATGAGGAGGATGTGCAGTTTTATCATCATGCAGAGAGGACGTAAATAAGGGAAAGATACCCCAAGGAGGGATGTGTACGACATGAAGAGTAACCCGATGTGGATGAGGACATAATCCCATACAACACCATAAAATCCTAAGTGAGAACTTGTTCCAAGGTATTGAGAAGGCCAACGGACCTGAGGCTGGGCCACGGATAGAATATCACAGTCATCATGCAGTTTAAGACTTTGCAGTGAGGAATATGGTGGTCATAGTTTAAGGTCATAGAGCCCAGACAGTAGAAGCCTAGTTTAATGTCGTACATGTGGAACAACTGAGAAGAGAGGGAGAATCATCATCCTTATGAAATATCACAAAGTGTCAATGATGATAGAGGACAACTGTTGACCAGGTTCACAACACAGTATCCACCCTTGTGACCGGAGTTTGGGGAAAATAATTGAGTTTCGACCATTGACCGTATTCGCAACACGGGATTTATTTCATTTTTCTTCTCACAATCCTTGATTACGTTATCCAATAATGGTAGGAGAGACCTTGGGTCGATCATACATGCCATTTGGAGGTCCTATTGGATATAAAAGGTGATGGAAACCCAAATGATGGGGCTCACGAAGCATGGAAGGGTCGGTGCTCACAAGGTGGACAATAAATAAAGGGATGGATATCTCAAGGGGATCTGTGTGGTGCAGCGTAATAGCCCGATGTGAATATGGATGTGAGCCCATACCACACTACACAATCCCAAATTATAACTCGGTCCAGGGGGGTATGAAGGGGTCGAAGGACTTGAGGATGGGAGTCCCATCCAACTATAGCCATATTACCTCTCATGGGGGCATTGCCTCATCATATCTTCTAAGCCCACATGAGCAATTCTCGATGTGGGAAACAAGGAGCCGGACTAGGATCTCCCCATCACATAAGGGTCTGACATTAGGAATTACTCTCATGCTCGATGCAGACCGAGGTGTGGAGAGACAAAGGGGCGGAATGTACAACTACACTCCAAATTTGGTACATATGGGGTGGTGAAAACAACTACTAATGGATGTTGACCAGGTTTGAAGAACATCACCCACATCACAGTACATGGTACAATCATGATGAACTCGGAATTAATGGGGGAAAACATGCACCACACCATGTGTTTCGTCCCAATGGGGGGTCCCAAAGTTTGGGGCTAGGCCTACATAAGAAATATTTGGGCGATCCTATGTATCCCATGAGGATGGGAATCAAGACATATGTATTTCTGAGAGGGTCATGCAATTTAATGCCATGTGGTAAGGACGTGGGAGTATTAACAGAACAAGGAGGGGCACATGGAGTGACCTTCGTAATCTTTCCACAAGTAGGGCCAAAGAATCTTGGGCTATGTCACAAGAGATCCCCTAAGGGACCTATACCCAAGAAGGGTACCCAAATGAGAAGAGTGTGGGGATGGACTCAAGATGAGGAATCTGAGTGTTCCTAAATATACCATGAGTATGAGAATAAAACCACACATAGTTATTGGGATGCGGTTTAACATATTGTAGGAAGACGCATAGTTTAATTTCATGTGGGACATTTCATAGTTTAAGGTCATGTAGGACTCGAAAGTTTAAGGTTATATAGGAACCGAATGTATTTTAAGGTTCTGTGGGACCATTACACAATTTGGGGTCATGCAAGACCATATATTTTAATGTCATGTAGGACTATGGGGTCCCAATCAAAGTATTTCTTGAGGAACTTGGCGTTGGTGGGAGGAGTTATATGCTCGTCGTCCATAGTAACCAGTGAATATGAGCCATTGTAGTAAACATTGTGAATGATGTATGGTCATTCCCATTTGGGCTCCAACTTGGGTGGATTCCTACTAGGTATCATTGGTGCCCTCAGGGCCAATACCATGTCGCCTTGAAAGAAGGAGTGGAGGCAAACTCTCTTGTTAAAATATATAGTTATCTTGTTCCGATGCCTTTCTAGATTGTGAAGGGCACGAATCCTGTTATCATCGAGCGCTTCCATCTCAGCAAGATGGATTTAGACTACTTTATCTGGCGATTTCTAATCATAGAAAGTTGTCCTCAATGAGGGAAATTGAATCTTGATGGGCAGGACAACCTCCATTCCATACACAATGGAATATGGGGTCACTTGGGTGGAATTACGAGTCGTTGTCCGATAAGCCCAGAGGGCGTTGGGGAACTTGTCCGACCAACTCTTCTTATTCCGACCAACCATTTTATACAGAATGTTAAAGAGTTTTGTTGAACGCCTTGATCTATCCATTTTCTTGTGCATGATAGCAGGAGGTATGGTTATAACATATGTTGTACTTAGCGTACAATTTCTTCAGCTCAGAATTTCATTCCATTGTCGGTGATAATGGTGTGAGGGACTCCAAATCAATAGATGATGTTAGATCTCACAAAGTCAATGATGGAATGAGCCTTGACCTCTTTGAGTGGAACTACCTCTGCCCACATGGAGAAGAAATATGTAGTATTCAGGATGAATCAATACTGGAAAGCTATCACTGGTGGATATGGTTTCACAAAATCAAGTCCCCATACCACAAATGGCCAAGAGTACTTGGTGGAGTGGAGAGGCTCTGGCGCTGATGCATGAAGTTAGCTTAAATTTGACACACATGGCACCTTTTGGTGAACTCGATGTAATCACGGATCATGGAGGGCCAAAATTACCCCAGTCTATATATCTGGTGAGATAGCTTCGACCCAGTCTAATTAGCCCAACAGTTACCGACATGAAATTCTTGCATGACTTAGGAAATATCGACTCATTGAATTCAATAGAGGAGGACCACATCAAACTCACGCTTGTAGAGGACCTACTCATGACTTGGGCCTTCCTAGAGGGTAAACTGTAAAGTGAGGCGTTGGATTCACTTATGCTCAGTCCGATCTTCCAGGAGATTTCTGTTTAGGAGGAACTCGGCAAAGGAGGTTCTCCAGGAAAGTTCTAGGCACAGCGGAAGCTCATGGGTGGATGTGCCCACTTGGATTTATTGTCATTAACAATGATCAAACCGGGATTAATATGATCATAAAAGCCAGACTCCACAGATCAAATCACGGAAATAAACAAAGAATAAGAATAGTCATAGAACCAAAAATGAGTATCTTCATAGGTTTATTATAATTAATTTAATTAATTAACAAGAAATGCCTTTTATGGGGTTCTTTCTTCATTGATATTTCAGATCATGTTCTGATGCGATTCGTCGCTGCATCGCAGAAGCCAAGTATAGACTTACTATAGCGGTGATACACACGTGCACCACGTATCTCTGGATGTTTCCAAAAGAATATCTAGGTGCTAGCGTGGAGAAGCCTTTGCTTTCATTGTCCACCTTATATCGTCTTGATCCGATGGAGGAGGGTCTATCTCTATCTTGAGAGAATTCTTGGAGGAAGGAGTTCTTTCAGCCTTGAAAGGATTCTCTAAAATTGTTGTGCACAACGATTGGGAAAAAGTGTTGGGGTTGTGAGTATATTTATAATCAGGTTTAAGGTTATAGAGTCATGATAATAAATATATTTGTTACGCGTTTTATTTATTTTATTAACTCTTATTGAAATCCCCCATGTCGAATAATTAATTCCTTGACATGCGCCCACACAGATTATAATAAATATCATGTAATAAAACAATATTATATCATCAAAATCCCGATGGGAAAAACTACACAGTGTGTAATCATTTATACATGGAGTTTACTTGTTTTTCATAAAAAAACTACACGATGTGTAATCATTAATACATGACATGTACTTGTTTTCAAAAATAAAAACTACAAAGAATGTAATCATTAATACATAGTGTGTACTTGTTTTCATTTTATTCTTCCTCCAACATTAAAAAAATTTAGGCTTCCTTGAATAATTATTAATCCATATACGAGAATAATCATTATTCTACATGAGATACGTGGATACACTTAGTGTGTGACCCTCTAGGCCTCTTTCTCATTGGCATTAGGCGAGCTTGCCTAAAGTCCAAGATTACTGTCTAGCAACGTGTCAAGGAACCCAAGATAAATAAGTTGACATCGCATTGATGTGTCACCTCATACGAATTCTTACTGTGTAATTTAATCCATTTTTCTCAATATCTCATCAATCAGGTTTCATGGAAGTGTCATAAACTTATATTCCTTATCTATCATTCTTTGACTTCCAGAAATAAACTCGTCGTTACACCATGGCCATGGAATTTGGGTGAAAGTTATATTTCAATCAAAGGTACCAAGATACCTACATCCATAAATATGGATGGGACAATTATTTCCTCGACTTATCCATTAACAATGTGTCATTCGTGACACACCCAATGTACCCTACTTCTCACCAACTGTCTTCGTGACAGTTTTCGTCAACAAATCTAAGTGTGCGAGTCATTACATGAGTTAATGATAATCTTCTACCCTACGGACCATTACACACACTCGTAGATAGTAATTTCCGATGACACCAAGGCATGCGGAATAACTGTTGGAGGGTCTGCTCTCATAATCTCCCATATTGGATATTACCAAGTGCGAACTCTATGAGATAGAGTCTCGTCTTCTTACGAGTACTCGCACATGACGGTCATTATACCACATTTCCAATCATAGTATGACATGAAACCATAGAACTTTATTTAAGAATATTGTTATAACATTTGAAGGTTCTCATCATAGTGGGGATCTATCATGACGTCATTAATGCAACAAATATTCTAGGACATTATTATATTATAGTCATGCAGAAAAATTAATAATATATAATAAGTGTACATTCACGTAGTCAAAGTAAAAATAGTTGGTTCTTATGAAACCAACTCTAAAAAACTCCCACATGGACTAGATCCAACTACCTACAACTTTTATTCAGCTAGACCTCACCTGATGATCATGTTTCTACCGAGTCAAGGGTTTAGTCAAGGTGTCAGCCACGTTGTCTTTCATGGAAATTATGCTCACTGCAACTTCACCTCTCTGAGAAAAATACCTCAAGAGATGATACTTTTGAATTGTGTGTTTTTTCACTGATGTGACCTTGTCTCTTTTTAAAGTTCCACCACTGTAGTATTATCACAATAGAGTGTGATAAGATCTCTACTGCTAGGTACTACATCCATCTCTTGGATAAAGATTCATATCTATACTACTTCTTTAGCTTCCTTAGATTCTCTGATATACTCAGACTCTACTGTAGAATCTGTGACCACACCTTGCTTTGAGCTCTTCCAGCTCACTGCACCTCCATTCAAACTGAAGATGTATCCAGTCTATGACTTCATGTCATCTTGATCAGTCTAGAAACTAGAATCTACATGTCCTTTGATGACTATCTCCTTAAATCCTATATAAATCAGGAACATATCCTTAGTACGCCTCATATACTAAAATATAGTCATGACTGTCATCCAATGGTGGTCACCTATATCATCTTGATATCTCCCTACCACACTTAATGCATAAGCAACATCTAGCCTTGTACATATCATATCATACATGACTGACCCAATCATGGATGCATAAGGGATCCTTGTTATTTTCTTTATTTACTCACATGTCTGAGGACACATTTTCTTGGAAAGATGAACGCCATGTGACACTAGAAACAATCCCCTCTTGGACTGTTCCATACTGAATCTCTTCAGTATCTTGTCAATGTATGTACTTTGACTCAAGCCCAACATTCTCTTGGATATATCACAATATATCTTCATCCCATAAATATATGCTACCTCGCCCAAGTCTTTCATAGAGACGAATTTATCCAACCATTCCTTAACTGACTGTAAGACTGGTAATTTGTTTCCAATTAGTAATATGTCGTCAACATATACTATTAGTAAAACGACTTCACTTCCACTAAACCTTTTTTAGACACAAGGCTAACATTCATTCTTAACAAATCCAAATTCCATTAAGGCTTTATCAAAATGAATGTTCCATGACCTTGATGCTTGATTTAATCCATAAATGGATTTCTGAAACATTCATACCTTGTTGGCATCCTTTGGAGTCACATACCCTTCAAGTTGTGTCATGTAGACATCTTCCCGAAGGTTCTCGTTAAGGAATGCTATTTTGACATCCATTTTCCAAATTTCATTGTCCTGGTAAGTGGCAATGGACAATAGTATTCTAATGGATTTCAACATCACAACCGGTGAAAAGGTTTCATCATAGTAAATTCATTTATGTTTTCTAAAACCTTTTGCAACTAGTCATGCATTATAGGTGATGACTTGTCCCTCCATGTCCAGTTTCTTCTTGAATACCCATTTATTACCAACAGGCTTTACATCAACTGAAGGATTTACCAAAATACAGACATGGTTGTTGACCATGGAATCCATTTCAGAATTCATGGCTTCTTTCCACTTGGAAACGTCTGTGCCTTCAAATTCTTCCTTTTAGGTAAGAGGATCATCATTGTCAACCAATAACAAGTCACCATCCTCAGTGACAATAAAACCATATCGTTCCGGTTCTCTCACATCTCTCGTGCTCCTACATAGTTCTTGTGTCTCTGGAATAGATTTTTCTTCCACTTCACTTTGTGGAGTCTGTTCTTCTACCAACTCATGTGTATCTTGAGCCTTGACTTCGTCGAAGTATATCTCTCTCCCACTATCTCTTTTGGAGTTGGGCTCCCTCTCAAGGAATATGATGTGCATTTCCACTATAACATTTTTATCTGAGGGGTTTTATAGGTAATGTCCCCTTGTTTTTTTGGATATCCTATAAAGGTACACTTTGTGCCTTGGGGTGCAATCTTGTTACCCGAAGAGGCCTTTAAAAATGATTCGCTACCCCACACATGTAAATTTGATAACATAGATTTGTGTCCACTCCATAACTTGTATGGAATACCATTTATCGATTTAGTTGGTACTTGGTTTAGTATGTGTGTTATTGTTTGTAATGAATATCCCCAAAAGTATAATGGAAGACTCACATGACTCATCATTAATCTCACCATGTCCAATGGGGTGTCGTTCCACATTTCACTTACACCGTTCCAATGAGGCATGTAAGGAGGATTGAGTTGAGATATAATCCCAAACTCCCGTAAGAAATCAATGAAGTCTTGATTAAGATATTCTCCTCCTATATCTGAGTGGATCTTATTAATCTTCTTCCCAAGCTAGTTCTCATCTTAATTATTGTATTCTTTGAACCGATCAAAAGAATATGACTTATACCTCATTAAGTAAATATATCAATATCTACTAAAATCATTAGTAAATGTTATGAAGTACAAGAACCCACCCCTTGCTTCAACTGGAAATGGTCTACACACATCTGTGTGAACTAATTCTAGAATCTCTTTAGCCCTTTCACCTTTCCCAATAAATAGGGATTTGGTCATTTTTTCTTGTAGACACACATGACATACACCAAGTGGTTTTAGTTCAAAAGAATCTAAATACCCATATTGATGTAATTTTGTCTAACGTTTCTCATTGACATGACCTAGACGGTGATGCCAAAGTTGGGTCTTGTATGATTCATGTGAATTAACTTTGTCATCGATTACCATTACTATGTTTGTGTAGTCAAACACATAAAGGCCATTATATAAATGTGACCTACCAAAACAAATGCTATCTTTATAAAAGTAGCAACATTCAATTCAAAACGTGAAGATGAATCCATCAGTATGTAATCTGGATACTAAAATAATGTTTTTGTAATAGAATGAAAATAATAACAACCCTTTAACACCAAGATCATTCGAGTTGGGAATGTGAGGTGGTAGTCTATGACAGCTACAGCAACAAGTCTGGCTCTGTTGGCTACTAGAAGATCCACCGCACCTCAGTCAATATTTATGAATCTAATTTGTTTCTGTATTTGGATATAGATGTGAGCACCACAAGCAGTATCTGACACCCAATTAGTATTAATAGATAGATTACATTGGATAAAAAATGCACCGAATCTTCCCTTTGCTTCTTTGGCTGGGTGTAGTTTTTCTTCTAGTGGCCCTTCTTTCCACATGCGAAACAAATAGCCTCATATTATATTGCCTCCCCTTTGATCTTTCTTTTCATGGAAGGCCTCGAAGAAGCTTTGGGGTTAATGCTCTTCGCTTTCCCTTTACTTTTATTCACCATAAGGACAGTAGGATTTTCACGCTTCATAACATTGTCCACTTGGAGAATAAGGATAAGAAGATCAGATATAGACTTCTCAATGTTGTTCATGTTGAAATTTACAACAAAGTTAGAGAAGTTCTAGGGGAGTGATGAAAGAATGATATTGGTAACCCAGTTCATTGGGGAGTTTAAACCCTAGAACCTCTAAGTTCTCAATGTATCCAATGATCTTGAATACATGAGGCCCATCTAGGGAACCCTCTCCAAGCTTGCTCTGAAATAGATCCTTGGAGAGTTCAAACCTTTCCTATCTTGATCTCTCTTGGTATAGACCACAGAGGTTCTAGAGAATTCTATAAGAATCCATGTCTTCATGAGACTTCATGAGCTCACCTGAAATTGATGATAGCATCAAACATTGAACGTCGAGTGAATCACTAAAATGTTGATCATAGACCAGGAAATCTTCATCACTCGCCCCCTGGGCAGGAGAATCAGGAAGTGAGAACTCCAGTATGTAAAACTTTTTTTCATGGAATAGGATAACCTAAAGGTGCCTAAACCATTCATTAAAGTTAATGTCGGTGATGATATTGTCTTTATCCAAAATTGATCATAGAGAAAATGTTGTTGAAGAGTTTTTCATATTGATTCTACAAATTAAAGAGCATATTTATCAGTACATTCTTGATTACATTTTATGAGAAATAATAAATTTTATTAAGTCTCCCACTATTTAATAAAGTCCCAATGGCCCTCACCATTGAACTCAGCATGTCCAGTTTCATTGAAATTCTAGTGTCAGGGATCCATATTCCCCTTCGCATAACCCCAACAAGGGTTGGTCAAGCTATTAGAAGGTATTTAGTTAGGCAAGTCTTTTCCAACTATGAGCTTATAGTTCCTTGATCTGTTGAATGGACTCCCTAATACTAAAATCCTGACTTGCATTTCCTCAACACATTCCTCCATTTTAAAAAAACTCTAGAAAGGGATACATCTCTTGATGTAAAATGTTTAAGTCAACCTGAAACTTTCTTAAGAGCTTCTTCTATAAAAGTAAGTGTCCAAACAAGGGTTGGTCAAACACATAGTTTTATTGAGTCTTTCCCTTAATCAAGTAACGGAAGGCTTGGTTTGAGTTAATATGGTATTTGAGGGATTTTATTCTTTACGCATAGTTTTGCATTATCACGTTCTTGTTAATATTAAGTGATTCTTTCTTAAGTGATTAACAATGTTATGATAATTTTTACGCATCGTCTGATTTTTATTTTATTCCATCTTTGAATGCTAGTTTATTTCATACCCACGTGATCGCGACAACACATACATAATAAATAAACCATGAAATCAGACTAAAATAAAATAATATGGAATGATCGTGAGCTTCTATGGGTTGGATTATCTAGAGGTTTTGATAAGCTGACCCTGACCTAGGGAAAAGCACCTTGAACCCGATGGTTCGTGTTTTGCAGCTCCCACCTATCCGTCTTTGTATCTTATTGGGTTGGTTTCACCTTAGCTTCAAATTTTGAACTGTCTCCTCTGGCTTGGGAGATCTTCCATTATATGGGGATTATATTAAAAAAACCATGGCCATGCAGGACCTATATTTTATTGGAAGAAGGCTCGCAAGAAAATGAATTTAAATTAAAGAAATTTAAATTAAACCATACACACACAAAGGGTCTTTGTTCTAGCTCATGATCATCCATAGCATTCATCGACATTTAAACATATATAGTATTCAAATTCTTTTAATAGTTCTTTTATTCAAGATAAGTCACACTTGAATTCAGTTAATTATGATCTTATAATTAATCAATTCTTTATTTCAATTTTATTTTCTGAATTTCCTTGAGTCTGTTCTCATCTATATTCCTTGTACGGGTCATTGTACTTTGGATAAAACCTGGTAAAATTCCATTTCTGGAAAGTACACGGCGTGTATGCTATATTACATAGCATGTATTTGTTCTCACACTTTATCCAAAGTATATGCCAGGGTCTTTGGCATGTTTTATGTACATTGGAAATTTTGGAGTACATTGTGTGTAGATTAATCTAACACGGCGTGTACTTCCTTGTTACGTGGTTACCGGCTTGGAAATCTCGTGTACGCAGTACATGGCTTCTCCTTGTACGTGGTTTCACCTGGGCTGGATCAAACTACACAGCGTGTTGATTCAACATACACGCCATGTATTCTGGTTTCCATGCGCCATTCATTTCTGGTCAACACGGTGTAATAAATAGTTAGGTATACTCAATTCACAAGGTGTGGTTTGGTGGACCAGTACCAGTTCGTTGAACCTAAGTACAAAGGGTGTAGTTTTCACTACACGCCATGTATTCTTATGTTGTACAAACATAAAGTGTGGCTCCTCCAGGTGAGTTCCTCATTTTTATTTTATTCAAAATTAAAATTAAAAGGTTCTTTCAATGATGTGAATCAATAAATGATGGAGAAAGAACATATATCATTAATTCAGATTTATAGAACAATTTATCTTGAATTGAATCAAATATAAATGCGTAAATTATCAAGGAAAATTAAATAACTATAATCAGCATTGTAACCTCCCTCTGATACCAATTGAAGGTGCCATGTATAGTGGAAGCTCATGGGTGGATGTGCCCACATGGCTTTTTTGTCATTAAAAATGATCAATTCGGGATCAATACGACGATAAACGCCAGACTCCATGAATCGAATCATAGAAATAGATAAAAAAGAAGAATATTCCCAGAACCACAAATGAGGATCGTCACAGGTTGATTATAATTAATTTAATTAATTGAAAAGAAGTACCTTTTATTGAGTTCTTTCTTCGTTGATATTTCTAATCACATTCCAATGTGATTAGTCATTGAGTCACAGAATCCAAGTGTAGACTTCCTCTAGTGGTGATCCACACATGCACCACATATCTCTGGACGTCGCCAAAGGAATCAACAGGGGCTAGCGTGGATAAGCCTTTGCTTGCGTTGTCTGCCTTAGATCATCTTGATCCGATGGAGGATGATCTCTCTTGGTCTTGAGAGCATTCTTGGAGGAAGGAGTTCTTTTGGCCTTTAAAAAATTCTTATGAATTGTTGTGCACACCGATTAGGGAAAAGTGTTGGGGTTGTGAGGATATTTATAATCGGGTTAGAGGTTATATAGTTATGACAATAAATATAAGCGTTATGCATTTTTTTATTTCATTAACTTTTATTTAAAACCCCCATGTCGAATAATTAATTCCTTGACATGCGCCCACACTGATTATAATAAATATCATTTAATAAAATAATATTATATCCTCAATATCCCGATAAGAAAAACTAAATGGCATGTAATCATTTATACACGACATGTACTTGTTTTTCATAAAAAAACAACATGACGTGTAATAATTAATACACGGCATGTACTTGTTTTCATTTTATTCTTTCTCCAATATTAAAATGATTTTGGATTCCTTTAATAATTATTAAAACATGTACGAGAATAATCTTTATTCTACTTGAGATACGTGGATACACTTAGTGTGTGACCCTCTAGGCTTCTTTCTCATTGGCATTAGGTGACCTTGCCTAAAGTCCAAGATTACTGTCTAGCAATGGGTCAAGGATCCCAAGAGAATGAAGTTTACACTGCATTGACGTGTCACCTCATACGAATTTTTACTGTGTAATTTAATCCATTTTTCTCAATATCCCATCAAGAAGGTTTCATGGATATTTCATAAACCTATATTCTTGATCTGTCATTCTTTGACTTCTAGAAATAAACTCATCGTTACACCATGGCCATGGAATTTGGGAGAAAGTTCTATTTCAATTAAAGGGACCTAGAGATATACTTCCATAAATATGGAAGGGACAGATCATTCCTCGACTTATCCATTAATAACATGCCATTCATGATACACCCAACATACCCTACTTCCCACCAATTGTCTTCATGACAATTTTCGTCAACAAATCTAAGTGCGCAAGTCATGAAATGAGTTAATGATAATCTTCCAATCTAAGGACCATTACACACGCTCATAGATAGTAATGTCTAATGACACCAAGACATGAGGAATTAATAATGGCGAGTCTTTTCTTATAATCTCCCATCTTGGAGATTAACAAGTGTGAACCCTATGAGATAGAGTATTATCTTCTTAAGAGTACTCGCACATGACGGTCTTTATACTATGTGTCTTATCATAGTATGTCATCCAACCATAGAACTTTATTTAAGAATATTGTTATAACATTTAAAGGTTCTCATCATAGAGGGGATCTTCCATGACCTCATTAATGCAACAAATATTCCAGGACATTATTATATTATAGTCATGAAGAACAATGAACAATATATAATAAGTGTACATTCACGTAATAAAAGTACAAACGGTTGGTTATCAATACATTAAATCTAACACTCCATACAATAGTCACTTCAATCATTTCATCCAGGGGATGTGGGTGTCCTAACATAGAGGTGCTGATGGTATGGTGGATTACATGTAGGCTGTCATCATTACTTGGAGTGATAGGAGCAATGACTCTTCGGTGTGCCAGATGGATAATAATATCATCCTATTCGGGCTCTGCAAGTGATGCAGTTATGCCATCCATGGAATTAGTTTGACCATTCTAAGATTGAGGGACATGAGTAACTTCTGGCTGAGATGGGAATTGGGCCATTAGCTAGAGAGTGAAATCCAGCAATGTCATGAGTTCTAGATTTTGTATGACATAGTCACTGTTAATCTGCTTGATGACCAGTTCAGAGTCCGCTTTCACATGCAGATGGGTAACTTCTATCTTGAGGGCCATTTCGAGGCTAGTAATGAGATCCTGATACTCTGTCTCATTGTTAGTGTAGCCTTCTGACAATAAGAATGAGTATGACAGAACATCTTTTGTTGGGGTAATGAATATGATACCTAGGCCTACTCTGTTGAGCCTGGGGTCATTGAACCTTCTGCTAGTGGGGCTCCGAGACGTACCATCGAAGTGAATTTTCCAACATGGGAGAGCTTGTTCTACCAAGATGATTTCCTCATCAGGAAAATAAATGTCCAGTGACTGGTCTGCGGGAGCTGAATGGGCACCAAGGAAGTCTTCCAACACTTTCCCCTTAATAGCCTTCTGAGGGACAAACCTAATGTCGAACTGCTGGAGAATCACTGCTCATTGAGCTAGATGGCCAGTCAACAAGGGGAGGTTTAGAATGTAATTTATCAGATCTACTAAGGACACCAGCTGTACGTTGTGGTGCTGCAAATAATGTCGTAACTTCCGTACTGAAAATAAGAGCGCAAGATAGCTCTTCTCGATAGGAGAGTATCTTGTCTCTGTATCGAGGAGCATGAAGCCGAGGTAGTAGAGGCTATTCTCTATTTTCATGTTGTTCTTATGGGAGAGAAGTGCACTGAGAGATCTCTCCAGGGTGGTCACATAAAGGACCAATGGCTTTCTAGAGATAGGTGGCATTAAAACCAGAGGTTGGAGTAGATACTTCTTGATTTACTCAAAATAATTCTGACACTCTTCATCCCACTCATAGAAGATAACTTTCTTCAAGAGCTGAGAAAAGGACATACACATTCCAGCCAAATTCGCGATGAATCGGAATATGTAGGAAAAGTGCCCTTGGAAGCCTCAAATCTCCCAAATTTTTCTTAGTGAATACATCCGGCTAATGGCAATGATATTATCTGGGTCGATCTTAATGCCCATGTATCTGAAAACTAAGTCGATAATCTTTCCTTAGGTGACCCCGAAGGCACACATCAATGGGTTCATCTTTAAGTGACAAGAACAGAGGAAGAAGAACAATTTCTCAAGGTCTTTGAGATGGTCCTGACACTAGAGAGACTTGAACACCAGGTCATCTACATAACATTCCAACAACGTTTGGAGGATCAGATTAAATATGTGATTCATATCCCGCTGATAGGTGGACCTTCATTATTTAAACAGAAGGTCATGACTTGGTAAAATTAAGTACCTTGTGGTGCCCTGAAGGCTGTAGAATCCTCATCCTCATGGGTCATTCAGATCTAGTTATACCCAGAGTACCCATCCATGAAGGAAATGGCTTGGAACCCAGCAATTGTGTCAATAAACAATTTTGTCACAGGAAGGAGAAATCATCCTTCAGACAGTGATAGTTGAGATCCTAGAAATTGATGCATACTTTGATCTATCTATTCTTCATTCTTAATAGAACAATGTTGTCCAGCCACATGGGGTACTAGACCTCCTTAATGAAATTTTCCCTGAGGATCTTATCAAATTCTTCCTTAACCATGGCACTGTGAGAAGGGTGCATCTTTCTTGGAGGCTGCTTGAACTCGTGATAATTTGTTGGGAGACCGAGGCGGTAGATGGCTACCTAAGGATATAGTCTTGGTATCTCATCATAACTCCAGGAAAATACATCACGGTGTTTTTTAAGGAAGTCTATGTACTATTGTTTCTCCTCGAGGGGCATGGAGGCACTGATCAATGTGGGTTTTGGGTCTGCCTCGCTACCGAGGTTCACCTGTACCAATTCTTCAACCATGGTGGAGATGAAATCATCAAATGTGTGGTTGGAATCCTCTAAATCCTCTTCTTCACTTATTGAGGGTTGATCTTTGGTGGGAGGATTTTCCTCTGAGTCGGCAGCTCCTGATTGGAGGCTGGTACCGGCCTGAGTGGCAGTGGACACTACATCGGAGAACTCGTGTGTTTCCACAACCATAGCGATGAAGTGTGTTGATCCAATCCCATATGGTCTTTAGTCCAAGGGGCCAGGCTTGATGATATCGAAGAAATAGTGGTGCATTGGCTTGATCCTATTAATTTTGGCCCTACAAAACAAGAAAGTATGAGGTATTTTAGTTAGCATGGGGCAGACATCCCGATACCTTATGGGAGTAAGAGGCTCTGAGATCACCTGAGCCTGGTTTGTGTAGGAGTATGAGGTGATCTTCTGGAATCACTTAGACTTGGGAATTTCCTCTCAAATCGTTCCATAAACAATGAAGCATTGTCCCATGTCCATATTTGTAGCCTCCAATCGATGTACTGGAAAGACGTATGCATCATCCAGATCTACCCATGGGTTGGTCGCAGTCATCGCATGTTCAACCTCATTAGTCTGAATCTACATGTCCTTTCTCTTGTAGTAGTCGACATCCATATAGCGGGTTTCACAAGAGGCAAATGGGGATGCATCAAAATGAATCACACCCACTAGACCATTAAGGGATTACTTAAGGCATTGGTGATATGATGAATGAACCACCTCATGCAGGTGGATCCACAACCTACCCATCAACGC
Source organism: Viscum album (assembly GCA_963277665.1). Classification (NCBI taxonomy): domain Eukaryota; kingdom Viridiplantae; phylum Streptophyta; class Magnoliopsida; order Santalales; family Viscaceae; genus Viscum; species Viscum album. The sequence goes on from OY728143.1 coordinate 1,323,834,023, forward strand.
ATTATAGGCGGTGTCCTGGGAGACAACCATAAAATCGGTGCCATCAATTAGATCATCAAATTGGGTCTTCAAAAGAATCTTTCCGACTGTTGTCTACTCTGACCTGTCTTACCCTTGGATTCTTAGGTCAGACGGACTCAAATCATCCTCTAACAATCCCAGTTTTCATAGTGTCTGAGTCGGGATTAGGTTGATTCTGAAGCCCGTGTTGACAAGACAATGACGAACCTCCACGCCATTGAACTGGAAGGTGATGTAGAGTGGGCCAATGTGCCCCTATATGGTAGAGCCTTCATCTTCTCCAGATAACAAGATGATGGCCTAGCATTCATCATTGTCGACTGCCTTAGCATGAAAGGCTTTTGCAGCTGCTACCTCAGTCTCAAACTAGAGGGTGCTTCTTAAAGCCTTGACAAGGGCCTCATGCATATCTGACAATAGGAGAGGGGCCTCAAGGATGGAGATATTTACTGGGTAGTTGGAAAGTTGTTTGAAAACATCATACGTCTATACCAAGTGTGAACTTCTGCTTACAGGAGGTCTCTCTATGACAGGAGGTATGGTGAGCCCTTCCGGATGGGATAGCGGTTGACTGGTACTAGGAATATCTCACTACTCGCTAGTTGACACTTGTAGAGTGACTACCGGATGAGGGATAGACAACTGAAACCATATTGTAGAAAATCATGGCTGGTCACATCATGGTCTAGGTGGCTCTAAATGATCCAACAACACAAATGTAGGTGAAGATAGACCTGATATCCCCAGATGAAAAGGTCGCATATACTGAGCTCTACACTGATCTTATTTCTTAGTTTCAGTCTCGTGCATTTCCTAGAAGGAATTACTGACTGATGCACTCCCACGGCCCATATTTCCACAGCTCCTTCGACACTGACGACGGCTGGGGATGTTGGTAGGATCCACCTGGCACTCCTCATCGTCATGAATCACGTAGGGATTTACCAACTCTTTGGTATTAACCAAGGCGTACCCTTGACCGTCACTCAAAGATTCATCCACTAATGGAAGGATTTTGAGATGGATCTCCACCTCTATGGGTATTAAGTCCCCAAGAGTATGGGATGACGATGGAATTGGTGGAGGAATTTTCTTTCCCTTACAACTCCAGTGTTTTCTCTTCTGAGAAGGGGACTACGGAGACGACGGTGCAGAAGTGGTAGTTGTAGCTTCTGAAGGCTCTGGATGATTCGGGCATGTATGGATAGTGCCATGGGCACTGTCTACTACTTTATGAATCATCCAGTCATCATAATTCTGGGACCCATGACTAGAAAAATGATGCCACTCGCCTTCATTGTCACTGCTGTTGTCTGGCCTCACGAAGACGCATGCCATGTGTGTCAGAGCTGGGTCTAACCAAACTATGTTGTCATCCAAAAAGTCTTGAAGCCAGTATTTAAACACATAGAACCATTTGAGGGTGTTCCCCAATATCCGGTGGTAGGGTAGTAATTAGGGAGATCAGTGAGGTTTGCCTCTTCTGGACTCCTTCACTCAAGTAAACGTACAATCCCCTGCTCTAGGTTACTTTAAAAATAATCAGGGACGTGTGATTCATTGAATGAGTAGGTCTAGTTCCTCCTGTCTGGAAAGGGGGGCCTCGGAGCTTGACCCTGACGAGGGGCTGGAGGATCCTGACGAGGAGGTGGATCTTGGTTATCTCACCAAGGTGGTGGCGGTGCAGTACGCAGGGGCACCTTCTGATTCTGAAGTGGGTGCTGCTGAGCCAGAGGCTGCACCTTAGATAGAGGGCCCCAGTGAGGCTTTAGAGGCGACTTCACTAGTAAAAACTATAGCTGCCTGGGGGGGGCCTCTATTTGAGCCACTGTGGTGGGCTCAGCCCTGGAGGCTCTTCTCATGGGGATTTCAGGAGGCAATGGACATAACTTCTTATCTTTTTGTAAGGATTCCTCTAGGTGAAGGGAATTATCAGAGAATCTTGGAATCCCCTGGGGTAGTTTTGGGTGATTTGAGAGGGTACCAGTTTCATCTTTTCATTCCATATGCACATCATCAGCAATTTCTCCTGAGTGAGTGGCATGTCAAGAGAATATGTGAGTCAGTTCCACTGGGAGACAAAGTCGGCAATGTGATAATCCTATCTCTTCTTGCACTTGAAGAGGTCTGTGATACTCATCTTCTGAGTGGTGGAACTGAACTGCTAGATTAATTTCCTAAATAGGTCCTCCCAGCCATCCAATGACCCTATGGAGATCTGGTTATACCAGAAGAACGCTGGCCCTTCCAATGTATACATGAAACACCAGAGTTTGGTGGCTTCCTTCTGTGCTAAAGTTCCCAACATGAGGTCACACCTTCAGACAAAGTGGGGCAGGTGCTGTTGCAGGTCCGTTGTCTCATTGAAGGGGAAAAAGTTGGGATTCCCAAAACCCAGGGGTGCTAGCATATCATCCACCCACGTCGGGTATGGTTTTCTATTAGGCTATATTTCCACCTGTCGAGTCTCAAAATCTTCGAGGCGGGTGATGAGGGACTCCATTGTATCATCTAGGTGGGGATTCTTGTCTGGATAGAGATCCCTAACCACCAGTGCATTGGTGGTTTCATTAACATAATAAATAGGCCCAGCGGCTCATGGAGCGGCTAGTGGAATGACTAGTGGAGTAGCTGGGGGAATCCGAGATGGATCCCAAGAATTTTCATGCTGTTCTGGAGTATTTGGAGACACATACTGCACCCTCTTGTTGTAAGTTACATCCTCAACCATACATGGTTGGAAAGGATGGTCAGGTTAACTTGGGGGAAATTCTCCAAGGGGATGTTGTGCATGTCCCTATTGCACCAGCCGAGGATCACCATAGTCCGGTCATCGCTCCGCAGAGCGTTCCGAAAGGAGGTCATCGACCACCTTCTTCTGTTCAGTGAGTTTCTACCACAACATATCTTTTTTGGGGATTTCATCCTCCTTCTGCACTGAGCCAAACAGGTCATAGGGTTTGACGGATCTGAGGATTTCCTTTCTGTTGTTGGGATTCTAGTTGAGGACTAGTGGCTCGGTGGGAAAAAGAAGTCCTAGTAGATTTCTCTGTGGGGGAGTGACCCTTCCCAAAATATCCAGTATCTGTTGCACTCCCTCATGGGGTAAGTCCCCATCGAGGAGATCTAGCTCATTCTCTCCCTCTGATAGGTCATCCATGTTAACCGCAACCCTACCAAGAAGAATATCCTCTATGTCTCCTGGAAAATTGGGCTAGCACCGGATGGAAATGAAATGGAGGTCCGCATACTTCCTTCAGCCAAGAATTTGAACATAGGGAGAAGCATCATTGATTATCCTACGGAGAACATTAAAGTTTTGGACACATCGTTTTTGGAGGGTCTTATGGAGGCCTGGTGACTCAGGGCGCTGGGCCATGGGGAGTGTGGCCAAATCGACCAAACAACATTGTTGACTGATATCTTCTAAGTGTACCTAACTCTTGAGGTAGGTCACTCATAAATGCTGAAGGCAGAAATGAGTCTTACAGAGGGTCTGGTTAAAGAATCCAATGTCCTACTGGGTGAGCGCTTCCGGTTCCCTGAAATTTGAAATTGCAACTGGCATGAACATCTCGGGGGAAATGGTCCACTACGAGGATATCCCAAAAGCTCCTTGGTCCAGATTCAGGGTCTGGCCCTTCATTTCCACACTCATCTACTAGAGGTTCCTGGAGAACCAATAATCGTACTGATGCAGACTGCTAAGATGGCATGCTGGCCAATGGAGAATGCAGCGACCGAGCCGACAAACCACTGAATCCTGGGCTATCCTCTGAATAGTATAGTGACTTGGCCACGACATCACGATAAGACGGGATGATGACCACAGTTTCTGGTGCAGGGACTATGGTTACTGGTGATGGACCATGCTGATTCTCGTCCTTCATTGGTCACCAGAATAGCTCTCCATGATCTTTGGTCGAGGTCGAGAGTGCTTCTGGTGATGATTGTAGTGATTACACAGCCGTAACCTGTGGAGCTACCAAATATTTTTCCTCCTAGATATACCTGCGGAGGGAGGTGGGAATCTAATGGACCTCACATTCTAAAAGTATGAGTCTGATGTGCCTTGTTCCTACCCTGACCCTTAACACGGAGGATCTAGGAAAGGGTTCCATCACTGAGTCATATTCCACCTCTGAATCTGAGAATTAGGCTGGTTTGATCTCAGTTTAAATATTCTCATCATTCCGTTTATGGTATCGATGACCCGCTCTCCTACACCAAGATGGTTCTTTAGGACATGGTAGATTTTCGACACAAGGAGATCCTTCAGCTATACTGGTGCTGGGGCAGGTAGGACATCTGCCTAAGTGATCTGGGCTGTGAGGAGCACCTAGATAGATATCAAATGGAACACGGGGAGGACCTTCGTGTCCACTGGATGATGTGTGGAGGGGACCTATGCGAGAAATAATAGAGCGGGTAGGACCTCTGCTAGAGATGATAGGATCATGATTATGACCTCTGTTCTTTCTTCCCCAGGAAATTTCAATGAGAGGAGGGTCCTCGTACAGGTCAAGCTGAAAACGGGTAGGACATCCATACAAGGTGTGGGTGAAGTGAAGCCAACTATCACTCCTATGATTATTGAGGTGAGGAGGACCTTCATCAGCTTCTACAACGACATGGGTAAGCCCCCCATATTGAATATTGTCCAGATGCGTAGCATCTCTATATCGGTGGTCTATGGTAAGAGGAATGACCCCATACCGAATGTAATGAGCGTGGGAGAGGCTTTTGTACTAAGTGTCTCTATCATGTGATGAACCCTTGATCGGATTGAAGGTATTATAGTGTGAAACTCCATGTTGAGCTTGGAAGCAAGGAGGAATCGCGTTCTCTATGGTGGAGGTATGGGGTGGACCTCTGTACTAGGTGTCACTGCCGTGGGTCAGTCCTTGGCGAGTGCTCCCTACACCGGTGGCCGAGAGAGGTGACCCAACTTGCATGTGGATCATTTGGGGCCTCAATCCAAACTGGGTATATAAGTTCCCCTTCTCAGTGTGCACAGGTGGCTGATGATACACGTTGGTGGTGGCCTGGCCCATAGCAGTTGCTGATGTCAACACCCCTTGGCTGGCGTCCTCCTCGGCCTGCGCCAGACGCTGGCGTCGGGTCAACTTACGAGGGCTGGTGGTGCAGGTACATAGTGTACCTGCTCTTCAACCCTTGGGACTGGTTGGTGGTGCTGGCATGGCCTAGTGGGGGCCCTCCTTGCGGGCCCTTGGAATGGGATCCCAAAAGGGCTGGCCCAGACATCCCCTACCTAGTCGGTGTAGGGGAGGGAGTCATCGAGACGTTTCGGGGAGAGGCTCCACAAACAATTGTATATTGGGGTGGGGAGTAATGGCTCCCTACGCGGCCCTTTGAGGATGTGGTGGCGATAAGGTGCAGATGCCTCTAAATCCTGGTGGGCCATATCCCGAGTCGGGATAATCCCCTCCTCCTTGTATCAGCATATGAGGTTTCTTATCACCCTTCGTTGTACATATTTAGAAGGGGAGATGGGGCGTGGGCACCCAATTGTTGTGGGTGTGGAAGCTTCCACTAAAGTGTTTGAGCCACGTGGGATTCCCATTTTGGCGATGTCCCTACCCCTACGTCGATGGGCTAGTGGAAATTGGGTTTCTGGAGAAACAGCTTGGTTACTAACAAGTAGAGAGATTAATGCATTAGTTCTGAAACAAAGAAATCGATGTCCAATCCTTCAGTGCCATTGCATATTCTATGGATGGTAAGAAGGATCCACGCTGACATTGTCCCAAACTGACATGTCCAATGTTTTTACTGCCCTAACTTCTATTGAGTTTCATGTCAGACCTGATATTTTCTTGGGGGGACCTGGTGCCAAATAACTGGATATGCTGACATGCTAATCCACTAACATCTCAAACCCTACTAATCTCCACATTTAAGAGAAGAAATTCACATCAGGTTCACCATTTCTGTTTCTGATGCTTTTTCTGGGGCGCGTGCATCCATTAATGGAGGACGCGTAGTTGTTGCCCCGCATTCTGGCTTTCCAAAGGCTGGTGGCATCCATTTCTTATTCAAAAACGTTTTCTCCTTGATTGAAACACAATGATGGGATGTCATTTCTTCATTCCGTGGATTCCTCCTTGGAACTTGTCACCTGGTCTGGGTCTCCCTTATAAATAAGACATTGTTCATGAAACTATTCCTAGTTCCATGTCTTCATTGACACTAGTTGATTATACTACTTATGTCGAGACATTCCAAGGGGTCCTGTCAGGGCAGCAACCTTTTTCCAGGGGAGTAGACATGTTGGATATCGCCGGTGTGTCTAGATGCTAGAACACTAGCGCGGCTGGGTTTCTTCCCCTTATTATAGGGATTCTTGAGGGTACGGAGGCCCGAGGCATCCCATGTTGAATGTGAGGAATCATATGCCATTGGCATTTATCTGAGGTTTTCCTCATCTTCCAATGTTTAGAACAGGGTATTCCATGAGTTTAAATTCTAGTGGAGATGGATCAAACTGATTGGAACACTGATTAGACTGGATCATATGGGTTCGACCTCTAGAGGGATCACTAATGTCAGGGCTAACATGTGGTTAGTTCCCCAGTTGCCGCTAGGAGCAGTGAAGAGGTGAATTGGCATGATCTCATCGGGATGTGGCGGCCTTGGTAAGAATCGGGATGGGTGATGGATGGTTATGTGATATGGATGGAGAATGAGATGGAGTCCACTCAAAGGTGACGGTGACCTTGTTCATGAGCCTCAAAGAGACTTCATACATATCCACGTGGTAGGGAATCAAAGTCTGCATAGTTTGGTGGGACAATGTGACACTTAAGGAGGTGTCCTGGGAGAATGAACACATGGATGGGATCTGGAGTAAATAGAACCTCTAGGTTGGGTCATGACCTTTCCAAAACACATAGGATCGAGGGAGAGATCAGGATGAGACTTGATTGATGGGTTTGAACCTCAGGGCAGCTTCCTACGTATCCCCGTTGCAGGGAATCAAAGTCTGCGTAGTTCATCTGATGACGGATTACCATCTATGGAAGACTTCAATGGATTACCATTGACTGGGGATGATAATGGCTTACCGATGAATGGGGTTGACAGTGACTTACCACTGAATGGGGTTAACAATGCCTTACCACTGGATGGGGTCACAATGGATTACCGATGGATGGGGTCACAATGGCGTACTGTTGGATGGGGTCACAATGGCTTACCACTGGATAGGGTATAACCTTATGGAGTCTTCCTACGTACCCTGTCTATGAGACAATGATCAAATCCCATATAGTTTGTGATGGTGGATGCAGTTTAGCATCGTGCAAGACATAAATGGGGCATGCGGTTTAACGCCATGTGGGGAAAAGTTGGTTCGATGTGAAGGGGGTCGGAACCAAATGGATGGTGGGATTAAACCTAAGGGAGGCTTCCTACATACCTTTCCATGTCAAATATCAAAGACCTTGTAGTTCGGGAGGCAGGAAACGACGTGAAGGGGGTCATAACAAATGGATGGTGGGTTTGAACCTCAGGGAGGCTTCCTACGTACCTTGCCTTGGCAATGATCAAAGACCATGTAGTTCAGAATGGTGTTGGTGAACCGACGTGAAGTGTTCGGGACCAATGGATGGTGGGCTTGAACCTGAGGGAGGATTCCTATATACATTACCTTGGAAAGGATCAAATTATACATAGTTCAGATGGTGTTGGTGAACCGACATGAAGTGGTCGGGACCAATGGTTGTTTGGATTAAACCTCAGGGAGACTTCCTACGTACCTCGCCTTGGCAAAGATCAAAGACCACATAGTTCGAGAGGTGGGAATCGACATGAAGGGGGTCGGAACCAATGGATGGTGGGCTTGAACCCTAGGGAGGCTTCCTACGTACCATTCCATGAAAAGCATCAATAACCATATAGTTTGGGAAGTGGAAACTGATGTGAAGGGGGGTCGGAACCAATGGATGGTTGGATTGACCCTCAAAGAGGCTTTCTACATACCTTGCCTTGGCAAGGATCAAAGACCACATAGTTCATAATGGTGTTAGTGAATCGACGTGAAGAGGTCCGGACCAATGGTTGTTGGGATTGAACCTCAGAGAGGCTTCCTACGTACCTCGCCTTGGCAAAGATCAAAGACTACATAGTTTGGGAGGTTGGAACCGACGTGAAGTTGGGTCGGAACCAATGGATGGTGGGATTGAACCTCAGGGAGGCTTCCTACGTACCTTGCCTTGGCAAGGATCAAAGACAACGTAGTTTAGAATGGTGTTGGTGAACTGAAGTGAATGATGTCATGAACCAATAGATGGTGGGCTTGAACCATAGGGAGGCTTCTTACATACCTTACCTTGGAAAGGATCAAAGTCCACATTGTTCAGATTGGGTTTTGTGGGGATTACACTCTAGGATTCCTAGAGATTGTTTCATGGTCGATGCTTACTCTAAGCCCACGTGAGTCATGCTCTGTGTGATAAATAATAGGTAGCAAAGCTCTGATGATCACAATGCGGAAGGTGCATCCGTGGGATGTGAAATGGGGCTTACACATGGTTAACGGACCAAGAGGATGGATAATGGGACTTACTATAAGATGGAGGCATGTTGGTGACAAAGCCCAAAGGGAGTGGTACTTGACACTGAATAAAGCAGGAGCGGGGATGTTGCATCCTGCAAGAAAGGCTAGGAGCTTACACCAAGGTGGTTTTCCTTTCCCCGCAGACAGACTCTGCTCTGATAAAAAGGATCTCATTCCATGTGAGGAATGATTTCACTCCCATGGATACTAGTGGGCATGCAGAATTTCCAAGGTGGGGAACCCCACGTACGATGCATAAGGCGAGGTCACAGTTTAACGTCATGTCCCGAGGAACATGGTGCTTTACAGTTTAATTTTCTGCATCTTGGATGAGGTGGGCTCACTCTGCACCCCTTAGGACTTACATAATTGATACCCACCCACCCTTGGGGAAGGAAAGGCATCAGTAATGATGTGGTTAAGGGGTGTTATGGAGTTATCCTTTGAGGGTTCAACATTAGCGTGGCTATGAGAATAAGAAATAGTCGTTACTGCGCCTATGCAAAGAAGCATGAGGAAAAGAAATGCAATGGGAACACTGCCCAAGGTACTTTGAAATCGCATCGTGAAAACCTATAGGGTCGCATGGGAAAAGGAGTTTCGGAGCAAAGGGGATCAGTAGATGAAGCCTCGTGATGCTATGGTGCTCTGTGAAGTGATGGGGCTTCGTAAAGGGGTTTTCTTTGCAAAGTGAAGTGTTCTAGACTAAAAGTCGGGCATAGGTATGTATGGAAGGTTCTTTGCGAACTAGAAAGTCATTCATGGATTAGTTCTTCATGAAGCAAGGGTTTCTTGCGAAGCATACCATTGCAAATAAATGTGCTTCACGAAGCACAGTGACCATGCCTTCTCATGTGGGTCACATGTGAATAAAGGGTTCTTCGCGAAAAATAAGTGCGTCATGAACACCCGAGTCTCCTTGGGGATCCCCTTCTTTCGCAGAGGCCTCTGAGCTCTGTGAAGGGAATCCATCCTTGAAGAGTGGTCAAGTTCAAGAAAAGGGGGAGGCACTTCATGATGCCAAAGTGCCTTGAAGAGTTCATGGTTTGCAGAGCATAGATTGACTCACGATTTGGGAGCTAAGAAGGTGAAAGGTCTGATGATCCATCCTTTGGGCTCAAGGGGAGCCCGATATTTATATGCAAGAGGCTTTGTGATATCGATCCCGATCAGTGTAAGGATAGAGCTTGCTCTACGGTGGGTTCACGAATGTCAAATGGGTTTGTGGAGCATCCAACCTCCTTGCTCCGTGGCAGGTTTGTGAATGTCAATTGGGTTTTCAGAGCATCCCACCTCCTAGCTCTATGGTAGGTTCATGAATGTCAAATCATTTCACGGAACATCCCGCCTCCTTACCCTGTAACTGCTTCACAAAGGGGGAGCTGGGCACTAGCCGCGGGGCTACAGGGGATCTGCGAAAAGTCTTCACGAGGTAGCCTCTAATTTATTTCATTTGTTCTTGGTCTTCCCAAATTTTGGCACCAACATTTTTTTAAACGTAAAATATTATTTAATGAATTATAAAAACATTTAAAAGAATAATTTAAAAGAAGTATGATCTGTGAGATATATTTATTTCTTGGTTTTCAAATATATCAAAAAAAACATTGAGAATGTGCTAAATCAAATAAAATATATACTTGCCTTGCTTAAATATTTTGACATAGAAATGAAAATATACATGAAAATACTATTAGTTCTAATGAAATTCATGATTTTTATTATGCTGGGAAACCAATTGATAAAAAGATTTATAGATTAATAATTTGGATTCTACTGTATTTGTATGCCAGTAGACCATATGTTATGTTTGTGGTATTCTTATGTTATGGATTCCAAGAAAACCATAAGGAATCCCATTTTAAAGATAGAAAAATAATTTTAATGTATTTTAAATGAACAATTTTTCTTTAAATTTTTAAAAAATCCTCTGTTTTGAATTTTATTTCATGTTCAGATTATGAATTCGGTGGTTATAAACTAGATAGAAAGAGCACAAAAGGAACCTATAATTTTATTGGTAAGTCTCTTATATCATGATCTAGTAAGAAACAAAATTCAATTTCATTTTCTACTACTGAAGTATAATACATAGTTGATGGTAGTAGTTATGCACAAGTGATGTGGTTGAAATACACCTTGTGGGATTTTGGATTCAATTTTAGTCAAGTATCAATGAAATGTGATAAATGATATGCTATCAACATTTCTAAGAATCCAATAAATAATTAAAAATAAAATAATATAGATCTATTTAATAATTTCATGTCATATCACAATCATAAAGGTGATATATATTTTGAATTTATCTCTAATAAAAATAAATTAGGAGAAAACATTACTAAGACCCTTCGTTGTGAGAACTTTGATTTTATTAAATGGAAAATTTGGATTATTTGAATTCAAATGATTTAAACTTCTATTGTGTCCCATTATTTTTTTATTTTAATTTTATTTTAATTTCTTCATTTATTGTTAATTTCATTATATTTTAATACAGTGAGAAAAATTAAATGAATTTACACTATTATAGTGCATTTTAAAAACATATTCTTCATTATTATTATTTTATTCTAGAATTTAATTTTAGAATTAGAAACAATTTTTTTTTCTTATTTTATTTTATTTTATTCTTTATTTAATTTCATGTTTATCCCTAAAACCAAACCGCCAACATATCGTTTTCCAAAATCAGGTGTGTGAACTGACCCACAAATCGACCCTCTCATCTCTCACTATTTGACTACATCCTTTATCTCCTGAAACTAAACCATTACCCTCTTGACTCTATCGATATTTATCTAAACTCTATGAGATGGGGAAGATGAACCATGAAGATGAAAATGATTCTTGATCTTTTAATAACTCCAATTCTAGTGTTATATTGTGTCGAGTGCTTGTTGGGAAAGTTATTTACATGTAATGGTTGTAAGGAGAAGATTTGTTGCTAAATAACGTATTTTAGTTCCAAGTCTAGGAGATTCTATTTAAGTAAAAGAGACCATTTTTTATTTCAATAATATGTAAATGATTTTATAAGGAATGTTGAGTTCCATTTCGGTGAAATTGAGGATGTGCATTATTTGAATGTGAATGGTAAAGTGCTACTGACTTATTCTATAGAAATGGAAGATGTCCTTCACTATCCTCATGTAGGTGAGAATTGTTTTAGTCAAACCCTAGTAGGAAATAACTCGGTAGGACCCTCAATAGTTTTTAATTTTTAATTTGGGTCATCTACTTTTTGAGAAGCCTTCGATGAAGGATTTGGACAGTTAATGGAATGTTAAATGAAAATTTATTTAGTTAAGGTCTTCTAAAAGAGAATGTGATATATATAACATATTGTTTTATACAAGTATATCCTATATGTTCTAACAATAATGTGATGTTGAATTTTTCAAGTTACATGGTGAGGTTGATACAAAATTCTTTTTAGGGAAAGGGGAAGCTCATTTTCTACACCAATGGTAGAATTGTGTATTTGAATTGAAAAAAAGGAAGTATACCTAAATAAAGTAGAATCATTTAAGTTCCATAAAATAAATACTTTATCTATAGTTATTTTAAAGACATTCAGATACAACTGGGATGTCGCCTGAAATGCTTTAATATTTTTTGGTAGGATTGTGATCCTTAGGTTGTTATACCACCGAATTTACCAAATTAGGCATATAGTACATGACCTAACCTCCAAGGGATGCAATAACCACTATGGTAGTGCCTTATAGAGAATTATAGGAGACAATTGTTGAGATATTTGATCTTACTTTTTCAGAGATAAGACCATTTGTGGAATTCATTCAATATCATAAAGATATAAATTCTAGTGTTACTAAATCAATCCAAATAGAGTTGTTTGTTGTTGAAATAGTTGTAGATTAAAAAGTGAAAATTCAAAGTGAGATTAAGCCTAGTATTTTAGAAACTGGAGATATATATAGAAGTTTAAATATTATCTTGGAGTAAGACACTAATCATTTACATACCTAAGTGTATATTTCATCTCATCATCATGTGAAAGAGGAAACACCCATAGTGAGAAACAATTCTAAATAATATAAAACTGACAAACATATGAAGAAATTTTCATCACTAACTATCATTGTGTTGGAAAGTCTCAATGTATATTTTCAATCACTATAGAAGGAATTAATCTCTTTCAAGGATTATATTAGGTGGATAAAGGATACCTAAGTGTATTGAGATAACTTTGATAGAGTGTTTGGGATGATGGATTCCTAACTGATTTAATCAATAATATCAAACATATGTCACTGGTTTATTATGGTATGAATGATAATAAATTTGAGGCTGTGAGAGCCCAAATGAGTGATATTAGAGTATTGTATTCCACTAAGTCCAAATTGAATGAATGTGTATTTCTTATAACATCACATAGAGACTTGATTCAGAACTGGAATATGGTTCAGTCAAATATTTCTGAGGCTTCCCTTGATGAAATTCAGTGTTTCAAATAAGATTTCAGTGATATTATTCATAATTTTAGATGTATGATTGTGATCTAATTTAAATTTATTAATAAGTTTTATCCAATTTCAACAACTACTTCAAAAACTTCAATGGTTCATGATCTTCATAAATTGTTTGATCACCTTTTTCAAATCTAAATTAGTTTCATCCAATATTTAGTCACTATAACATGACATATTCACTCCATAACATTTTCAATAGTTTTAGAGGGATATTTTGGTTTAGTTTAAGGAATAAAAACGACATATTATAATATAAGAACATGGAACTGATGTTTACATGAATGAAATCATGGGATTTTTCAAGGAATCAATTCCCTCTATTAGTAATAAGATGGATAAAAATATAGTAGTTTCCCAGGATTTCAAACACATGATTTCATCTTCTCTTGGTCTAAATAGTTGGAATCATTATAAATTTACAACAATAATAGAAAATATCAATGAAGGTATTGAAAATATTTGATTATATAATTCTAAATAGGATTCCTATTCTGTATAATTTAAAGAATCTCATGTTTCACCAACTGCATACAATGGGAAAGGGATTCTTTTATACTGGCCAATCAGAATGGTTTCACCTATCACAGCTGTTTCTAGTGCTTCAGTTTGTGAAAAATATTCTGGTAATATTAATGTGTCTTATTAGGTAATTGTAGAGAAGTTATCCAATTTGGATGATATGTTAACATTAATGGAAGGGAGACTGGTTAGATTGCATGTCTCAGAAGATAGAATTCAAACCAATCTTTTTTATAACCCCCTACAGCTTTGTCCAATCCTCAACCAGCTAATATAGTTAGTGACTCCTAGATTAATTCTACTAGATAGCTTGAGGCAATTAAACAGTTTCCCAATAACTCTATTTACCCTTTACCTTATATGCATCACCAAGGTTGTACAATTATTCTGGAATTCTTCATGATGGAAATTATAAAGTGTATAGACATGTCTGTTTATACACTTTACTCAATTAGAGGAAGAAGATCCATTGGACTATAACCCCCTAATAGTTATAAGGAATCTCACTAAATGTAGGACACTCTATTTTTTCTGGTCATTATCAGTAAGTTATAGAAATCTTGATTTTTTTTATTATTGTTCTGTTATACATGGTTAAATAAGGTACATCTACAATGCATTCAATTAAGATGGATTTGTCAGTTCTAGTTCCCATGATTTAATAACTTCTTCTAAGAACCTTGAAAATGTTTTGAGCATGCCTACTCAGTATCCTAGATATAGATCAGGTTTTGGAGCTCAAGAAAATTTTGTGGTAGATCTTGGAAGAGTAGTCCTTACTCCAACGGTTGACCAACCTACTACCTCTTCCTCCTCTCTAAACTATAAGAAACCACCACTCAAACCTCCTTATGATTCCAAAACTATCCACAATCACATTCCATCTTATTAATATAGTGTATATGTAATTTTTTTATTTGTTGATTTTTTGTGTTTATTACAAGTTATACCAAATGAAAAAGTTTCTAATTGTGACTTGGTTTGTGAACTAAGTGGATGTTTTTATTTAAATGTTCTCATTTTTTAATGAATGTATTACCTACTGAATTCTAGTAATTCCTTACAAAAATTTAGCTTCTATATTATTATTTATATGTTCCGGACTTAATGTGCTATAGTATTTTTTGTCAATCATCTACCTTGTTTTTTTAATGCCACAAAAGGGGTATAATACAGATAGAGGGGGAGACGAAAGGATACACATAACATTTTAAAAGTATTTAAATTATATATATTTTCTAAAAATCCATTTAAAACTTTTAAAAATTAATCTTTAAAGTTTAATTGGTTTTGTGATCATTAAAAAGGGATATATGATTGGGTTATTGATGTTGTCTCAATATATATCGTGATATTTTTCTTTTTTACGATCCAATAAACCACTTTTATTTTACAAATAAAATTTATTTTAAGTGTATTTGATGGGTTTTATAATTATTTTAGACCAAATCTGTTGTTATAGTTTAATTATTATGTAATCTTATTTTCTACTAAAAGTTTTTGTAATTCTATAAAATTTTGTCACATGGGGACTTTAACAACAAGATTTTTGGATACATCGAGCATCCAACTATTTTAATCAGGTACTTGAAAAAATATGTTAGATGAATCAACTATATAATTGAATCACTATGTGAGAAACTACTGCATCTCTTAATCCACTATGTGAGAAATAAATACTTAAGTGAATGGCTACATGTAATTCCATACCTCCATCAATTGAATATGAGATTTGGATGTGTGGAATATTTGGATATGTAGTTATAATCATCTTTGTGAATCAGTTGGATATGTAAATTTCAACTATTTAATAAAAATGCCTAATTAGTTTATCCATGTGGAAAATTCTTTTATATAAATAAAAAATAAAAGATAAATTTGAATACATTAATTTATATAAATTAATTTTTCCTATGTGGTAATCCAAAGTCATCTACGTCATTTTTCAATAAGGGTATTTATTACCATTAGATTATTTTATGTGAAAATTAATACTTTTTTCAATGCATTAAAAAAACTAAATTTTTATGGTAAATCATTTTTCAAATACTTTAAGTACTATGAATTAAAAGATCATAGATTATTTTTTCTATATAGAACCTTTTTCTGAATTAATTTTTGAGAAAAGGACACCTGGTGTTTTGAAAAATATTTTTCTATTTTTTTTAATATAGTTTTAAGACAATAGATAGAGGTATATTTGAACAAGAATAGAAGAATCAATATATAAGTGACAATAATATCTCTTTATCTGTATCTCAAAGATTTCTATATTTCATATTCTCTATGTGAAGAAAATGAAGAAGAAGAATCAAGTTCTCTATAGTTGTATTTTTAATATCATTCCTTCTACATTGAAGACCATCCTGAAGCTATTATATATTCTTATTTTCCCTCGTGAAGATCTCTTCTCTTCTGTCAGTTGCATCTTAAGACTGCGTGATTCATCTTGTAATATCTCATTATTTTATATATTTATTATAGAATTTAGCACTCCTTGTACCTAGTTTTGAAGGACTATTTTCAATTAATGCATGTAGGATCTTATTAAAAGCTCATGGATTTATACCTAGTGTTGGTTTCTTATACTCAACTAGACATTACCTAAGAAAA
Source organism: Viscum album (assembly GCA_963277665.1). Classification (NCBI taxonomy): domain Eukaryota; kingdom Viridiplantae; phylum Streptophyta; class Magnoliopsida; order Santalales; family Viscaceae; genus Viscum; species Viscum album. Next base: position 1,323,850,250 of record OY728143.1, read on the forward strand.
AGGACCGGTACTAGTGGACTAAGGGATTTATGTCACCCAAACCACTATAAATCCTTTAGTTTCCATATTTATATTTTTCTTTTCCCTTATATTAAAATATTTTTATAAGAGAATATTAGAGATGATCTTAGCATCATAGAGGGTGGTTTTCAGTAATGAAGAATTTGAGAAATCAATTCGTCCCCCTCTTTAGTCTTTGTACAACTCTTCTCTGACTAACAATATGATCCCTGTTAATAATCATCATAGTCATATATCCATAGCCCATTCTAGTCAATGTAGAAACCACCTTGTTTTCCATTACAGGGTGGTAGTGTATTAAGAAAAAATAGTTCTTGAGTTGTTCCAACCATCTTCTTTTCCTCATGTTGAGCTCCTTCTGAGAGATGACATATTAAAAACTCTTGTGGTATGTATATATGTCTCATATTTCCACATATAGGTAGTACCTCCATATTTTCAAATAAATTATTATAGATTCCAACTCAATTTAATGATATGGATAGTTTAATCCATTAATTTTCAAATATCTTGATGCAAAAGAAATCACCTTGTCGTTATCTATAATAATATTTTAAGGTCATTTCTTTAATGCATCACTATATATTACAATTCACTCCATACCTAATGGTAAATTTAATATAGATGAATTAATCAGTCTCCTCTTTATATATTCAAAAAAATTAACATTTTCTTGACCATGTGAATTTATCCCCTTTACATGTTAACTTGTTTTACAGGTTGTCTAACTGGATGAAATCTTAAACGAACCACTGTTGGTATCCTACTAAACCAATGAAACTTAAGATCTCAGTTATGTTTATCATTGTAAGAAATTAAGTGAAATACATTTTCTTTAATGGGATAATAGATATTCCATCTCTGGAGACAATATGGAAAAAAAAATAAACTTCATTATTCCAAAATTTATACTTATTGTATTCCAAATATAATTTCTATTTACTAAGGGTATCCAAAATTATTTTCAGATGAATCTCAGGATCTTTATAGTTTTAAGTGTATATAAATATATACTCAATGAATACAGCCTCTAAATTAACCTGGTACTCCTTGAAAAATCTATTCATTGTATCTATAAAGATATAAGGTTCATTAGTCAACCCAGATGGAATAACCATAAAATCATAACATGTATACCTTGATCAAAATGTCATATTTAGTCTATCATCATTTTTATTTCTTATATTATGATAACTAGATCTATTATTGATCTTTGAAAAGTATTGGGATCCTTTATGTTTATCCAATAAGTCATAAATTTGTGGTAAAGGATTCATTTTCCTTAGAGTAGATTAATTGATCTCTTTATAATCATTTCATAAAATTATAAACACATCCTTCTTCTTCATGAATAAAACATGGGCTCCCCAATATTATGAAACACTTGGGTGTATAAATCCAATATTACACAACTCCAATAAATGTTTCATCAAATCCACTAACTCCATCGGTTCCATTATATATGGTGTTTTAGATATAGTCCTTACATCAAGAATGTGTTCAATTTAAAAACAAACTTCATGCTTTAGTATATGACCAATTTATTCTTCTAGAAAACATCAATCAAAATTTATACCATGGGTACATATAATATTATTAGGACTCCTTACCCATCTATAGATCACACTTGATATTCCTCTCTACCCATAATTTTATTATGGAGTGAAACCGAGGGTGGATCCTAATATGATTTAGATGGTGAATTTTCTATAATAAAGACAATATATTCTTCTTCTCCTTAATAAATCATAATCTCCTTCTCTTAGAAATATATTTTTGTGTAATACTTTAAAAACCAATACATACCATGATTATCTCAAATTCAATCATAGATATGATAACCAGGTTTTTAAATTGGGTACACCCATGAATTATAATTAGAGTTTCCTATCAAGTATTTTTTTTAATAAGACTTCCACCTAGTGTATTAATTGACAATTACCTTACTAGGGTTCTATAAAAATAACTATTTTTTTCTAAATAATAGAGGATATAAAAGAGTGAAATGATCCATAATCAAATAAAACATTTGCTAACCATAAGTATATGATAAAAGTACCTTCCACCACATCATTAGGAACTTATAATTCAGTTGTGGCAATCCAATAATCCTTACCATTCCCCCTTTTCATTTTTTGAGTGAAAGTCCCATAATGGTTGGGGAACTGGTTTTCATAATGTCCCTTCTTCTTATAGGAAAATAATTGAATATCTATATATTCTACCTTGACTGTTATTTAGTGACCTTGATGTGAATTTTTTCAACAACTGTAATAAACTCTAGTTCCCTTCTTGAAACACTTACTGTTCTTCTTCCCACATATTTAACATATTGGAAATCCCAACCTTCATTTCTTCTCTATCTCCACAATTCCCTTAAAATGATTCTCATCTGACCTCTTCATCACTTAATTTACTATGAATACATTTATCCTATAAAAATAATTTTATATCTTAATAGAACTTGAGACTATATCCTCATATGAAAAAAAGGACTGAGAGAATGATGCATGACTATAATCCATGAAATAAATTATTACTTGTGATTTATGGTCTAATTATATAGCCTATAACATTTCTAGATAACATTTTAAAGTTATCATTGTACTCATTATTTTTTCCTTTTCCTTTTGTCTAATATTGGGAATCGATGTTTTTTATTTCTTCTCTTTTCTCAGGAGGATACTATATTTCATAGAATACCTCCTCAAAAATTCCCAACTCCACACACATTAACACATATTCCACTTTACTATTTGGAATTATTGACCATAATTAGTCCACATCACCCCTCAGTTGATAGATCAATATGATGAATTCAACCTTTTCACTACATACTAAATGGATAAAGATAATATATAGGGACTTGATCCATTTGTCACCTGAAGAATTCTGACATAGTTACACCATGTTTTGGATACAAAGGTCACTTTATAAAAAAAATATAATTTTTTATAACCCATTAAAACTACCTTAATATAGTTACATATGTTGTTTCAGAAGCGTTCGTCATGGAATGCATTTTTCTTTCAAGGACACACTGATCGTTGCCACACATTCCCACTTTCCAAAGGTGGGAGTCATATGTAACTTATTAAGGGACCTTTTCTCATCGATCGAAATGGGTTTATTGGATTTTGGTCTCTCTTTCTATGGATTCCTCCTCATAATCCATCACCTAGTTCGGTTCTCCCTTAAATACTAAGACATTGTTCATGAAACTATTTTTAGTGCCATATCTTTGGGGATTCTGATTAATTACACATCTTCTGTTAAGACATTTCATGGGGTCAAGTTAGGGTAGCATCCTTCTGTCAGGGGATTAGTAACGTTTGGCATCACTGGCATGTTTGGACACTGAAACACGGGTACACCTAAATTTCTTCCCCTTATGATAAGGATTCTCAAGGGCATATAATCTTGAGTCATCCCACATCTAATATGGGGAATTATATGCCAAAGGCATCTCTCCGAGGGTTTCCCCAGTGTCCCATGTTTAAAAGAGGGTATTCTGTGATTTTAATGTCTAGAGGAGATGTATTGGACCGATAGAGTCGCTGATGGGAGTGGATCAGATGGGTACATTCCTAGGAGGGAACACCTGATAGGTTTACTCGATGGGTGGATCGAGATGCCTAATGAGGGAAGATCTGAGGTAGTGTGCCCCATATATGGAATTTATCACACCGTAAAGGTAGATCATGGCACATAAAAGGAAATATTAGAGGATTGTCAGGTCTCAAAAAGGGGAAACTGAGGATTACCATTGCATGGTATTGAACCTCATATTTGCTTCCTAAGTACCCTATCTAGGATACATGAATCAAAACACATTTTTTTCAGAGATACATTTTAGTGTCATGTAGGATGAAAGGGGTATATAGTTTAATGTCACGAGGGGTGAGGGTGAGCTTATGTTTAATGGTCGGGACCAAAGGGTGGTGGGCTTGAACCTTAATGAGGCTTCCTATGTACCTTGCTCAAAAAGGATAAGGATCAACTTCAACATAGTTCAATGTAGAGGGGAATGTGGATTACACACCAAGGTGGCCCAAAGAGTATTTCATGGTCAATGATTACTCTAAGCCCATGAGATTCATGCTTGCTGTGGGAAACAAGAGGCAGCAAATACCTGATGATCACATCATGAAGGATGAGTCTGTAAGGAATAGAGCAGTGCTTACACATGGTTAGAGGCACAATGAAATGAAGGATGAGACTTTATCGTGGATTGAGGCTTGATTTGGGGTCCATATGTATGCTGAAGATATGTACACCATACCCGTAACACCCTATCATGTTTTTTAGGGGCTTACAGAAAGACATCCCAAGGAGCACATGGAGTGAAATATCCGAGGGAGAGGGGAGTGAGAAAGAACTGGTGCTCATCCCTGATGAATGTAGGGATGAACCAGCTTACTGGTTTAGAAGTATGTTGTGCTAGCACCAGTGGTTTAGAGATTCCAATGGTCATACATGGGAATACCACACACCTGTAAATGTTGAATTCCTATATAACCATGTCAATAATGTTTATTGGAAGGCGATGAATCCATAAATATATACTAGACAGTACCTCAACATCTTCAAGGTGGAATTGGGGAGCACAGATTAGGGGTGGACTGATTATTGGTACCTATGCCAGGGTGGCAATTTTACAGAGGATTTGTCTTGGGCTTACTAGGTTTGTGTAACCTGCAAGGAATTCAAGGCAGATCTAAAGTGAGTAGGGCTGTAATAATCTATGTGGGCCTCCCAATTCCAAATTTATCAGCCGAAACACATGATTCCATAGTTTCTAAGTTGGTGGTCATCGAGGACCAACACTTTTCACCTTCACCACAGGGAGGTCTTCATTATCCTCTAGGACCTTCACAAGATCACAGGGATTCCAATCTATGGGGTTATGTATGAAGAGTTCCTCCCGACTGATAACTCATCGGAGGATCCGGAGTATATGTCATGGATGGAAAAATCACTGATGGATATAGTTTCGGGTGAGGACAAGAAGTCGGTGAGGTATGCCCACTTAAAGTTATGGTTTAAGTGTTTTATAAACTTCCTTTAAAACCTTGCCACTGAAGGGAATGGGGTTCCCAGGAAGCTATTGGTCAAACCTCCTACTTTTCCAAAGGGAACCCAACATTGTAAAGAGAATTATTATTTGAAAAACCTAGAGTACATTCAATGAATTCTTTGGGAGTACAGTGTTAACAACGAGCAACAATCGGTGGTTATGCTATCTTGGTTTATCTCTACACTTATTTTTGGTTGGATGTTTCTAGTTAGGGACACAGAGGTGTGATACTGAGAAAATTCATTATGGAATCTATGCTAGTGATGGGGGAGCATGTTAACTTGGGGATCCTAGTGCTGTCCAAGCTGTAAAAGGTGTTATGGCAGATTAGTGATAGAAATAAGCCACATAGGGCGTTTGGGTTTCTCCATCTTTTGAATGGATGGATACGGAGCACATAGGAACCTTTGAATATTTGAACCTTATTCCCCCTCCTAGATTAAACTTCTACTATCCATTATGAATGTGGTTGGGATATTTATGATGAAACTGACTCTGCCGCTAATGTTGAACAATGTTTGGAAGCCAGATGAATTCAACTTCCATCCATTTTCTGAACTAACAGGTGTATTAACTAATGATATACAAGTAATTGAGAAGCATCGGTCTTATCTCCTAGAATTTCTGGGTGGAGTTTTGGTGGAACAGATCGATCATGAGTATATTAATGAGTCATACACCTCATACCACTTTGTGAGGATGTTTTGGTTCAGGTAGAGGTTAACCCTGAATGTCTACCTTAGAGTAATCCATGAGGACCATCCATGTGTGATAAGGAAGATATGGATTGTTCATGAGGGATTATGGGAAGATGAGGAATGATCTTCCTCTACCCATAATTGTTCTAGTCAAGGAGTATGATAAGAGCAGGGAGGCATCCTACCCAGGGGAAATGTTGATGTAACAAACCGTCCGTGCTGGTGATGGGGTGCCTCCACAAATTCGAGGTCAGGGCTGGAAAGTGGAAATAATACATCGTGGAGTCGAGGCTAAAGTAGTGATGAGTCAAAAAATTCTAGGACATGCACCGAGTAGGAGGAAAGAGGCTAAGGTGGACCCATCAGTCCTAGATGAGATGAGATGGCAGGAATGGAGGCCACCAAGGTTGAAGATATCGACTCGAGATACAGGGAAGAGGCTATTATACATAGGCATACCTAAGGACACTATTTTTCTAAAGGATTCAGACACCTGGTAGGTTAACATACAGTTCCTCAGTCCTTCCCAAATACAGCACCATCTTAACCATATTAGTATGGACCAATTAGAAATCATCCAAGTCAAGGATGGCTTTCTGGTGTCTCAAGAAGAAGAGGAGAAGTACATCATTGAGCTAGAGGTCTTTTTGAACTCTCAGGGTACTATGTGTCCAATGACAGACCGGGTGAAAGTACTACTTAACAAAACAATCCCACCAATTTTTTTCCACTGCTGAGTTGACATAGCGCTTCCCCTTTCCCGAATAATCAAAAGAGCCCTCTTGGGGGGAAGATGTTATAAGAGGGGGTTCATTAGGGGAAGTTGAATATAAAACCTTAGATCTAGAATATTTAGTGAGTCTCTTTAGGTAAACCCTAAACCATTTATCTATGGTCCTTACTCAGGTCCTCTAGGCATTATCAACTGACATTTGTCCTGTCCAGGCGAACCTCATATGTAAAAAGTGTTCCCTCACAACAAAAGATGTAGCTTTGGTGTTTGCACATGTGACAGAAGTGACTGAAAAAACTAGTAGGGTTGTGACACTGAGGTTGGTTCTCCCATAGTCTTCAAATTTCTCCCACCATATATGGGGGGCTCGTCCCGAGGTTCTGACAGAAGTAGCTCAAGGGTGAGACAAATTATTTTTTCTCTGTAAGTCATCTCTTTCGTGTAATCCATAATTTTTGTCTGTTGAAGCAACCAAATTAAATCTATGTATTCCGACACGCACAATTCTTCAAATGGTTTGGTCCTCCCTGGAGGGGATAGTTTGTGCTTCTGGTCCTCCCCTTCTCAGGGGAATGCTGATCATTGTAGAATTCTATGCTCATGTTGACCAAACTAGAATGATCAATTAAACAGATAAGACTTCTTGCAGTACAAAACCTAATACTATCAAGGTGAAATTGGGTGGTGAGGATTAACCCAATGACCTTAAACCCAACCTATCTGATAGGACACCTGGAGAATACCCTACTGATTAATTTATAGAGGAATTCACAGCATATGAACCTACCAACCCAGAGGACCGGGATGAGACTGCTTCTGATGAAGAGGATGGAAAGATCATTCATCATTGATTAGGGGAACTAGTCAATCGATTAATCAGTGATACCCCACAAGCATAGTGGATAATCTATATTAAGAGAATTCATTACTAGTTGTGTGTACTCTGTGTTGTAGGAGTGGATTCCAAACGCTCTCATATGCTCATTCGAGATTACATGGTAGAGAGAATACAGGAACATGACCACAACCTTAGTTTCATCTAGTAGTGGAGTAAGATTTTTAACATCAAGAAACATCATGAGGTTGAGCAAGAGATCCTTTGCTTTTGGATGTAGGAAAAAAAACATTCTTCTTTCATCGATTCACAATCAAAACTCATATTGTGATTGAAGGAACTATTGATAGAGGCCAAGGAAAAGATGTGGAGATCATCCCAAGAGATGGATATTATCATATTTGATGAGAATAGGGGCATAGATAAGGGCTGATGAACTATGTACCATTTATATTTAATAATAAAGGGAGCTTAACATATGAGAGTAGCTCTTGGAGGCCCCACACCAAAGAGTGGTGGAGTTGGAATTATCTATTGAGTGAGTCAACCCATCTATTTTAGGGTCCAATACATGGGTATTGTAATTTTCATGAAATCAAGAACTTACTTTCATGATTGTTTATTTATTTTAATTTCATTCATGGAGACCTTACTGTATTTTTATTTCACTACATCTCAATTATAATAGTTATGTAACCAGAAATAAATTCCTAATATCATGTGGGTTATACCTGATGTGGGAAACAAGGGACGACTACATAATTATTCACTTTTTATATTAGATCACCAACCAATCACTTGGAATCCATGGTCTAAATGACCACCCCAAGCTTCCGAGAAGAAGGGGGCATGTTTAGAGAATAGAATTATAAAAAAAAAAGAAATTTTCCTCTCCCAACAAGCTCTAGCGCATAAGAGGGACAACTCCATAGGTGTTAGATTAAATACATACAAAGGGCACTGAATAATGTGAATTACAATACCCAATATTTGGAATGCATTGAGGATGACATGATGAAAGATGATAATTTTTGACCAAATTTGAAACACTATATATGTATCATGTTAGCTTGAAATATGAATGAACAAATGAGGACCAACCACTGACTGCATTCAAAAACATGGGGCCAAACTAGAAGTGTCTTCTTATTTCTTTTGTAACATTGGCCCATGATGGTAGGCGATCCTTAAGTCTGAACATCCTATCCATTAGGGGGTTCCATCATAAATGATAGTTAATAAAGATCCTAAATAGAGAATACACAAATCATGGTTATGGAATGATGGTCTATTTGGATAAAGTCCAATACTCTTGAAATTACTCCACCGTGATGGAAGTAAATTGGTTGAGTGTATCATTATAAATCGAGATTAGGCCTACTTCATGGAGGGACCTCTTTGGTGAGGACCTAAGATGTTCAAAAAATTTACATCTTGTAAATGAGAAAGATAAACATGTTTTTTAGCATCATGTGGTGAGGATAATGCATGAATAGTTTAATATCGTATGATTAAGATGTTGCACATAGTTTAAGGGCGTACTTACAGGACCCTGCTCAATAATTTATAGTCATGGTACATGGACTAGGAACACCTAGTTTAAGGTCATAAAGTTAGGACCACGGTTAGGGGTGGGGCTGGGCCTGAGGAGAAATTCCTGCACATTACTGTGTATCCTAGATGGTTGATAATTAGGCCAATTGTAGTTCTTGAGCACAGCGTGGTCAGGGACCAACACTGGTGGGAGAGATTCTCTCTTGTGAGGAAGATGGTGCATCCCATAACAATCATGGGGCATCATGAACTTATTCAGGGTAGGGTCATAGTTTAGATTCATGCATCGAGGACATGGGAACCCTAATGAAGAAATGTGTGGTGTGGTTCATAACCCTACATGAATAGGGACTAGATAGGTCTATACCACATTGCAGGTTCCTAAAATGGAATTCAAGGCTGAAAAGGCCAAGACATGGAGTTTACCATTCAGTTGGATGGACCTAGGAATCAGATGCCCAAATGTATCTATGTATCCTACAAGGTTAGGAATCAATACTTTCATAGTTCTTTGTATTTTTAATAGTTTAACGTCATGTGGTGAGGATGATAGTGTCACAGGTTTTGGTCGTCTGGCAGGACCAATGAGTCACACTATTTCATACATGGATATTACCCTACCATAACCCCTAATCCTACATGATCCATGATTGGTGTAGGGAACAAGGATAATTTTTAGGACTCCACCATATAATGATAGCGAGCAATGTTGGAAAAGATGTTTCGGGTGGGGAAAATCCTAGATGAAAAAACATTCTTACATGACGCACGCGAATGCGTAGTGTTACAACACTAGAGGTGTCGAGGATTTGTAAAACAAAAAAGGGGAATTAAACATGCGATTCACAGCATTAGATATTTGGGATACAATGGTAGTGGAGTGATGATGAAGGAAAAATGTTGACCGTGTTCAACACAAAAAATCCATTTTGAATTATCCTATATGGGAACAAATGAAAGAGGGTCGACCACTGACCATATTCAACATGTTGTATTTGCATCAAGTTATTGTTCAAAATCCTTCAGGGCATTGGATTGGGACGGTAGGAGATCACTGAGGCCTAGAATACCTACCATTAGGGGGTCCTTTAAGATACCCATGAAGTTTAAGATTCATGCAAGACAGATGTTGGGAGTTTTAATCTCAAAGGAAGTACATTGTGAAGTTATTATAAACCGGATATGAATGAGGAAATAATTCCACACCACACCATGTAATTTTGTGATAAATTATTCAAAAAGGGGTCGAGGAGGCGAATGTGGTTGTGAATACACTATATATAGAAACTATTGGTGTCACTACATATCCCATGAGGATGATAACCAATCCATGCATAGTTTTTGGAGGTTGTATGGCAGGCGTCCAATACCAAATGGGGGGAGTTGTCCTTTTTTAAAGAGGAATGTCATCATTTTCTTGTAGTTTAACATCATGCAAGCGTAGACTATAAGAATCATAGTTTATGGTTGTAGAGATCATAACATAAGGTTACTAGTTTAATGTCATGTGCATGGGACATGCCTATGGAGTTTATTGTTCTGTGGTAAGGATTGAGAAATGGAGAACTCTCTATAGAGGCATGTGGCATTGTTACTGCAAAACCGATGTGAATGAGGAAATAAGTCCACACCACAACACATACTTACATGGAAATTCATGCCAAAAAGGCATAAGAGTACTCATGGTGATGCAGCTAGACCACAAAAAAAATGTTTGGGTATCACTACTTATCCCATTAGAATGGGAATCAATCCACACGTAGTTCTTGAAGGTTTTATGGAAGGTGTCTAATACTGAAAAGGGAAAAATTCTTCTCAAGTGAAGAAATAATATGGTTGGGTAATTTATTGTTACACATCCTAGGTATAGAATACTTATTTTAGCATCATACAATCAGGATGTAAGGGACTTTAGTTTATGGACATAGAGCTAAGAACATAATGGAGAGATTCCCAAGGTGGGATTATAAGATGTAGTTCTATAAGGAAATACCAATGTGAACAAGGACAAAGAGTTCCACACTACATCATAAATTTCCAAGAGAACACACACATTTTACAGTCATTATACCTGGAATTGAGCACCCAGTTTAAGATGTGAACTTCTATTTTAGGGTCATAGTGTTTGGATCAAGATAAGTTTGGTTATTCAATGAAAGAAAAAACCTTACCTGTATCCCTAAGCCCATGTGAGCTATTTTTAGTCTAGGAAACAAGGGAGGAGAATATATTTACAGTGCATGGAAGCACACGATAGGGGATGAAGGTGTGGAACCAAGGATGAACCCATTACACCGGTTCATCCTCCCAACACGCAAAGGTGTACGAAGGGATAATACCAAGGGTTTCAAAATTCCACTTGAATATAATGTAGTGGAAAAGGATGTGAATCATGAGACCAATATTTAGGGAATAATGTGGGTGGTATAATGATGGGGGATATCTGTTGACCATGTTCAAAGCATATAATCTATATCATGTAAAATTTAATGGGAGCAATAAAAATATGGTCGATATTTGATCAAATTTGCTACACAGGACCTGTCTTATAATTTCGTTTAAAATCCTCTATGACATTGGCCCCAAATTGTAGGTGTGCCATAAGTCCTAGAATCCTTACCATTCAGGAGAACTTTAAGGATGTGAAAGATGATGGAAACCCAAATAAAGGGAGATGTGAAGCATGGGAATGGATTAAAGCATGTCCATGTTGTTTCTGATGCTTTCGTCGGGGTGCTCATCTATCTATTTCAGAGGATGTGCAGCAGTTTGTTTCCCCGCATTGCCACTTTCCAAAGGCGGTTAGCATCAATAACTTATTCAAGGATGTTTACTTCTTGATCGAAACCGGATGATGTGATGTCTATTCCTCTTTCTGTGGATTCCTCCTCGAAACTTGTTAACTATTTCGGATTTCTATTAAAGATTTGAGTCATGGTTCATGAATCTCATTCTCGATGCCATGTCTTTGTGGATTTTTGTTAATTACACTACTTCCATCAGGACATTCCATGGGGTCTTGACATGGTAGCAACCTTCGATCGAATTAGATGAAAACATCAGGCATGTTAGGTCATATCTAGATGTGTGTAAATTGGGGAACCTATATTCTTCCTCATAAAATGGAATCTCTAGGGTGTATAACCTGAGGCATCCCTCATCAGTTGTGGGGTTTCTTATGGTGGAGGCATGTCTCGGAGGTTTTCCTCATCTTCCCATGTTTAATATAGGTTATGTCGAGAGTTTAACATCTTGAAGAGATGGTTATGCCAAAGGTGTGTATTCCAAGGTTTTCCTCATGAATCTCATGTTTAACACGAGGGAGGATGCGAGTTTAACATCTTGATAAGATGTAATGAGAGTGATCAAAACATCCCATAGAGACATATCATATTGGTACATCTCTAGGAGGGAACACTTGGAATGTTTAATAGATTGATGGATCAGAACGCACAATGAGGACAGATCCAAGGTTCCTTGTCCCATAGAGGGAAGATATCACACCGTGAAGGATGATCTGGACACCACTGAGTGTGTATTTCGAAAAGTGCACCCTAGAAAAGAGGACACTAGATGGATGGATCAGAAATCTCAATTCGAGTGGACCCACGGTGGTGTGTCCCATAATGGGAAGATGTCACATGGTGAATGTTGATTTGGATTCCACTGAGAGTGGATCAGGTAAAGTGCACCCTAGAATGGGGGACACCAAAGTTTACCATTGGCTAGGATTGAACCTCAGGGAGGTTTCCTATGTACCCTTTGCAGATGACAGAGATCAAAATCCACGTAGATTTAAGGGTTGATGAATCAGGGTGTACACAAAGGACAAGGACCTGGATACATGCTAGAGATTATGGATGGATAGTATCCCATCACAATAGGGTAAACCTTTGTTGGATGGTTATCTATTGTGTGGGATTATGTGCGGTTAGCTGCTCAGGTGTCACAACAACGGCACTGGGACGAATGTCATGATCTCACCGAGATGTGGTGACCCGGTTGAGAATCAGGATGCATGATGGAGAGTTGAATGAAGTGTATGGGGAATGAGATGGAACTGTCATGACTGTTACAGTAGTGCTGGGAATGAACCTTAGAGAGGTTTCTATGTATCCCTGTGGAAGGGAATCAAAGTCTGTGTACTTCAGTGGGGTATAGAATCAATGTATTCACAAAGAACAATGACTCGATGATATACTGGGGCTTATGCGTGGTTAGAAGCATGGGTTGTTATGACACCATGGGGTCGGACTGAAGATGTGGGTCCCAAAAAAAGGGACTATAATGGCTTACCATTGATTGTAGACTACAAAGTCTTAATGCTGGTTGGTGTTGAAAAAGGATTACCGTTGATTGGGGTAAAACATATTTCCGATGACTAGGGAACACAATGGACAACCATTGATTAGGAGACATAGTATATTACCCTTGATTAGGGAATACAGTGTCTTACCATATATTTCAGGTCACAATAGCTTACCGTTGATCAAGGATCACAACAGCATACTATCGATTGGGGTTGGACCTCAGAGAGGCTTTCTACGTACCTTGTGTGGGAGACAACGATCAAATCCCATGTAGTTTTAATGGGTATAGTTTAACATCTTGCAGGATGAAAATGGTATTACAGATTAACATTATATGAGATGATGGTAAAACACTGTGAAGTGGTCGGGATGGATTGGTGAACCAACATCAGGGGGATCAGGACCAATAAGTGTTGGTCCTGAACATCAGGGAGGTTTCATATATACCTTTCCTTGGAAAGGATCAAAGTCCAAATATTTTGGGATGGTTGGCGAATGGACGTGAATGGGTTGGGACTAGTAGATATTGGTCTTGAACATCTGTGAGTCTTCCTACGTACCTTTCCATGGTAAGGATCAAAGTCCACATAGTTCGGGATGGTTGGTGAACCGACGTGAAGGGGTCGTGTCCAGTAGTTGAAGGGATTGAACCTCAGGGAGACTTCCTATGTTCCTTGACTTGGTAAAGATCAAAGTCCACATATTCAAGATGTTTTGGTGAACCAACGTGAATGGGTCGAGACCAGCAGGTGTTGGGATTGAACCTTAGAAAGGCTTCCTATGTACGTTTCCTTGGCAAGGATCAAAGTTCATGTAGCTCAGGAGAGTTTCGGGCTTACACTCTAGGGTGGACTAGGAAGGATTCCATGGGAAATTCTTACACTAATCCCACCTGAGTCATGCTTGGTGTGAGAAGCCAAAGGCAACGACAGACCAGACGATCATAACGTAAAGGTGCGGCCGTGAAGGGTGGTGAATGGGGCTTATGCATGGAAGATGTATGTGTTCCTCTATGAAGAGGAAAATGTGGATTATTATTACACATGGAAGCTGCCCAGGTGACGCTATGGAGTGGCAATGGTGGATGGGGTCTTATGCATGGAAGCTACCCGAGTGCCATTATGGAGTGGTAATGGTGGATGGCGCTTACACATGGGAGATGTGCAGGTATCGCTATGGATCAGAAATGGTGAATGGGGCTTACACATGGGAGATTCTTGGGTGCCTCTATGGAGCGAAAATGGTGATTGGGGCTTACGCTTGGGAGCTTTCCATGTGTTGCTAGGGAGAGACAATGGTGAATGGAGCTTACGCCTGGGAGTTTCCCATCTTCCGCTATGAAGCAGTAATGGTGAATGGGGATTACGCATGGAAGCTTCCCATATGTCTCTAGGGAGTGGAAATGGTGAATGATTCTTATTCATGGAAGCTACTTGGGTGCCTCTATAGAGAGGCAATAGTGGATGGGGATTACGCAAGGAAGTTTCCCGAGTGCCGCTAAGGAGTGGAAATGGTGGACGAGGCTTACACATAGATGATGTCTGTGTGCCGCTAAGGAGCGGCAAAGCTTTATTAGGCTTATGCATGGAAGTAGCCTATGTGCCTCTAAGGATCAGTAAATGTGGATGGGGATTATGCATGGAAGCAGACTGTGTGCTGCTAAGGAGCAGCAAAGGTTGATAGGGCTTATGCATGGAAGCAGCCTAGGTGCCGTTAAAGAGTGGAGACGGTGAATGGGGCTTACGCATAGAATCTTTTCACGTACCGCTATGGAGTGGAAATGGTGAATTGTTCTTACGCATGGAATTTATCCTTGTGCTGCTAAGGAGTGACAATGGTGGATGGGGCTTACGCATTGAAGCTGCCCGGGTTCCACTAAGGAGTGTCAATGATTAATGGGGCTTATGCATGGATGATGACTGTAATTTCTTCCTCATTTCTGGCCGTGAGGGCATCCCAACTCACTGGTGGGTTGAGGAATATAATTAAGGCCTACACATATGCGCTAGTGAACAAGCGGGATAACGCCAAGGGAGTTGGAATCAGTTCAAACAAAGGGAGATGAAAAGTGTTAATCACATGCCCGACATTTGGAAGGTAGTGAGGTTGTCATGGTGATGGAGGATAACTATTGACCATGTTAGAAACACAGCATCAACCGAACATTGGCCTAAATGGTGAAAAACAAATGAGGGTCAATTATTGACCGTATTCAAAACATGGGACTTGGATCAATGTGTTGTCCAAAGTCTTCCAGGGTGTTTCCTTAGAATTATAGGTGAGCCGATGCGACATGGGACCAGGACATTAGGGGGTCCCTTTAAACATTAAATAGGATGAAGGTAAAAAATTAGAACACATGATGGATGAGGTGGAGTGGTGGATTACTTGAACAGATTCCAACACTCATGATATTTCACCATTGTAATAATGGCATGAGGCATCTTATTCTTAGAACATAAGGCATCTCTTGTCTGGAACAAGAGGTGTCCTATTATTGAATTATAGGGAATGCTACAGTTTATATTCATGTAGTGAGGACTCTTAGCATCTTATGCTTGGAACATAAGACATCTCTTGTTTGGAATAAGAGGCATCCTATGTTTGTCACATAGGGTGTTCTATAGTTTACAGTCATGTAGAGAGGAATATTGGCATCTCATGCATGGAGCGTAAGGAATCTATCATTTAGAGCAAGAGGCTTCTTATATTTTTCATATATGGTGCACTACAGTTTATAGTCATGTAAATAGTACTATTAGGAATAAGGCTCTTAACAATGGTAGGTTTTGGGACTTGTGCAAGAGAATCCCTTTCTGGTTCAACCTAGAAAATGAGTTAGGTGATGGGTTTGGATGAGTTTCATGAAGAATGGATCGACTCAAGGTACTAGGGGAATGGATGATGAGAATCTCAACTCATGACATGGGAAACAAACCAAGAGGAATATATCGACTCAATGTGTTTCATGGTGTGTGGACGAGTTTCTCAAATCATGGTATTTTATAGTTGAAAGGTGGGTACACATAAGGGCGCAATAGAAAATGTCAATGTCCCGGCCCGGAGGGCTGGGACTGCATCCCATCACTGATCCCGAGTTGGGGTGCGAGGGCGCAACCGCTTCAGTATGGACCTGTGGGCGCAATGGTAGAAGCTTCACGAAGAATAGGGCTTCATGAAGTAGTTTCTCAGAAGAAAAGCAATCACGGAACATAAGGTATCGCGAAGTAGATGGGATCGCAGAGAAAAGGGGCTCATGGAGAAAAGCGTTTTGCAAAGAATCTTCATGAAAGAAATCTTCTCACAGAGCACGGTTTCTCTCAAAGCATAGGCTCTCACAGATCAAAGAGGCTCACAGACCAAAGGGACTCGCGGAGAAAAGCAGATCCCAGAGGAAAGAGGTTCACGGAGAAAAGAAGCTCATGGTGCAATGTGGATCACGAATCAAAGTGTCTCTCGGAGCAAAGAAGCTCATGGAGAAAAGGGCTTCGTAGAGGCATGAGCAACCCAAAGGATCTCCCTCGTTCTCAAAGGGTAGATCCCTTTCTGAAGGGCATCACTTTGCAGAGCTTGTGAGATCTGTGAAATGGGAGATCGACCGTTGAAGTGGCGGAATGACCATCCTTATGAATGGGGGTGATCTGGGCATTTTTAGGCGATGGAGGTCAGCGGGGCACATTGTGGAGAAAAAATGCACCCGAGATGAGAAAATCACACCGTGAAGGAAATCGTGTTCCGTAACTGGAGGGAGTTCTAACAAGTTTATTATAACCGTGGATTCGACCGTCATTGACCTTTGCAGCACTTGTAGAGGCTCTAATCAAGTTCCATTGATTTCATCATAACTGTGGAGTCAGCCATCATTGACTTTCATGGTGCTTTTAGAGGCTCCGGTCAAGTTCCTCTTTTCCACAATCATGGAGGGAGCTTCGCGAATGGGCTCTACGAACCAGTTTTCCATCCCAACATCAAATGTCCATGACTCCTAATCCGCGACTTCATTCGGTACCTAAGACCTATCAAATTGAATCTTGCGAAATGGGATATACTATTGGAACATGTATGAAATCATTTGGAATACTTTGGAGACTCGTTTTCTAGTGCCAACACATGTAGAATCCAACACTCTATGTCCTAAACCACAGAGCATATAAGAACATTGTTTAAGCATGAAAAGGGTCGAGGGGTCCAATTAAGGGAAGACGACTTGAAGAGGTGAGTGGAGGAAAAGGGGAGAAATTTATTGAGGAAGTCAGGGCTAGATCAAAAGATGAATTGTTTGGGTGTTCCGATGTATCCCATAAGGATGCGAATCAAGCCACATGTAGTTTAGGAATGCCATGCAGTTTAACATTGTGTGGTAAAGATGCAAGGGAACATGGAAGGGAGATCTCTGAAGAGAATTACAAGTAATTACTTTTATAAACACAATGTGAATGGGGGAATAATTCCACAAAAACCCACCTTCTTCAAATAGAATTTGGGCCGAGGGTCTAGAAAGAAGGAAGGATTTGAGGTACCTAGGGCTAGACCCTAATATGAAATGTTCAGGTGTTGGTACATGTCCCATAAAGATGGTAATCAAGCAATACAAAGTTCTAAAATGCTGTTAAGTTTAATTCCATGCAACAACGAAGTTGGAAAATAGGTATCTCAAAGAGTAATGTGTATGAAATGTAAAAATAAAGAGACAGGAATGAGGAAATAAGTCCACATATTCCCCACCATTCATAATTCAAATAGGGAACTCAGGATGAGGGGCTAAGAGAAAGAACAGATGAACTTGGGTTAGACCATAAGATGAAATGTCTGAGAATTCCTATGTATCCTATAAGGATGGGAATAAATCCATATGTAGTCTGAAATTGTCATGGTAAGATACCAAGGAAAGGGGAAATACTGTTGTGAAGGTATATCCCATGCACTAAAAGAAGTGACATTTGATGGATCTTATTTTTTTCTTCTGTGTGGGTGTGTTTTTTTTGAAAAAAACCTAGGATAGAGAATTCAGGCATCAATGTAGGAATGAATCCATATGTAGGCCTTAAAAAATAGCATGGTGGTCGACTGATGCCAAACATTTTGTCTTCCCAAGCAATAACACCACAATTCAGTGCCATTTTTTTGTCATGTGGCGAGGATGCTAGTCCCATAGTTTAAGGTTATATGATAGGACCAACACATGCAATTTAACATTGTGTGGCAATGATGCAACAGTTCAAAGCCATGGGGGATTGGGCATCATATTATAACATCATTTTTCTTGGACACATATTGAAGATTGAGGTTCTAAAGGCAATGCGCAGGGCATGATAAAGCATACCTGACATGGGTGAGGAAAAAAGTCCACACAGTTATGTGTATAATCCTAGGGGGGAACCTTAGGACAAGGGGCCAGAAAATATTGAGGGATTTAGGGCTGGACCTAAAGACTAAATGTCTAGGTGTTCCTACATATCCCATATGAATGGGAATCAAGCCACACGTATTTATTGAACACCGTGAAGTTTGACATCTTGTGGTAAGGATTTAAGGAAGGGGGTGGAGAGATCTCGAAAGAGGTATGCCAAGTGGTTATTGAAAATCCAAAATGAATTAGGGAATAAATCCATACCACACCATATACCCATGGGAGAAATTAATCCAAGGGGATCAAAAGGAAGAGAAGGTATCTAAATATCATGTATGGAGTCGATGGAAAAATGTATGAGCATTCCAATATATCCCATAAGTATGATAATAAATCTATACATGGTTTTAAAATTAAGTGCAGTTTAACATCATGCAGTAAGGGCGTAGAAGGAAGGACATTCTAGAAGGAGAAGCACATGATGAAGTAGCTGTAAACCAAACATGAATGGGGACTAATGAAGTCCATGCCACACTATATGCATCCCTCAAAGTGATCTAAATTGAGGGGAAAATAGATTTTTTTAGTTAGGCGCAAAGAAGAAAAATATGAGCGTTCCTACATATCCCAAAAGGATGGGAATCAAGCCAAGCATAGTTCTGAAAATGTATTACAGTTTATCGTCATGCATCAAGGATGCATAAAAAAAGAGTGTCTCTAGGGGATATGTGTGGCGTGGAAAAAATATACCGATATGAATGGGGGAAAATGTTTCATACCACACCGCTCAATCCTAAGAGATTACATGGTCCAAGAGAATGGAATGGTCGAGGGAACTCAGGATAGGCCACATATGAATGGTTCGGGTGTCACTACATATCCCATAAGGATGGGAATCAATCCATATGTTGTTATGAAATTTCGTGTAGTTTAACATCATGTGACAAGGATGTAAATGATCTTAGTTTAAATTCATAGGTTGTGTACTGTAGATGCCCAATTTAATGTCATGTGTGTGGGACAGAAGGGAAAAAAAGGTAAATCACTACAGCCATCATTTAGGAGATCATGGGGACAATAATAATGATTGAGGATAACTACAAACCATGTTTGGAATACAGTATCCCTCTCATGTAACCTGGAGTGGTAACAAACAAATGAGCATCGACCACTGACCATATTCGCAACACAAGGCTTCTATCAAATTTTTGTTCAAGATCCTCCATGATGTATCGCAAAAATTGTAGGTGAGACCAGACTATTAAGGGGGCCCTTTGAGATGTGAATGATGATGGAGACCTAAATGATGGAATGTGTGAAACATGGTGGTACCTAGGTAGTATAATTTCTTATGGTAAGGATGAGGGAGATCATAGTTTAAGGTCATACATCTTGGAGTATTTATAGTTTAACATATTGTAGGACGATGATGATCAATTTAACATCCGCTCAGAAGGAGATTACCATACGCGAAGTACTTCTTGAGGAATTAATCCATGGTTGGAGGAGTAATGTGTTCACCATCCATGGTGACCAAAGAGTATGCACCATTGGGGTAAACCTTGTGAATGATATAAGGTCCCTCCCATTTGGGCTCCATCTTTAGAGGCTTCCTGTCAGGTATCATTGGCGTTCTCTGAGCCAATAACGCATCACCTTGTAAGAAGTAGTGGAGGTGAACATTATTATTTAAATCCATGGATATCTTGTTCTGATGCCTCTCCAGATTGTTCAAGGCACAAAGCCTATTCTCGTCCAACACTTCCAATTCTTCAAAATAGATTTAGGCTACTTTGTATGGTGCATACTGATCAAGGATGATTGTGCATAGTGAGGTTAACAAAATCTTGACGGGCAAGACTACCTCTGTTCCGTACACCAGGGAATAAAGTTTCACCTAGGTTGAATTATGATTCATCTCCTAGTAATTTTAGAGAGCATTGGGGAGTTTTTACGGATATCCCTTCTTATTTTGACTAACCATCTTCTGCAAGATGTTATAGAGTATTTTGTTTGAATGCCTCAATTTACCAATTTGCTTGCGCATAAAAGAGAGAGGTATGATTTTAATGGATGTTTTACATGGAATATAGTTTCTTTCACTCATCTTCCTAGAAATTGGAGTTGTTATCAGTGAGAACAGCATAAGGAACTCTGAATTAGAGGATGATATTGGAGCACACAAACTCAACGATGGAATATTCTTTTACTTCCTTGAGTGGAATTTCTTTTTCCCACTTATAAAAGAAATCTATAGCGGTCATGATGAACCCACCCTGACGAACTATTTCAGGTGGATATGGTCCCACAAAATTATGTCCTTAAACCATGAAGGGCCAAGAGTAGTTGGTAGTATGGAGAGTCTCTAGTGGCTGACGCAAAAAATTATCATAGATATTGAACGTATGGAACCTCTTGGAAAACATTATATAGTCAGAAATTATAGTGGGCCAAAAATATCCCAATCTTCATAATTGTTTAGAGTTTTTTGGACCTACATGATGATACCCACAAGAACCTACAAGAACCTCCTACATAACCTAATAATTCTTCTATCCTTGAATTCAGTGGGGGAGAATCCCATCAAACCCACATCTACAGATGATCTTCTTAAGAATATGACTGCTCCAGAGGGTGAACTGCACCACATTCCATAAAATTCTCTCACTTTTGGCTCAGTCTATTAGGATATTACCATGATGGATATACTCGATAAAGAGATTCATCCAGTCAGGGGTCACTTTCAATACTACGATAGGGGTACCTTGAGGTCCTGATGTGGAGGCATCGATGGTAAGGTGGATTACCTTTGGTCTATCATCATTTTCCAGAGTAACAAGAGTGATGAATATTCAATGTTCCACATGGATAATCAAATCATTTTGGTCAGTATTTTCAAGAAATGCGGCAAGTCTTGCTAGGGCATCAACTATACCATTTTGTGATCGAGGGACATGAGTAACTTTTGGTCGATAAGGGAACTAGTCCATCAGATATAAAGTACACTCTAATAGAGTGAATAGATCTTGATTCCTAAAAATGTAGTCTATGTTGATCTACTTGTTGACTAGATCAAAGTCCCCTTTCACATGAAAATAGAGAACATCAATCTCAAGGGACAGCTCGAGGCCAGTGATGTGATCCGGGTACTCTATCTCATTGTTGGTATAGCCTTCTGACAACAAGAATGAATAGGGTATGACAAGTTGTGTAGGTGTGATAAATATGATACCCAATCCCACTATATTGAGTCTAGGATCATTGATTTTCATGCCAGTAGGGCTTTAGGAAGTTCCATCAAAGTGAATTTTCCAACACGAAATGGATTGATCCACCGAGAGGATTGCCTAATCTAGAAAATCAAGATCCAATGATTGATCTATTTGGGTGGATGGGAAGCAATAAAGTATATCAATTCTTGTCCCTCGATAGCCTTCTGGTGAAAAAAAATGATGTTGAACTGTTGAAAGATCACTTCCCACCGAGCTAGATGGATTTTCAACATGGGGCAGTTCAGAATGTACTTCAGCAGATACACTCGGGACACTAGCTATATCTCATGGTTCTGTAAGTAATGTCACAATTTTAGTAGTACAAATACCAAGGCAAGTTAGCTCTTCTAGATAGATGAATACATGGTCTCTACATCAAGGAGCATGCGGATGAGATAATATAAATTGTTCATTGTTTCATCATTGTTCTTCTGGGTGATAAGGGCACCGAGGTACCATTCCAAAGTAGTCACATAGAGGACCAGCAGCTTTCCGGAAATGTGTGGCATCAGAACCAGAGGCTGTATCAGGTACTGCTTTATTTCATCAAAATCATTATAAAACTCTTTATCTAACTAATACTTGTCACCTTTCTACATGTTCCCGGAAAAGGCCTTACAATTTCTATCCAGATTCACAATGAATCGGTGTAAATATGCTAAATTTCATTGAAATACTTGTATCTCTCAAATATTTTTCATAGGATACATCTGATTGATGGCCTTGATATTTTCCAAATCAATCTCAATGCCTCTGTATCTGATACTGAAGCCCATAAACTTTTCATAGGTGTCCCCAAAGGAAAACTTCAAGGGGTTCATCTTTAGATGGAGGGAATGTAGTAAGCCTAACACTTTCTCGAGATCCCTAGTGATGATGCTAGTGAGATATAACCACAAAATCGCCCATGAATTATTCCACCAATGTCATGAGGATTGGCTTAAATATGCAGCGCCTAGAAGGATGATAGGTGGAACTTTCATTCTTTTGACTGAAAGGAATTACCTGGTAATAGAAAGTAACTTGTGTTTCCCGGAAGGCGGTATGCTCTTCAACCTTGAGGTACACTCGGATTTAATTATATCTGAAATACCTATCCATAAACGAGAGATCCTAGAACCCGGCAGTGGCATCAATCAATAGTTCTGTTGCAGGAAGGAGAAAATCATCCTTCGGATAGTGATGGTTGAGATCCGGATAGTCGATGCAGACTCTGATCTTTCCATTCTTCTTCCTAATAGGTAAAATACTGGATAACCATCTAGGTTATTGGACCTCCTTGAAGAATTTTGATTTGATGAGCTTATCAACCAAGGCCTCGACCATGACATAGTGAGAAGGGTTCATCTTTCCGGGAGGCTTTTTAAACCCGTGATGATTTTCGGGGAGAACAAGATAGTGGATAGTAACCTGAGGTCGTATCCATGGAATATAGTTATAAATATAGTCAAACACATCATGATGCTACTTTAGAAAATTTAGGTATCGTTGTTTCTCTTATGTATGTGTGGATGTGCTGATCAATGTTGGTTTTGATTCTGTCTCGATACTGAGGTTCACTTATACCAATTCAACAATCGTAGTGGGAATTACCTCTACAAATGTGTGAGGAGCACTTCCAAATCCCAACCTTCATCCACAGAAAGAGGATCAATGGTAGAAGGAAATTCCTCCGAGTTGGAAAGTTCTAACGGGAGACTGGGGCTAGACTGTGCGGTAGTGGAAACCTTATTGGGGGACTCATGCACTTCCGAAACCATGGAGACAAAATTTATGGCCTCGATTCCATATGGACATCAACCCAAGGGGCCAAGTTTGATAATATCAAAGAAATATTTGTGTGTCAGCTTGATCTAGTTTATCCCAGCCCAGTGAAAGAAGCAAGTATGATGTATTGATGTTTCCATGGGGTGGACATCCTGATAACTTATATGAGTAGGGGCAATGGGATCACCCGAGCCTGATTTGTGTTAGAATATGGGGTGATCTTACAGTGTTCCTTAGACTTGGGAATGGGCTTCCCCATCATTCCATATACAACAAAATATTTCCCCAAGTCCATAGTCATGGCCTCCAATCGGTGAATCTGGAAAATGTAGGCATCATCCAGGTCTATCCATGGGTTGGACACAACTATAGAATATTCAACCTCATTAGCCTGAATCTACTTGTACATGCTCTTATAATAGTTGGAATCTAGGTAGTGGGCTTCACAATAGGAATGTAGAGGCACATCACCTTGGATTATTCCTACTCGACCACTAAGTTAGTACCTAACACATTGGTGGTATGAGGAAGGGACTCCTGCATGCAAGTGGAGCCATGGTCTACCCATCAACATGTTGTACGCAATGTCTTGTAAGGAAACCATAAACTCAATGTTGGTAACTAGGCCACCGAACTGGGTCTTCAAGTGGATCTTTCCAACTGGTGTCTACTTCATCCTATCCTACCCTTGAATCTTCAGGTCAAAGATACTTAGATATTTTTCAGACAGTCCCATCCTGCGGAGTATCTTGGTCGGGATAAGGATAATCTGAGAGCCTGTGTCAACAAGAAAGTGGTGGACCTTCCCGCCATTGAACTGGATAGTGATGCACAGTGGAAGAATGTGCCCCTGTATAGGATAACCTTAATATTTTCTAGATAAAGAGATGACGTCTTTACATTCTGTATGCTCGACTGTATCAGCATGGAATAATTATACGACTTCTACTTCTATATCAAACTAGAGGAGCTTCTTAATACCTATACTAGGGCTAAATGAATATATTCTAATAGTCGTATAGCCTTAAGGATAAATGTCTTCAATGGAATGTTTGAAGGATTATTGGGGAAATCATATTTCTGTGTCAGTTGTACACTTCTACTGATAAAAGGTCGCTCTGTGGTAGAAGGTATTACAGGCACTGCTAGTTGAACTAAAAGACTCTAACTAATGATTGAAATGTCCTGCTGCTCACTGGTTGAACAATATATAGTGGATACCAGCTTCTATCCAGATGAATGAGGTCCATTCACAGTGGAACATGACTGATCATAGAACAATTATGGTGGATCTACCAGATCGAGTAGTACAAACGACGGAGGGGGTGAATCTGATGTAACAAGATTAGCAGGCTTTGTGTGTTGAGCTCTGTGATGGTCTTACTGTCTGGTCATGGTGGCATGTGTTGAGAAAGTGTTGTTCTCAACAATACATAATATTTCTATTTAAAGGTGGAGATTATTGAAATTAATACTCTATCTCTTTATGATAATTTTGATGCTCACAAATATCTTTAATTATTTTCTAATGATTTTATTTGTTAAGTACTTTGTAAGAATTTATTATTTTATTTTACTCTTGAAATAATGAGAATTTATTACTAAAGTATATGTATTTAGCGTGGTTTGGAAACACTATTCATACCCTACTTTTTCGGGATCTGCTTTAGCGTGTTCTAAAAACACTGTTCATACCCTACGTGGATAAACGTAGCATAAGGATAAAAAACGTGTATACTTTTTGAGATAAAAGAAAAGTATGGTTAATCAAACATACGTTGTCGGAAATGTATGGAAGAAAAACCCTATGTTAGGAAGGAACCCTACGTTTGAGATATCAAAAAAGTATGGAAGGAGAACCGTACGTAAGTATTAAATGTTACGTTTGTTTCTCAAAAGTATGGTTCATCAACCTTACTTTTGTGAACAACCACACGTTCTTGGAAAAGTATGGATCAAGTAAAATTATGGATATTTTATCATTTGTTTGAAAGTTGAAGAGAAAATTATGGATGGAAAACCATACGTTTGTAATCAACCATACGTTGTCAACCCTATGTTTGAAGGCCTCGTCATCAACCTTACGTTTGGTGTCAGAGAATTAAAAAACTATATTTTTATAAAACAGTCAGCAAACTGATTATTAGGCGGATTTCAAGATGATTTTAAAGCTATTTTTAAAGTATGATCTTGATCGATTCAAAGTCGTTTTATCAATGTTTTAATGATCAAATTAAAAGGATTTTTTTATGTCAAGTCTTTAGGGAAGTTATGACTACTCTGTACATTCAAATGTTTGAATTTTGCGAGTCAAAAGGTGAACTTTATAGATCTAAATTTGTAGGGGATGTGCTCGTCATTATTATATATATGAATGTTTTCTCTAAAACGGATGGTGATGATCAATCTATCATTCAAAAAGGGTGAAAAAAGAAAAAACAGAGACTACTCGAAACGTACAGATCTGCTGAAACAAAAGGAGCATTAAAGCTCTATTTATTGAAGAATAAGGAACACGATAGAAGATTCACTTATTATACATTGAATATCTATCGTGGATCTGCTACTGCTGAAATTGTGAATTATATTTCTATATCCATTGCAACCAGATCGACTCAGAACATCTCTTTTGTGAAGATCATTATTTCTAAATGTGACGATCTATCTACTATCAATTTCATATTGTTGCAATTGTGAAGAAAATTTGGAAAGTATTTTCAAAATACAAAAATCTTTATTTTCTATTCTTGAGTGACCAACTTCTCTTACTAAGTTGTGTAGGTTCGGTGAGTGAACCAGAAGGCTTTATTTTGCCTTAATTTGTAAAGGTATCAACTACCTATACTCAGTTGTTGAAAGGTCTACTGAAATGAGGACCATATAGTGAAAATCTCCAAGCTCGTGGAGTAGAGCGTTGGTGGAGTGGACTAGGGGATTTCTGTTCCCTGAACCACTATACATCGTGAGTCTCTGTACTTTATATTTCCACTGAATTATTCATCTGATAAAAGTAAAAAAGTAGAACACAATCTTACAGAGATTTCTGAAAAGACACAATTCATCCCACTATTGTGTATATTTGGTATAATCTGATCCAACAATTGGTATCATAGGTTGAACATTCTGATAAAGCCTTAATAAGCTGAAAGTGATTATACAAAGAGCATGATGACTGATACAAGAGAGGAAATGTCTATGGTCAAAGCATCGTACTTAAATGGAGAAAACTATGGATGCTGGAAGTCACGAATGATTATTTATCTAAAAAACCTTGGATATAATGTATATTCGAAGATTTTGACTCCATATGAAATACAAGAAAAACCTAAAACATGGAGTGCAGCTACTGAAGCAGAATATGATATGAACTCAAGGGAAATGAATGAAATTATATGTGGTCTAGGACCTGATGAATTCAATAGAGTATCTCAATACCTGACAGCATATGAAATGTGGAAAACAATTGTTGTTGTTTATGAAGGAACTAAGAATATCATGGAAATGAGATATGCAACTGCTAAGATTAAGTTTGATACATTCAAAATGGTTGAAGATTAAAGTATTACTAAAATGAATGGAATATTGATAGAGATTTTCAATAACATAACTGCCTTGGGAGATCCCATTAAACAAGCTGATCAAGCTTTTAAAGTACCGAGAGTACTACCTACAAAGTGGAATGTAATCTCTACTGCAATCAGACAGTCGACACCTGTTAAGAAATTAACCATGAGTGAACTAATTGGAGCACTAATTATGTATGAAGATGATATTCAAGATGAAGCTAATGAACACAATGTTCTTATTAAGAGAGATGAAACTACCTTGAAAGTGTCATCACAGAGCAAAAACAGAAAGATGAAGAAAAGCATAAAAGGGAAATCAGAAAGTTCTGATTTAACAAATTCTGATGCGGAACTGGCTCAGCTAGCCAAAAGATTCACTAAATTATACAGAAAGAATAAGGGATTCAAAAAATCCTTCAAAAAGGATGACAAGGAAGTAAGATGTTATGAATGCGAGAAAATGAGACATATCAGACCTGACTGTCCTCAGCCAAAAGAAGACAGGAGAAAGAAATTCTTCAAAAGAAATGATTATGAGCATTAGGACAATAAATCCATGAAATCTACATGGAGTGTATCTGAATAATCCATTAGCACTTTTGAATAAGACTCAGAGAATGAAGAAGTAAATTTGAAAGCTAACATGTGGTTTATAGCAGACATAGATGTGGTACAATCTTACTACTCTTCTGACTCTAGTTTTGAATCTAGTTACACTAATGAAAAACATGTAGCCTACTGCAATATGCTTGAAGAAAAATATGATTCTTTGTTTAAGAAGAATAAGTCTTTAAAGAACATTTACTGATCTGTTTCTGATGAAATAGATACAATACTAAAACAATATAACGAGTGAACTGAGAATTTTGACTCAATTAACACTAACAATACATATTATGAATCAAGTATAAAATCTCTCCAAACTGAAGTAAAAACATATAAATGTTCATCCCTTGTTTTTACTAAAGGATAAAATACTTTAAATGAAATTTTTAAGAAAAATGTCATTAAAAAGGAAAGATTTGGAATTGGTAGTAAAGGTGAAAAACTCAAGCTGTACAAGAATTGTTTTTTTCCAAGTACAAAAAAACTAGATTGTAATTACTGTTAAATAAGAGGACATACTTCTAATTTTTTTTCATAAGACAACCCCAAATAATTGGTATTAAGAAATATTTTGTATCGAATGATTTATTTGACTCCTGTGAAATTAGAAAATCAAAGAAAGTCTGGATTCACATATCTCTTCTGGCTAACACCTCTGGACCCAACAGAATATGGGTACCAAAGCAAATTGTATAAATGACCTTGTAGGGATTAGGTCACACAAGATAAAAGGACATATGGTACATGGATAGTGGTTTCTCAAGGCATATGAGTGGGAGCTCATCAAACTTCTCTACACTCATAAAAAAAGATGATGGACTAGTCACTTTTAGTGAAAATGCCAAAGGGAAGATAATTGGTATTGGAACAATTGGAAATCCAGAAGTTGTTTCAATCAACAAAGTACTTTATGTACAAGTATTGAAACACAATATGATAACTATTTCTCAACTATGTGATGATGGTTATTCTGTTTATTTTTCTAAAAATTGTTGTTCTATTTTCAAGAATAAGCTGCTTAAATTTAGAGCACCTAGAACTGACAATGTGTATACCCTGGATTTAAATTCCTTGTGTAATCAACAAGTAAACTGCTTAACTGCTAAAGTGAATGAATCTTGGATCTGGCATAGGAGACTTGGACATTGTAATGTATATGTTTTACATAAATTATCTAAGAAACAATTAGTTTCTTATTTTCCTGGTCTCATATTTGAAAGTAATAGATTCTATTATTCATGTCAACTAGGAAAGAAACACAAATCAACATTCAAATATGTTAATAGAATTTCTACATCTAAACCTCTAGAACTTATCAATATGGATTTCTTTAGACCTTCAAGAGTATCAAGTGTGGCTGGTAAAATATATGTATTTGTTTTAGTTGATGACTATTCTATATTTACATGGATTTTATTTTTGAAATTTAAAAATGAATCTTTTACTTTATTTGAAAGTTTTTGCAAAGTTGTTCAAAATTAAAAAGGTTTTAAAATAATTTCATTAAGAAGTGATCATGGTGGAGAATTTGGGAATTAGGAATTTGATTCCTTTTGCTCAAATATGGGTATTAAAAACACCTTCTCTGCACCAAGAACACCTCAACAAAATGGAATTGTTGAAAGAAGAAATAGGACTATTTAGGAAATGGCTAGCACTATTCTAAATGAATACAGTCTTCCTAACTATTTTTGGGAAGAATCTGTAAGCACATCTTGCTATATAATGAATAGATTTTTAATTAGACCTATTTTGAAAAAGACACCTTATAAACATTGGAATAACAGAAAACCTAATGTTAACTACTTTAAATTTTTTGGATGCAAGGTTTACATCTTAAACACCAAGGATAATCTTGGTAAGTTCGATCCAAAATCTGATGAAAGCATTTTCTTAGGATATTCTGCTACCTCCAAAGCTTATAGAGTCTATAATAAGAAGTCAAGGATTGTTGAAGAATATGTTCAGGTAAAATTGGATGAGTCTGATCCATTTGAGAAAAGGACATACCAAATGGATGAATCTAACTCTAATGATAACATGAGACTTGAGAACTTGAAGAATGATTTTGAAAATGATATAAATGAAATTCAGTCCAGTTCAAAAGAACATGATACTAAAAAACCTATGAGTATACTACCTAGACAGGATAGAACCCTATAGAATTGCCCTTTAGAAACTATAATAGGTGATTTAGATACAGGAATAAAAACTAGAAGAAATATAGGAAATCTTGTTTAATTCTTTGTCTTTATATCCCAATTAGAACCCAAATCTATATAAGAAGCTTTAGATAATGAAAATGGATGATAGAAATGCAAGAAGAATTAAACCAATTCAAAAGAGATGAAGTTTGGAAATTAGTTAAAAGACCACAAAATTATCCAGTGATAAGAACCAAATGGGTCTTTAGAAATAAGCAAGATGATCAAGGAATAATAACTAGAAATAAAGCTAGACTTGTATCTAAAGGATATGATAAGGAAGAAGGTATAGATTATGATGAGTCCTTTGCAACTGTATCTAGATTAGAATCCATTAGGATCCTTTTATCCTATGAATCTCATATAAACATTAAATTATTTTAGATAGATGTAAAGTCTGCCTTTCTAAATATTTATTTAATGGAGGATGTTTATGTTGAGCAAGCTCCTGGTTTTGAAAATTCTCAAAAACCAGATTCTGTTTTTAAACTTACTAAATCTCTTTATGGCCTTAAACAAGAACCTAGAGAATTGTATGATATATTAAGCTCTTTTATATTGTAAAATGATTTTATTGTTGGAATGGCAGATCTAACACTTTTCAAGAAAATTGTAAATTCTAATATTTCATTGGTTCAAATTAATGTTGATGATGTAATTTTTGGATCAACTAATAAAACCCTTTTTCATTAGCTTTCAAAGTTAATGAAAAAAGTATTTGAAATGAGTATGATGGGTGAATTAAATTTATTTTTAGGTCTTCAAATTTATCAAAAAGATTTTGGAAATGTTATGAACCAAATAAAATACATTACTGATTTATTAAATAAATTTGGACTTGAAAACAGCAAGACATATACAACTCCTATGTGCGCTAATATAAAACTTGATTTAGATGAAACTAGAAAATTAGTTGAAAATAAGTTATATAGAGGTTTTATTAGTAGTTTGTTATATCTTACTGCTAGCAGGCTAGATATAATGTATTCAGTATGTCATTGTGCAATATTTCAATCAAATCCAAAAGAATCTCATTTAAATACTATTAAAATAATTTTTAGATATTTAAAAGGAACTGTTTCTCAGTCTCTTATTTATCCCAAAACTTTTGATTTTAATTTAATTTCATATTCAGATTCAGACTTTAGGAGTTTCAGATTAGATAGGAAAAGCACATCAGGAACTTGTCACTTTTTAGGGAAATCTTTAGTGTCACGGTCAAGTAAGAAAAAATATTTAGTTGCCATGTCAACAACAGAGGCAGAATATATTTCTGATGGCAGTTGTTGTGCACAATTGTTGTGGATGAAAAATACTCTTATGGACTTTGGACTACGTTTTAATAATACGCCTATTTTATTTGACAATACAAGTGCTATAAATATTCCAAAAAAATCCTATTAATCATTCTAGGACTAAGCATATTGATATCATACATCATTTTCTAAGAGATCATGATCATAAAAAGGATATATCTTTGGAATTTGTAAGTACAGAAATTCAATTAGCTGATGTTTTTACTAAACCACTTCGCACTGCAAGGTTTGATTTTATTAAGGGGGAGTTAGGTTTATTTAATTTTAAATAAATCTTTATTTTATTTTTCTATGTTGTTTCTTTATTTTAATTCTGTTTAAAATAATTTAGTTATTTATTTTTCAAACAAAATAAATTTTTCCCCTACATAATAGTTTTTATTTTATTTTATGTTCAAAATCAATGAAATTATTTATTAAAACACAGGAATCAAGGTTGTCGGACACCTTTTTTCTGCTAAACCGTTTCATTTCTACCAAAATATTTTCAAACCGGCGAAATCATTCCACTGCTCGAAAACCCTAATCTTCAAACCTCAGAAACCCTAATATTCTAACCTTCAGATATTCTTACAGAAATGACAAAGACTAAGAGAGCCGGTGAATTCAAAACCAGCAGTGCCAAGAAACAACGTTCAGAAGGAAGGAAAATCTTACAAGGAAAGGCAATTGATCTCGAATGGCTATATCAGACAAATCTCCTGTTAAAACAAGCACTGTCATTTCCGAATCTCAAACATACTTTCAACAGTGAGAATACGGAATTTTTGTATGAGGTAGAGCTTCATCATTTCTTCAAGTCTTTACAATTTAGTCTGGGAGATAATGAGGAAACTATGCTAGCTAAGATAGATGATAGAGATTTTTCGATCTCTTTAGTTGAAATTGGTCAGATTTTGAACTGCCCTCATGAGAAAGTTTTTCATTTCGATTTGAAAAATATTGGAGATTCTATGCATAAATCAGAGGAAATAATGTCTTTTCTTTTTGGTACTACATCTGTAAAGAAGATGTTCTTAAAGGATCTAGAGCCAGATTAGAAAAGTTTGGTAAAATTTGTGAAAACAAGGATTTCCCCGAGGATTTCTTAGATGGAAAAGATAGTATATCCAAATATGTATATAATGTATCTTTTGATTAGTGATATTAAACTCAATTTTCCTAGGTATATGGCTACATACCAAAGATATTGTTGCCAGAGTTATGCCCGAATGAAATTTTCCCCATTTGGCAGATTCATCTCCAAACTGCTGTTTAAGAAGGATATAGTGAGACTGGTGGATGCCAAAGTGCGGTTTCATCACAGTAATTTGTTTAATGCTGGAACTTTAAGAAAGATTGGCTATTTCTACAGCACTATAAAAGGAAAACTTTTTCCAGTAGGAGATGAGGATGAATCGGAGAGTTCTCAGGCTCAATCTACTAAGTCCATGGAGGGACAAGATGAATCGAGAGTTAGCACTGCAGCAAAAAGGATCATATTTGAAGTGGAAGATAATGAGGAAGAAATAATTGAGGATGGACTTCAATCTCAGAGGAAAAGAACTGCGATTTCGGCACATACTTCCCCTAAATTGACCATAAGAGATTTACTCTCTTACAGCTTTGTCAGAGAAAAGGTTGTTAAACAATCTCAAGAATAGAATGTGGTTATTACAAACCATGACCCTAAAATAATTAAAGTTGAAAGATCAGAACAATAGGTTGTAGATGATGTTGAAGTTACACTTCAACAAGATAAGGAGGCAGAGCCTGGTGAGGAAGTGGCCATACCACAAGAAACTCCAGAGAATATAATTTTAGAAAATCCATTGGAAGAACAAATTGTTGATGTTCACGATGAGCATGTTTCTAAAGCTCACACAAAAGTAAATCAAGAGTAATTTTCTATGGAAGAGTCTGAAAAGGATTCCAAGGAAAAAATATGTGGACCAACCTACTCAGGAAAAGGAGAAACACAAGTCTGATGTAGATTCGCTACCTTTAGTACTGTTGTATCACACTGAACCTGAGAATGAGAATCAAGCACAGGGTGCCTCTGATTCAGAGAATAAAGAAGTTAAAGAGCTATGCAGAAATTTATCTCAACTGCAATATGAGAATGATACTCTTAGAAGAGCCTTAACATCAGAATAGTTGAAATTTCAAATGCTTAAGGAGAGTACATTTTCAAGGCAAGAAGTTGAAATTTTTAAGGAGGATATGCTGAATATTGTTTCCAAATTAAAATATGAAATGGTTATGATGTTAGATTTATCTGATCTTAAATTTTTTATGGAGACACAATTTGCATCAGTTGGGAATAGTGCTGCTAGTGGATTAGGTACTTCACCTGATTTAATTTGAAGGTTTCAAGCTATCACAGCTTCAATGAGCAACATGAATGATACGTTGCAAGATATTCAATGAAACAGTTCTCCTTTATCTATTCTATTAGACAATCAGAAATTCTTGGTTGATCAGTTGACATCCTGTGAGCCTAGAATCAGCTCTGTCTTAAATAAATTCACAGAGAAGTTGTCTTTGTTTACGGAGAAGGAAGAAAGGCATCATGAGTTTTTTCAGAGTCAATCTCATTGAATACATTCATATGACTCAAGAGGCCAGAGATCTTATTATTAATCTTAGTGATGGATTAGTGAAAAGGTTGAGGGAACAATTAACAGAAATCAAGTCTTCAGTCCAAATAAGATAAACCATACCTAAACACTGACAAAAACTTGATTCTTGTATTTATCATTTTTGCACTTTTAATGAAAATATATTTCATTATATTTATTTGTTTTACTATTCTTATTTAGATATGCCAGTAATCTAGATTAAATTATTGCTAAACAGTTAATAATATCATTTACTTATGTTCATTTCGACATTAATCTGTGTTATATTCCATATTCTATCATTCTTTTTGATATCACAAAAGGGGGAGAAATTTGGATAAACAAAACATTTTTATATTTATTTTATATTTATTCTATTGGGGGAGAAATTAAAAAAAGGATAAATTAAAGGTAGAAATTAATATTGTATTTATCTTTTCAAAATTCTAAACTATATGTAATTAATTTTGTAAGTTAATTTCATTAGTTATTTTATGAGATTTTTGATCATCAAAAAGGGGGAGATTGTTGAGATTGTGTTGTTTTCAACAATACATGATATTGTTATTTAAAGGGGGAGATTATTAAAACTAATACTTTATCACTTTATGATAATTTTGATGCTCAAAAATATCCTTAATTATTTTATAATGATTTTATTTGTTAATTATTTTGCAGGAATTTATTATTTTATTTTACTCTTGAAATAACAAGAATTTATTACTAAAGTATTTGTATTTAGCGTGTTCTGGAAACACTGTTCATACCCTAATTATTTGGGATCTTCTTTAGCGTGTTCTAGAAACACTATTCATACCCTACATGGAGAAACGTAGCGTAAGGATGAAAAGCATGTATACTTTTCAGATAAGAGAAAAGTATGGTTAATTAACCATACGATATCGGAAAAGTATGGAAGTAGAACCCTACGTTAAGAAGAAACCCTACGTTTGAGATGTCAGAAAAGTATGGAAGGAGAACTGTATGTAAGTATTAAATGTTATGTTTGTTTCTCATATTTATGGTTAATCAACCTCACTTTTGTGAACAACCATACGTTCTTAGAAAATTATGAATCAAGTAAAAGTATGGATCTTTTATCATTCGTTTTAAAGATGAAGAGAATAGTATGTATGGACAACCCTATGTTTGTAATCAACCATATGTTGTCAACCCTATGTTTGAAGGCCATGTCATTAACCTTACGTTTGGCGTTAGATAATTTAAAAAAAGATATTTTTATGCAACAGTCAGCAAACTGATTATTAGGAGGATTTCAAGCTGATTTTAAAGCTATTTTTAATGTATGATCTTGATCGATTCAAAGTCATTTTATCAATGATTTAAGGATAGAATTAAAAGGTGTTTTTTATGCTGAGTCTTCATAGAAGATACGACTACTCTGTACATTCCAATGTTTGAATTTCACGAGTCAAAAGGTGACTTTCATGGATATAAATTTGCAGGGGATGTGATCGTCGTTATTATATATGTGTATGTTTTCTCTGGAATAGATGGTGATAATCAATCTATCATTCAAAAAGGGTGGAAAAAGAAAAAATAGAGACTACTCAAAACGTACAGATCTGCTGATTCAAAAGGAGCATCAAAGCTTTATTTATTGAATAAGAAGGAACATGATAGAATATTCACTTGTTCTACATCGAAGATCTATTATGGATCTGCTACTGCTGAAATTGTGAATTATATTTCTATATCCATTGCAACAGGATCGACTCAGAACATCTCTTATGTGAAGATCATTATTTCTAAAGGTGAGGATCTATCTACTGTCAATTGAATGTTGTTGAAATTGTGAAGAACATCTGGATAGTATTTTCATAATACAAAAATCTTTATTTTCTATTCTTGAGTGACTGGCTTCTCGTACTATGCTTTTTAGGTTCTGTGAGTGAACCAGAAGGCTTTTTTTTGCCATAATTTGTAAAGGTGTCAATTGCCTGTACTCAGTTGTTGAAAGGTCTGTTGAAATGATGACCAGATAGTTAGAATCACCAAGATCATGGGTTATAGCATTGGTGAATTGGACTAGGGACTTTTTGTTTTCCGAACCACTATACATCGTGTGTCTCTCCACTTCATACTTCCGCTGCATTATTCATCTGATTAATGTAAAAAAGCAAAACACAATCTTTTGGAGATTTCTGAAAATACACAATTCACCCCCCTCTTGTGTATATTTGGTATAATCTGAACCAAAAACATGTACAAATTGGATGGAAGAAATGAAAAATGCATTCTTGTGAATCACATTCCCACAACTCCTTTGACACTACCGTCATCTAGGGATGTTGGGAGGGTCTGCCTGACTCTATTAGTCATCATGAACCATGTAAGGTTTTACCAGCTAAATGGTATTGACCGAAGCGTACCCATGGTCATTGACACATACCTGTCATGGTGTGTGGCAAAAACTTTTATTTAATATGTTAAAATATAGTATAGCGGTTAACCTAGGTTTTCTCCCGATGAGGAGTGCATAAAAAATAGTTTGTCACTTTTTAATTAGAGAAAATGTTATGTGTTTTTGAAATTGTTTTGTTTTGAAATCAGAGAGAGAAACAGAAAAAAAATATGAAATTAGGGAATTGATTTAAGACAAATATGGAATTAAAGTGATTTAAAAACAATTTTATGTGATGGGTGATCAAGTCATGGTTGGTTTTATGATTTCAATATTATCCTTGTTCCATTTAATTCAATCCTCTTCTACTAAGTTGATTTAAGTGAGATTCCATAATTACTTCAAGTCAATTCATTGGATAAATGGTTTAAAAAAATTCTATTTTGGTATACACTTCTTCCGTTGTGTGATAGAGTTGTAGTGAAAACCCCAAATTATATAAGGCAATTCCCAATCGGGTATTTTTTATCCTAAATAATCCTGAATATTCACCACCCCTCCCACACGTACTAGCGATCGCTAGGTACTTCACCACTAAGCCCTGATATTTATTCTATAGAGTATAGACCAGAACCTAATGGAGGGAGAAAAATTATCATTTATCAAAGAAATAATAACAATAGAATATAAAATCGAATATGATCACATAAGATAGTAAATTCTGTTTTTAAAATTTGAAAACAACTTCGCAGAAGAGAGAGAGAGTTTTTATTCAATAAAATGTAAGAACTCAAAGCATTAAAAATATAAAACCTTCCCTCCCTCAATCACATCATATGTTTACCCCACCATGATAAGGGTAATTTTGAAAAATTAGTTAGATGAAGGAATTACAAAAATAATAAGAAGAAAGAAGTGAAAATAAAGAACAGAATTTTCTCCTCCAGATTCAGTTTTCCATAATATCAGCTTCGGTTCTTCCCTCTCCTAGCCGAATGAGGTAGAGGTACCTTCTTATAGAATGTTGGTAAGGTAGTTTTCCATCTACCCTCAAAATATCAAAGCCACTGGAGCTTTTTCAAGGAAGTTATGGCCGCCTAAATGGAAGAGACTTTTCCTGGCCTCCAAAAACTATTCCACCAACCCTTCTTTGACCATTGAATTTGCAGCCTTAATGAAATAATTTATTCCTTATATTTTGTGATCCTCTGACCCTTCTAGTATGATTTCGAACACTGCTGGAAACACTGTATTCAGAGGCCGGTGGTCGAATATATACTTCATTGAATAAGTCATCATCTATTCTGCCATCCAGAATAAATGTTCAAATTGACCGAATTATTTTGCCTTGTTGGAGTTCGAATTGGCTTTTGTTCCTGAAGACTTATATGTATACCAAAAATCATGAAATCCTAAAAAAAGGAATCAGCTAAATTGGATTAAAAATGTAGGAGTTATGCTCTAAATAAAGAGGAAACGTAAAACTGTTAAATGTCCAGAATTAACCAATTTTCACACTTAAGCTCAATACTCACCAAAAATCATGAAATGATGCACATAAGGTCAAATTGAGTAATGGGAAGGGATTAAATCATTTAAAAACATATAATTAATTATGAAAATATTATCTTTTTTAATTCCAACACATTTATGACTTGGACTCCTAGACAAGTAAGCATCGATATTAAATCAAAGAAAATTTAAAACACATAATCATGAGATTTAACAATTTAATACCAGGAAACAAAATATATCATGCCTCATAAAAATCATTATTTCAAGTTCGAAATTCAGTTCATTAAATATATTTCCTCTTCATTTCTTCTCTCATTCACACAAAACACTTACCTCACTTTCATTTTCTCTCATCACACAAATTTCAGTTTTTCAGCAATGTCTTTCTCATCCAATACTCATGAAAGGGTCACCATAGGTTTGGTAAATTCCTACATCACCACCCGATGTTATTCAAGGACATAAGTTTATCATGGGGACTTAATATAGTTGTTTTGTGGCTTTTGGTTGGTAGGATTTTGATGTGAAAAAAAGTCTAAGGCAGAATAAGGAGGGCTAGGATCTTTTTGAAGAAAAATTGCATTACTCTAATTTTTACTCTAGTGTAGTCTCCTCCTCTCTCTCTATAGTAGTAAATCAGCTCCGTCAACATGAAAAATAAGTGAAATTTTACAACATTCATCATTTCAGAAGAAAAAGTTTCAATCATCTCAACCAATATTTTTCTTGAAAGTTACAGATAGGCACGACATTGTTTTTCATTGGAAGCTCCAGATAGGCACAACTTCTCATACAAAATGATATATTTTTTTCAGTAATAATCACATCTCTTAAAATTTTTATTTTCCACCCAAAGTATCTCCAAATGAGGTATCACAACACAATTCAAACTCTCCCCACACTTAAGTTCAACTAGATTATGCAATTTCACTTCAAGAGCAGGTTGGATAGGAAAATTTAGCTTGTAATGTGGCTAACCTAACAGGCTTTTCATGGGTTCTATGGGCTACAAGGATTAAATGTACAAGGTGGGACATTAAAAAAAGGATTATTTTGAAAAGTGGGATTTATTACCAAATAAATTTCTCAATCATTTAAAACACATGCACTTCAAACCCTCAAGTTTTGACAGGAATAAATCAAATTCTGGTTAAATCAAGCATGGTATGGTTCTCTCAAGAAGTGAGGTAAAAGAAAATAATATGAAAATTAGGTTTAGAAGCCTCACAGGAAAGTGATTTCAAATATAAAGACAGTGAATTTTGGCATGAGATTCAAAAATCAGAGTACTTTTCATGAAATTTCCAATTATTTGAACTCGAAACAAAGTCAATTTCAGTATTCATTTTAGCTTAGTTTCATGGGATAAATTGTTTCACTCAAGTAAATGGGTTTTAAAAATAGAAATGAGAATTATTTTATCTCAATGGTTTTAGAAAAACAAAAAAAATTGAAAAATAAACACACATATTGATTAAAAAAGTTTTTTTTTAATAAGAAAACAGACAAAAAATGAAAATCCTAACTACAAAGGTTTCCTCCCACACACTTAAATGATGAAATGTACTCAATTACTTCAATTGGATTAAACATTTAATATGATTTTAAATTGAATGAATGTAAGAACGAAAGTGTTAATAAGAGGTACGACCTGATGGATTTATTGATAAACAGGTTGGAGGAGTGTTAGCACCTCCACTGGCTCTGATGGCATGGTCCCAAGGAATTTATTCAACTGATGCCCATTAATATTGAATGGCTTCTTCTCTTGATCATTCATAATCTTCACAGCACCAAAAGGATATACATTAGTAACTATAAATAGAACTTCCCATCTGGAACAAAGTTTACTTGGAATCATCTTGAGTCTTGAGTTGAATAACAGCACTGTGTCTCTAGGATGGAAGTTTTTTGGTTGGATTAGTTTGTCATGAGGCACTCTTATTCTCTCATTGTAAATCCTGGAGTTTTCAAAAGCTTCCCTTATAATTTCTTCTAGCTCCTACAACTTCAATCTTCTTTCCTTCCTAGTACTTTCATGATCCAAATTTATCTTCCTCGTAGCCCCGTATGCCCTATGTTCCAATTCCACAGGTAGGTGACAACTTTTCCCATAATTCAACCTATATGGACTCATTCCAATTGGGGTTTTGCGGGCTGTCCTATAATCCCATAATGTTTCTTCTAGCCTTTGGCTCTAATCCTTCCTATTTTGATTAACAGTCTTTTCCAAAATTCCTTTGATTTACCTATT
The DNA here is from genome assembly GCA_963277665.1 of Viscum album. Taxonomy (NCBI): domain Eukaryota; kingdom Viridiplantae; phylum Streptophyta; class Magnoliopsida; order Santalales; family Viscaceae; genus Viscum; species Viscum album. Next base: position 1,323,890,293 of record OY728143.1, read on the forward strand.
GGACACTTTAGCTTGTCCATTCGTCTGTGGATGATAGGGAGTTGATGTTTTATGATGCTCCCAATATTTCATCAGAAAATCCTCCAGTATCTTCTTGAAAATGTGATTCCATTGATCACTAATGATTGCTCTAGGCACTCCTAACTTACAAAATATTTTAGTCCTGACAAAATCACAGACCACTTTAGAATCATCAGTCCTGGTGGCTTTTTCTTCCACCCATTTGGAAACATAATCAACCACAAGCAAGATATAATAATTTTCAAATGACATTGGAAAAGGACCCATAAAATTTATTCCCGATAATTAAAAAATTTCTCAAAAATTAAGTTGTTATTGGGGCATTTCTTTTCTCTTTGAAATATTTCCAGAAAACTGACATTTTTCACACCTCTTACAAAATTCATGAGCATCTTTAAAAAGGGTGCGCTAATAAAGTACAGATTCTAAAACATTCCTTGCTCTCCTTTGAGTTCCAAAGTGTCCTCCAAAAGCTAATGTGTGGAAAAACTCAAAGGCATAATTAATTTCAATTTTAGGCAAACATCTTCTTATTACATGGTCATTGCAAATCTTCCAAATAAATGGATCATCCCAGATATAATATCTTGATTCAGATTTCATCTTTTGAATTTGGTGGGAATTTAAATGAGATGGGATTTTAGATGTTACCAGATAATTGACCATATTGGATTACCATGGAACTTCACTATTGATGATTTAAGGTTGTTCTCCAGGAATCTCAACATTAAGTGGGTTCTAGTTTAGAATATCTCCTTCAACGGTGTGGGGTAGTCGACTTAGATGATCAGCCACCTGATTTTTACTTCCCAATTTATCATAAATTTCCAAATTGAACTCTTGTAAGAGTATAATCCATATTACAAGCCTTGTATTTTTATCCTCCTTCTTCATTAAATACCTGAGAGCTGCATGATCAGAAAAAAAACAACAACTTTAATTCCAAGAAGATATGATCGGAATTTATCTAGTGCAATGACAACTACATGGAACACCTTCTCGGTGGTTGTGTAATTAAGTTTTGTGTTATCTGAGGTCCTTGATGAATATGATATTGCTTGAGGCTTTATTTCAATTCTTTTTGATAGAGTATCTCCCAATTCTTGGTTGGATGCATCACAAAGCAACTCAAAAGGGTAATCCCAGTTGGGTGGTTGCATTATTGGGGGTGTGATCAACCTTTGCTTTCATTCATCAAATGACTTTCTACCTGCATAATCAATATTAAATTCAGCTTATTTTAGTAGAAATGTTGAGATAGGGAGAGAAATATTACTAAAATCTATGATAAACCTTCTGTAAAATCATGCATGTCCTAAAAAGGATCTAACATGTTTTAAACAAGTTGGATATGGTGAGGAATTTATTTCTTCAATGTTCAATTTATCAAACCCTATCCCTTTTTTTGAAATTATGTGCCCCAAAACTATGCCCTTTTCAACCATAAAATGACATTTTTCAAAATTTAAGACAAGATTCTTTTGAATGCATGTTTTCAAAACTTTTTCCAAATTTCCTAAGCAATGATCAAATGAATTACCAAAAAAATTGAAATAATCAAGAAATACCTCCACGAAGTCCTCAATATAACCTGAGAAAATACTCACCATACATTATTGAAATGTACCTGGGGAATTGCATATCCCAAAAGATAGGATTTTGTAGGAGAATGTACCAAATGGGCAGGTGAAGGTTGACTTCTCCTGGTCTTCTGGTGTGATCGGTACCTGAAAGTTTCCTGAGAATCCATCTAAAAAACAGTAATGGGGTTTTCCAGCTAACCTTTCTATCATTTGATCAATGAATGGAATGGGGAAGTGTTATTTTCGGGTAACTTGATTTAACTTCTTGTAATCTATACACACTCTCCATCTATTTTGTACTCTCATGGGGATCAATTCATTTCTTTCATTTTTGAAAGTTGTTAGGCTAGTTTTTTTTTGAACTACATGAATGGGACTGACCCATTAAGAATCAGAGATTGGGAAAATGATGTCAGATGCTAGCAGTTTCTCTATCTCTTTCTTAACAAACTCCATGATTGAGGTATTAAGTCTTCTCTGAGGTTGTCTAATTGGTCGGGAATCACATTCTAAAAATATTCTATGAGAACAGACTTTGGGATTAATTCCAGCTATATCACCTAAACTCCATCCTACAGCTTGGACATTTCATTTGAGAAGGTCAATTAGATTTTCCTCTTATGAATGGGATATGTTATTGGCAATTATTACTAGAAATTATTCTCCTTCCATTAGGTAAGCATACTTCAAATCACTTGGAAATGTCTTTAGTTCAAGAAATGGGGGTTGTTCAAGGGATGACTTCGAATTAAGGTTTCATGTTCCTAAGGCTGGAATCTCCAGTATAATCTCATTTTCATTTAACAAATCATCAAAAAAATCATATTTTACCTCATCCTCTAACATGAGATTAGGATTATTAGGTTCTTCGATATTGTAATTTTCAAATGAAGAATGTTATCCTAATGACAAGAAGTCAAGAATCATACCTAAATATTCAATTGGTTCTATACCTTCTTCATGGGAGATCACATAAAGTGAGTGATTACTGGAAGGATTCATCATTGAATCAAGAATGTTGAAGTGTACAGTACTATCTCCAAGATCCATTTTGAGTGTTCCTTCATGGACATTGATGATAGTCCTTGTTGTTTTAAGGAAGGGTCACCCTAGGATGATGGGAGAGTGTCCTGAAGCTCTTTCTTCTTCCATTGTAAGGACATAAATGTCTGCTGGAAAGATCAATCCACTTACTCCAACGAGTACATATTCTATAACTCTATCTAAGAAAATGGTGGATCTCTTTGCTAATTGGACCACCACTCGAGTTAGTTTTAGTTCTCTGATCTATAAGGATGAAAATACTGAGTGAGTCATAACATTTATTGAACCTCCTGTATCACATAATGCATCCGTAAAATTTAAAAACCAATAGTGCAGTGAATAGAGAATATCCCTGGATCTTGAAATTTTTTTGGTATCATTGGTATGATCAGTGCTGAGACACTTCTTCCTAAGTTGATTCTCTCATTTCCACCCAACCGCCTTCTTTTTGTGCACAACTCCTTCAAAACTTTTGCATACTTAGGGATTTGTTTGATTGCATCTAGTAGTGGGCTGTTGATCTCAATATTTTGAAAAGTTTCCTGGATTTATTTTTGAAGTCTCCCTTCTTCAACCTTCTTTGACTCAACTATTGCAGATGGGAATGGTGCTTGGATATCCTTTCTCTCCCTTTATTTTTTTTGCAACGGTGTTTCTGGAATTTCCTTTCTAAACCTGATTATTTCTCCTTGGTTGTTCCGGTCTTCTTCTTTTGGATGGATGTGTTGTTCTTCATTATGTTTCTTAGAATCATCATCCTCACTTTGTTCAAGTGACATTATCTCTTTTCCACTTCGTTTTGTAATTATGCTCACGCTTTCTTTGGGATTTGGAACTATTTGTGCTGGGAGTTTTCCTTGATTTTTAGTTAGAATATCCATAAGGTTGTCAAATTTATTATCGAAATTTTTCACTGTCTTATTTAGATCTTCAATCTCCATTTCTTGGTGGTTTTTATGAGAACTTTTTGAAGGTTTTTCATATGGTTTTTGATGGAATGACTGTTTATAGGGTTGTTGGAATAGTGGAGGATTCTGGTGTTGCTATTGCTGGAATGGAGGTTGATTTTGGTATTGATTTTGAAAAGGAGGACTATCCTGATTGTATCGGAATCCATAAACTTTTTGGTGTTGATGTGGTTGATTTTACTGGATTTTCCTTTCTTGATAGGCAGCTGCACAATTTTCAGTCCCTTGCACTTCTGGACATTGATCAGTGTAATGATAACTTGAAGAGCATAAACCACATACCTGATTTGGGCCTTGTTGTTCCTTCACTTTCTTTATAGAAAGATGTATCATCACACTAGTCATTTCCTTATTTTTTGGTTCAAGTAAGGGGGTGGATGAATTATAAGTTCTTACCTCATGGATGCCTCTAGTGCTCGTACCTCTAGTTCTGAATTGCTGTGAGTTTTGCACAATCTTCTCAATCAGGCCTCTGACATCTGCTGGTGACTTTTTGATCAAGGATTCTCCAGATTAGGCATCTAGTAAAATGAGATCATTTTCGAGCAATCCTTGGTTGAATAACACAAGAAATTGGTTCTCTTCCATTTCTTGGTGTAGGAAACTTTCATAGAGTTTCTTGAAACGTTCCCAATATTCGTAGAGAGTCTCTCCAGTCGATTGATGTATGAAATAAATTTATTTTTTTATTGTTGTACTCCTGGATGTAGGGAAGAATATCTACAAGAATCTTCTTTTGAGATCTTCCCAATCATTTATCTCCCCTAGTTGGCGATTTTACATCCATTATTTTGCTTCTCCCTCAAGTGAGAAGGGGAATTCCCTCCACTTTGCTTGCTCTTCTGCAAATCCCCAGGGTTTGAAGCTAGAGAAAACATAGGTAAACTCTTGGATGTGTCAATTTGGGTATTCACCTACAAGACCATGAAATTTTTGTAGCACTTGAATCATATTAATGCATAGTTCAAAATCATTTTCTACATCAGGGATAGTGAGTTGGTTATTTTGATTAGCAAATTGAGGTGTGCAAAGATCACGTAGAGTTTGATTGGGATTATCAGCCGTTATTTTAGGTTTAGAGTGATCACTGGAAGTATCACTTAAATCCTTGAGGTGTATTTTTTCAAACTCTCTTTGAAAATTTTGTCTTCTCAATTGGGTTATTGTACTATCTATTTCAGGATCAAATTCAATTAAAGGGTTATTTGATCTACGGGTCATTCAAGAAAGTTTTTTTTAGTTTTTTCGTGTTTTGCGACACTTCCTCCCCAGCAACGGTGCCATGTTTGACACACAACTATTGTGGGGTGTGGAAAAAACTTTTATTTACAAAGTTATAATATAGTATAGTGGTTAACCTAGGTTGTCTCCTGATGAAGATTGCACAAAAAATAGTTTGTCACTTTTTAATTAGAGAAAATTTTATCTGTTTTTGAAATTGTTTTGTTTTGAAATCCGAGATAGAAACAGAACAAAATAAGAAATTAGGGAAGTGATTTAAGAAAAATATGGAATTAATGTGATTTAGAAACTATTTTATGATATGGGTGATCAAGTCGGGGTTGGTTTTATAATTGCAATACTATCCTTGTTCCATTTAATTCACTCCTCTTCTACTAAGTTGATTTAAGTGAGATTCCATAATTACTTCAAATCACTTCGTTGGTTAAATGGTTTAAAAAAAATATATGTTGGTATACACTTCTTCCATTGTGCGACAGAGTTGTAGTGAACACACCCAATTATAGAAGGCAATTCCCAATCGGGTATTGTTTATCCTAAATAATCCTGAATATTCACCACCCCTCCCACACGTACTAGCGATCGCTAGTTACTTCACCACTATGCCCTGATATTTATTCTATTGAATATAGACCAGAACCTAATGGAGGGAGAAAAATGATTATTTATCAAAGCAATAATAACAACAGAATATAAAATCGAATACGATCTCATAAGATAATAAATTCTGTTTTTAGAATTTTAAAACATCTTCACAAAAGATAGAGAGTTTTTATTCAATAAAATGCAAGAACTCAAATAATTAAAAATATAAAACCTTCCCTCCCTCAATAACATAATATATTTACCCCATCATGGTAAGGTTAATTGAGAATAATGAGGAAGATGAAGGCATTACAAAAATAAGAAGAAGAAAGAAGTGAAAATAAAGAACAGAATTTTCTCCTCCAAATTCATTTCTCAAGAAGTTCAGCATAGTTTATCCCCTATTCTCACAAAATGAGGTAGAGGTACCATATAATATAATGTTTGGAATAGATTTGGTCATCTACCCTCAAAATATCAGAGCCATTGGAGCCGTGTCAAGGAAGTTATGACCACCTAAATGGAAGAGACTTTTCCTGGACGCCAAACACTATTCCACAAACCCTTCTTTGACCATTGAATTGGAGGCCTTAATGAAGGAATTTGTTCCTTATATTTTGTGACCCTATGAACCTTCTAGTATGATTTCTAACAATTCTGTAAAAACTTCATTTAGAGGCCGGTGGTCTATGATATACTTCATTCAATAAGTCATCGTCTATTCTCCCGGCCAGAATAAATGTTCACATTGACCGAATTATTTTTTCTTTTTGGAGTTTGAATTTGGATTTTGTTCCTGAAGACCTATATGTATCCCAAGAATCATGAAATCCTAAAAAAGAATCAGGTTAATTGGATTAAAAATGTATGAGTTATCCTCTAAATATAGAGGAAACATAAAACTGTTAAATGTCCAGAATTAACCAATTTTCACACATAAGCTCAAAACTCACCAAAAATCATGAAATGATGCAAATAAGCTCAAATTGATTAATGGGAAGGGATTAAATCATTTAAACATATATAATTAATTATGAAAATATTATCTTTTTCTATCATCACTTGAACAATCCTCCATTGTTGGGAGGATTCTGGGGGGGAAATTCCCATCTTAGGGGGAATGTAACCAGTGAGAGTATGGGTTAGATTTAAAACAGGCAGAGGGATTTTTCTTCCCTTAAAACTTCAGTGCTTTCTCCCATAAGAGGATTAAGGCTGAGATGCTGATGTATAGGTAGTATATGAAGGTATCACAATGACTTTTTAAGGATCTAGTCTATTCAATCATGCATGGATAATACCATGGGCATGGAAGACTTCCTTGAGATCCATCTGATTGTCATATTTTGGAGACCAATCGTTAGAAACCTACTACCATTCACCCCCACTATCACTATCAGGATTTATAAACACACATGATACTTTTTTGGGGTTGGACTCAACTTGACTATATTGTTATCAACCAGGTCTTAAAGACAGTATTTAAACACATAGCACTACATGAGGGTGTTCTCAAGAAACTAGTGATAGGGGAAGTTATTGGGGTGATTAGTGGGAGCTTCCTCTTTTGTCCTCTTGAATTCTGGAAACCATAGTATTTCCTAGTCCAAGGAGCTTTGGAAATAACATGTAACCCGAGCCTCGTTAAATGTGTAGGTTTGGTTCCTTCATTCCAGGAAAGGATCTGTGGAATCATGGCCCTAACGAGGGGCTGGCTGAGCCTGTTGAGAAGGAGGAACTTAATTATCTTACCTAGGTGGATTTGATGAGTAACACAAGGGCACCTACTGATTTTGAGATGGTCGCTGCTAAGAAGGATCTTGCACCTGAGGTGATGGTCCTCCGCAAAGCCATGGAGGTGACTCTATCGATAACAATTCCAACTTCCTGGGGGCCTCTATTTGCGCTACCACGATAGTGTTATCAAAGGAAAATCTTCTTGTGGGAGTCGTAGTATGTAATGGATGTGAATTCTTGGCTTGCTTCAAGGTTTCCTCTAAATGTTTTTCTTGGTCCGAGAAATCTCAGAACCAACTCGGGATGTCCTGAGTGATGAGAGAAGGGGCCAGTTCAGTATTCACATTCCTCATCCACATCGTTAGTAGCTACTCCTAAGTTAGGGGCATATCAAGGGAACATGTGAGGCCCTTACACCTAAAGAAAAAGTCGGTGAAGCATTGTTTTAGCCTCTGTTTGACTTGAAGAGGTCAGTAATACTTGTTTTCCATGTCGTGAAACGGAGCTAGTGGAGAAAGTAACTATGAAGATCCTCCTAACCAGCTATTGAGCCAATGTATAATTGACTATACCAAAACATTCAGGGCCTTACAGTGTCTGTATGAAACTCTATAGTTTGGTGTCCTCGAGGCGAGCAATGAGTGCTTCCATCAGATCATATGGATGAGGATTATGATCTTGACGAGGGTACCTAAACACCAACGCATTGGAAGTTTCTTCAATATGCTAAGAGGGTCCAGTGGCACATCGCGAAACTGGCGTAGTTACCTAAGGAGATTGAGGAATAACCTGTAGAGTAGCCGGTGAGACCTATGGAGAGGCTAGAGAAACCTAAACCAGGTCCAGAGGAAGGTTTTCCTGAAATTCAGGTGGATTAGGTAATGAATATCATGTTCTCCTACCGTAAACACCAGCCTCTACCCCATCTTGATGGGAATGGTGGTCGAGGTAACCAAGTGGCAACTCACATAGTGGAGGTTGTACATACCCATGCCCCTATTTCCCCGGTCAAGGATTACTATAATCTTGCTGAAATTCAATGGTGTGCTCAGTGAGGAACTCGTCGACCATCTTTTTTTGTTCAGAAATCTATTTAGGCAATGCTGCCTTTTCTAGGTCATCTTTTGTATTTTCCACTAATCTAGACATCTCAGAGGGTTTTCCAATCACAATTTTCTATTTATATTTTCAGGGGTCTTGACTGAGAGGCAATGACTAAGATGGTGCAGGAAGTCTAGGAAAGGTTTTTTGTTGGTGAGTATGGACACCTACAAGATCAATTGAGTGTTGTACTACCCTAGCAGGTTGTTCCTCTTCTATATACATTTTTCCAGTTCCCACTTCTGGGTATATCTTAGGAATAACCAATTTCACTATGACGATGCCCCGTGGAATATCCTTGATATCCCCAGGTGAACTAGGCTAGCACAGGATAATACTGAAATATAGGGCAGCATACTGCACCCAGCCACAAATCCGGACATGTGGAGATGCATATTTGATAATTTTGTAGAGAACAGTGATTCTCTGTACACATTTTTGCAGGAGGGTCTTCTGATAACCAGACGATGCAGGGTGCTGAGCAATAGGAAGTGTGACCAACTCGACCAGGCGACATTGCTGGACAATGTCTTAGTAGTGTTCCCAAATCTTTGGGTAATCTAACCACTAACAATGGAGATGGAAGTACATATTATCAATGGTTTGGCAGAGGATAATAACCTCATCCTATGTAAGGGACTCCAGAATGCTGATGTTGGAAGTTGCAATTGGCCAAAACATCTCTAGGAAATGGTTTGTTGTGATAATGTCCTATAGACTTCTTGGTTTAGACTATAGATATGTCCCTTGATTTACCCACTCTTCCACTAAAGGCGGTTAGGGTACCTATAATGGCACCAAACTGGACCATTATAATGTTAGACTGGATGGTGGAGAGTACGAATCATGAGATGACAAGTCCCCAAATCTTGTGTTGTCTTCCGAATAATGTACTGATTTCACCACCACATCCTTATATGATAGACTAGTGACCACTACTTCCCACGTAGGGGATTTGGTCGTTGGCAGTGGTTTACACTATTTCTAGTACTTTATTATTCTCCATAACAACTCTCCATGATCTCGGGTTGAGGTAGAGAATGATCATGTTGACGATAAAGAGGATTTCATGGTCAGGCCCTAGAAAGGGTCTATATCATCCACCTCTTATATGTATCTTTGAAGGGATGTAGAAGTATGGTGGAACTCACCTTCTAGAAGTATGGGGATGATAAACCTTATTACATCCCCATCCCCCAACATAGAGGACTGGGATGAAGGCTCTATCATTTAATAACACTCCACTTCATAATCTGAGAAGCATATGGGTTTGATTGCGGTTTAAGGATTCTCATGATTATTTATTTTGGGGAGAAGACCCACACTCTTACACTAGGACGGTTCTTCAAGGAAGGGTAAATATTTGAACTGTGGATGACCTATTCTAGGATTAGTGTTGGAGCAGGTAGAACCTCCTCTTATACAAACCACAGTGTAAGGAGCACCTTCGAAAATGTCAAAGGGAAATCATGGAGGACTTCTGTGATTGAGGGTGTTGGAGAAAGTAAGTCCTCTACTGGAGCTGGAATGGACATGGGGAGGGAATCATTGGTGGTCATCCATAGCATGAGGAGGACCTCCATGTCGTCCAACTCTGGTAGTTGTGGTACGAGGAGGTCCTTCATAATGATCATACTGGGTATGGGAAAGGCCTTCAGGACGATTGTCGATAAAGTGGGGAGGGCCTCCGCTTGAGTCGATGAGAACACAAGGAGGACCCCCATTCTTGTAGGTGAATAGGAAAGGAGGATACTCATGTTTAAAACCAGGTATGAAAGGGAAATTTTTATTCCTAAGACCACAAGCATGGGGATGACATTCATGTTGAGTGTTGATGAAGTAGTGAGGGCCTCTAGTGGAGTTGATAATGGTGGAACAAGGACACCTCCATACTAGATGTGATAGTATAGAGGACCTCCAATCTGTCTGATGATGGTACAAGGAGTACCTATGTATTGAACTTAATCATTGTTGATCATCCCGCGATGGTTTTTTCTTACACCGATGACTGTGGAAGTAAACTCAACCATCTTGTGGGGTGGTTAGTGCCATAATCCAGACCGGGCATGGAAACTTCCCTACTATAGGATGGGGAAGTTCCCCTGATCTAAAACAACAACAAGGGGCCAATAGCATGCGTCTTTGCTGAATCAGGCCACATGAGATATAGGAGATGATTCCCCTTATCAGGCATCTTCCTGTGCTTTCACTCGACATTGATGTCAAGTCATCCAAACTAGGGATAGCTTTGTAGGGGTATAAACCACCTGCTCCTTGGTCTGTGGGACTGGCTAGTGATGCTAACGTGGCTGAGTGAGAACCCACATCGGTGTCTCTCTAGCTGAAGTCCTAGTTGTGAAGACTCAGACATACCTTAATTCATCTATATCAGGTAGGGAATCATAAGTGTGCTCGGCGATAGGCTCCTGAAGCTGTTGAAGGTCATAGTGGGGATCAACAGCTCCCTGCATGACCTATAAGGGAGGTGGTGCTGATGGGGCACAAAGGCATCCAGGTTTTGACAAGACATGTCCCTTGTTAGGATAAAACCCTCCTATTCGTATTTATGGACAAGGGTATTGCTCACCCTCCATTGATTAAATTCCTAGGGTGAGATGGGGTGTGTGAGCCTGATAGCTGTGGTCATGGAAGTTGTCTTAGAGAAGATGGATCTATGTGGGACTATCATGTTGGAATTTCCCTTTCCCCCACCTCTGTGGGTGAATGGTGATCATTTACTTGTTTCTATAGATTGGGTCTTATAAAGCAGTAAAATTCATCCATTAGTACAAAAAATATAAAATTGATGCCAAGATCCCCAATGATGTTCAATCTTCCATGACCAGATAGAAATATCCATGCTGAAAATATCACAGACCATGATTACCAATGATCAACTACCCCAAATCCTGGTGAGTTTCACAGTAGGAACACTCTTTTCGTGGTGGGACTAAGCCCTGGATAGCTGGATCCAGTGACATGCTCATCTTTTGATTCCCCAAACACTACTAATCACCACATTGAAGAGAAGAGATTCACATTAGGTTCACCATTTTTGTTTCTGACGCTTTCATAGGAGCACAAATCCATCTGTTGAGGACACACTGGTCATTTCCATGCATTCCCGCATTCCAATGGTGGGTGGCATCCATTGCTTATTTAGGGATGTTTTCTCCTTGATCGAAACAGAATGATGGGATTTTGTTCTCTTCTTAAGTGGATTCCTCCATGTAATTTTTTTCCTAGTCCAGGTCACCATTAAATATTAAGATGTTTTTCATGAAACTCTTCCTGGTTCCATTTATTTTTGGAGGCTGGTTATTTACACTTCTTTTGCCCCGAAATTTCATGGGGTTAATTCAGGGAAGTAACCTTCAGTTAGGGGAGTAGTCACAGTGGGCATCACTAGCATGTCTGGATGCTAAAACACTAGTACACCTGGATTTCTTCCCCTTATGATTGGGCTTCTCGATGGTGTGGAATCCCATGGGATTCCATATCAAATGTAGGAAATTATATTCTATAGTCACGTTTCTAAGGTTTTCTTTGGCTTACTGTGTTTAAAAGGGGTTATTCCATGAGTTTAACATCTAGTGGAGACAGATCAGACTGATCAGAACACAAATGAGAGTGGATCAGATTGGTACATCCCTAGGAGGGACCACCTTGGATTTTTACTATATGGTTGGATCGAGACACTTAATTATGTAGGATCTGAGGTGGTTTTCCCTATAAAGGGAATACATCACACCAGGAAGGCTGATCTGGAAACCTCAAAGGGCGGATCAAAGGATGAATGGGTCCTGACAAAGGGGACTCCAAGGTTTACCATTGGCTGGGATTGAACCTTGTAGATGTTTCCTACCTACCCTATCTAGGAGAAATGGATCAAAACCCACATAGTTCATAGATATAGTTTAGTGTCATGCTGGACAAAAGGGTCATATAGTTTAACGTCATACAGGACGAGTGTGAGTTGAGGTGAAATGCTCAAGAATAACGGGTGGTTGGCTTGAACCTTAGAGAGGCTTCATACCATCCTTGCTCAAAAAGGGAAAGGATCAAAGTCCACATTGTTCTGTGAAGAGAGGAATGGGTCTTACACAGCAAGAAGGCCCAAAATGATTTCATAGCGGATTCTTTCTCTAACCCCATGTGAGTTGTGCTTGGTGTGAGAAACAAGAGACAACAAGGACCTAAAAATCTGTTCAAGTAAGGTGTGTCTGCGAGGAATGGGGTGGGGCTTACACAAGCATAGAATACAAAAGAAATAATGTATAGGATTTTCTCCAGGAGGGAGTCCCGAGTAGGGGTATAGATGTACGAGGAGGGTATAACCACCGTACCTAAAACTCCATATCATGTTGGGTCAGGGCATACACAAATATTGTCTGAGGTGCACATTGAGACAAATCTTAGAGGAGTAAGGGAGTGAGAAGGAACTAGTTCTCATCCCATTAACAGTCCTATATGGACTTGTTTCTTAAGCAGTGATCATAGTTTAACATCATGTGTTGTGGACTTAGGTGCTTGTAAGTTTAATGTCCAGTAACTCTGACATTGAGTATTCACTCCCAACCCATAAGACTTAAATATCTAGTTCACTTTAACTCTTGGTGAAGCGATGGAACTATAAATTTTGTTTGAAGACGGTGTTGTGGAGTGATCCCTTGAGGGTATCATGTCAGCATGGATATGGGAAAAAGAAATATCTATTAGTTTTCCTATGATAAGAATCATGAGGCAAATCAACGCAACATGAAACACTTCACAATGGACTTTGAAATAACTTGGTACAAGCCTGGAGGGCCGCATGAGAGAAGGTTTCACAAAGAAAGAGGCCTCATAGAGAGGGGATTCACATATCTCAAGGGCCTACAGAGCACAATGTCTCACAGATCATAGGGCTTCACAAGGCTCATTGCCTCGCAGAGCATAAGGGCTCGTAGAGAACATGGCTTCACAGAGCTCATGGGATTGCAAAGGATAGGGTCTCTTAGAGAAAATGGATTCATATAGATCATGGCCTTACAGAAGACAAAAAATCACTGATAATATTACTTCTCAAATAGGAGAACATTGTGAAGAATATTTTTTTATCCTAATCATGGAGTACAAGTGTTTTTTGAGAGTGCTTCATAAATATTGGGTACTTTGAGAAGTATCTAGTACCCAAATGGGTATCCTTACTTTTCAGTGACCAATAGGCTTGGAAAAGGGCATCCATTATTGAAACAAGGGTAGATTTGAGCAAAGGAAAAGGGTTTTAGAAATGCCTAAGTACCTCAGTTGATTCATTTCATAGGTTGGTTTGTAGAGAAAATAATTCTTCATGATTTTTGAATGCAGAAGATGAATGGTTGGGTTTTTTATCCTTTGGAATGGGGGGATTCAAGTATTTATAGTCCCTAGGGGGTGTGATTCTTTGACGTCACACCACGAAGTAACTTGTGTTTTTTTTATCGAAGTCAGATTGTGTCATGTTTCTCAGATTCACTGAGTCGACCATCATCCCCTCTGTAGTGGAGGGTATTACTTAGTTCTCTCTACAGTGGTCATAGAGGTTTATATCAATTTTGAAGGACTTTCGTAGGATATCGTTCTTCCTTCCACAGTGTAGAGGCTCCTATCAGGTTCGTGATAACCACATATTCGACCATAAATTTTCTCTACAGTGGGCGCAGAGAGGGCCTTGTATTTGTGCTGGTCATGGTGCTGAGGAGCTTTGTGAAGGTTCTTCTTTTGTGAGGCTACTTTGATAAGCATCCCCTTTCTGCACAATTTAGATTTCTTTTATTATTTTTCCCTATGCACATATTTTGGAACCAACATATGTATTATCCTAAACTCTAACTACATTAACTTATTTGTGGGGAATATCCCTAAACTGACTTAGGGTGTTAATAAAATTCACTTTTCTCCCAGTTGTCTCCATATTTCTACAGAGGCATACACATAAGTATCTTATGGAATTGAATTTTAGAAACAGTAACCTCTAAATTTTTATATATTGTTCCCTTTAAATATTTATGGCTTTTCATATTACTTGTTCTATCTCATTAGGTTCCTAAAAATATAATCCCCAAGGTTCCAACTAAACTTTTAATAAAAACTACTTTAATATCTTGGGCTCTAGAAACCTAGATCCAGTTTTTATATTACCTTATTAGTATAGAATAAAAGTGTTTCTAAAGGATCCAATATTTTAATAGTCTTTGAAGACTAGATACATACATACATTACTTTTCAAAATAAAATATAGAACATGAACATATTGTTAGAACATTATTATAACTTTTTTATAACCTTGAAAATTACACAAAATTGTCCTCTAGGTTTCCAGGGTGAAGGTAAACAAATAAGGGTGATATTAGATTCTTAGTTAGGATAAGAATATAATGGGATCATTTATAACATAAACGTGGAATATGTGATATGGTAGGATTAAATGAACAACATAAATCCATAATTAACATAAAAAGATGGAATTCTATATCCATGATAATAAATGAATATATGGGTAACAATAATCATTGATCTCATACCAATAAGATGCATATTTTCAGACATAAAGACTTATTGTCACAAACTTATACCCTGACACCTTCTTGTTATAGGGAGAGTTATAAACCAAAATCCAACATAACTTGTCTCATGAGACTTATCGATGCACTAAGGGGATATATACTTTTATCCCCACCCATCACAAGATTAAATCCATTTCATTCCCCATAAGATTCATCAATACCTTTCATAAAATTTCCCATAGAATCTCTCACTAAATAAAACTTTTTTATCCTTATGATAATAAATACCGAACCATACTCATATTTATTTTCATTCACAGTCATAAATATCAATTCTATATATGAATTATATAGTATAATGATAAATACATAACCTTAATTCCACATATACATTAACCTCATGTATCAAAAACATATATATCTTAACCACTTTATTCAAAACCTTACTACTATCCATTTTCATTCATACACTTCCTAAATATCAACTCTTTATATGAATTCTACCATTTTTATGCATTTAGTTTTTATATATTTGATCTTTGTACATGTTTTATAATAGTTGTTTCCATGATCATTATTCTTTCATTGTTTATCATTACTAGAAAATTATAGTTACTATTAGGGATGATTTATAATTATTTATTATGTTTAAAATTTATTTCATGAGTTTTTTAATATTTAATCTTGAAGATGAAGTCGATGAGAACCATGTTTTAGTAATTCTTAATGATCTATGGTTGTTTTATTAATTAATGATTTAAATATTGATATAAAAATTCAATAACAAAATATCATTATTTAAAAATTTATATCATATTATAGAAATAATTTTTTTTTCATATTTATCCATGGTATAAATGCACAATATTGTTCAAGTAGGTGGTTAAATCGACCTAAACACAATCATACCCGAATTTAATGAATGATTATGAGGTGTATTATTGTAATAAAATTATATCAGAATAATAATAATAGTATTTAGTGATTATTAGTGTTATATATTAGAATTGGAAGGAATTATAATATGATGTAATGGATATGAATAAATTGAACAAATTAAATATAATATTATCCTCTTAGTACACTTATTTTAAAGGATTAAATTAATGATGATCATTTATTGACCATATCATTAATATGTTCTCAATATTTCAAACCAAAATATTAATTATATCATAAGAATGATTTTTATCCTTTAATACCATCTTTATATCCATCCTTGTTAGGAGGTGAAGGAAAATGAAACACATTTCTTCATAGAGGCGATAGCCCGAACAATACAAGAATGATTGTTTTGTTTTTCTTAAGTGTAGAGTAATTTTGGGTTATTTTAATTTCCAGAATACAAAAAAAATAAACATAAAATAAATATTTAAATCATCATATAATATTAGGTAAAAATTAATTTTAAATATAAATAAAATTGGAAAATACATTAGTGAAAATATTGAACTTATGTTGAGAACATTAGGTTTTTATTGGAGGGATCCATTGAAAGGAAGGGGTTGGGGTAATATATTTTGACCAGAATCTTATGATGTTGAAATAGGATGATAGGGGAAGAAAATTAGGTAGATTTGTTTGGGATGAAATAAAATATTTATAATGGTATTTAAGTGGTTGTGATAGGACTCTTTTATAGTTGAAAAGAGAATTTTTCCTAGAAGCTAAAGTTAGGTAAGGGGTAGGAATGAAATCACATGGGTGTTAGGAGGGTTTGGTGAGTTAGTTGAATTGGGTAGAGACATGGTTTGTGTGAAATGAGGACATGAATTTTACACCAATAAAGTCTTTCTATAAGACACATGTTACCTTTTATGTAATAAAATTTTGAGATAATACATTTAACCATTTTACCCATATTAATCAAGAATAAAATAGTAACCATGGAAAATACATTATTTCTAAAAATATAATATGGAACTTCTAAATAAATAAAAAAATTATTAATCAGAAATTTAGTTCTATTTAACCTAATTTAATTTCTAAATTTGGGAAATTTTTCTTTATATTAAAACATAATATACATAGAAAATGTTTTTATCGAAAAATGACTTTTTATATATTATGGGTTTTCAAGTAACTTGAATGTCACTAGAGATGGATAGGCCGATTCCCATTGATCTTGTGGTCCAGACTAGATGGAATGAAAACCATAACTCATTTACTCATTCCTTAGAGGATTTTGTGGCTAGATGAATCAATCGAAACATGAGATCCCCACCAAATGAAGCTATGACTTCTGAGATTCAGGTCAATTACCATTATTTTTGACACAACGGTCAATTAACGATATCATTTTTAACCATTTAGGTTAGTCTTCTTGATAAAGATCTTCATTTTTTTTGGTTGGGAATTTCCATAAGCAAAGACCCTCATTGAAATTTTTACGGTCAACCCTTGAAAAAATTGGTTTTTTGTGATTTCACATCGGCCTCCCCAATTCATCATATGTTGTCTTCCCTTTTTCCATAGATGATGTAATTCCACTACCCAAAATCCCGGAGTCAGTGCGCTATTTTAACACATTGGCATGATTATATGGAATCATGTCCCGAAAGACTGATCAGTTTAACAATCTTGGAAAATAGATTACATACATGAATGTTACATTACACATTCAAACATAAAACAAAACATAAATAATCCACTGATAACACTATTATTTTCCTAGCTTAACCATGTATATCATACATAATAAAAATCTTGAATCTTGGGAAAACAAAACAAAAGAAATGGGTGAGCTCAGATGCTCAGTAAGGGTAAATAATTTAGTGGAATCTATAAACTTTTAAGGCAATATGTGTAATAAAAACAACAACCTTTTAAACATAAACATGGACATAATATGGATAAAATAAATCAATCATTACCATATAAACTGGCACAAAGATATTCTACTAGTAGAATAATCGCATGTAATAATTAATTTCATAATGAGGGAATGCCTAACGTCGGACATCATTACCACATAGCCAAGGTCTTGTGCCAATAATACAAATATAAATTTTTGTCAAGGCCTTGGGGAAAGACACTAGTTTGTCTCATGAGACCTACCGATGCATCAAGGGGCTATAGAGGGCCCCAGCCATAACTTACTAATCTCACTACATTCCTTATATGTGAATGTTGAAACATAACATAAACATTCATATTAAAACTAGCATACAAAATGTAAATACGTAAACCATAAACCATGAAGGGTATAAAATAGTACATCCACAGTTAAACATATCATAGCTCATTAAATAAAATATGGAAGGTTTTATTATAATAAATCAACCTTAATCAAGAATAATATCTAGTAAAGGATGTTGAAATAGTTGAAAATGATCAGTAAATTTTTTTGAGAGAAATATATCTTTTTGTGAAATCATTTAAAAGTCACAGATTTATAAAGGAATTAATTTAAAAGATATTTTTGAATCAATGATTCCCATACCAATTTGAGACTTTAGAAGGTCTACATAAATAAATCCTTAAAACCATTTTGAAAAAATTGTCTTTAATGAGAAAGATTTAGAAGAATAAATATTTAAAAATTTTAAAATTATGTTTTAGTTAAAGAGTACCATAAAAGAATATTTTTGAAATGTATTTTACAGAATATAGACATTGATAACAAATATTTCCCAGAAAATACTTACACATAAACAATCTAGGATAATAATAAGATTGAGGATTTAACCCTTACCTTGAACTTTACTTTGGTCGAGGGTACATTTAACCTCCTGTATAATGACCATAGTATATTACTAAATTATACGAGAAACATATTAATATTTATTATATCATACATTATTAATATATGACTTTATACTACCCATTTAATAATGATTTCCATTTTAAATTAACATTTTAAGTAATAATCTCTTTCTTTATCGTATGTGTTTTAACTTGTTATTCTTGATCGTATCATTAAGATCATGATTTAAATACTTTAGAATAAAAAAAATTATTTATATATAAAATATATTTAGAATATAAATATGAATAATAGATAGATATATGAAATGGAAAACACCGTTTATGGAGACGGTAGGTTGTATGTATGCATAAACGTTGTTTCCATTTTCATATCGTATTGAACATAAGTAAGTGAATAAGAAATATATAAGTACATAAATATATATATATATATATATATATCCAGTAGAATTATTATGTCATACTTATTAATAATATATATTTTTATAATCATCGTTGAATGGTGAACCTGGAAATGAATCTCATCGCGGCGTGGAGACAGTAAACTGTACGTACACACGAGCGACGATATCATTTTCTTAATAATTAAAAGGTGTGGAATTGAATGGTATATAAATTGTACAGAGAAATTATCACGTAACTTTAATTATTTATGTATATATTACACATCATTATATCCATCCAAATAACATAGTGTTGAATAACAAATTACACCACGGTATCGAGACAGTAAGTCGTACGTACGCATGAATGGTGAAATTATCATTCATAGGATGGTTAGAATAATGGGTATGGTTGTAAAATATTTATAATAACATCACAGTACGTATAAAATACAAGATTTATTATTTTTGTATGGAAATAACAATGAAAGAGAAAGTGGAGGAAGAAAAGAACTTTTTAAGAGGTCATAAAGTAATTACATCTTCTTTTGGTGTTTCCTTTTGATTTAAAAAAAGGGATACGTAGGTTGTCTTTTGGATCAAGGTAAGGACTCTAGGATTATGTGACGGAAGTTGGGTAGAGATTTGTGAAGGGGTTTTCTAATACAAATGGATTTGGATGTGTGATTTTAAGAGAAGTCAAAGTACTCTTTTATAAGAGAGGTGAGGGTCACTTTAGGAAAAGTTTAAAATATTATTTTATTATAAAATAATTTTCGGTTTCTGTAGCTAAAAATTGATTTATTTCGAATATATGGTGGTTATGGATCTAAATAATCTCAACCAATATATTTTATAAAATTTTAGGTCACCATATTAACGCAATCTATTAGATTTAACTCTTAGTTAAATAGTTTAACTTTCACCGTGTTCTCGTGTATTATTACAATAAATGGTTAATAAACATACTATAAAAAACCAAGAGAACCCCAAGTGGTTAATTATTGATATATATAACCTTATCTATGTTCATTGACTGAACCTTATATTTTTAGAAATATTATATCAATTAATAATATAGTATTTGTTTTAAAAACTCATTTATGTCAATTTTGACACTATTTGGTATTTTGTTTTTGTTAAAGTTATAACAACTTTATCACTTAAAAAAATTATTTAATCAACCCTAAAATATCATATTAACCTTGAAATTTTTTTATGGCATAGAAATACTCAATTAACATTTATTTTTATATTTATAATATCAATTATTTTAATCATTCATTGATAAAATATTTTTTTCATCATCATTATGTCATAAATAAATTTAATTATTTAATCTCTAAATATTAAAAATAAAATAAAATTATGTATGAAATCTTTTTATCTTTCTAATTAATATTTATATTCGAATTAATATTATGTATAACACTATATTAAAAATCGTTTAATTATTAAACTTTGAATTTAACACTTTTAAATCTTCTTTAAATAAAATAATAATAGATGTCCTAATATAATCCAAGTGGAGCAAAATGATTGTATTTTATTCCTAAGGTTGGTTTTGGTCGAAATACACTTATCTAATAGAATTAGAACAAGTGTTAGGGTAATTATAATATCATTTTTACCTTTAATTACCATATTTACTTTTATCTCTGGTAAATAAAATTAAAAGGTTGATATTCACC
Organism: Viscum album; assembly: GCA_963277665.1. NCBI lineage: Eukaryota > Viridiplantae > Streptophyta > Magnoliopsida > Santalales > Viscaceae > Viscum > Viscum album. The sequence continues at coordinate 1,323,910,883 of OY728143.1, forward strand.
AAAATTTATTTTCATATAATTAAACAACATTTTACTTATTTATATCAATAGCGTCTCTAAGATTTTTTAAATTCAATGCACAGAAGCTGTAAAATTACGTTTTATGCAAATTTTCAAATATGCCTAAAGGTGGGTAAAAGACGGTAAAAAGTTCAATAATATTTTGTACATCTAATAATATTATAAAATGGATCCAATGAATTAAATTGAACTTATATTGGTATTATATCTATTCTGACTTAAAATAAATTTAAATGAAATAAATAATTATTTAAATAAAAATTTGGTTTTAAATAATAATGTAGTGTTTTTCACTATTCATCAAAAATGGATGTTTTTAGAAAAATACAAAAAATTCACCCTAAGATAATTTTGATATTCTGGATTAAAAAATAAAGTCTATTATACTAAATTAAAAATATATAAGTTTCATTTATTAATTTAAAATTAAATCTCATTGTCAAAACCAAAAAAGCAGGTTTTTAAAAAAGTAAAAACTATCAAAAGATTGACATTTGTTTATTTTCAATTTAAGTTTGAAATTACTTATAATGTCTTAAATTGTATTAAATGATAAAAATATAATCTAATTATAATTTAAATCCATTAAAATGTATAATTTAACACTATAAATTATTTTGATTAAAAAAGTTGTTTTCAATTAAAATTTTGCATCTTTCACTATTCATCAAAATATGAAAGTTCTCAGAAAAACACCAAAAATTTATCTAAACTGAATTTTTATGTCCCACTTATAAATAAGAATCTTATTTTGTCAAGTTTAATATAAGTGTCAAATATTTCATTTAAAAAGGTTTCACCATTAATAGGTGGTAAAATTTCATTTTTTGAAAAATACTTCCTTTATCTGAAAAATTGAATTTGTTCTTATATTATGTCTAAGAAACACATAATATAGATGTTAAAATTATATGGAGTATATCAGATTCAAAATTCAGTTAATATTATTCATAACTTCTTTTTGAACAGCTAGTTTGGTAAGTTATGATGCACTCAAACTCGGTGTTGTATGTAGCGCAAGCTATTGAATTACTTTAATGACATAACGTACTATGAAATCCTAGGGTGTTACATTCTCTCCTCCTTCAATAAATTGTTTCCTAACAATTTGAAATTTTTCTTTGAAAATAAAATGTTGAGAATAAAAAATACCTTTATGAAAAAACCACATCGGAAATAGGGTTAATAAAATTTAGTCTTAAAAAGAGGGAAAGGAAAATGAAAATGTCACCAACAAATTAGGGTTTCAAATAAGAAAACATTGGTGGAAATTATAATTAGAGGAAGATGTAAATATTTATAGGGAGTAATTAAGGTCATCAATTACAAACAAGTGAATGGAAAATTGAGGGCCTCAAAGCCATAAATCTATGACGATTTAAAATAGCATGAGTTCAACGAAACATAAGGTATTATGATAACACATTTTGGTTTTAAGATCATTTCCCTAAAGTTTAAGAATTAATGTAATCATAGAATAAGAAAAAAAAATACTTGACAAATAGAGTCACATCCTTTAACTAATTTCTACCATAAACTCATCTTAGAACTCAAAAATATTCTATTTATCCTAATCGTATAGGGTTTAAAAAAATGAATTTATAATTCATCTGTAAGACCATTTTAAGAAAAAATACGTTATACAAACCATGACATCACGTTGGCCAGTGGTAGGTGATTCACCCTTTTCGCCCTTTGGTTGTGGGTTCAAGTCTTGCGGGCTTTTCAGACGCGACGGGTTGTCGCCTGAACTCTGGGTTGTCTGTTTTATAACAATCCTAAAATAATATTAAGAAATGATTTAACCTTAAAAATAGTATCCAATGACAAACTTAATCCATTTCAACCTTTATACTTATCCAAAATAATTTTGTCCAAACTCACAGTCCAAAATTTAAAAGGATGGTAAACACAATGAAGATCTTTTTTTCCACATACTAACATGTGAATACCTTAATCATGTTTTTTTAAACACGATAACACCCTGAATTGCCATAAAACCTTATTGATTATATTCATGCTCCATTATTCTTTATAGAATACTGGATATACTCATTATATCCAAAAATGTTGTAAACACCAATAATAATGGAATAAAAAAAACAATTAATTAATTTCAAAGTAGTCAAGAATATCGAATATAATTTATCCAAATAAATCATATGTTATTCCAAAATCACTACCTTAGTATCAGAACCATATTGTGGTTTATCTTTCCTTCAACCATGTATTTTCCAAAATCAATTACTTATTATTGAGTCACTTTTCTTAGAACCATATAATCTTAAATCCTTAATTAAATAATACTGCAATATAATCCTTATTTATTTCCATAATTCATGTAACAAATACGTCGTTGATACAACACTCAAATAAAATAATTATATAATAACAACATAATAACACTAGCCATTCCTCTTCATATGTGGTAGTATCATAACTTTATTATTATCCAATAGCATCATTTGGGGAATACTCTAATGATTTGGACATTGATTTTCTAGTGTCCCAACTCCATGCAGATGAAGCTTTGTACATTTGAAACCTTTTTCTTACCCTTGAAATCACGTACTTGGTGTCCTTTTTCTCCACACTTATAAAAAAATCTCATTCCCTTAAATAATTTACCAAGGTGATTCTTTCCATATTTATCACATATGGTAAAATCATTCTATCCCCTCTTCCCTTTATCCATTTTCTCTCCACCATCATATTCTTCTCTAGCTTCCCTTCAAATCCATAGGACTCAAAGAATTCTTTACATATCTTATTAACACATGATACTAATTCTTTATATGATTAGAATACATGGGATACTATTTCCATTCTAAATTTTGGATTAATTCTATAAAAGATATGATCCTTATTACCCTTTGGATCATGCGTATAGTTGGAGTTCACATTCCTTCTATATGGTGCCATTTCTAAATAATGGCATACACTAGGTTAGTTTAGAAATTGCAATGCATAATTCCAACCTTGTAAAATACCAAATGTAAATTTAAAATATTATGAAGATAATATATAATAATAAAATGTTTTCTTTGAAGAAGTATTTACTACTAAATCCTTCCTAATGTATTGTAAAGAAAATGTGAATTATCCTAAGCATATCCCCCGTGAGTGTCGAAACCAATAGTGTAGCAAAGAATGTTGTCATGTACCATGATACCCTAGGTCAAGACCGAAACTCCTTGTCATAGTTTTCAATCTTAGGTACATCTATGGAAGATCCACCTCTAGCTACTCGTATCCATATAGAGGTGTATTTCATGGAAAATTTGAAAAATATATACATTACCAAAATTCTAGGAAGTTCTTCTATACTAATCATCCAAGTCTATATTAGGATAATGTTCTCTAATCAGGGTTTTTCTAAATCTAGTTTCCAAGGTTTTTACTAAACTTCTTCTGATACCAACTGTAACGCCCCAACCCCAGAAGCCCGGAGTTGGTGCATTATTTTAATACATTGTCATGATTACATAGAATCAAGTCCCGAAAGACCAATCAGTTTAGCTATCTTGGAAAATAAATTACATACATGAACATTAAATTACACGTTCAATCATAAAACATAACATAAATAATCCATTGGGAACACCATTATTCCCTTATCTTAACCCTACATATCAAACATAATACACTTCTTGAATCCTGGAAAAACAAATAAAAGGGGTGATCTCAGATGCTCATTAAGGGTAAATAATTTAGCGTAAGCTATAAAATTTTAAGGCCACATGTATAATAAAAATAACAACCCTTTAAACATAAACTTGAACATAATATGGATAAAATAAATAAAAAATTACCATATAAACATGAACATTGATATTTAATAGTCGAATAACCACATGTAATAATTAATTTCATAATGAGGGAATACTTGACACCGGACATCATTACCACATAGCCAAGGCCTCATTCCAATACTAAAAATAAAATATTTATCAAGGACTTGTGCCAAGACACTAGTTTGTTTCATTAGTCCTACTGATGCATCGAGGGGATATTGTGGGCCCCACCAGTCACTTACTATTTCCACTACATTCCTCATATGATACTGTTGAAACATAACATAAACCTTTGTATTAAAACTACAATATGAAATATAAATAATTCAACCATAAAACATGAAGGGTATAAAAATAGCACATCCACAGTCAAACATATCATAACTCATTCAATAAAATTTGGAAGATTTTATTATAATAAATCAACATTAATAAAGAATAATATCTGGTAAAGGATGTTGACATAGTTTAAAATGATAAGTAAAACTTTTTGAGAGAAATATCTCTTTTTGTGAAATCATTTAAAAGTCACACATTTATAAAGGAATTAATTTAAAAGATATTTTTGAATAATATTTTCCCATACCACTTTGAAACATTTTAAATGAATTAAAATTTTAAAACAATCATGTCTATATAAATAAATCCTTTAAACCATTTTGAAAAAATGGACATTAATGATAAAAATTTAGAGGAATAAATATTTAAAACATTTAAAATTATGTTCTAGATAAAGAGTACCTTAAAAATTATATTGAAATATATTTTATGAAACATGGACATGGATAATAAATATGTCCTAGAAAATACTTACACATAAACAATCTCGGTTAATAATGAGATTGAAAAATTAACCCTTATCTTGCACTTTCCTTTGGTCGAGGGTACGTTTAACCTCTTGTATAATGACAATAGTATGTTAATAAATTATAATAGAATAATATTCATATTTATTATATCATAAATTATTCATTTATGACTTTATGCTACCCATTTAATAATTATTTCCATTTTAAATTAACATTTCGGGTAATAATCACTTTTTTTATCATACATGTTTTAACTTGTTATTATTTATGTATTTATTTAGATCATGATTTAAATAATTATAGAATATAAAAAATTATTTATATATAATATATATTTTGAATATAAATATGTATAATAGAATGATATATTAAATGTAAAACATCGTTTATGGAGACAGTTGGTCGTACGTTTGCATAAACGTTGTTTTGTTTTCATTTCGTATTGAACGGAAGTAAGTGAATAAGATATACGTAAGTACACACACAAACATATATATATATATATATATATATATATATCTAGTATCATTAATATTTCATAATTATTAATAATATATATTTTTATAATCGTCTTTGAATGGTTAACATGGAAATGAATTTCATAGCATTGTGGAGACGGTAAGCCGTACATACACACGAGCGACAATATCATTTCATTAATATTTAAAAGGTGTGGAATTAGATGGTATATTATTTGTATATAGAAGTTATCTTGTTATTTTTATTATTTATATACATATTACTAATACTTATATACATCTAAATAACATAGTGTTGAATAACAAATTACACCACGACGTCCAGATGGTAAGCCGTACGTACGCACGTATGGTGACATTATCATACATCTGATGGATATAATAATGATTATGGTTGTACAATATTTATAATACCATCATTGTATGTAGAAGGTATTGGAGTTATTATTTTGGTATGGAAATAACAAATAAATAGAAAGTGGAATAAGAAAAGAACTTTGAAAGAGGTGATAAAATAATTACCTCTTCTTTTGGTGTTTCCTTTTGATTTGAACAAAAGGGATCCTTAGTTTGGATTTCTACTTAAGGAAAGGCCTATAGGTTTAATTGAGGGAATTTTGTAAGAGATTTTGGTAGTGGTTGGATATTCCAAATGGCTTTGGAGGTGTGATTTTTAGAGAAGGGGAACTACCCATTTATTAGAGTGGTGAGGGTCACTTTAGTAAAAGTTTAAAATTTTATTTTATTATAGACTATTTTTTAGTTTCTAATGGCTCCAAATTGATTTATTTATAAGATAATGTGGTTATGGGTAAAATTAGTCTCAACCAATAGGTTTTAGACAAGTTTATGTTACCATATTAACCATATCTTTTAGATTTCACTCTTAGTTAAATAGTTAAACTTTTACCATGTCCTCTTGTATTATTATAATAAATGGTTAATAAAATTACAATAAAAAAAATAGAACCCCAAGTGGTTATTTAATGATTTAACTAACCTTATCTATGTACTTTTTCTGGCCCTTAAATTTTTAGAATTATTATATCAATTAATAAAACAATATTTGTTTTAAAAACTCATTTATGTCAATTTTGACCCTATTTGTTATTTTGTTTTTTTTCTTTGAGTCATGAAAACAGTATCACTTCAAATAAAATTTATTTAGTAAACCCTAAAATGTCTTATTAACCTATAAAATTATTGTATTTCATAAAAAATCAATTTACCTTTATTTTTATATTTATAATATCAATTATTTTAATCCTTCAATGATAAAGTAATTATTGCAACATCACTGTGTCATAAATAAAGTTAATTATTTAATATATAAAAATTATGAATAAAATAAAATTATGTAGGAAATATTTTTATATTTTTAATTAATATTTAGAGTCTAATTTTTCTTATTTATAAACATATATTAAAAATGTTTCAGTTATTAAACTTTGAATTTAACACTTTTAGCTGTTCTTTAAATAAAATAATAATAAATATCTTAATCTAATACAAGTAGGCCAAAAGGATAATATTTTATTCCTAAGGTTTGTTTTGGTCGAAATACACTTATAAAATAGAATTAAGACATGTGTTAGGGTAATTATAATATCATTTTTACCTTTAATTACCCTATTTACTTTTAACCGTGGTAAATAAAAATCAAAAGTTACTATTCATGAAAAATTATTTTCATCCTCTTTAACAACATTTTACTTACTGATATCAATCGTGTATATCATATTTTTGAAATTCAATTCATAGAAGCTGTAAAATTACGTTTTATGCAAATTTGCAAATGTTCCTAAAGGTGGGTAAAAGACGGTAAAATGATCAATAAAATTTTGTACTTCTAATATTTTTATAAAATGGCTCCAATGATTTAAATTTAACTTATATCAGTTTTATGTATCTATTTTTACATAAAATAAATTTAAATAAAATAAATAAATATTTAAATAAAAATTCTGTTTTAAATAATAACACAAGGTTTTTCACTATTCATCAAAAATGAATGTTTTCAAAAAAACCAAAAAATCACCCTAAGCAAATTTTGATATTCTGATTTCAAAAATGAAGTCTATTTTACCAAATTAAAAATATAGAAGTTTCATTTATTAATTTGAAATTAATTCTCGTTCTCAAAACCAAAAAGTAGTTTTTTAAAAAAATAAAAACTATCAAAAGATTAAAATTTGTTTATGTCCAATTTAAATTTGAAATTAATTATATTAACCTAAATTGTATTAAATAATAAAAATATAATCTACTTTTACTTCAAAACCATTCAGATGTATAATTTAACACTATAAATTATTTTGATTAAAATGTTTTTTTTCAATTAAAATTTAGCATCTTTCACTATTAATCAAAATATGAAAGTTATTAGAATAACATCAAAAATTTATCCAAAATAAATTTTTATGTCCCATTTCTAAAAAAGAAGTTTATTTTTTCAAATTTAATATAAAAGTGTCAAATATTTCATTTAAAAAGTTTCCACCATTAATATGCGGTAAAACTACATTTTTTGAAAAATACTTCCTTTATATGAAAAATTGAATTTTTTCTTATATTATGTCTAAGAAACACATAATATGGATGTGAAAATTATATGTATTATATAAGATTCAAAATGCAGTTAATACTATTCATAACTTCTTTTTGAACAGCTAGTTTGGTAAGTTGTGGAGTGCTCGAACTTAGTGTTGCGTGTAGCACAAGCTATTGAATTAATTTAATGAGATAATGTAAAATGAAATCCTAGGGTGTTATAGAGGATGAATACTATCGATTTTGGGAAAATAATTCATGGTATTTTAGGGGTTCCTCCATAAAAGTTATGAAATAGACCCAAAATATTGATCCCGCCACTGAATCCTCTATAGTGTCGATTTGGGTCTCTTTTCTCGGACTACCGTTGCACCTGTTTAAACATTGGGATTTCCTTCTAATTTCTCATCTCAGTGGTAATACCTTGTCATTGAATTAAGCAACAATGTCTCTATCAAAACACTCTATTGCGAGAATTTGTGTGGAAATTGATGTTTCTAAGGATTTTCCCTCTCATATTTGGATCCAAAATAGAGAATATGGATTCTCTTGAGAGGTTGTGTATGATCTTCTTCTAGATTATTGACACCTCTGATCCAAGCATGGGAATTCCTACAATGTTCTTGGTTATAAAAATGTTTGTACTGAGGTAAAGAGTTCCACTTGGGTTGTGAAGGGTTACAAAAATCTTGGATTTTATGAGATAAATACCACTGACCCATCTTCTAGTGAAGGGCCATCAAATGATGTTAATAAAGATGTTCAACCCTCTATGAGCAAGGATTTTTCAGGATTTGTGGATGTTGTTATGGCTATCCCTTGTCTTAAATCTTTCGTTATTTCCATTGATAAGGATTAAGGGAATATGCATGATTTGCATTACTCAAGGGACAAGAAAAAAGCAGATCACTATGATAATTCTCTTCAGGAAAATGAAGATCCATCAGATAATATTGAGGATGAGTATCTCAAATCCATCTCTATGAAAGGAAAGAACCCTATAGTGGATGCAGATGGATAAATTACCCAAATTCCCATGAACAGTAGGAATTGAAGAGACAATTCAGATTTAGAATGAATAATAGTCACAATGTCCCTTCAATCTTATAAAAAAGATTTTGTGCCTCCAAATTGCTGGTTGAACAGGTTGTAATCACTGAAAAGGAGGATAATCTTGACAATGGAAAAGGTCATGCGTTCAAAGATGCATACCAGATATCTGAGGATGATGAGGTGAGTGATGAAATTTTAGTATGGATAGTGGAGAAAGAGTAAATTATATTCAAACAATATCAATGATGTCAGATTTTTTCTGATACATACCTTGAAATCAGTAAAGAAATGTATACAAGGATGGTTGATGAATACAAGAAGAATCCTAACTTCAAATTCAAAGGAATACCATGGGTCTAATCTTCTTAGATTAAAGTGTGGGTGGTTGTCTCATGAAACTTTTTGGTTCCTATTTTCTGGTTCTATTTTGGGTTGTAGTACCAATCCTACTTGATTTTCTTCCCTAGAAAATTGGATTCTCTTCATGTGTAAAGGATGCAAGCCACAATCTGGCTATATTTTTGTGTGTGTTTTGTGATCAGTCACTGCTTCTTGGAAGGCCAAATGCCTCTAGTTCTGCTCGTCCCTACTTGTTACACAAACATCCCCTTTGGAATCACATCTTGGATGTTGGTAGGGACCTTCTTTACACCAACATGGTTGTCTTCTCCTTTGGGTGCATGAGGGATTTCTTTTTCAACCTATCCAGATGTGTTAGACCTTCTTCTGAGGGTATTTCTCTTCATTTGATAGTGAAATCACATATACAGATTGGTCTCAATTTTTTTGATGTCACTTTTGTTGTTTTGGTCATTTATGTTCTTGTATCTCTTTCCTCCTGATGATAGCATATTTAGAGGACTTCAAGCTTGCTTGTATTTTATGTACTCTTGGTCTGATGTGCTTTCTTATATGAAGGCATGATGTTTTAGGAAGTTTGAGTGAGTTGTTGTTTTCCCCATTTTGATCTTTTATCATGCATCGCTCTCATATTCAGGTTGGTGTAAACTAATTACACCTCATGCATGCATTGTAATACTTTTGTTTTAATAAAATTTCTTGGGGCATGAATTGGGTGACCAATTCATGTCTCCATTTGTCTAAAAAAATATTATGGGTTTTTATTCTTATTTCCCATTAATTATTAATTAAATGAGTGTTAATATATTTTTTATTTAAATATCATATTAAAGTAATAATTTAAATTATATTAAACTAATTTATTTAGATGAAAATTATATAACTCTTATAAATTAATTATTTGAAAAAAACCATTTTACTTTTTCCTTTTTAATTAATCATTATACTAAGATATTTATTTTCAATAACTAAAAATAATATTGAAATAGGTAAATAATTTTCACCTATTGATTCTAAATATAAATCCCATTATATCAAATAAAATTAATAGTTTTATGGGAAAATAATTTTTACATTTGCCCACAAAAAAATTGTTTTGTTAGAAAAATACCAAAATTTTAATTTAAGATAATATCTTTACAAAGAATTCTAAAATGATGTATATTTTGTTAAAAAAAGTTCCACCACTCATAAATTAATAATTGAAATATAATTATGAATAAATTATCTTTAGAGTTCACATTGAATGATGGTTCTGGATATGGTGTTTCGCTGCTATAGTTAGGTCTCATGTATTACACTAATACCATTACACAACACTAAAAAACCATCTGTGGAGAATCAAAAAATCACTACCAACTCATTATTGGTAGATGTAGAGTATTCCAGCAAAATCAAGGTGGTAGATATAGAATTTCTTTAGAGATATTGTGGATAAAAACAATAGGTTAAAGATCTATTAACAATTCTTGTGGCCAACCATATAGGGGGATATAAAAGAGGAGGCCTTACACATAGGGAAGAAAAAAATGATGCATTGGAATAAATAGGTTATATTTATGATAATTAACTATGAACCCATGTGGGAGATTGGAACTGAATCATCATATAAGGTACTACTCACATGTTGGAATACCAAGGAAACCAATAGTAGGGGAATGTAGTCATCAAAATGGTGAATATTAAATTTTAAATAAAATATAAAGGAAATGTGGAAGTTATAATATCAGATAAATATATAAACATTAACTTTTATTTATATGGTGAATACTAACATACAGATTGAATAAATGAATCATATATGTGTGAGGGTATGATTGAATCCATAAATACCAAACAGAAATGAAACTAATTAGTTATATGGAAGAGCCAGTAGAGGACTTCTGAATCGATAAACTTATAAATTACATGAAATAAAATAAAAAGGTAGAATAGGTGTGATAGTTAATAGGATATGATAACGATTATCAAATATATTCTTTCTGGAATTATACAAAACAAGAGTGAAAGTATGCTTAAATTAAACAATTCAATTTCAATTAACAAACATTAGTGAATTGACATCACTAGGGAAGGAACCGTAAATATATAAACATAGAAAAAACATGAAATAAAATAGAAAGGTAGTGGGAGGTATGTTAGGATAGGTGATCATAATAAGTCAATATAATGTATTAATCCATAAGAGAAGATAGATAATATTGAATACCTAATTTGAAATCCACATGGATTCTCACCACCTGGATCAATTTTCTTGGAGGGAACCACATGGAAACCACAAATCTAGATCAACTTTTTGAAAAGGTGACCATTTGGATTGATACCTCCAAAGATGTATGAATCCAATATGATGTAAATATCAAAGATCCACTATATATGTAAGATTATACTATGAAAATATATATCATGATAGTTTCCTCAAGAATTTTCAATATATAATTGGCACCTAAATTAGAATAGGAATGAGATAATCAAGCATAGGTTCCTAGGGAAGTTTACATATGAATAATCACAGTATATAATAGATACAAATGAAATTTTTGTCTAAATTAGATGGATCAATACATATAAGATTAAAAATTAAAATATTTAAATTGAATGAGTATTTTTGGAATGATTTCGATCAATCCTATCACATATATAAATGAAATTGAATTAAAATTACTAAATATAGTGTGTTTAATGAAGGGTGATAAATTCCATCACTTTTTAATGTTCTCATTTTCCCTATATTTTATTAAATCCTTTGTGATGCCTCATGATATTTTTTTTATCCCATCTTCTTTTCATTGATTAATCATTTTTGGAAATGTATTTATGTGTTATCATTTTCATACATTTATTTTTACATGAAACATAGACACATATACAATTTATAATTTGATAAATAATATCTAAATTATAAAATTATCTAATTAATTTGTTATTATTTATATCTAATGATATATTTTTCGTGGGATGTGGGTAGTGATATTAATTCACTATATTAATAACCTTTTTTTGAGAAACATTACTTATTTATATGATGCATTGTTATAGTATATATGAAATGCATGTACTCATTGCATTAAAATTCTCAAATGTTTTTGTTTTTATGATAAACCTCTTAATCACAAATACACATCCTTATGATTCACCATTTTATCTAACATATATATTTCACTTACCATGCTATTATCTAAAAAATTTCATCACTTATGTGTATCTCCATCATTTCCTATATAATGAGATTGTTATGAAGAGTTTATAGAATAATTTTATGAGGTGTGGAATATATTTTATTTATTATATTTAATGTGATATATATTATTTAGGTAACATTGAAATAAACTTGACCATTGGATTCTCTATAATTTTCACTACTTTTTTATTTTTAATATGTTTTAGAAAATTATATAAAAAATATGTATATGAGATCAGGGCTATTATATTTTCTACCAGATAAATGATTAATAATTCTTAGGGAATACTTTAGAGAGTAAAAACGATTATAAATTATCAAAACCTAGGTTGGAATAAATGTTACATAATTTAGTTTATATTAGTAATTTTAAGATTATTTCTTCTAAATTCACTAATTATTATACTCATATTTTATTGAATTATAATAATTTCTTACTAGATTTTTTCTATTTTAGTGAATCGATGGAAACATGATGAATAGAGTAGACAACCAATATAATAAATAATGAAATACATGTACCAATTTGATTCCTATCATGATGGGGGATAAATTAAAAAAACATATAAATTTTTCAAACTATTTGTCTCCGTTTATTAAAAATATCTAAAATCATCTGAGGTTGTTAGATTCACTGAACAGGTACTAAGTTTTAGTTTAATAAATTATAGGATAACAAGCCCTTCCTTTCTTGAATCATAAGATCTTTTAGAAATTGATCCACCTAATGAAAATTATATTTTCCTATTTTTAGTGTTGAGAATAAAAAATATGTTTTTAATGTCTATTTATTAAAAAGAGAAGATTTTCAATGGTAAAAATTATTTACAAAAATCAATCCTTAGTAAAAAGATAATATAAGAGAGTGAAAGGAATTCATGAATTGTTTTTTAAAAAAAATTCCCATACATTTTATATCAAAATATAGATGTAATTATTTGAGATTAATAAGTAATAGGATGTTTATATTTCATATTATGGGAATAAATTCACCTGGAATGAAATCCATGCCTCTATATTTATCATCAAACATACAATTAAAGGAAAAATAATACTCAATGGTTGTAAAACAAGTCTTTGAAAAGATATAGTAATTTATCAACTTGATAGTTATAAATAGATTGTTTAATATGATATAAAGGTATAAATAATAATTGGAAAGTCTTAATGGTCATATGAAGATGAATATATATATGGAATAATTTTGTTTCAAGCTATATGTTTGAGTGAAAAATATCATGGTTGGATGAGAATTGTATTTCTAATTTTTGATAAATATTGGAAGATGCATCTAGGGATCTATCTCAATTGAAATAGAAAATGTTTTAAGTATTTTAATTGGTTACCATGTAAAAGAATATAAAAAGTACCTGATAATTCAACTAAATATGATAGAATAAAAGAACAATCCATTCAATCTTCCACACATTACTTAATATATCAACTATAAGAAACATAAGAATTTAAAAAGAAAATTACCAATGAATGTGTTAATAGGGATAATCAACCCTAATAACTATCAAATGCATGAGATAAAAGATAAGATTATTCTTCCACCACCACTGATGTGTAAGAATAAACTTGTGTTGGGATAGGTAAATCTATTATCCACTCAATAATATTGATGGTCTTATTTGATGATGGTTTAAGTGTTATTTTATATATTAATAGTTCTTTAAGAATATTGAATTACAAACTCAATGAATAAAAGTTGATTTATTAGTTAAATCATGAAATGGTTCAATGACTATATCTCAAGTATATAACTCCTTTATAATTAATATTTAATACAAAAACATTCTGAAATATTGTATTCTTATATATTTTGCGGAATTTGATGCAATATTAAGAATGGGTATCCTCCCTTTATAAATATACAGTATAAATTTGAAAGATAAGGAAATTTAATTCTATATCCTCAACCATCCAATTAATCTATATAGATAAATGAATAATTATGAACTTTATTTTCTAATTCTTTGAAAATATGGGTCATATAACCCAATAAACAGGGTTATAAGGATCATGTATTTGATGGTAATTAAAATATTACTATTTTTTATATTCACATTATGTTGGAATATATTAGTGTATTCATAAAATATTTTCATATTAATTCACTAAATTCGTTTTTGGAGTTATCAATATAACATATGCCTAGAGTGATGACTATATCATAGTTTTTTTAAAACATAATTCTAATTAAATATTAAAATTTTATAGGGAAAATAATATTAAATATTCAAAATTGGGATATACTTAATAAGTATACTAATGGCTCACTATTACTTTTTTAAGAATAATGATAGGTTAATGAAACGTTACATTAAATACACTGATATTAATAAGGACTTGTAAAAGAAAAAAATATCATCTACCACATGTTGATGACTTATTTAATCGACTTCATAGAGTTAAATATTTTATAAAGGTGGATATTTAATTGAAATTCATTTTACAAATGGGGAACAATGCTAATATTTTAAAAATGACCATTCATAAATGATAAAACAAAAATATGAGTTCTTAGTGTTGTTATTTGACTTAAAAATTCTCTAATAATCATTATGAATTTAATAAATATAGTTTCTTGACATTTCCAAAATATTTTCTAGTGTAAAATGATAATATTATCATATATTTCATAGGTGATGAAAAATAAGGATCAAATTTGTTTATTGTGTTTTGGACACTTTAAATTGTGTTGTTATTATTTTAAATTTAGTAAATATGATATTTAAAAACAATTTGTGAAATTCATGGGTTATAAAATAACCAGAAAGGACATATATATAAATTATTCAAGGAAAAGGTTTATTAAATAATATCTATGAGAAAATTGTATAATATAGATATATAGTTTAGTTATGATATATGGGTAGTATAACTATTTTTTGAGAAACTTATCATGATATTCAAATAATTAAACTTGTTAACAAAATAGGGAAAAATATTTATTATGACTGAATAATATACAAAGAGATTCAAGGAGCATAATAAGAGGATATTTATACACTTTCACTCTCACTATAATAAAATGGAGGGGGAAATATGATATAAAGTGGTTATTTTTTCATTGTGTAATAATGATAACGTAGTATCCCATTAATCTTGAAAAATAAATATCTATGAGAATAATAACCCCATGTATGATCTAGAGTTTGTTATAGGGATTTTTATATTTAATATTTTTAGAAATTGTGTTGATTGTGTGATATGTGACATTTATATTGATGAAAAAATATTAATTTATTTATTACTACAAAATAATATAGACATTAAATAATGGATATAGTTATATAGAATTATGTAATTGTATTGTTTAGTAAATTTTTTTTATGAAGGTTAATATGGAAGTAAATGATCTCAACATAAACAATCCAATTACATATTCAATGATCGACATTTAAATATGTTAAATATTCATGGATATGTAAAGGATGATTATTTAAATAATAAAGAAATGAAAATTTCTAAATATTCCCAAAATATTTCATAATAATCAGTTAAGGATAAATATTTAAAATCCATATAAAGAAGATTTATTGAAATATATGTGTCGGGAATGTTTCCTAAATTTAACGTCAACAAGGATTGATATGTTTCAAAATATGGTAATGTTCCCTATTATTTCTTAAATTGATAAAGATATTAGTTGATAAAAAACATATTTTTTATACATTGATGAAATATAAAATGCACTATGAATCTGAGATAAATTTTAGAGGGATAATATTAAGGGGATAATTTCATTATATACATAGTTATGCTTGGTGTGTCCTTTTATTAGGATAGATTATATAAATTCCAATGGGATAATATAACAATTAATTATAACATATTGTAAATTCTAGTTAATACTATATATTTCATATGGGATGTGGTTGATAGTTATGCGAATTGGTTCAACGCAATATGATGTTTCCCAAAGGTTTATGAAGGAAACGATTCTATATAGTTTGTGGTTGATTGACTTGAAACATTATCTAACATCAACATTATTTGAGATGAACTCTCAATTGAACAATTATATATGATATATATAAATTCCATGGTGTGTATTACTAGGAATACATTTTAAATTGATATTTATTATTATTTTCAACTTACATAAATTTTTAGAAGGTGGGTTCAAAGATAATGGAACTTAAAACAAAAAATTTCTTTAATTTATATTCCTCAAAATAATATTATGTATGAAAGTACCATCTAGGATTTTTAATAAATTATTATATCATACTAGAAATATTTAAAATGAGGTTTGAATCAAGATTTTTTACTAGTTCATTTATCATATAATAAAAACATCCACTCAGGTATATAATTGACACCATATGATGATATGTATGGGAAGAGATCCTAAAATATAATTTTTAAGGGTAATGTGTGAGAATGATTTTTTCTAAGACCTAAACATGTGCATGAAATAAAAGAGAATATCTAATATATAATGAAACATATTAAAGTATTACATAGTTTTTAAAATAGATATATTAATAATTATTAACAAGATCATTAATATTATGTCATAAAAATTTATTCCTCTTAATATCTTCTTGGAAGAGAGTCGTGAGGTGTATAGAATAAAGAGTGATAAAGCTCAAATAAATAAAAAATATTGATCATATTTTAACCATAGACTATAAATTGACACATCCACCAAACCTTTCCCTCGATTCTAATATTTACTTTGTATCACTTATTAGTAAGAACATAATATATCATAGACATATATCAAATAAAAAGGTAGTAAAACCAAGGTTTAGGATATCAAATGATAAACAACTTGTGAGGTTATTTTATCATAGAGATAAAAAATATAACTTATATTTTAAATTTTATATGGAAAAATTTAAAAAAATTATGTTTTAAAATGGGAACCCAAATGAGTTATGGAAAAAATATTTCATTGTATATTCTCATTGATAGTATAACATTTTGATAAATTTTTTTATTTATAAAGTAAAATTAATGAAATGATCCAATGTTTCCTTGAGCATTAAATATATTATTTTTAATAATATACTTTGTTATGATAAATTATCTAATAATAAATATATAAAAAATTAAAAGGTTGTGGCATTATTTAAATATAATAATAGTATAAATCAAAGGTATATATTCTACAAAATAATAATAATAAATAGAAAATACATAAAAATAAATATCAAATCTACAATATATAAATATTGTGGATCAATTTTTCCCTAAAAGTAATAGCCAAACAAAAAAAACATAGAAAATTTCATAAATATTAGCAATGTGATTAAAAATTTTATTTAAGAATGAAATAATTAATTTGATGAAAGATTTTAGAGATAAGTGTTTGAGATATTATTTAAAAAGATAATAGGTTATTATTAATTTAATATTACTATTGTATATATAGTCATTGAGTATATATGCATTCAGAATATGATCATTGAGTATATAATAGTTTGGTATGACTAATATGTGACCTTTATAAGTGACCATAATATAGAAGTTAAAAATATATATTAAACATTGGAAATAATATATTTAACATATTTTATAAATAATAATTAACTAATAAATAGTGAATATGCTGTATGAAAATAATACATTCTTTCAAAAGTTGTTAAATTTAATTTACTTTTAATTTTTTAAACATATTATGAACTATTATATCCAAAAAAAATCTAATATTTTAGATATATTTTAAGAAAATTGTCATAATGTTTTTTCATAATTTCATCAAAAATTAGTAAAGGGTGAACAAATTATTTTTTTGATAAAAATATAATATATAAAAGTTGAAAAAACATAGTAATATATAATATCTCTAAAATTAAATAGTGTATATATGACCTAAATCCATAAAATTTAGTTCCAATATCACAACTAGAAAATGGCCTTATACCTACATTTGGGGAAAAACGTGGGTATGAGTATAAAATTGGACCCTATACGCACGATTTAGTAAAACCATAGATATTAGATGTTCTTCAAGACCTATACCAATGGTTCTACAAAATTCTTTGGTATAGGGATGTTTTTAAGTTCTATGACCACATATTTTGTAAAACTGTTTGTATAAGGTTTGAATTTGAAGACATATACCCACGATTTTTCAAAACCATTGGTATAACTTTCCCGACTTATGGTGGGGGAAAAATTGTGGGGTATATTTTTTTTGCCAGAACACCTATTCCTATGGTTTTCTACCAATATCCATGGTTTAATTATATATTAATTTTTATTTAAAAAAATTCATTCACTATACTTCTGAACCCCCCCATCTACCTCACTTTTAATAAACTATTGAAATTAATCCATCACCCTAAAACCCACAAATATATTCTATAATAATTATTTTCTCCACATTAGTGAGGTTAGAGTCACAAAAAATCCTTATATCCATAATGTTTATATGGATTCAATTGAAAAGGAATTTCAACTAAGTAGTAACAATATTTTCTCAATATTTTTCCTTTATAATTATATTATTATTGTTATTGAATATAATTAATCACTATAATAACATAAAATAATTATAATAATTATTTTATAATATAAAAATAATAAGAAAATTATTATTCCTTGTGAATCATCAATTCTTTTTAGTAAATATTACATATGGTCAGTTTAACCATTTATAGGGATAATATTACTTGATAATTATCTCCACCTTCAAGATTTATAAATAAATTTTAATTAACTATTAAATAAAATATTAATAACAAATTTTTTAGTAGTAATTTTTTATAATGGTAAATAGAAATTTTAAATTATTATTAAATTAAACCATTATGGTCTATAAAATCACCATAAAAACAACAAAGAACCCCTTATTTTGTGAAGAGTAATTGAATATATTTTAAAGAATACATGAAAATTATAATTTTCTAAAACCATTATGAATAAATTAACTTTACAATTATAGATTTTACTAACTCTTAGAAAATGAATGAATTACGACCACAACATAACAATTAATTATAGGACTCTTAGGGGAATCTTCATTTAATGAAATATCCACACTAGAAATATTTAATAAATAATACATATAAATTAATTACCCTTATTAAGTAAATTAATCATGAGTATATTCTAGAAATATATATTTACTACATAAAATTTTAAAATAAAATATTTAAAATCTCATTCATGAGACGTGTGGCTTGAGGTGAGCGAACTTTCTCTCATTTGTCTTCTATTAAACGCATCTTTCTCTTTAAGATAAATATTATTTGTATTTAATCATTGATATATTTTATATCCAATGAAATGGATATCTCTTATAATAATTTTATTTATTTACATATGTTATAGATGATTTTTACCATTATCTTTTTTTCTTTCTCTTTTAATGGATTCAAAATATATTGCATGTTTTATTATTTTAAACAATTTTATTTTCATGGATTAGTTTTGCAATGATTTTTTTATGTGTGTTCATTTTATTATATTATTTTCTATATGGATCTTATATCCATTGACATATTTGGATGTAATTTCTTGAAATTGAATTATAAAACCACATAATACATTGGTCTATACTTATTTCTATTGAGATGTTATGTATGATACATTTGTAGAGATCATCTATTATGTTTTATTGTCTTAGAATAGAGTTATTGGGACAAATGATTAATTCTTTTGTAATTGATGTGTTAATATGTTTTATGTAGGTTTGGCTGAAGTGGTGATTCTTGGATAATTGTTATGGATTCATCTAATTGAATTGGATTCCACGCTTGGACAATTATCCTTGGATAATTATAGAGATTATTTGACGTGATTTTAAATTTTGAAGACATGTGATCCCTAGAGAATTGATATAGATTCTTCTAATGGAATTGGACTCTATACTTGGGATATTCTACTTAGAAAATTTTGATGATTGTTTGAAGTGGTATTAAATGTTGAAGAAATGTTCTAAAGAGTTTTCACACTATTAATACAAAATATGGCCACGAAAAAAAAGAATTTTTAATGCATGAGGATTTCATTTGAAGACCATGAAAAATATTTTTGATGAATAAGTTTTAAATAAAGTATGTGTGTTTGAGAATATTGTTTGGTGGAATTTGAATTATATACTTAGATATTTTTTATTAATTTTTAAAGTGGAATTAGTTAAAAAATAGGCCAACCCACTAAAATCCCAAACTGACCTCAACTAAGGCTCGAGTGGGAAATAGAGGCAAACCACTCCCAAAGGAGGTCATCCAGGATATCCATTTGGTGGTGGGTGTAGTGTGTAAGTCACATAGTGTGTGCCTATGTATATGGTGTGTTGGGACATGTATAGGCCCTCAGAAACGTATGAGAATATGGTTCACACCTAGAGTGTTGCTAGACTGAAGCCCATGGTAGCGTGGTGTATGCGGTGTAACTGGTACTAATCCCCAGAAGGCATCTCAAAAAGTGAGTGTTCATAGTATTTTTAATGAATCAAGGGAAATATTTTAATGACAACTGATGTGGTACAGGGACACATGGGGTACTGTTCCCACATCATTAAAACTTATAGATAAAATGGTGTCTACACAATGTGGCTGATCTCAGATGTCTGTTCACCTTCACGTGTTTTCTTTTACCTACATAATCTAGAGAATCATCAATATTCTAGAGAAAAAATAGATCCACCATCTACTGATTCCATCCATCTTTCACGATGATGTAGATAGGAGGAGTTATTTGGGTTGAACTGAAATCACGTATACAATCTAATGTATTTTATGCATGAAAATAATTTGAAGAAGTTTATATTTCTGGATGCACAATGAAGTTGCAGAAGTATGTTTTAGATTCCACCATTTATGGAGGAGTTATATCATAAAATATGAATCAGGACATAACATCTCATGAATGTGAGGACTTTTTAGTAAGGTGTAATTTGAATATACCATGGAATTTGACACACACTTAAGATACCCAAAATGACTCGGGTGTTTGAAGAAGTGTATTGAAACAACATAAAATGTAGAGATTTAATGATCCATTTTTCTAGGAGGAAATAGAGGTTGAATTAATCTATAAATAAGGATAAACCATTTCCAAGAGTGGTTGCTACTATTTTGAGAGAGTTCTCTCATTTTCAAAGAAAATGGAGCGACCATGAATGTCTTGTTTTCAAAGAGGATATTCATACATCTTTTTCCTACATGAAGAAGTAAAGATCCCAAATCCTCTTGGCATGGAATTCACACAATCAAAAGACCCAAAAAGAAAATGTAGTTCCACAAATCCACTTATGATTACAAAATACCCCAACATGTATATCTACTACTTTGTATAATCTTCTTTGAGAATCATGAGATAGTGCATAACACACTATGTTTCACAAAGGAGGAGGACAATGAGTTGAAAGGATTAATACACACACTTATGATATTCACTTTCCTAAAGTAAATAATGATCATTAACTTTGAATGAATAGGATATATCATTCTTCTATTTACATAAATCTACATAATTATGCACAAAGGAAAGTATACACACACATATACATGACACACATGCATTAAGCCTAAACTAAAGAAACAAACAATGTGCACGGATAGTGTGTGTGTGAAGAATGTGTGAAGAAGATTATAGCGGGAATTTAATATACTTTCATGTATATATAAATACATATTAACCATGATAATTATCTAAACCTTTTGTGAAAAGGAAAAGTGTACAAGGTAGGGAGAAGTGAACGGTGGACAATACTTTGAGAATCAAGAAGTAAATAGTGTGTTACACACATCTCTATGTTAATGATTTTCAGGGTAAATGATGCGCATGAATATTATAACATGAATTCATGAGATATAATTTAGGTGTGTGTATCTTGAAATAAGAGGGTGAATGTGGTTCATGCTTGTTTACCTGCATATGTGGATAAAATGACATACCTAAAACAAGAATTATAGATGCCATGAAACACATTCATGAAGTTGAATTGATTTTGATTTATTAAAGCCCATCCGTGCATAAAATATAATTGAGGAATTTTCATTCACAACTTACACACATACTAGTGAGTTTCGGATGTCATACTGAAGGAAGAATTCAAGCCCGATCATTAGTTGCATTGAGGAAATTGGTCATTACAAGTGATCAAAATTATTGAGAAATACCAATAGACTAGAATAGTGGTTATTTAAGGTAATTGAATAGATATATTAGAAATTAAAATACTCAAATATCATAGAGGAATATAAAAGAATCATCCTATATGGGATCAATCCTTTGAACAGAGGTGAAGCCTTCTGATTGGTGTGAGGAGTAGGGGTAGCCTTCGTGTTGGAGCCAATGAAAAACAAATATCTTGATTGGACCCAGTGCAAGAGTTATTTGTGTTGGAGAAAAATGAAAATGGATTACCTTTTCAGTTGGATATGAAACCAATTGTATTCAATTGTTTGGTAGTGAATAATCTATAACAAATGGGAATAAGTAGTTATAGTAAGGAGTAGGCTTTCTGCCGATCCTTATAAATATTGTGTGATTCACTCTCTCAAATTTTAAAACATAAAAAAATGTGATATTGGGAGATAATATTGATTATATCAATAACCTTAACAAGTTCAAGAGTTTTAATTGAAATACAATTTAATTTTTAAAAATAAACAATTGATTCACCCATCTAACACCACTTAAGGTTTTCAGGATTTAATATTTCATTGATAAATGTGATTATTTACAACCCCTTGGATAATTATTGAGATATATTGATCATGATTTAACATGTATGGTATTATATGGTTATATTAGACAACTTTGGTTGTATCTATCTTTTTTTCCATATCAGGTTAGCCTAAATATACTTATATTTGATTAATTAAAGGCTATTATTTAGGAGAACCATGTGAGATCATTCCTCTATTTGTAGAAATATTTAAATTTTTTTATAATGGATATGATCATTATTTAACAAAAAAATATGTTTTTAAAGGACCCCATTTATCATTTTAATTTTATTTTCCAAGGGGGATAAATTTTTAAGAACACAAATTGACTTTTAGATTTGTGAAAAATATATTGAAGACAAAATACATAGGGGGGTTGTTAAGCCCAGTGTTGCATCTGTTTTTAATGATGTGTCAACATGTTTTTGGTATGTTTAGATGAAGTGGTGATTCCTGGAGAATTGTTATGGATCCATCTAATTTAATTGGATGCCTCCCTAGGGAAATTCTCCTTGGATAATTGTTATTATTGTTTAATGTGATATTAAATGTTAAAGACATGTAAGGCCTGAAGATTTGTTATGGATTAATCTAATAGAATTAGATTCCAGGCTTGGAAAACTCTCCTTGGAAAATTTTGATGATTATTTTAAGTGATCTTAAAATTTTAATACATGTGCTAATGAGTTTTCACATTGTTACTAAAAAAAATTTCCATGAAAAAAGGAATTTATTAAGCCATGAAAATTTTATTTTTAAGGTCGTGGAATATATTTTTCATGAATGTTATTTAAGAATGGTTGGGTTTTTGAGAATATGGAGTGGTGGAATTTTAATTATATAATTAACTTTTTATCTATGTATTTTTATAGTGGCCTTAGTTAAAAAATGGTCCAACCCATTCACAGCTCAAGCCAACCTCAACCAAGGGTCATGAGGGACCTAGAGTTCAACCATACCCAAGGGAGGTTATCTATGATAGCCAGTATGTGTTAGGGGTAGTGCATATGACCTATAGTCTATGCCTATGTATAAAGTACACTCATCCATGTATAAGACCGCAGAAGTGGATGGGTTCATGGTGCACACCCAAAGTGTCAGTTGTGGTAGCGTGTTGTGTGTGGTTTGACTAATGATAATCACAAGTGGTCAAGATATTGTTAATAACTCATGAGAAAGATTATATGTTGAATTAATGTCATATGAAGATATATGGGTATTATTAACCTATCATTAAAACTTATGGATAACATTATGGTTGCTCGATGTGGCTAATTAGAGTTGTCTGTTCCCTACCATATTATTTTCTTCTACCTCCAACTTCTATAGAATCTATAGTATACAAGAGAAAATTCTGATCCACCATCAATTTTTATGGCTATATTTCATGATGATGTTGATGGTATGAGGTATTAAGGTCAAAATGAAATCATCCATGCAATCTAACATCTTTCATGATTTTAGGGAATTGGAATATGTTTCTACTACCAAATAGAAAACAAAGATGAAGTAAGTAGTTTGGGTTTCTACTATTTATAGAGGAGTTCTATCTTAAAATATGAAGCAATATATCTCATCTCATGCACGTGAGGACTTTGTAGAAAGAAGTAACGTAAATATTTAATGAAATTTAGTGTACACTTGAGATACCCTGAAAAAACTCAAGTGTTTTAAGATTAGCCCTGAAATGACATAAAAAGAGGGTATTCAATGGATTATTATTCTCAAATTAAGAGTTAGTGGAATTTATATATAAATAATTATCAACTAAGGTTGAGATATTTTACTATTTTTTTGAGATATTTCCCTCTTTTTTGAAGAAAATAGATCCACCACAAATGTTTAGTTTATAAAGAGGAGATCTGTGGAACTTATTATTATGTAAATAATGGAAGACCTCATGGACTTATTTACATGAGAATTACACACTCAAGAGACCTGTGAAGAAACTATGTTTCTTCAAAGACACTCAATAGTGAATGATACCCCTACATGTATATCTATTGTTTTCCATAATCATCTTTGAGAATCATGATAAAGTTTATAACACACTATGTTTCGTGAAATAGAAGGAAAGTGAGCTTAAAGTAGAAGCCTGGTCACTTAAGATCTTCACTTGTGTGAATGAAACAAAGATCATTCAATTCTAATGAAGAATACATGTCATGATTTTTTTTCTAGAACCTACTTGGATGCGTGCAAAGTATAGTATACATACACAGGCATGACACAATTGTAATGATCCTACATTAAATAAATTAATAGTGTTTATGAAAAGTTTGTGTGTGTGAAGAAAGTGACAAGAAGAGTATAGCGGGAATTGCATGTACTTTCATGTATATATAAATAAATATGAACATGAAAATTACCCGAACCTGTTGTGAAAAGGATAAGTGCACAAGGAAAAGAGAATTGAATAGTGTAAAATGCATTGAGAATCAAGAAGTATAAAGTGTGTTACACCCATCCTTTCATTACGGATCTTCATATTATATGATACAAATACATATGATAACATTCATGCATGAAATATAATCTAGGAGTGATAATATTTCAATAAGAATGTGAATGTGGCGCATGCATGCTTACATGAATACGTACATAACCTAAGATACCTAAAACAATACTTCTAGATTCCATGAAATGTATACATGAAGTGGAATTGATTTGAGTTGTGAACTACTATTATTTAATAAAATATAACTGACTAGTTTGTGTAAATAACTTATACACATACTAGTGAGGCTATGAATTTAGATATAATAAATAATTAAATCTCGATCATTTTCTTAACTAATCCAATTGTTCATTAATGGTGAGAAGAATTACTGAGCAAGACAAAAAAACCAATCATTGGTTATTGAAGGTGCTTAAATAGGTACATGAGCAAGTAAGATCCTACAAGGTCATTGAGGAAGATCATATAATCATCATATAGTGGATCAAAAAATTTAATAGATGCGAAGTTTTCTAGTTAGTTCTAGGATTAGGTGAAGTCTTTTGGTAGGATATAGAGAAAACCGAGTTTCTCAATTAGAGTCAGATCAAGAATTATTTTAGTTGGATCCAAAAGAAAATAGATTATATTGATTGGAGTTAGAGAAAATTTCTTTTAGTTGGAGTTGAATGAAATTTTATTCACTTGTTTGATAGTGAAGAATCTTTTATCTGGGGGAATATCCAGTTACATCATGGATTAGGATTTCTTCCAAAACTTGTAAATAATTTGTGCTACTATCTCTCCAATGTTAACATTACAACTAATATTATATTTATAGATAATATTGTGTAGATAGAGAACCTAAAAAAGTTCAAGAGGTTGAATTAAAATGAAATAAAATTTGTATAAAGAAACAATTGATTCACTACTCCCATCTCAATGGTCAATCTGGCCTAGGGATATATACTAGAATTCAGTTATTATTATTATATCCTATTTTTAAATAAATGAAACCCTTATAATCCATTATTCTATGTTTTCATGTTTTATTATTTTTATTATGTACCTCATGATCACATTCACACTTCTATTTGGTTTTCTATTTCACACATGTTTCCCCTTTACCAAGCTATTATCTCACACATTCTTTTATTTATGTACATTCACAAAATTAAAATTTTCGGAGATATATATGATGAGTTTAAATAATGAGTTTGATAGAGTATTGAAAAAAGCTTATGGATTATTTTTTTCATATTTTCAATCGGTTTTAATATGATTTTTTCATATATTTTAATTTATTTATTTAGGGTGTATTAATATTTATATATATATATACACCCCTAAATAGGCATGTTTCTGCACATGGGTCATGTTTTATAAATACATAGTGGTATATGATCTCAATGTTTTCTCCCACATGAATATGCATTCATGGAACCACTATAGATATTTTTAATTTAATATTTGACCCCCTATCAATGATACTGTTTTAGTATTCCAATACTCGCCTCATGGGGGTCCTAACATAGGTCATTTTGTATAAAAAACACCTAAAGATCAATAATTATTCCTCTAGAGTCTCTATTTGAAACAATGATATTGAATAATTCAACCATGAAATATTTCAAGGGAACATATCATTAAGACTATGATAATTTATTCTTAATTGGACATCGGCATGCTATCCCACGGAGGATATAACATCCTCATATAAGACTTCATCTCAAACAAGTGTCAAAAGTCCATTCATGATAGAGTATTCTTTTTTATAGGTTTATGAAAATAATTCTCACCCAATGAATCATATTTTTATGTAGAGATCACAATAAAATAATAATTATGTAGTTAGTGGGAGTTTTAATATGATATAAATGTGACTCTTAGACTCTATTCAAAATTATATCACCCTAAGGTTAGGAACTCTTTTAAAACCCTAAAGTCCATTTTCATTAGAATTCATGTAGTATATATATCCTATTAGTAGTCCCATCCAACTCAGTAGTAACCTCAATATTCTTAATTAGAAAGTATACAATAATTATTTAGGGTAGAATAACTCCCTAAAGTATTAACTATAATATATATCTTAGCTGCATCTTTGAAAAATGGCCTCGTCCCTCACTATTTAGTGGTGGGAGGCCCAATTATTTTCATGTTCTTATCATGACCTTGAATCTATATAAAAACATTCTATCAATGGTTAACATTAATATTTTGATAGGATTAAGCGATAAGGATTATAGAATTTCTAGATTACCTAATATATAAAGGACATAAATTATCAAAAATGACATCATTATTATCTATATACCAATTTTTTTATAACCATCAATTATATTTTAGAGATTTATCTCAAAGAAATTATCATTGTTCTGGTGAAAGCACATATCTGTTTCCAAACATACGTTAGTATCCTTAGTTTCATAATTTAATTTAAACCCCCCTTGACACTGCTAATTTAAATTTTAAAATATGTCCTCAAATGTATGTTGACCCCAAAATCCATACTTAAGACCCAACCACTTTGGTATAACTCTAACATGTCTTGACTAACCTGACACATAGGTTAGCTATAATATGAGAGTTCCACTATATTTCCACCTCTCATTGTCCAAGGGCTGCTGACTGTCATCGAGTTGGTATGTCACATAATATGGGAGGCCTTATAAAATATAAACCTACCAGAAACACATATCACCAATGAAAAAAATAACTAGCAGCACATATTATATATATATATATAAGAAAAATCCATAATAAATCTGTGCATGATACTTTAAAAATAATCACAAACCAATACAAGAAAACATTAATGTAACCACACATATGAAAATACTAATAATCTATCAAACTATAGGTTGTGGAAATCTCATCCTCACTGTTTGTAATTCTTGATCAATCTCCAGCTACAACAGTCACAACAAATATCATGAACCACTATGATAAGTGCCTTAATTGATAATGTTTAACTGGTTATTTATATTTTTTGTCAATATATTGTTATGAACTATAGTCAAAATATGTGTTGAAGTTGTGTGAAGTGGAACATCCTAATGAAGATAAATGGAGATACTTCACATGTATTGATGGGTAAAGAGATTGAAGGTACCATTGAATATAAAAAATAAGGTGAATTAATTTTATTCAATTTATTAAAAAAATAAAGTGATGCCTGGTAAATAGCTACACTTATAAATAATTATTACTGAGTTGTTTATCATGTCAAAGACTAGTATTGAATATGTAATACTATCTAAAATAATGGTTAAGAATTTGAGATTCTGGATACAACTGTATATCTTATTCCAAACAGTTACTAATGGGAAAACATTTATATTATTTTAAATAATACATTATTGATGTATGTATTTACAGGTTTTTTTTAAGAAATATAGATTTTACCTTGAGTGAATGTTGTAATAATATATGTTTGAGACTAATATTTAAGAGGAACAGAGGAAAATTAAAATACTCATAATTGAGTGATTAAATATTGCAAGAGACATTGGATGTTTCATTAATGTACTTTGAAAATATTTAATATTTCTCAAATCCATATGAGAATGTTTATGTTTACCTTGTAAGACATTTTGAGGAATTCCTAAGACATTATGTAAGATTTTTAATAGTTTATATTTTCTCATAAATTGAAAAAATAATAGACTTATAGGGAAATCCTAAGACTTTTAATGTGTTATGAAATTTAGTTATTGGTTGAAAATAGTTAATGGAATTGTAAATTGGAAATATTATTAAATGAGATTGATATGAAATCATAAGACATTAAATGTGAGATTTCATTAAAATATTATATTTCTAAAAAAATAATTTAGTGATTATAGAATAAATATATTCATATAAAAATATATTCAAATATAAAAGTTATCATTATTTTGATCTTCAATGAATTTATATCACAGTAGGAAAATTGTGATTCAAGAATGTGTTAGAGAATTAGATGCCCAAAAGAGTGATACATTGTGTTTCATGTTATTGTGTCCACATGGAGGATAAATTAAAATGAATTAAATATAAAATATTTCATGTAGTTTTGGAATTGAATATTTTGTCGATATTTATAGTTGAAATAGAGGATATGATTATGATTAATATTAGATGTAATCTCAAATCAAATTAGTTGAAATTAAATAATTTTATAAGATTTCAGAATAATTTAAAATTTTTAAATCAATTTATAGTGATGTTATGAGATCATAGTATTTTAGTAAATATTTTATTAAAATAATATTGACAAAATATATAGTGAATATAAATGGATGAATATGAGAAGAATAAGTTTGTTAGTGGAATAAAAAAATAAATCAATATATTCAATACTTTTTCTATATCAAATAATGAAAAGAGGAAGAACATGGTACTATTTTTGGAAGAAATAATTTTATATTATTGATGGAGAAGAACATGATGAGATTAAGGAGATTTATTTATATCAATAAAATAATTTTGAAGATGAACAAGATTCATTAAATTTGTTGATTTGTTACCACAATACCCATTACTGTATGTGTTCTATTGGAAAATGAAGAAAAATATACGTGGGAGGCATTATTTTTTTTCTATTGATCAGATTCTAGTGGGTAAAAGTGGGAATAAGAAGAATAATAAGAATATGTTTGGAGATAAATTCTTGTGTTATATAGTGTTGATGAATCTAAAAAAATTTAACTAAGGAGTACTTTCTCACTAATATGGAAGTAAGTGAATATGAAAAACAAGTAACATTCAAGTGTGTATTTTGGATAATAAAATAAGTATCATTGAATTTATGTTTATGTTTTAGATGGTGAAAGTATCTTCTTTTTTTGCAAATCACATTGAATAATTTACCACTATTATAAGGTAGTATAAATATCTAGTGGGATTCCATATTTTGGGTATAAAATACATTGCAAGTGTTCAAGGTGATTTCCAACCCCTATCTTAAGTGAAAGAAACAATACTTCAGGTTTTAGGATAACCTCTTTCTAACCAATTATAATTCTATGATGGATATTAGTGAAAAATATATGTATTAAATGATCCAAAAAATAAGAAAGATATAATTAACCATATCTATAGAAACCCATATAAAAATACCACATGTCTTTCTTTACTAATTTCCCAAATTATTTGTATTATTTATGTATTTGGAAAAAAAATCACTTTTATCCTGAACTATAATAAAGGTTCAAAATCTAAATGCATATATAATATTAAAAGGGAATTTCTAATTTGGTAAAACTAATTTTCCATCCATGTTGAAGCTGAAGTAAAGGTTTCATCCAAGTCTATGAACGTGAATAAAAGAGAGGCAAAAAATAAAATAATTAATTTTAAAGACAAGTTGAGCACACTAATACATAATGGTAATATAATTTTTTTTCATGTATTGAATCAGTTTATATTAATTATTTTGATGTATTAAGTTCATGTTTTTATGAACATGTGTCTATTAAATCAATTAGTGATTTATTTTCTAAAATCAATGATTGTATTAAATTAGTCTATATTAATATTATTACATACATAAATTAATAAATTAAGGGGAAACATGATGAAAATTATGACTGAAGTCGAAATTTAATTAAATTAAATATTCACTCTAAAAAAGGTAGGCTTATGTATCTCCCTCAAAAAGTTGGTTGAATCAATGGAAAGATTTAAATCAATTTTAAATAAAATTTCTTAAAATAAAGTGGAATTTTAATGTAGTGTTATTGAGTAAAATATTATTAAATAATTAATTCATTTTTTTAAAAGAAACACCAGACTTCTATGGATGTAAAATATAAACACCTGGTGGATAAATAAAATAAAATCATAGAGGTAGATATTTCCTTACAAAAAGCTAATAAAGTATATGAAAACCAAACAATAAAGCTGAAATAATAATAAAAATAAATGGATAAGTCTCTTTATGAATAAAACAAATCTAAAAATATAAAATGTTTGGATTTTGTAGTGTCGTTGAGAAACTAATATGTTACCAATTCTCAATCTTTATACGATACTAATAAAAAAAACTAGATACCACAAGATGTAATGATTCTAGTATTAATTTCAAAAGGACTCTATATTATGGAAAATAAAGCTTTAATTCATTAACTTATTTACCTAATAAGAGATTATAGATAAAAGTAACACATTATCTTACTAAAATAGTTAGTACAAATACTAGTTAATCTACTGGTATATGTTTAAAAACGAAATCAAGATAAAATTTGGTGATATAAAATACTAAAAATATGAACATATCATAAATGTTTAATATTATTAGGAATAAAAACTTTTCATCTCTAAATAAATCATAAAAAAGAGTGTTTATGTCTAAAAACAACAAGATGGAAATTTTATCCAAACCATTGCTACAAGAAAAAAGAGAATATTTATTGGATACTATTAGTGTTTTAGGATTTTTAGACATAAATATTTTCAATATTGGAATAAAATTTCAATATATTCAAGTTATATAAGGCATACATTGAGGGGTATCATAAATGAATTTAAAAGGATACCATCTAAAAAATGTAGAATTCATGGAACAAGTCAAATTTGTGTAGAGGACACATGCTTCATTGTTTTAAAAAATTCTATAAATTTTGTAAGAAATGTGGTAATTATGAGGAGTGATGGTATATACCAATTAATAATAAATATTTTACTAAAGTTAAAAAAAGAACATAAAATAAACTAAAGCATGCAAGAAAAGTTTGGGTAAATTCATTTTGTAAAAAACAAAATAAGTCTGTTAAATCAAGTTCTCACAAGAAAATAAAGGAAAATGATTAAGGGGATGCCAAAACAATGATGATATGCTTTTATTATGGAAGTAGAGTCCACATCATAGACCATTTAATTATTTTCATGAATATAACTATTGGTGAAAGACTACTAGATAAATAAAATGAATCAATACAAGAAAAGAATAATAGGATTTTTTGAATTGAGTATATCCTTAATAAATAAAAAAATGTTACAAAATAAGGGAAACAAGAATAATGATGAAGAGATATTAAAATGAATAATATTTTTATTTTATATATCAGAAAAAATATTAACATAGATACCCAAAATGGGGAATTATTGGAGAACATGTGGAAACAATTAGTGACTCCAAATATCTATAATTGTTTTGTGAAAAATGAGGCCACACACATACTAAAGGGTAATAATATTCCTAAATATTTCTTGATCATATTCCCTATGTAGTTGTTAGAGTATAAAAAGATGGATAATGTTAAAAATAATAAAATTGATTTATTTTCCAATGTAATGAATCATATTCCAACTATGAACAAATATAAAGATAGAAATAAATTCATGATGACCCAAAATAATCATATATCAAAAATCAAGGGTGAAACATTTTTGAATCATTCTCACCATGTTAAGGATGTAAGTAAAAGAGTTTCTAGGTCAACAGAAAAGTCTCAACCATATAGATCTCATTAAGGATATTTTGTAAATCTACCTTATTCTCTTACTTTATGAACTATTCCATATTGTATTATAAATTGGTGGTGATTTAGAAAATGGGGATAACTTTATGGAATCTATAATCATTACATTGTTGAGGGTATTGTCATTAATTTTTATTTAAAACTATTATCAAACAATATTATTTCAATACAAAAATTTATGTGATGTTTGGAATATTAGAGTATATCTAAGAGAAAACTTCTTATAGTAAAGACTATTGAGGGGAATCCCCTGAGAAGGGTGATCAAAAGGGTTAAACAATCAACATCCTTAAAACTACATTATTAAATTATTCATTATATATAGAATTTTTAACGTCCCGGTTCCGTGTGCCGCCCAAGGGTTCCTCATACCTAGTTGGTCACATGTACTCAAGCACATTTCCTCAAATGATAGCGGGTGCCGACTAGAAGAAAGGTCCTTGGTTGTGATAGATGGAAAACTATTCCCTCATTGGAAGAGTATGCACAGTGTAATAATAAATAATAAACAGTAGTAGAAGCGACAATACCATACAACAAGTAAACAATAGATGACTAAAAGTAAATAAAAAATGGGAGAACATATATAAATTATTCATGTCACATATTTCTAGGAAAATATCTAAACAAGCCACAATGCTAGAAATACAGTACTAAACCATAGTATAAAATAAAAAAATAAACTACAATAGCATCGCAAGCCTCATCTTGGTCCCATGCTCTCTAGCTCCATAGTAATCAAGCACCTCATGACAAAGGGTGCTTGACCTTATCTATACCTGCAACCATATAATATGTTTGGGTCTAAAATCATAACCCAAAAAAGGTGTGAGATGAATCCCAGTAGGCAACCACTACAATATATATGCCTAACTATTAGTGAGTATATATAGCAGGTAATAATAGAAATGTAGGAAAGAAACTAGGTGTATACAAAAGTGAACAATCTTATAGTTACCATTTACATTCCTTGGCATTTAATGTTCAACTTTTAATCAATTAAGTATCACAAATAGGTATCTCAAAATACTACCTAACATGACTGAAGCTAATATTGTGTTTTTTCTTAGTAGATGCTTCACAAATATTCAATATTTATATCAACCCTCTAGGCATCACACACAGTCTAACCCCTTTGGCTAGATAATGAAATAAAAATGCAAAGACACTCTGAGGAAGAACTGAACGTCAATTCCCACTATGGTCTTTCCACCACAACTAAATACTCTCTAAAGAAGTACTCAACATCAATTCCCCCTGTGGTATCATAATGTAAATTATAGACACTATGAGGGATCATTCATCATCAATCCCCCATGTGGTCTCTTGGCATGAAATATAAAAAACACTCTAATGAATCACTCAACATCAATTCCACTTGTGGTATAACAACATCAGGTTCTCACAGCCCTGTGAAATTAAATCATTCATGAACAATATCTATAATACAAAAGTAATTTCAACTACTACATGGCTAAACAATTCCAATGAATATCATAATAATTTAATAAGAAGCAAAAGTCAAATGGTTCCATTCTATCAAGCAAGGTAAGGAAACAAGACCTGCCTCATAGGAAACCTAGACCTAATGGCCCTAAACATTCAAATAAGGAAACACACCCATTGGTTGTTCCTTAAACATGTCATTTCACATAATATCACATTATCAAACCCTTAATCCAACAATAAATCTAAAGAAGATAAAATAGGGTTTTATTTCCTTAACTAGAAATACCTGAATCATGGGTAATCAACACTTTGGAATATTAACTCAAGGTAAAACAATGAAATGAAAAAAAACCACCTACACTGACATTGTATGATGAACACTCTCTATCATTGTACCTTGAATTGGAATATAATTTCATAGATCTAAAAAACATCAAAAATGTTCAACATTGAATAACTCAAGAAAGAGGTGAAATTAAGAGGAGAGGCTCTAGAAGAAGGAAGGACTCACTGGTGGGATTCCAACGCACCCTTCGGAGTTCGAATCAGAGAACAGATGACAGGTCAGTGGCTCGAAGAAGAATTGTTCGTACATAGCTCTCTTGTTTGAGACACGAGAATAACAAGACATTTCTTGGGATTAGACATGACCCCGGTCTAATTTATAAAATAAAAGAAAAAGTACATAGTGTGTTGATTTAAAGTACACTCCATGTACATTCCTCAACCAGACCCCACTTTATGTAGTCTCTAGGTCACCTCACACGACCATGTCTTGGTCGTTACATGTCTAGTACACGGCTACCCGCAACAACATGGTACACGGTTTGTACTCCCAAGTACATGGCGTGTACTTATAAAATTTTAAAAAACTCCCTTACTTCTCAAAAACACCTGAAATCAAGATCCATACTAAAATAAAGATTTTGGTTCTTAAAATTTCCCCCTTAAAGAAATTCATCCCCAAATTTACCTAACATGGTGATGAAGAAGGATCCTCGAACAGCTCTAGCCACTGTGATCGCACATCGGCCTCCCTCTTCCAAGTCTCATCCTACACTTGGCCTTGTTTCCACAACACCTATACCATAGGAATATACTAGACACGGAGAACCTTTGTGTTGTGATCAAAAATCCTGATAGGATTCTCCTAAAATGATGTTTCCACCTCCAACGCAACCTCCTAGGGTTGAAAAACATCAGATGGGTCTGAGAAGTAACTTTCTATCTAAGATACATGGAAGACATCGTGCATAGCTTGGTACCTCTAAGGTAACTACAACTGATAAGAAATTGGCCCGACTCTCTCTAAAACATTAAACGGCCCAACATATCTCGCTGAAAGCTTCCCCTATCTCCTAAACCTTTTGTGTCCCAACCTCAATGTGAAATGTAAGAAAACCTAATCTCCAACCTCCAACTCTAGAGTTCATCTCTGTAAATCATTATAATACTTATGTTGTGACTGTTCAGTAGTCATCCTCTTATAAATCAATTCCACCTACTATGTGGTCTCCCAGACAAGACAAGGTCCTAGTATAGCTACCTCTCCTACCTCCAGCCAACATAGGGGTGATAGGCATGGCCTATCATACAAATCTTTATAATGTGCCATCTAAATAGTTTCCTGAAAACTCTTATTATAGGAAAACTCCACCAAAGGTATTTGATTCTCCTAGGAATCTCTAAAATCTAGGATGCATTCTCGAAGCATGTCCTCCATCACCTGAATCGTGCACTCAGACTGGCCATCTTTCTGAGGATGGTAAGTTGTAATCATAAGTACCTTTGTACCCAAATCCCTATATAGTACTCCCTTGGCATGAGAAGTAAAATTGGAATCTCTATATAAAACGATAGAAAATGGAACCCTGTGAAACTGTAAAATGTCTTGGATATAAAACCTTTTAAGCTCATCAACACTAAAGGTCTCCTTGATCGGTAAGAAGTGTGAAACCTTCGTGAGCGTATCAATTACAACCCAAACCACATCATTCCCTCGATTAAATCTTGGTAACCCTATCACAAAATCCATCATGACATCATTCCACTTCTAATCAGGAATTGGTAACTGCTATAAAAGACCCATTGGTCGCCGATGCTCCACATTCACCTGCTGACAAGTGAAATATCTCATAACAAACCCAACAACATCCCTCTTAATACCTGGACACTAATATTGACCGTGTAGATATTGATATATCTTGGTGACACCAAGATGAACAGCCCAAACTGAGGATTGAAAATCCCACATCATCTCCTCACATATGTCTGCTCAAACCCATATGCATCCATGAAAACATAAGACCTCATCCTTATCTACAGTCCACCTAGGAGTACGGTCCTCTCTCGATACACTCTCCCATAGTACTAGGCCTTCAGAATCTGATAGTTGCCTCATTCTCACTTGATCCAGGAGAGTAGAGGTAACAGATATATAAGAAACATCCACCCCTATTTTTCATGACCCTCTAAATGTATCGCATAGAACAAATACATAAGTTTCCACTCACTAATGGCTTCATGAAATTCTTGTATCTGAGTCCTCCTTCTCAATGTATCAGCCACTACTTTGCCTTTCTCAGGCGTGTAGGCAAGCTCAATGTCAAAGGACTGAAGGTACTCAACCCACCTTCACTATCTCAAATTAATGTCAAGTTGGGTAATGATATACTTTATAATTTTTTGGTTATTGTACACCACAAAATGATCTCCAATAAGATAATGTCTCCAATATCATAAATCATGAACAACTATAGTCAAATCATGATCATTCATCGAGTAATTCCTCACATGTGGCCTCAACTTCAAATACCCATACACAATGACTCTGTCCCCCTACATAAGCACTGATCCCAACTCGATACCCGATGCATCACAACAAACTATGTAACTCTTGACCAGATCTGGAAAAATTAGTATCGGTGCTGAATTCCACCTTCCCTTCGCCTCCTGAAAGGCTTACTCAAAAGAATCAATCCATGAGTACTTCGCACCCTTCTTAGTCAGGATTATCAGTGGTGATTTTAAGTGTGAAAATTCCTTTATAAAATGCATGTATTAACCAGATAGCCCTAGAAAACTCCATACCTCAAAGACGTTCTTCAGGTGCTCCTAGGAAACTATTGCCCTCAGATTCTATTGCTCTATTGATACTCTTGTCTCTAAGATAACATGACCCAAGAAGTGAATCTGGTCCATCCAAAATTTGAATTTTTAAAGCATAACGTATAACTGAAGCTCTCTCAGTATACTCAATATGATCTCATGATAGATATCATGGTCATTTCAAGTGTGTTAGTACACCAATATATTTTCCATCAATACTACCACAAAATAATAAAAGTAAATATGGAATACTCGGTTCATCAATGCCATGAAAACTTCTAGTGCGTTCGTGAGACTGAATGGCATAACCACATACTCATATTGACCATACCTACTCTGAAAGGATTTAAGAGGTATAGTTGATGGTCTAATGTGAAATCGATGATAGTTGGGTCTCAAATAAAACATAGAGAACACCCGAAACCCTCGAATCTGATCAAATAGATCATCAATTCTTGGAAAGTAAAATCTGTTCTTGATTGTCAACTAGTTCATCTTCTGATAATCCATGCAAAGTTTAAGGGTACCATTTTCCATCTTTGAAAATAGGATAGGAAAACCCCAAGGATAAGTAATGGGGAAGATGAAACCATTTTTTTCAACTCCTCTAACTGCTTCTTGATCTCCAACAACTCAAGTGTAGCCATACTATAAAGAATGTTTGAAACTGGTTCTGCCCCTGGAATAAGCTCTATAGAATATTCTACCTCCTGTTCCAGAGGTAAACATAAAAAGTCATCTGGAAAGACATCCCTGAAATGATACACCACCAGAGAGAAGTCTATCTGTGATGTCCCATTGTCATCCTGATATAAACTAGCAATCTAGTTTGTAACTCCTCTCAACCCATGATTCTTGAGTCCCTCTCCACTTTCCTGGACATCTCATTCTCCCTTATGTAGAAACAATCCACCCACTAGTGATGTGAAACTCACCCTATGGTGATAGATTTCGAAAGTATACTATATGGGAACTAACCAGTCCATTATGAGAATGCAGTCATTGCCATTCATCTCTAATACATAAAGGTCCCATAGGATGTGACACCCACTAACCTCAAGAGGGAACTCCTTGTACTATCATACACTAGCTCTTATAGTCCCCAATAGAGTGTCCAAAATCATGATATCAGCATAAGTAAATATGCATAGCCCAAGTCTCTCCACAAAAAGAAAATATATAAAGCTATTTTAAGCCCCTATATAGAAAACATAAGAATCTAAAAATGAAGCAGCCAAAATCGTACCTCTAGTCTTAGAGGGTCTGGGATCCATCTTATACTGAATCTTCTCTAGCACAAAATCTTGACCTGCACTACGTCCATGTGAAGCTATCTGAGATCCCAGAGTTGATCTACCCTACGGCTATCGAAAACCATGTGTCTAACCACTATGGACACAACAACCACCTCATCCTGAATGGCATGAATAACTCCAACCCCCATTCTGATTGGGAACTGGTGTTCATGCTCAGGTACAAGGAGTCAGGATAGGTCATCCCTCAATAGTTGTTGGAAGGAGGGCATTGTATAAATGCTGAAGATGTCTCATCTTGCCACAAGATCGGCACTCAACTGGGTCCCTCAGGCACTGAGGGTTCTTAAGTCCTCCCTTCCCTCAGTGGTAGAACACCACCTGAATAGATGAAGGAAAATCTCGCCTACTCATATCTTCATGTGTAGATTCCATGCGGCGCTTCCTACTCTCAGTCAAAAGAGTACCAACTCTGGATGTTGAACCTTCATGTCCCATAACTCCATAATACCTCATTTTGCACTCGAAGATTAGTTCCGGGTTGACTATAGAAGATATATAATTCAACATGAATATCTTCACCTAGGATCAGATGTCATGTCAGATACCATCCTCAAACTTCCTCACAATAAATAAATCATCACCCCTCCAAGATGGGTGTGAAGCACTGAAAATCTATGAATAAAGAAGAATACTCCATAACTGAGAGACTACCCTACTCCAAACTCGTGAACTCTCGGGCTCTGTCGTCCCTCAAGATCTCCTGGTAGAATTAGTCATATAAGGTTCTCTGGAACTCATCCCAAGCCATAACCTGCTGGAATCCCGTATGTAATATCACAACCCACCATCTCTTGGAAAAATAATGCAGTATGTATATATAGACCTTCACCATCCTTTATGGAGGTGTCTCAATATGCTCAAAGATAGGCAACATGGCTTCCAACCATGACTCTATAGCTTGATTTCCTTCATCCCCTGAGAAGGTGGGAGGATATTACTGTTGAAAACCCACTTCAATTTTGCCATGGATGGGGAAGGATGTGGTGCTCCCAGGAAATTCTGTATCATCTTCATCAAGCCTTCTCAGAACTGTGCATCGACACCAATATCCAGAATGATGACTATTTCCATGAAGGGTATGACGGGAGGGTCTGTTGGTAGTCCTTGGTCTATTATTTCTAGTTTCTAATCATTTCCCTGAACCTGGCATACAACCAGAGGAAATCTCAGTGGCATGAATATGAAAGGTTAAGCGCACAACTCAGTTTAGGATTATTAAAAACTAAAACATATAAGTTCAAGAAATGAGTAGGATAATAAAAAATCAAGTTTTACAAAACAAGGTTACACAGCATGTATAACCCTTACACCGTGTGTTCCCTTATGGTTATAACATGGGCGTGTATAGATGCCAAACTTGGTTGTGTAACACCTATACACATATCATGTTTTCCTTAACACGTAGAATGTACTTGAATCATCCCCCCTACCTAAGTTTCTCTACATGGCTAAACACACAGTTTTCTCCTGGGTAACACTACACAACGTGTTCATCCTAGACATGGTGTGTACCCGTTAAGTTCTAATGACCCATGTCATTAGTCACACGGTCAGATACATAGTCTCTACAACACACCGTGTAATACTATTATACAGCATGTTCTACCAAAAATTTACTAACCATGTGTATCTGCCCACACAGTTAGTCACACGGTCAAAGACTGCACGGCGTGTACATACAGTACACGACATGTAATTAAGAAAAACATTTTCATCCAAAACCAAAGGATACATGGAATGTATTTATTATTACACGCTGTGTATTCTACGTTTTTTGGATAGTAATCCTCAGAAACTACTCTGGAACCCCATAAAATACTGAAACAAACATTAAAGTGACAAATTCCAATCTTTATAGGCCCATACTCCCCGCAAATCAAATCCTTTCATCATATTCATTTCATATCATAACCGAATTAAGTTAATGTTCCATATGATCCTCCAAATTCCAATCCATAAGGGCCTGTAACACCTCAAGGACCAAAACATGGTGCCCATTCAAATGAATCATTAAATTTTCCAATTCCCTGTAAAAATATCAGGTATTCTATCATGACATCTTTCACAACAGCATGTATATCTAGCACAA
The DNA here is from genome assembly GCA_963277665.1 of Viscum album. NCBI lineage: Eukaryota > Viridiplantae > Streptophyta > Magnoliopsida > Santalales > Viscaceae > Viscum > Viscum album. The sequence goes on from OY728143.1 coordinate 1,323,951,638, forward strand.
CATCTATCACAATAACATTCAATCATTAATGCATCCTAAATGGTATGACAAAATGCATGACATGTGATCTCTAGAAATTGCCTATATGATGCATGATATGGAATACCCTCATCTCATCAGGCTTAAACAGAAATAGAACCTCAAGGATATAAATCATAACAACACAAATCTTGTGAATAACCCAATGGTTAAATCAAATCAACTATAACAATTTTAGACCTAGTAAAAGTTCAATAATCAAGGTAAATTGAATTTTTTCCTGTATATGGGTTAGAAACTCCCAAGAACAACTTATTACCAACTACCAATTATTTCGTATACCTGTCTATAGTCTCCAAATATTAATACAAAACAGAAAAGAACCTTCTTTGATACCACTTTGTAACATCTCAGTTCTGGGTTTCTCCCAAGGGTTCCCTATACCCGGTTTGTCACATGGCCTCAAGTGCATTTCTCCAAATGCTAGAGGCTACCGACTAGTAGCGAGTGTCTTGGTTATGATATTGGGGAAACTATGATCCCATTGGGAGATTATTCAAAGTGGAATAAAAAATAATAAACAGTATTGGAAGAAACAATACCATACAACAAGTAAACATTAGAATACTGAAAGTAAATAAACAACCAGAGCACATATATAAATGATGCATGTCACAAATGTTTAGGAAAACAGCCAAACAAGACATAATTCTTTAAATAAAGTACTAATCCAAAGTAAAAAAAGAAAACAAATAAACTCAAACAGCATCACAAGCCTCAACATGGTCTCATTCTCTCCAGCACCACAATAATCAAGCACCTGATGACGAAGGGAGATTTCCCTTATCTGTACAAGCTACCATATAATCTGTTTGGGACCAAAAGCATAACGCAAATAGGGTGTGAGATAAATCATAGTAGGCTACCACCAAAATATCTATACCTAACTGTCAGTGAGTATATATAGTTCTTAATAATGGAAATGCATGAAAGAAACTAGGATTACATAAAATTAAATCATCCTACAGTGTCCATTTACATTCATTAGAATTTAATGTTCAACATTTAATCAAGTAAGCATCAAAAACAGGTATCTCAGTAGACTACCTAATAGGATCAAATCCAAGATTATGCTTTTTCTTGGAAAATATGTCACAAAAATTCAATATTTACATCAACCCTCAAAGTATCCTACATAGTCTAACCCCTATGGCCAAATAATGCAATAAAAAGGAAATGACACTTTGAGGTAGAAATCATCATAAATTCCCCATATTGTCTTTACACAACAACTAAAGACTCTTTGAGGAAGCACTCAACGTCAATTCCCCTTGTGATCTCATAACGTAAAATATAGAAACTCTTAGGGAGAATTCACTATCAACCCCCCCCCCCCCCCTGTGATATCGTAGTGTGAAATATAACAGACACTATGAGGAAGAAGTCAATTTCAATTCCCCTGTGGTCTAACTACACCAGTTTCTCATAGCCCTGTGCAATTAAATCATGCATGAACGATATCAAGCATGCCAAAGTAATCTCAACTACTACATGGCTAAAAAATTCCAATGCATATCATAAGAATTTAACAATAAACAAAAGTAAAATAGTTCCATCCTATCAAGCAAGGTAATGAAAAAATTTCTTCCTCATAGGAAACCTAGACCAACCAACCCTAAATATTCAAACAAGGAAACACACCCATGGGGTATTCCTTAAACTTGAAATTTCATATAATATCACATCAAAAAATCCTTAATCCAAAAATCAATCTAAGGTAGATAAAATAGGGTTTAATTTCCTTACCACGAAACACATGAATCATGGGTAATCGGTAATTTGGTATATAAACTCAAGGAAAGACAATGAAAGGAAAAAAACCCCCTAAATTGATGTTGTATGATGAACACTCTCAAACATCAACCCTTGAAATAGCCTAGAACATCATAGATCTAAAAAACATCAAAAACGTTCAGCCTCAAATAACTCGATAAAGATGATAAATCGGTAGGAGAGGCTCTAGAAGAAGGAAGGACTCACCGGTGGGATTCCAACGCACCCGACAGAGATCAAATCGAAGAACAGATGACAGATCGGTGGCTCAGAGAAAAATTAGTTGAACGTCGCTCTCCTGTTTGAGACACGGGAAGAATAATTCATTTCTAAGTATTAGACGCAACCCCAATCTGATTTATGATATAAAATAAAAAGTATATAGCATGTTCATTTAATGTAAATGCAATATACATGAATCAACTTCCCCCCTCTTTTGGCGGTGTCCAGGTCACCTCACATGGTCGTGTCTTAGCCATTACACGACCTGTACATGGCTACACACGGCAGCCTGGTACACGGTGTGTACTCCCAAGTATAGGTTGTGTACTTCTAAAATATCCAAAAACTCACATTGTTCTAAAAAACACCCGAAATCAAGATCCATACATAAATGAAGATCAAGGTTCTTACATAATTTAATAAATTAAAATTTGAGATATAATAATCAATTTTACCCTTCCATTATGAATTATATTTAATATGTTATTTAATGGGGAGTGATTATTCAAATAAAAAGGGTGAAATAAAACCTTTTAATTGATTATTTTTAATCTATTGGTTGAATTTAAATTTACATTAAATTTTACATTAAATATTTTTAATTATTTTCTACTAAATAAATTACAATTAATAACTGATTGATATCACATTATGGTCAATTTATGGATAACCTTATTGTTCAAATGGATAAATCTTATTTTCTATATCAGGTTAGACTACATAGACATATATTTTATTAAACAATGACACATTACTAATAAAAATTTGGTATCCATCTTATCACAAGGGAAATTATTTTCATATCTCAATAAAAGGGTAGAAAATTTAAGATGAGAACAAAAGGGAAGAAAATGTTTCCTTAAATGTTTAGAATGAAGTGTTCTAATAGGTATCATTTGTTACCTATAGTAACTCCAAAATTAGTATCTTAAAATGATATCAAGTATTATATGACAATTGGTACTAGTGTTTTTAAATTGGTCCATTAGTTTTATCTTTTCATCTATTATCAATAAAGGGAATAAGAATATTGAATTTTGAATGGATGTTAGTGTTGATAAAAAATACAAAGGGGAAGATTAAAGTACTTTAACTATATAATAATAACCTGGTTGGTTGTATTTGTGGTAAATATTTTATTTGGAATAAAATTAAATATATGTTTTGATATTGGGTGAAGTGAAAGAGCTCGATCGATATGAATGAAGATGCTACCCATGTATATATTTGAAAATATAATTAAGATTCCATTGAACATTTAATGTATGGTGTATTCATTTTATGTAATAACTAGATGAATTTTTTATTGGAAACTAGTATCATTATTATCTAAGGATTGGTGAGATTTTTTTTATGTCAAGTACTAGTGCTTAAGATATGGTATTGTCTATAATAGTGGTTAGGAATTGAAGATGATTCATACTATTATATATATTTTATTGAGCTTCTATTATTGTATAAAAATATGGTAGTATATTTTAATAATAAATTATATAAGTATCTACTATGATGGATAATGAAAATATCATGTAATTACTCATGAATGAAGGGTTATATGAGTCGGGGTTAAGAGAAAAATAAGTGTGGTAGTAAATAATATTGAAACATTTAGAATTGAGGGATTAACTGTTATAATAGTATTTAAATGTTTCATTAAAGTACTTTGAAAATAATTTTATATTTATCAATGTTATCTAAGAATATTTTTTAAGTGTTTAAGAAGTCTCTAAGGTGAACTTGGTTAAAGATTTTTTTATTTTATGAATTGAAGAAGTTCTATATAGCATGTGGTATTTGACTATAGATGAATAAATGGATATATTTAAGAAGATATGTCAAATTTTTAATAGTTTTTTCAATTTATAAATCATTTTAAAACTCACATAAAAAAATGGTCATCATGTGAGGTAAATGTTTTCATGATTTTTAATGTTATTTAGATTTTACATTGAGTGGATTGAACCGTGTCTATAATTTTTAGAATAATTCTTAAAATTCTATGTTCTAGAAAAATTTTCAAGAAAATTTATTTCAAAATACTTTGATATATTGAGATAGAAAATTCATAAGTATTTTAGTTTTCTTATTATTTTTTGTGAGTTTATAATAACTCCAAATAATTTTTAATAATTTTATAAATTTCATATGTCATTGGGTTTGTTTGTAATATCTTCTAGTTTTCCAAAATGTGATATAGGCATGGAATCATAGGGACTTCATTTGACTTATAAATACTTAAAAAATAGTTATGAAATAAAATAGAAAATATAAAGGATATACAATATTTTGTAATACTTCTGAGGGAATTCATAAGACTTTGGAAGACTTTATAAGACTCTATGTACAACTCATTGACTTATTAGTTCTATAAAATTTTGAAAAGTAATGGACGTGTAGTAATTTTTTAAATAATTTTAAATTCATAAAAATAGATTCTATAGTGTAAAAACCTGAAAATTAATGGTAATTCAATATTCTTATGAAATTACTATTCTATTAAAATAATAAGATATTAAATATAAACTTTTTTTGGAAATTTGATATTATAGAAAAAAAATAATTTGGGAATTATAGAATAAATATATTTTGAAGAAAATATATTCAAATCATAAAATTATTGGCGATGTGATCATCATTTAATTAAAATCACAACACAATGATTGTGATTAAGGATTCTGTTTGGTAAATATATAATTAAAAGAGTTTCGTGTTGTGTATCATGATGACATACATAAATGGAGGATGAATTAAAAATAATTTACTATGCTGGTTTACATTGTGTTTTTTGAATAGGATATTTTTTCAAGATTCATGGATGAAATAGAATAGAATATCATGGATAATATTGGTTGTAATTCTGAATCAAAATAATTGAAATTCAATGCTACAGTAGAAGTGTGGAATAATTAAAAACTTCTAACATGAGTTATTTAGAAAACCAAATATCAAAGAGTTTATACAACTATTTTATGTGAAAAATATTCACCAAATTTACCTTGAATATAAATGTAACAATATCAAAATAATTTGGATTCTGATTATAATTATTGAATGAAATAAGATATTAAGTACTTTTTTTGTATCGATGAAATAGATGAAGAAAAAAAATATAGTACATTGTAAAGAAACATATTTAGTGTATTAAAGAGGAATAAGAACTCAAAAATATTAAGAATATTTGAATATGTTCATTGATGATGTATGAATAATAATAAGAATTAATATATTCAGTAATTTTTTTCATTGACACTCATTACTATAGAAGTTCGAGAAGAAAATTAAATAATAATATCTATATAAGTCATCTACTATTTTATAATGATTATATTCATAGAGTCAATGGATGAAGTATTAAAAGAGGAAGAACATGTTTAAATATTATATCTTATGATATGTAGTTTCTTGAAAATGAAAATTAAATAATAATAGGTACTTTCTCATTGTTGAGAAAGTAAAAGAAAAGGAAGAAGTAATTTTCAAGAGTGCAAGTTGGAGAAGAAGAAGCATCACCATGATAACTCAATTAATGTCTCAACTAGTGGAATAATCTATTTTTTAAAATAAAATTGAATATGTTAATAGTATTGGTAGTTACAATAAATATTTATTAGAATGATGTATTTTGGTTAGTCTAAAAACTCCCTAAGGGTTTAGGTTGATTCATGTAGCTTTGTTAAGTATAGGGAACATCACTTTAGGTTTTAGGATAATCTTCGGTCAAACCACTAATAAATTATTGTTGAATATTAGTGTAAAATGTACATATTGGATTATCCAGAACACAAAATGGATATATTCACCCACATGAGAAGAAATTTTTGTGAAAATACCAAGTTTCAATCAATATTATTTTCAAATATCACATGCTTTATTTTTGTATCTCATAAAAAAATAAGATAAAATTTTAAATTAACCACTAATAGATGTTATAAATTAAAATGGGGGTGTAAAAAATTTGAAAGGTAATTTTTAAATTTTTTAAAACATTTACCCACACCTAATTCCCTTCCACAGTTAATTGTCTACACCAATTAAATGTGCTCTACCCCATTCCCCGCCATGAATCACCAATCTTCCCCATGTGTTATCTCATAATAAGCCACACCAGATCTATATCCACCAAGGCCATATTCAAACTATGAATCCTTTTGATATATAAAATAATTTATTACCCAATGACTATATAGGGGTGAGAATAAACATAGAAAATAACACAACTCACAAGCACAAAGGAAAAGAAAGAAACAAGTCTTCTAAAACTATGACATAGAAAAGTAATCACGAGGATGACCTGGAAGGATCTAGATTTTCTCTTCCACTAAAAGTATCATGGATATAACAAATTCCATGTTATCTTATCTCTCATCATTTAAGATCATATATCATTGGTAACTAGTTATTTTTAAAGTATTAAAAATTCCACAGAGTCTATAGATTATATAATAAATATACATCGCATCTCGAATGAAACAAGAAGGTTACTAAGGATTAATAAACCTTGAATTATTTGATCCTTAAAACCTTTATAACTTTTCCATCACATATAATATTTTTATTTCATAACCCACTCCTAACTAATGTCTACATTTTAGTAGTGGGAGTACTACACCATATTATCCACCAATACAGTTTCACCATCCTACAATCTTATAGGGGGCATATAACATGAACAAGGAAATTAATAAATTAACAGAGTACTAAACCCTAATATAATAACTAATTAACTATAATAATACCCATTTAATATATTTGAAACTATAGCATGGGATGAATTACTTTCCAAAGGAGATGTATTGTTCACGGGAGTAACCAACCCATATAAAGGAACTACACCCAGTCTGAGATCTTAGATGGTGTAGTGATAAATTCATTGATATAGGACTCATGTACTAAGAGTGTGTGTGTGTTTTAGTGTATGGGGTGACCTATCTAACAATAATGGGAGCCACACCTTGAAATAAACACACTTCCCATAGTTTACAAACCATGAGAATACTCTGATTTCCTTACTCAATCATTATTGTTGGATATAAATAAATAAATCCTAAAATTTAGTATAACTCATTGTAAATAGACTCAAAGTAATAAATAAACCATACATCATGATATATATATATAAATGATTGTGATAATTTTTTAATTTTTTCAAAACCAACATATAGTGAAAATGTTCTGAAAAACACTACATAGGTAAAAAAATCATGCCCTATGGTTGCCTTTTAGTATGCCAAGTGGGTTTATGGGTATGGATAAATTCACCCTTAACATCCATGTGCACCCCAAAAATTTCTAGAAATATGTGTGCATAGTCTCCACAAGTCTCGTGGTATGTCACCCAAGTCTGGTAAGGATGAAAATATCTATCATGCTTACACAACCTATTGTTTAGTGTTTCTCACCACTTTTGGTGAGTTATTAGTCCAACTTCTTGGGCTCACAAGGCTAATCCCTTATGTATTGATGTTCTAGTCTAGCTCAATAGGCTTATTCCTTTTAGTTCATTTCTTGGGATTTGATTGTCTTACAAGTATGTTGGGATAATTGGATACCTTACACCATGTTGGATGGATGGATATTTTTTCCTTATTCACCAATCAAGGCCTCTCACAACATCCTTTCTCAAAAAATGTCAACATCCATATTCATCTGTTGTCTCAGAATTATCGTACCTTCATGCATATCCTTTCCTCATTCACACCTATTCTACAATATCCCACAGATCATTTCCATGATCATTAATTATACATCCCTAATTTTTTACCACAATCATAGAATCATTACCACCTCATTTATCAATAAGGACTCTCCCTCTATATTGGATGAATCACATCATCTCCACCACCCACAAGTTAGTGAACTCTTTATGATATCACACAAGAAGAATGGTGGGGGTATAAAATAATATCGTGGGCCACTTGTTGATCCATCATCTTGAACTCATACACTTAGAGAAATTTTTGGAATAAAATACTAATCCTTTGAATTTCACAACATGGGTATTAGGTAAATTAATAAATGTGATTTAATCGCAAAATTGGGGATTTAAAATAATTAAACAGATATGAAGAGTGGATAATAAAGAAAATATTCAAAACAATAAGCAACACATTATTGCATGATGGTCATCTCATTAAACATCTATTTCTACCATTATTCGTTTTATATTTTCTATGTGATATGATTATTGATATATTTAAATATATTGATCCATTCTCTCTATTTTATATCTATTTTACCAACATTTGGCCTCTCCCAGCACTTTAAATCTATATAGGGATTATAACAACAATAAAATCTATTACCCCAAGAATAAATTTTAATAGGGTATCATAGTGTAAATTAGTTATCTATAAATAAAAAATAATTAACTAGAAAGTAGTTAATTTAATTTAATCACACACCAATGATGGGAAATCCTAGGACCACATGTGTGAACCAAAGTAATTCTATTCATAGTATAAACACCCAATTCTTGATGTAACTACATCATTATTTTTTCATATACGAATATCAATTTAAGAATAAAATACAATAATTAAAAAATATGTATGCATGGAATTACAACAGTATATTGTTTTTTATATATTGTTATTTAGGCTTCATGATGATAAAAACATATGAATTCTCAAAAACCCATTTAAAAACTCTATTTATAATATTTTTTTTTTATTAAAAAATATATATCTCATTACATCCTCCCCAATGTTTATCCTTATCATACATTAAAATTAAATAACTAGAGTTTCTAAATAAGAAATATCATAAAATAACCTTTAGTAGAAAACAATCCATCTTCACACTTACTTCTTTTAATATGAATAGGTATGTCCCAAAAATTACACTAAAGACTACTTTCATGGATAATAACTACATTAATTATAACCAATGTTATCTCTTTATATCATCTAGAAGTAACATTTCTGTAAGAAATAAATCAATCTCTATGTGAGTCCAACTGAACAATCAAACTCAAAGTCCACCCATTCATTCAAGGAAAAATGAAACCATGAACCACTAATATACTCCTTAAAATGTACCATTTCAAATTTACATATGGTGGGAGTGATTTACACCACATATTTAAATGGATTCCTTAGTTTATTTCATACAAGAAAAAACCATCTACATAAAATTACATCACTAAGAACTTCACAAGTTTTCAAATTGAAACAAGAAGAGTTACAAGGAATCAGTCTCCTATAGAAATTTTAAACGTTTTCTATTATCTATTTCCCCCATAGAAGAGGTACATATTTCAATATCCCATGGAACAAAGGTGGCATGGTCCTTCATCCTCAACCAATTCACAAAAATCCATAGGAATACTTTATTCACATCCCAATCTCGAATAGGTTTTAATGTTCTATTGGTGGTTGATTGATTGGGGTTTTTCACTATTTTTTGAAATCTACTGATAAAATTATAATTACTAACTCCAACTATATCAAATTTCTCAACACCACTACACCGATTGTTAGGTGGCTTAATCTGCCAAAATATAAAGTAGATGGTCTTAACTATTCTTATGACCTTTTATGTCATATATAGACACTACAATAACACCTACCAATGGTTAAGAATCTAAGATCCAAAAATCTATAGAAAACCATCACCTACACAACATAGTAACAGTTTTAACGTAATGGTTACACCAATAATGTTTCACTAAACATAACACATTAAAATCTATGCTTTAATAGGGTGGTATCTATTATAGATTTATATCATTATATTTAATATTGAAAACATGTGAAAAATACAATGCACTTAGGAGAGTGGATGATCTACACCTTCAGAAATTCCCTTCAGTTATGTCACCTAATAACCTATTATTTTATAATATCACTTGACTTACATCATCACTATGACCTTTTTTATACAAAGGAAGAGTGTGGGTCCACAAAAATCAATAAGAGGTGATAACCACCTCCCTATACAACATAAAATCAACTACTATACATATATCTAATCATGAACCTCCTCCAACATCCATATTTATAGTCTCCTACCAAGGGAGTTAGCCACATATCATTGTTTTACCACTATAATCTCATCAACTACAATTGTTTAATCTTCATGAAGGTCATGAACAGCTCTAGGAATCTATAACTCAAGCTAAAATAAGTTACTACATAATTGAATCTCTAATAATAAGAATATTTCAATCTCAAAGATTCTTAATAGAAACTCCCATGAACCATTATAAAGAATTTTTTGGTTTGAAATTCCACTCAATAATGCTTAATTTTATCACCTAAAATGCAAGATGTTGCATATATCAGCCTCCCATTAAAGGAACACGATGGGTTACTATAGCACCTCAAGGTTTTAAAAGAGGAAAATTATATTCAATAACAAAAAGGGTACATAACACTTATTTAATCTTATGATACATGAAATAGTTATTTTCTTAAATAGCTTTCTTTACATGCAAGACCAAGTTTTACTAAACACCAATATACTATTAATATTATAATTAATAATGATAGTTATCACCTAACTGTTGGAATGGAGGGTATAGACAAGTTTAAATGATTTTTGAAAATATTTTTTACACATGTATATATAATGAATTATTTTATGACTAATTATTTATTTATAAAAATAAATCCCTTTTGAAAATAAAAGGAAATATTTTTCAGAAAAACTACTTCAAATGTGTACTTGTGTTATTTACCAATAAAATAAACGAATCAATATTTTTGGATTATATTAATAAAATTTATATATAACATATTCAATATAATTTTTAACATTAATCCTATGTTATTTATAGACAATATATAAAAATAAATCAAATTTTATGGTTAAAAATATATATGTTTCCTCTAAAAAATAGTTTTATCACCTTCTTATAGCGCACTTATTTAAAAAATAATTTTTCAAAATTTTATACTTATTAGTTAAAAAGATAAAATTAAATTTTTTAAATACGAATATCTATATTTACTTTGGGTAATTTTCTATTATTTTTCGGAAAATTTTGATTTTTTAGTGACTAGTAAAAAATACCTATTTTAGTAAAAAGTATTTTCTTTTCAATAAATTATGTAATTTAAAAGTCCAAATATGTTTTGGATATGTTGTAAATTAACTTAGATATTATTTATTTATATATTATCCACTTAATTACTTTTTAATCAAATTTATATTGGTTTTTAATATAATTATATATTTGGGGTAAAGAAGGGTTTTTCTAAAAATTGTTTTAAAATGCATAACATTTATCCTTTCTAATTAATAAAGATAACAACTAATTTGGAAATTTTTTAAAAAAAATTATCGATTATATATAATTAAATATTAATTTAGTTTCATAAAATGGTTATAATTAATTATAAAGTTAATATAGAATAATCTTTTTCTTAAAAAAATACTCTTCTTAAAACACTTATGTCTCACCGCATCCGTGAGATTAATATTAAGTTAACAATTTCCATTTATGTGATATAAATTAAGGAAAATTTATCCCATATTTTAAATCAAAATAATTAAAAATATATAGTTGAGTAAAATTAATTTTTTACCAAATATATTAGCGAAACAAATTAAAATTAATTATAGAAATTAAGGTAAAAATGATTTTACATAGTGGTTAAACATTAATATTATGGGAAATAATGTCATAGAAACTTTTCCATAACCCATAATATTTACATATATAGACATTATACCTTATAATATAGATTTTGGTGAATTTTTAAATCCTTTTTTAGATACAAAAGTTAGTACACCTAACTTATTTTTAAAAATTCCATGTTTTTCCTCTCCTTCACTTATAAAGGCCTCCCCCACTCCTCCTATATTCAAACCTCTATATACCTTTTTATTGGGTAATAACAACCCAAATAACATTTCCAATTCCATCCTATCATCCTATAATCCATAATTTTGGAATAAATCTAACCAAGGAAGGCCTCTGGGTAAAACTAAAAGCAGTTACCTGAAGAAGTTGTAACGTTCATCAACATCCATTTTTGTTTTACATATTTCAACACACCCTTAAATTATTCTTATACCATGATTATATAATAAATCTTGTATCCTTGATATAATGAGATGTTTTTATGTTAAATATATTACCTAAAAACACACACATTTCTATGAAATTGGTTATGATATTATCATTCATGTTTATGGAAGACTACCACCTCGCGAAATGATGACATTCTTTTTTCCATTACCACCTCTCATGGATAGGAATAATGATGAAAATAATATTTATATATGATATTTACTATATTTTTATTTTATTATTCTAACTTAATTACTATATGAAATATATATTCATGTTTTTTATTTTATGGGAATACGATAACATCGTTCGTGTGTACGATGTACTACTACCTCATGAAATAATATGATTTGTTCATGCTTTACATGGAATGTATTATGGAAGGGATTAATAGAAATATGAGATATATATTTCATAAAAATTATACTATAATGATAATATATATATATATATATATCATTTACTATTCTTTCTTTCAATATGACTTGAAAATTAAAACATCGTTTTGGCGTACGTATGACCTATCGTATCCATAAATAGTGTATTCTATTTCCTATCACTAAATTTTATAGATTAATATAAATAAATATATACTGAATATATATGATATTTATATCATGGTTCAAATTAATGATATTATGAAACAATTATTTAGGTAATCAAAACAAAAATATCAAGTCAAAATATATACGAAAAACAAAGCGGTTATTACTTAAAATGTTACTATAACATGTAAATGTTAATAAAAGGGTAATTAAAGGTAATAATAAAATCATATATGAAATTAAAAACATTAATACACTTTTTTAATAAGTTAATAGCATGTCTAAAACCACTATATATAAGTTTAATTTTCATTTAACCAAAATCTAGTGTAAAGTAATGGTTTTTCTCATCTCACTTTTAATTTTGTGAGTTACATGTCATATTCAGCACCTATTTTTATTGTGTGGTGTATATAATTCCCATGAATGTATTATATTATTTTTATAAATAACTTTATATGTATTTACACAAACATTTTTGTATCTATATTTCATGGGGTTTTCAGTTTCAATGTTACCAAAGCGGTAATGGATTTTTATCACCATTTAATTTCTTTTAGACTTATGTCATGTTATATGCCTATATTATTTTATAATAATTATATACATCACATTTTAAATTTAATAGCATGAAATTATTAATTATCATGGTATTTTATGTTTTATTTAGGGTAATCCTTTCATGTGGCTAATGATTCAAAGTTACCAAAGTGATAAGAGTTTTATATTACAATCACATAGATTATTATGATTGTTTCTCATTAAGTATCCAATGTTAAAATATTATGATCAAAATATAAATAATTCTCATGAATTTTATTTTCCTCTAATTATGTAATGAGAATTCATTTTTCCCTTTATTTGCCTCTATTTATGTACTTTATATTTCAAAAGATTTGTCTTTATGAAAAATTATCTTTTTGGTCAAAACATTTTTTCTTCCAAATCCATGTTTTCTAAAAATTATTTCAAAAATGTTTTAATTTTTTTCAAATACAGAATGATATTTTACTCTATAAATGTTTTAAAATTATTTTAAAACTTACTTTATATGTTTCTATGGTTTTTAATAAAAAGTATTTTCAAAATTATTTAGGTTTTAAGAAGTGATTTATAAAATGAAAATGATATTTTCCTCAAGAATGTATTTAATGATATTTTAATTATATTTCCATTCATAAAAATAAAAAACCCTTGTTTTTATTTATAATACACTGGGAATATTTTTCATTACCATGATCCTCATTTTTCTTTGGATTGATAATGATTATTTCAAAGAGACTGTTATAAAACATGTTTCTTGCACATGGGTTAGTCATTTTTCAATGTGATTGTTATGGAACCAATTTATTTTCAATGGCCTAAAAATGTTTCAAAGATATTTTTATAGAACCAATTTCTTTTCCATGGTTTAATAATGTTTCAAATATATTATTATATAACCCATTTGTTTTCCATGGTTTATCTATTTCAAAGAGATTATTATTGAACACATTTATGTTCCATGGGTTAATCATATTTTAAATTTATTGTTATAGAACCCATTTCATTTATAAAAGTTATTCCTATTTTTTAGGAATTTACATGAAACCCATTTATTTTCTATAGGTCAATCATGTTATAAAATAATAATGACTATTTTTATGAATTCTATGATTAAGTTAAATAACTATATACTTTATTAATATTGTGGATATTTAACATTAAACATGAAAAGTGGGGTGTCTGAGAAACCTTAAGGTAATCCTGTTACATCTTAACATGGGGTGGCCCATATATCATTGGGTAACCTCATTATAACTCAACATGGGATGGACCATATAGTATCGGTTGATCTCGTTATAACTCAAACAATGGGTTCACCCAGATAGTGATCCAATACATTAGGTATTGATTACGATCTATGCAAAATAATATTTGAAGGTGTTCATATGGTATTTCTAATTTTTAAGGGTTCTATAAGGGTTCTAAAATATGATGTTCCAAGATACCTATATCTTTTATCTATTATTTATTTAAGTTTATGAAGTTTTATTTGATCAATATTGATATCAAAGGGCACATGATTATAGATTCTTATGAGTGTTTCCTTTGTTAATTCATTATTCCATTTCTTTATGTCTGATGTTACAAGTATTTATGGTTATAAATATTCTTATTTTATACTCATGAAATTTTATTATATCATTATACCCTTAGGAACTTATTCTTCTCTTTTATCACAACATGTTTTCTAATAATTATGTTTACCCTTACTAAGAATTTGATATCACCCCTATTATATTTCATTTTACCCATGTTTTAAATAATTATTTTGAACTAGTTATGTGTAGAATTGATTTCATATGTATTTTGATGATATATTAATGTGAAAAATAAAATCTGGGTTATGTGGAAGAAATTTTTATATAAATTCAAGCAAATTGTTTATGTAGTAATTTTTCCTAATTCTCTAAAACTCTAAACCTAAAATTACTCAATATTTTAAGTGATTCAATTTTTTATTTTGATTTTGTAAGGTTTAGATGATAATAATTGGGTCATAATTATCGGCATCAAATCAAAAAATGTAACATTTATAATTTCAACACTGGATTCAAGAGTTTGGGTTCAAAAATGTTGTAGTTCCCCTTTAGTAGTATTCATTCATTTCTCTATTTTTTAGGAAGTGTGTTATCATCCATTTTCATAGTATATGAATCCATGAACACAAAATGATGGGTTTACAGCTAAAAAATAGTGGGGGTGCAATATTCTCAACATAAATAAGGGATTCACGCTCCCTACTGGTGGTATATCTTGACTTGTTCACTCAACTATACATTGAAGCTAAATATTAGCACTGATACCCAATAGAATATGAGATAAGAATCATTATATCTCATTTTTACCACCAAAATATCCATTTAATCAACCCTCTATCTAATAAGGATAAACCCACATTACCAGTTGGGGTGATTGAAATATGGCCACCACTAGTGGGAGCTCTCTAGATGGCATGGCTCTGGTTATGGGTGTAGTAATAATATTGTACTCATGAACATATGGAGATAAAACAAGACATTTACTTGTGAGATAAAGTAAAAGGGTGTATAAATAGATGTCATGAGTCATACTTTGAACTATATTTTTTGAATCCTTACAACAGTTATCCATTGTGTTCATCTTCCAACTACTATGATAGTCAGAACACTATGCATGTTATGAACAAACCAAAGCTAGTGTTCGTTGGAGTGGATTAATGCATGGATTATCTATAACTACTCTTACACCACAAGTTCTTCGAAAAAGTATCTTCTTGATAAGAAATTTGTCTAGTGGTCAAAAAACTATTTATGTCTATATTTTATGCATAAACATTGTTAAGAGTCTAAATAATAAATTTCATAGTTTTTTATTTATACTCATGTTGTAAATTATTTTAATATTTTAATAGTGAAATTAAAATTGATGAAAATAGAAATAAATATTTGGTTTTTTGAATATTTTTTATTATTTTTATAATTTAGTATTTTTTTGAAATTATTTTGTGTATAGGTGTATAGGTGATAAAAATTATCCAAAAATATTCCAGGTCTCAACCCATTAGAAAGTCCCATAACCATCCCTTGGGATAGCTGAACAAGCCATGGGGTGAGTTATATTGGGTGTGATAGGAAGAATAGGTCAAAAATAGCATGCACATGCATGTTTAATGGAACATTATTAAGCTCCATGTGGAGGTGGGAGAAGATAATCACTAGCACTGGGTAAAAAGGGACATGCTAGGGGTCCTCTAACCACTGTAAAACATCATTCAGAAATTGGAGAATGATATATATTATTCAGTAGTGTAATTACCTTGATTTTTTTATGTCGGATAAATTTATTTCCACATGCACTATTCACTTTTATAAATTATTTCTCCTTACACCTATAAAATGCGCTTCTTCTCGGACACACCTACTTCCATATCTACCACTAAAGCACATAGAACAACTACAAACATAGGCTTTATATTGGTGTTGAATCCCCCATTTCACATGATATCAATCTTCTATAACACTGTGAGGATAGGAAAAAAACATGTAAATAACTCAAGATCTTGGTTCAACTCACTTTGATATTACAATGATAATGGATAATCCATGCATAAAGAAGGGAGCCACTATCAATTCCTTTGTCTAGTTGATGGATGTTGGGAATTATAGAGTTCATCTATTTTTGGAATAATATTTCTATTTTCCTACCCTCTCAAGGATAGAATTAGTGGGTGAAATGTAAAGACCTAGGCTTCTCATACATAGATATTACATATTTTTAAATAAATATTCAATATATTACACAAACAGGCGCCTAAGGATCATAATGGTATAGTTACTTTGGAGACTAGACATAAAAAATTATTATTTATAGAAATTTGTAAAAAATATACAATAAATATATTTCCACATAGTAATCTTTTTAGAAATTCCCTAATTTAAATCTTTCTTCATAACTTAGAGAAAGGAAACATAAGATAGAGTGAGATCAGATTCTCATTAAGGGTAAACAAGGGAGATATAAACATATCATGATAATAACATTTTAAAACCATTCTCGGTATATCATAGATCATGAACTAGAGTCATGGAATAAATCTTGGGAGTTCATAAGATATGAATCATAATGGAATCAAAGAACATAATCCATGAGAGAATGGAAATGGTATAAGAGATATATTTTTGGCATACACATAAGCATAGAAAATCATTTCCTTAATAGTTAAATGATCCTAGAAAATTCTATTATTATGGAATGGGATAACTCTATAAACCGTCATAGTAGTCAATATTCACTCCTAATAAAATTATAGTGAAAAAATTACCTTATTGGTTTGGCTTGACTACCCATTACAATCCTGTTTAACTCATGAGAAATCAATTTACCAAACACATTATATAGAGATATAGGTCACACCTATCGCATAATGAAAACTATACATATGTGTGCCACAATATAATAAAACATTCATCATATCTACAACCATGAAAATAAATGGGATTCAAAAATATTTAATCATAGTATAACTTGTGAAAAAAAAATGGTTTCATAATAATTTCATCATTTCATCATATCATAGCCCGTGGGAAATGAATTGGGTTTCATAATAATTTTAGCATGGTTTTCCCATAAAAAAATAAGTGGGATTCGTAAACATATTTTCATCATAAACATAAACTATACATAGAAATAACAATAATGGTATCCTTGGTTAATATCCCCAATAAAGCATAAGTAACATCAAAGGTTGTCATCTTATATGATAAAATATTTTGAAATATCACTTTGAAATTTTATATAATTAAAATAGAATATCTAATTTAAAAAACTCTTTTTAAAACATAAAAATTTTCAAAATACTTTTCTTTGAAAATAAAATTTAAAACTTATAAAGGAAAATTTGAAAACCGTTTAAAACATTTCTTGGGTAAAATATCCATTCCCCTTTGATTTTTTTAAATATTTTTTTTTAAAATAATTTTCTTTATAAGTAACCTTTGAAAACCTAAAAAGGATTATTTATAAAATAATAATGGCCATGATTGATGAAATCTCATTCACTTCATACATGTTGAAAAAATATCTCTTTCAAATTTTTGGTAAAAGACAAATAGTCATTGTTTGGAAAAATACATGAATATTGCGTTAAAAAAATTTATGAAATGTACAACATGGGTCAAAGTTTATTTAATAAAAAATATGTATGATTTTAAAAAAATGATTTTTTTATAGAATGTCGTTTGGGAAGAGAAATGGGGCTTCAACCGAAGAGAGAAATAAAGATGATATTTTATTAAAAGTATTCCTTTGAAATATTGATACATAAATAAAGGAAAATGAAGGGAAAAATTAATTATCATGGAATAAATATAGGATAATAAAATTAATTATTTTATTTAGATATAGATCATATTATTTCATCATCATAATCCTACACATAAACAAGCCTAATAAACAATGAGATTGTATAATAAAACCACTGCCACTTTGGTAAAATTGAATCGTAAGCACCATAAAAAAATAAATTAAAAAATAGTCTATCATGAATATATGTATATTAATGATATAACAAGTCATAGTTTTAGTATATACAACTCAGAAAATAATATAATTTCATAACACAACATATGTCTCAAAGAATAAAAATTGAGACAAAATCCCTTATTGAATTGATAAATATGAATTCGTAAACCCCATGAAAGAGTGATCCTAAAAAGGATGTGTAAACCCTCATTATTTTAAATATTAAAATCATAAAATATATTCATGATAAGTATATATACCACATGAAAGAAACATGTGGTTAATATGAAATTTTCCTCATATAAAATAAAAGTGAGATGAAAATTTATTACCTTATGTCTTGAATTCCTTCAAACACATTCCAACATCACGTATAATAAATATAATATTATTATAAATCCATTAAAGATACATGATTGTATATATAATACCATATATGATTTACTTATGACCTTTTATTACTTGTTTATAAACAATTCTTTCTTAAAGTTACATTTCGGGTAATAACTCCTTCATTTTGCACGTAGTTTTTGGTTTGGGATTTTTAGTCTTATTAATTTGATTATGGTTCCATAATATAAAGAATTTCAACCTTGATATAAATATCATAGATATTCCTTATATAATTATTTATATTAATACATAAAATATAGATATAGAAAATGAAATACATCATTCATGGAGACGGTATGTTGTACATACGCATAAACAATGTTTCCATTTTCTTAATAGATGAAATGATAGAAAGGTAAATAATATATTACCATTACAGAATAATTTTTATTCCATATATAAAATATATCTTTATTAAATTTATCCTAATTATCTTCCATGCAAAGTGTTAGTGAAGAATGAATCACATCGCTTTGTGAGTTAGTTATCAATCGCACAGACGAACAACGTTATCTTATCTACTATGGATTGAAAAGTAAGAATGTATATGGGGTATCATAATTAAATAATTATAATTATGTTAAAAATATAATATATATTAATTTAATCTATATTTATTACCATCCATGTAAAATAGAAATGAAAAACACATCTCATCAGTTCGTGAGGCAGTAGTCCATTGTACACACGAGCGACACTATTATTTTCCAATGGGTTGGTAGGTAAGAAGTTAGATGTGGTATTATATTTATAGAGGTATAATAAAATCATTGAAATCATATGTAAACATTAAAAACATCATTATATCCATCTTTGAGAGGTGGTTATGGAAAGTTAATAACATCGGTTCGTGAGGCGGTAGTCCGCTGTACACACAAATAATAATTTTGTATCCCATTTGATGGGAGAAGAGAGTTATTTAGGATATTAAATTAAAATAATAACATTTTATTGTATGTAAGATAATTATTATATTATATAATCCTGTTTTAATAACAATTTATGTGGTGGAGGAAGAAATAAAATAAAACTCTCGGTTAGAGACGTTACCACTTCTCCAAAAATATTCTTTTGGTTTTCAAAAAAAGTATTTTTATGTTGGTATTATTATCTAAATTAGGATTCAAAGATGATATGTGGAAATTAAGGAATTCATTTGGTTAGGTATTGTATAAAAAACGTGGTTTTGAAGTGTGAATATGATAGGAGAGTGAGTGTCCTTTTATAAGAGAGGTGAGTGGTACACTTGTAATTTCTGAAAAGAAAAAGGTATGACCATGTTTTTCACTTAGGAAAAGGAATAAAAATTGGAAATTATCAAACCTTAGATGTTATAATATCTAAATATGTCGATAAAATGGGGTCTTAACACTTTTATAGGTCATTTTATCTCTTATCTTTTTAGTTTTTTCCCTTGATAAACCCATTTTCACATTAACCATGATAATTAATTTTTACTATGTTTACTATGAATGATGGTCACAAATTAAGTTAAAATTCCATGATAATGTAAATTATTATGAATAAAAATATGTAATACATTTTTACAACTTACATTCATTTAAGTGGAAAATTTTAAATTAAAATTAATCCCGTAGACATGATGAAAAATCGATTTTTCAAAGAGAAATGTTTCAAATGTTTAAAACATTTTTATATAAAAATTAATTATGATATTTATTAAAATGAAAAAATATATATTAATATATATATAATTTAAGTAATTTTACTTTTAAAACTCTGATAAAATATAATTTATATTGTAAATTTTTTAAATGAAAAGGTATTTTTTAAATAAAAACTATAATTTTTCATTATTCACTAAAAAATTAATATTTTTTAAAAAAATTATCAAAAAACACTCAAAATTAATATTTACATGATTATATAAAAAATTAACTTAATTTTTTAAAATTATTTTTCAAAATTTTAAAAAATAATAATTATAAAGTAGCTGCATAAAATGAGACAAAACTCTTTTAGAAAAATACAGTTTTAAATAATAAAATTAGATTTATTTATATCTCTTATAAATAAAAAATTAGATTAATTTTAAACATTTTATTGAACATATAATATATATTTCACTAAAATCATTCAAAAAAAGTGATTTTTTTATTTTATTGATGTAAAACACATTTTTTTCAAAAAATAGTTTTTAAGAAAAATGCTTCTTTTATTTTCAAATGGTTTTTATTTTCATTTATAATAAATTTTTCACTAAATAATTAATTTTATATACATATGTAAACCATGAATTTTCATAATTTAGTTAATCCTATTCATACTTGGAATTCCAAAGGCTAGATGATAACTATCATATTAAATAATAATATTTTAATAGTATGTCAGGTTTTATTGAAACTTAGTGTTGCATATAGGTCACGTAACCAAATAAATTAAAATTATTTTAAAAAATAATAATATTTCATAAAATATTATGGTGTTACATTATACCCCATTAAAAAATTAATTTCCTCACAATTTGAGCTTGTGATCGGTAAACAAGGGCTGAATATTTGAAAATCCCATTGTGGGAAACCCATATTGTAAAAATAGTTAATAAATATTCCCCCTGAAAAGATAGAATGGGATGTTCGAAGTTCACCTAGAATGACACATAACTTGGTTTCAATATTTTATAACATTGGTGGTATGTGAAAACATGAACATTGAAGAGAAAAATAACACCCAAATATTGAAAAAAGGTGATAGAGAACATGGTCAAGAGAAATTTAATTACCAAAAATTCATAAATCTTTTATAGCTGAGAAGAGAATTCATTCATCAGAAATGTTGGTAAATTTATAAAATTTTATTTCAATATTATTTTCTTAAAGTGAATCAAATTTCAAGATTAGATAAACTTACTTTATTTTATTCCATTTTAGAAGCACAGTCTCATCGCTTGGTTAGGTCTTGATTAATTTCTACTTCATATCTGACTCAAATAGATTAATTATTCATGTATAAATGAATAATGGATAATAATACCCATAAAATAATTATAATTCATTCCTTCTATCTATATTAATTATCAAAAAAATAGTTAGCACAGGTTATCCAATATGCATAAATATTCATATGGTGAAATAATACATTAATCTCTTAAACCACATCAAAGTTTCAACATAAACCATTCCATAAATGGTTAACCTTATAACCCTTAAAAAATTAAAAAGTTATAAATATGGTCACTAAATTTCAAAAGATAAAAATAATATTAAACAAAAAATATCATAAAGTATTTTTTTTAATTATCACATACCAAATATTTGAATAACTTAGTCATATATTTTCCTAAAACATGGTAATATCAAGAATTACCATAAAATATTAATAAAAACATACATATTTCATCATCCATTGAATGAAACCATAGATTATTGAATATATTCTATAAATCCAAAAATGTTTAAAACTCTATCAATGATAACATAAAACACTTTTCCCACAAATCATTAATCAGTTCCAAGGTCACCAATATAATCCAATTTACTTTATTTATATGAATCATCTATTTATAGCAACATCGTTATCTCAACATTATGAATGTATTAAGGGTTATATTCACTTAATCAGGTGTTTTACATAAAATATCACCTAGAAGTTAAATAAATTTTTTAGGTAATCAATACCATTCAACATATCCTTGAAAATCCTAAACGAAAATCTTATACTAAACAATCCTTATAAATTTCATTATTCTTGAATTCCAATACATAAATACTTCAATAATTCTACTTCATTCTCAAAACATTAACTAGGATTCATCAAATAATTCATTAACACCTATTTACTTTCATATATAATTTATATTCTCTTTATTATAAACAAAAAACCTTTAATTATACCACCTTATTGACCCTCTAATTGAGATTTCCCACTAGGACATCTATTTTATAATGCCAATAAATTCCAAATTTATAACATTCCACCATTGATGTTCCCTTAGGTAAAACATTATTCTCATCCATTACATAAACTTAAATTTTCATTTTCCTCTTAAATCACTTACTCTGTGTTCTTCTCCACCCGCAAAACATCTTCTCAGTCATTTAAGAAATTATATAGATTGATTCTTCCCAAATTCTTGACTTATATAAAACTGAATCTTCTTTACTCCATGTTTTCCATCACCCAAAATTTTGATTACCTCTATCATTCTCTTCTTTGTTGATTTCGAGATCTAGTTAAGGTGAAAGTTGTAAATCCTATATCATTATAACTAATTTGGAATAATCAAAATATCCTTTACTCCACTCATCATCCCATTTGGTTTCTCATCAATACATTTTCTACCACATTCAATGTTAATCTAGTTCTTTCTGGTTCCCACCATTTACTAAAACCAAAAATCATAGAATGAATAATAATAATCATAGTGGGAAACAAAATAATCATGAAAAATCACATATGTAATGTAAAAATCACGACACATTTTTTCAATATATAAAACCATATTCTTAACCTAGGTTATTCATATCCATGATTTAAAACCTTTATAATGGTTTTTAAATATAATATTAATTTCCAAAGTATATACCCCTGGAGTGTCAAACTAGGTGTGTATAAAATCCAATTTCCATGCACTAGATGATGATCGAGTCCATCTCAATGTTCCCTTTTCGGAATTATTACCCCTATGTACCTCTACGCTAGGGAAATATCCACCTATTGTATCCATAGATGAATATAATTACTTGAAAACCACTTTCTCTAACCTTAACAAAATTCAAGGAGATTTTCCTATACATTGGATCATCCTAAAACTTATCCTTAGATATATACCTAGAAAAATCCCTATATATATCCTTAGGAATATCACTAGGGATCTCACTAAACTTTTTATAATCCTAATATCTAAGGATTAAGTAAACCTTTACCCTAATACCAATTATAAATAACCATGTTTTTTAAAAATAGATATCACTTCTTTTGAAAGAAATATTCATCACATTACCAAAAATGCTTGAGGATCATAATGATAAAGTGACATCGTAAACTAAACACAAATATTCTTATTTCATGAAATATCTTCAACATATTCCATAAACATATTTCCACATAATACTCTTACTTGAAATAGCATACTTAAATCATTTCTTCATAACACGAGCAATGAAAAAATAATAAAGGGTGAGTTTAGATACTTAGTAAGGGTGAACAAGAGACATATAGAAATATTTTAAAAATATAGGCATGTGAACATGAAAATAAAATTTAAAAACCAAACCCTAAATATCATATATTACAAAATTGAGTCCTGGAATAAATCTTTCTAGTTTATAAGACAAGAATCATAATGGAATTTAAAAGCATAATCCTTTAAAGAATAACCTTGGTATAAGATATAGATTTGTGGAATAAAAATATGCATAGAAATTAATTTCCTTGCTAGTTTAGGGATATTTTTTGAGACTATCATAGTGGAATGGGTTCACTCCACAAACTATCATAGTATTCATGTTTCACTCCCAAAAATATCATTGTAGACAAATTCCTTTAATGAATAGGGTACACTTCTATTCTAGTCCCGTTTATCTCATGATATATCAATCTTTACCCAACACATTGGAGGGAGATATATGTTCTACTGGTCACATAATGAAAATCATACATATGTGTACCACAAGATCATAAAAATTCATCAAATTAGAACCTATTAACATAAATGGGTTTTATAAAAATTTCATCATAGAATAATATATAGAAAAGAACCAGGTTTCATAATCATTTCACCAATTCATCATAGCATAAACCCTGGAAAAACAATCAGTTTTAATAATAATTTTATAATAGTATAACCCTTGTAAAAAGAAGAATCATAATCATCTTGTCTTTATAGACATAAACCACCCAATGAAAGAATAAAAATGGAATCCTTGGATCATATCCCCATTAAATCATATGCAATATGAAGGGATGTAATTTTAGATAGAAAATGTTTTTAAAAGATCACTTAGAAAATATATATTGTAAAATATAATTTTTATTTTGAAAACACTTTTTAAAACATAAAAAAAATTAAATACTTTTCTCTAAAAATAATCATTAAAACTTAAAATAAAGGTTTAAAATCATTTAAATCATTTTTTTTAGAAAATATTATTTCTAATTTGATTTTCTTAGAACATAAAAACTTTTTAAAAATCCTTTTATTTTAAAATAACCATTTCATATTTCTGAATTAATCTTCAAAGAAAAAAATGGTCATTCTATTGGAAATCTCATTCATGTCAAACATGTTAAAATAAGGATTTCATTCGCATTTTCTGTAAAATCTAAATGGGCCTTGTTTGGAAAATGAAATGAATATTACTTTCAAAAAAATTATATAAATTAAATCATTGGTTAATTTTTATTTAAAAAATAATATGTAAAATGTTAAAAAAAGTTGAAAACATTTTAAAGAACATGTTTTTGGAAGAAAATAAGATTTTCAACAGAAGAGAGAAATAAGGACAATTTTTTCTTAAAAAAATTACTTTGAAATATTTAGTACATAAAGAGAAGGAAATTATAGGAAAAATTATTTTCATGAAATAACAATATGATAATAATAATCATGAGTTTCTTGATATATGGATCATAATTTTTCATATTCATATGCCTAAACATAAACTGTCCCGATAAATGATGAATTCGTATCATAAAACTATAACCACATTGGTAACATTGAATCATATGACCCATTTAGGAATAAAATTAAATTAAACATAATATATCATGAATATAAGGATATTCATGATATAAAAATTCAATGGGTATCATATACACCTCAAAAAATAAGATATGTTCATAATTGAACATATGACTCAAAGAAGGTAAATTGAGACAAAAACCCCTTACCACATTGGTAATTTTGAAACTATAAACCCCATGAAATATATATATACTAAAATGGATATAAAAATCCCCATATTTTTCAGGATAATCCTCATAAAATACATTCATGGGTAGTATACACACAATATAAAATAAACTTGTGCTGAATGTGGATTTGTCTCATGGAAAATAAAAGTGATATTATAACCCTTTACCTTAAGTATTAACTTCATCCATATATGTTAGAACATACTATATAATAAATATAAGTTTAGTATACATCCATTAAATAACTATAAATATATATATAATACAATATATTATTTACTTTTTACCTTTTCTTACCCGTCTATTAATAATTCCTTGTTAAAATTACGTTTCGGGAAATAACCACTTCGTTTGTCAACTATGTTTTAGTTTGGTATTTTCAATCCTACTAATTTTTTCTTGGATCTATCATATACATAATTTAAACATGATATAAATAAAATATATATTCATTGGAAATTTATTTATAGTAATCCATAAAAGTTATATATAGAAAATCAAATACAATGTCTATGGTGACAACATATCGTACGTACACATGGATACAATTTCTATTTTCTAGATATATTAGATGAAATAATGTTAAAAAATATATGAAAATTATATAATCAATTTTATTTCATATATATCACATATATTTATAAATTTACTCTAATTAATGTCCATTAAAGTTGTTAATAGAAAATGAATCACATCACTTCGTGAGGGGGTAGTTTGCAATAGACACGAATGATGTTATTGTATCCCCCATGGAATGGAAAGTAAGAATTTATTTGTTTAATAATAATTAATGATTTATAATTATGGTGAAAATATCATATATATTAATTTAATCTATCCTTATTACCATCCAATTTAACCAATAATGAAATACACATCATATCAATTTACGAGGCGGTAGTCTATCGTACACACGAACAACATTAATGTTCACCAATGGGATGGGAGGTAAGAAGGTATAAATGTTATTATTATTAAATAGGTATATTAGTATCATAAATATAATATATAAATATTAAATACATCATTATATCCAGTTGATAGAGGTGTTAATGAAAAAAGACATTGATTCACAAGACAGTAGTCGGTTGTACACACAAATGATGATTTTTTATACCATTTGATAGAATATGAGATGGATTTAGTTTATGAAGTTATCCTAAAAACATATAAGTATATAAAATATAATTATTTTATTATATATTAAGTGTTTAATAATAATTTAATTTAGTGGAGGAAGAAATAAAATAAAATGCTTTGTTAGGGACGTTACCTCCTCTTCAGACAACTTCTTTTGTTTTGCACCAAAAGACTTAATAGGGGCAGATTTATGGAAAAACTAAGGATTCTAGGATGATATTATGAAAGTAAGGAATTTATTTTGGTATTTATTTTATGAACCAATGATTTTTTAAAGTGTGAAGAGGAGAGGAGAATGGGTGACCTTTTATAAGTTATGTGAGTGGCACACTTTTAACTTTTGAAAAAATTGTGTTCCCAAATTTTTCGCATGCCACGAGGCCCTAAAATGATACATTATAGAACATTTTAGGTAATAAAATTAAAATATGGTAATAAAAATGGGTTATTTATAAGTTTCGAGGTCATTTTACCCCTTCTTTTTTTAGTTTAACCCCTATGTATACCCATTTCTCCCTTAACTATGGTAATTAATTATTAATATTTTTACTCTTTATCAAGGTAGAAAATTAATTTAAACTTATTATATAATATAAATTATGAAAATTAAAAATATATAATCTATTTTTCTAAATTACATTCATATAAGTAGTGAAATTTAATTTAAAATCAATCCTATAGAAGCGACGAAGAAGTGGTTTTCCGAAGAGAAAAGTTTCAAAAGTTTCAAAAGATTTTATTTAAAAATTCAATATTTAATTGATTCAAATGAACTAAATGGGGTTAATATATATATAATATAACTAATTTTAGTTCTAAAATCATATTAAAATATAATTTTTCTTGAGAATGCTTTGAATGAAAAGGCATGTTTAATAAAAACCATTATTTACTGTTATTCAATAAAAAATTATCTTTTCATAAAATTAAAAAAAAAATAACTACAAGATAATTTTGAAATCATGATTTAAAAATTAATTTAATTTTCAAAAATTAATTTTCAAAAAATTTCAAAAATTAATTTTAAGAAAAATTTCACAAAATACCACAAAACTATTTTTTAGAAAAATATTGTTTTAAGCATAAAATTAGATTTATTCTTAACACTTTTATATAAAACCATAAGATGAATTTAAAAAAAATATATAATATATAATATCTAAATTTATTTAAAATAATTCAAAAAAAATTGGTTTTATAATTTATATTGGTAAAACACGTTTGCGTGCATAAAAATAGTTTTTTAGAAAAATATTGTATTTATTTTCAAATTATTTTTATTTTTATTTCTAATTAATTGGTTACTAAATTGTTTATTTTATATAGATTTAAAAATATTATATTTTTATAATTTATTTAATCCTATTTATACCCATCATTTTAATGTCTCGGTGATAAATATCCTATTAAATAATTATATTTTAATAGTATATCGTGCTTCGTTAAATCTTGTTCTTACATGTAGCACATGATATCAAATAAATTATAATTATTTGAAGAAAATATTTTATAAAATATCAAGGTTTTATATGAACCATGTATTGTGTCCTTTCAATTAAGAAGAAGTTTTGTATTAGATGTATTTATAATTTTAAGGGATTTTATATAAGATATTTTTACTAGTTCAAGTTTTATTTAATATCTATTTAAAATATTATATATGGCCATTTTGAATAAAATGAGTGAGTTCTTTTCTAAATACATTGAATAGATATTATCCTTCTCTATAGCCATTAAGTCGGTTATTATCTATGTTTCAAGATTGTTTTATGTCACATGTCCTTTTAACAATCCAAAGTACTGTGATCATTGAGAAAATTAGAGTTTTGGGGTTATATTGTGTTGACCATAATCATTTGACCCACTCAAACTCAATTATTAAAACATCATGATTCCTATTTCATAATTCCATGACTTATTATCCCATAAACCTATATTTTCACTATGGTGTAAGTTTTCCTTTTCCCCCACAAACTTCCACACTCAACGTCATTCTTATTTCATATTAATTCAGATAATTTAGTTATTTTGAATCATTATAGTTTATGAATTTTCTATTAAATTGATTAATTCTCCACACTTGCCTTTCAGTTTGTCCTTAAAGATTTTATTCATATACTAATCTATCATATTTTACTTTTTAGAACTCTACTTTAAAAATAATAAATCAGTATTGACCCACAGTAATTAACCACACCTTCTAGGCATACCAATTTATGACATCATTTTGGGGAATGGTGACCATATATATTAGGAACCTTAGTATTTTTATTATATTGATTATTGTTTTAAATTCACATTTTACACTAAATTTTCTCATGATGTGGGTTTACAATTTAAAATTCTTTGTGAACAATAATTGGAACCAAGTTGAAGGGAACAAAATATTTGATTGTTACCTTGATTAGGAAATATCATTGAGGGAAAAAATTGTATCAATGACCATGGATAACATAGAACAAAATCATATTACTAGAGGTTCCCAAACAATAGATCCTAGAATATGAGAATTGAAAAACTATAACAGGCCATAAAAATGGATCTTAGTCGAGCATACTCATATCACCAGTGGTTTCCATACACTTCAAGATAAAATTGGTAATCATTTAGATGATCTCCACGATGGTTAAATTATCTGTAATACCTCATAAAGATCCAAACAGGCATCTATAAATCTTTCAAAATCATTATAATACTTTCCAATTTCATAGTGTTTCAAGAAATGTGGTATTATTTATTATTTTGAAATTTTCTTTAGAAGGGGGGTTTTGAGAATTGATCAAATGATTTCCAGCTTATTCTATCACCACATAGGATTAGTTGGAAAGACACTTTCTCAGCCAATTTTTTCCTACCTCTGAATCTTTTTAAATCTGTTTAAACATTCTAAATTTCACCCAATATGAATAAGAATCAATATATAGCATGTCAGATCATTTAAAATACTTGATTAGAAAATACCCAAATCATATAATAGAGATCTAACTACTAATTAAAAAATTATATAATGATCCTTCATAGGGGAATATGTCAATTATAGATGTTTTAGTTGGTGGATCATCGATGAATAAATTTCCATACGAGAGATGCAATTTACTGGAAGAAATAGTGACCATCAACATCCAATGTAATATAGATGGAATGAAAAGATATTGTGTGTACATGGTCAACAAAAATATTTGGATGATGGCTCATATAGAAGATATGAAAAAAATATGTACATAATTATGAGCCAAAAATAACCTCATGAAAATTACACTTAATAATTAAATTATGAAAATTATGAACATGAAAATCAATTTTAGGGAATGAAAACTAAAAAATAAAAAGTTCAGGGGTACCATCATTGGGAACCAAGATTCTAAACACAGAAAAAACCTTAACTATAGAGTCAATTCCATACATTTGGGGAGACATTGGATACATTTAAGACTGCCACCGGAGTATCCATAAAGGAATGGACTGTTTATTCAAAAGATCAGGGGGTAACTATCAAGGGGATGAAGGATGATTCTAGTTATCAAAAGGATGTATCGCAGAACCTAGAATTTCATGTAGGCTAAATCGTAGAGTAACTTAGAGATAAATTATAACGAATTGTTCTAATATACCCATAAGTCAACACATAAGGGGAACTAAAGGCTCTAACTTTGAGAAGTGGGAGAAAAATAGAACGAAACATTGAACCAAGAAGTGAGCATTCTAAAGTAAAAAATGAAAAGGACTGATAAAAATTATAAAAGAGTAAGGAGAAAGAAAAATTAGATACAAAAAAACAAACTAATTTTTTCATTCCAATACTACCTTTTATAGAGTAGTTAGTGAAATAAATAATCAATAAGAAAAAAATTATGTTTCTAGTAAAATATTTCATATTAATATCCCTTTTGTAAAACCCCATTAAAATATTCCAATATACACAAAATTTATGAAAGATATGGTGACCATAAGGAAACATTAGACTATATTAGAACCATTCCACTCACATGTAATTATTTAATAGTTGTATCAAATGAGTTACCTAAAAATAAGAAAGACTCGTGTATATTATAAATTCTAATTAATATTGTGTCTTACAAAATTTTTAAATAAATTTGTAACCCTAGCCCAAGTTTTAACATCATTTATTAACACATAATCAAAATCTTGGGCTTGGAGAAGATGAAAAACACAAGAGTTTCACTCTAATTGTAAGATTCAATGGTGAAATACACCTAAGGGATCATTGATTATATAATAGTCAATTTTGAAAAATATGCTTCCTAGTGGATTGTTTAGTGATATACATGGAGGAAGAGGGGAAACCTCTCATCATCATAATACATTTCTCAGCCACTAGATATGAGTTGATATAATTGAAAAGTATAACACGATGCCAAATAGATGGTAGTGAGGATGTTAGTTTTAATATTCACCAGTTGATGAAGCATTATTACATTGAAGATGATGATTGATAAGAGGAAAACATTGTTGAAGATTAATATGTTGATGTAGTTAAAGAAAATAATGAGGTGTATATTGTCATGCAATAAAAAATAAAAAATCAAGGTACTAAAAAAAATAAAAAAATTGAATACACTAGAGAAGAAGCCAATTACTCAATATTTAAAGAGGTCTAGTAGGTATTGATAATACATTATCTTCTATTTAGTTTTTTAGGATTAAAGAAACATTGGTGGACTAAATAGATATAGATGACTAGTGGATACCTATATTAAACGTTAATCTATATTTATAGGAATTATAAGGGATGAACTATGTGGAAAATTCACATTTGAGGCCAATTGAGGATCTATAACTGGTACAATATTTCTAATATCTTGTCACATATTCTTAACGTAGATAATGTTGATCTAATGACGGTAAAAAAAGTGTTTCCTGGATGAAACTTTTTTAGGTTTGTTAATTTTTTTTGGTGTACAAACTACCCCATAGGTATTTTAAATTCCATTATAAAAGGAATTAATTTTCACCTATGTCTTCTCATGTTAGGTCTAAAATAATAGTTCTATCAAGAATTATGAATTAAATTGAAACGGATTTATGTTGTTGATTCATGACATGAGATCCTTATTCATGTCATGTGATATAGATTCCCATCATCAAATATTACAAAAAAACCTTTGCAATAATTTTCAAAGAATTATTTTAAGGGAAGTAAGAGTATAAATTCCATCTTTTACATCACCCCCAAAATGTTTTAATTAGTTTTTAGAGATTATATCTATGATTTACATGAATTTACTTGATTATTTTCTTTAATTATTCATATAGGAGACAAAATATGGATAAAATAATTTTTATTCCATTTTTTAAATTTTATTTTAAATAATATTGAATGAGAAAAATGGGGTAATTAATTAATAAAGATAATAGTGGGGTTTCTAGACTTGATAAACATGATTTTAGGAATTGGATAGTTTTTGTAAATAAAATTTTCACTATGATTTTACTTGTCTTAAATTTTTAATATTTTTTTTGATTGATTTTATTACTGGAGTTCATTTTCATGAGTGATTTTCCTGATAATTTATTGATATTCATGAGAAACTTTTTAAGCCTAATTTATCCCATTATTTTCTTGAGTATATTTCTTGATTGAAAATCAAGATTGTTTTCTTCTAGAAATTTCATGGAATATTTTCAAAGCTATGACTATTAAAATTCCATTTTATAATGATTAAAAAATATTATTTTTTCTCATTTTTTCTAATATATACCTTTATATTAATTACTCTTATACCCATAGAATCTAAGAATATATTTTAGGTAATTTCCACATTAATCTTACCTTATTCATTCCTACCTTACTCTATGTAGTTTTCTTGATTATCAATAAAATGAGTGTGGTAGAGATGGTTATATGGTTGAATGGATGTGAATACTAAAATAGATTAGTTTTGGGGTGTCTTAATGGGATATTATAAATTTCGTTAGGATTATTCATTTATTTTTTAATCAATATAACCCATTGAAAAAATATAAAAAATGAAGTAAAATTAAAAAATAAAAAAAAATGTATTTTTTCTGGTTAAAAATATCCATTTACTTGACTAATGATTTTTATCAATCAGGTTTGGCTGATGGATTTGAAACTTTTATAAACTAAACATAATAAATAAATCAATAAATCAATAGGGTCCATCATTCATTATAAATTTTTTTCATGAACTTGATTTTAGTTTAGGAAAATTGGGAGATGTCACATTGAAAGGAGAATGTTTTATTAAACTAATTATGATTAACTTGATATATAATTTATAGGTTAACATAATTAAAATATTTAATTAATTTTTACACCATTTATCCACATACACTCATGTCTCAGGTTCATTTGATCCAAAAAAGTGAATCCCTCATGATTAATTTTGATTCTATCTCTATACGATAGATAAAGTAGATATATTGCAAGCCAATGGAAATGAACATGATTTAAGGTATGATTAAAACTCTATTTCCATTTATACCTTGAATGATGAGTGAAAAAAATAAGGCAATTTAAATTTCTGGTTGAATTCACATTGATAAATAACTTGAAAATATAAATGGAAGAATGAAGATGGATGGTCAATTCAAAAGAGAATGGGTAAAGTACATCATTGAATTGTCACTTTGAAAAGCGAGGAGTTGATGAAAGTTTCTTATGTGATACTTGAACATTTAATTCCCTATTTTATCACTTTTTTTATTGAAGTTTCATATAAATCATGATAATATTCATGTCCTTTATAGCGGTTTGGTCCACCGCCACGGCGGTTTTGTTCCGGCGGCACGCCGCTGCCGCTTTCCGCGGACTACCGGACGCGCTCTGGTGGTCCGTTTTGCTCGCCGCCTTCGCTAGCGGTCCTCTCCAGACCCGACCTTCACTGCGGAGGATTCAAATTGACTTTGTGGTCCCGTTTCTTTGTCGTCGTCGATCCGCATATCAATAAACAAATTGCGGAGGGTTGTCGGGCCATATTTGTTCGGCTCGCGCCCTCCGCGTTAGGTGTTATCAAATGACAAACATTTAATCACATGCTTTTAATCACCAACGAGGATATAATTTATTCAAGTATAAATTATATGAATACCTTGCAATTAAATTCCCACGCATGAGGGTATAATTCAAATAAACTTTATATTTGAAAACCCCCCTACCTTGATAACCAGTTGACGATCGAAGAGCGTCACGGAAACGGCATCGCAAGGTAAAGCTCCGTATGCACTTGACGGATATCGTCCGAGGTGGAGCGCCGTCTCACACCAGCTGTGGAGAGGAGAGGAAAGGCACGACGATCACTCCTTGTAGTGATGGAGTTCTTCGTCGGGGTCTTGACGTTCTTCGCATTCTCCAACGAAGAAGATGAAGATTCTTCTAGATTTTGAGTATTATCTTCCAATCCTTAACACCACAAAAATAACCCAATAATAAAATAATCTCCACTTATTTTATTAAGTCATGCCAAGATTTTAAAATTTAAAAACTCAATTCAAATAATTGAATTAAGGAGTTTTCTAAATTAAAAGAGATGGGAGTGAAAGTCATAACATTAATTACAAGGAAGATATTAAGAGGAGTTTCCAGGGGTTATGGGGAATGCGAAAAGGTAGGGGCTCATGTGGGCCCCACCTCTCCTTTATTCTCCCAAGTGAAGTTAGCAACCCAACTTCCACACAAAGAATAAAACTAATTAGAAGAAAAATAAAATTGGAAAACAATTTTATTTTATTCTTCACTTAAACCTCAAATTTTAAACAACTCTTCCCGAGTAAACGCACCTTCAGAAAAGGTCTTCTTAATCAATTACCAGCATTTCGGTTCCATCGGTGCCCTCGGATTTTGATTCCGAGCACCGGTTCAAAAGATAGAAAAACCCACTCATTTGTTCACTAAACGTACCCGAGCTAAACATCGGAAATTGATTCTGGGCACACCGGGCCTCGGAATCAGGTTTCGTCAGAAGCAGAAGTCTCATAAAATTCCAAAAAAATTAAGAAAAAATTTCCCTTCAAATTTCCGGGTCTTTAAATTACTCCCACCTTAGGTCTTTACGTCCCCGTAAAGCTATAACACAAACTAGGGAAACAAAAGTGGTACTGAGCACGCAACTGAGCCTCCCGCTCCCATGTGCTCTCCTAGAGGTTCACGTGATGCCAGTTAAAGTGCACCTGAGGAATCGACCGTCCACGTAGGACCTACTCCTGTTGATCCCCGTTCTGCACTAGAACCTCTGTGAATGTCGCCTCATCATCGACGTCCAACTCCCTACAGTCAATGATGTGTGAAGGGTCATGCACGTATCTCCTTAGCTGAGATTCGAGGATGACATCGTGCACCCGGTGTAACTGAGGTGGAATGTTCAAGTAGTAAACGACCTCGCCTACCTGCTAAGGACCTAGATGGGTCCATTAAACCACGGAGATATCTCGCCGCCTCGGCTACATCTCTGTAAACCTTGTTGAGGTGAGACCCATATAAGAACTTGGTCACCATCCTCAAACTCTAGAGGCCTCAATTTCCTGATTAGAACTGAAACTAAAAACTCCTATAGCCACGAGGGTAAGGTTGGCTGACCCAAGAGTGATCGGCTACACCCTCCTAAGAAAGAGTTAATCCTGTGTTTCCTAGGGTTTTATTTTCGTCGACCAAGGAAAACTCATCCCAACGTTTTCCTAATACCGTCAATTTGTGTATGAACTTTGATTGCCCTGTTCATACTCAAACTAATGTTGTAAGTCCTCGACGCTTCCACCAAGAGGTTCCAACCGAAACTCTCGCCTCAAGGGTCAGATCACACTGTCGGCGCAAGTGTTATTATCGAGTCTCCTCCCAAAAGTATCTCCAGACATGAGGTTCAAGTCAAAGGCCTAACCGGAAACTCTAGGTCTGGGACAAGATTCATGGAAGTAAGGAATGAGTCGTATCGATGTCTGTTCTTACGGCAGCTAGTAGAAGACACAGTCCGTAATTTGAATCATCCTTAGAGCCCTTCGGTCGCACTCCTTGACAGCATGCAGCTACTCTTTCCCTTGCCCTCCATCTCCCTGATCCTAGCGTGGATTACAAAGGCGGGTGGGTGCAACATGTCAAAATGTTCACTACCCCATGCTGCTCTCCTAACTCTGCTTCCACATCTGCTGCCTTGCAGAATAATCTGTCCTTTTTACTTCCTCTACATGAAACATTTTACACGCTCAAGTCTCCGAGAATGGGGCCAGTTTCCTGCTTTCCCTCTGCTAACCTTCACTGACTGCATTAATACAACAAAAGAATTCTCAACCACAAAGGTTCTCTCTAGAACCCTAGTATAAGTAGGGATGCATAGATAAAGAAGTGATGTCTTGTATGACCTTTATTCACACCTCACTCATAATTTCGAGCCCTGAAGCACCGATCGCATCGTAGTCATCGAGTACCGGGTATGTTCTGGTATGCCCCGATGAATTCTCAGCTACCGACACGTCGTCCGGCCGAAGCTGTATAAGCACTAGGAAACTCTCAGCCACCTACTCAAGTCAGTCCTCAACCGCCTGTGAGTCGGGCTTGCCTTGGAACTTGAGGGATATCTTGTGCTGAAACATGTAAGGCACTAAGCCTATAAGTGTCCTCTACCGGTACCGCCGGTAGTGTCTGTTGACCAACAATTAGTGATGTAGCTGACACACTACCCGAAGTTACTATCTCAGACATCGGTCTACATACCGAAGCCTCTTCACTAAACAGACTAACCTCATGGTCACTCACTGGAAATCACTAGTAGCTAAGTCCCTGATCCTCCCTACTAGTGTCTAAACTAGGCGTATAACTCTAGAAATCGCCTCCATCCAGTCCAATGCTGCCTGGGAACTGTCTCGCCTCAAAATCTCAGAGTCCTATGCTACCCAACGGGTGGTGGGGTTGTTGGTACACCACAATAAGGTTTCAACATAGTAAGAGGGCCCCGCACCAGAACCTTGTCTCCCGGTGGGCCGTCATCTCGTACAAAACTCGGAACCCTAACTGGCTGTTGTCATGGGTCCATCCTGAAAAGAGACAGGTGTGCCACGGACAACGATTTATACCTAGTGAGTTGACACAAAGTAATCACAAAGAAAACTTTTGAAACACACATGCGATCAGTTTTTTCGTGCACTGAGTCGGAAATCAGAAGTCGGGGTCCTAGTGTATAGATACGTCGGTCGCCGCACCAACACTGGACTCCCTGGACTGATAACCACACTCAATACCCTTAACACTATTGCTTCAAACAGAAGAAAGATCAGAGTCTTGAGTTCTGCGGTAGAACTGAACTCCTCTGATACCAATTTTTCACGACCTGTCCTTGGGGCTCGTGCCGTGACTACCCCATGCCCGCCTTCCATAGGCCAGCGGCTGGCGACTAGCACCAAAGACATAAATCCCAAGAAGAAGGGAAGGCATTGCCTTTATAAAGTAAACAACACAACATAGTACAAGAGGAAGCAACCACTAAGAAAATTAGTAAAACTAACGTGCTGAAAGTACAAGGGGCCAGAAATACAAGCCCAAAAGAAAGGTACAGCTACAACTGAAAGAAAAGAAAAAATCAAAAGGGAAATAGCTGAAAGGTGACAACCCACTCCTGGATCGTCCTCCGGCTTCCTACCTGAAGGGTAGGTACAAATCTCCTCCTTAGAACTCCATGTCCATATGTCTCCTCCAGGTACTGACTCATCATGAAATCCACCTCCGGGCACTGAATCGACATGA
Organism: Viscum album; assembly: GCA_963277665.1. NCBI lineage: Eukaryota > Viridiplantae > Streptophyta > Magnoliopsida > Santalales > Viscaceae > Viscum > Viscum album. Next base: position 1,323,989,397 of record OY728143.1, read on the forward strand.
TATCCACCTCCGGGAACCGACTCGTCGTGAGATCCTCCTCTCGGTATCGTCCACCTCTACAAGCCTCAACCACGATCAGGGATGTCCACCGTCTGCATCCAACACAACGTAGTTCGGGCGAAGCCTATGTAGGGGTTAGTATACAATACTCAGTAGGGACCCTGAGACCCCCAAAGGTCTCCCAAAATCCACAAAGGATAATCCACAAAGAAAATATACAATCATGAAGTAACATCCAACACTACATAGGTATATGCCCATACATATACATAAGTCATCAATTCCAGTTCGGCACCAACATCCGAGCCCAAGTTCGATCACGTCCACACAGGATAGTATAACCCAATCCACACAGGAAATCACAACACAATTCACGTAGGAAGGCAAGTCAACCATATCAAATTTAATGATTAAAAGTCAAGACTCAGCTCACATAGGTATTCTTCTTTGTAAGATAATACAGATGATCAGATGTTGCCACAGATTCATCTAAGCATGGACCCATGTAGGATACTAAACCAGCTAAGATGTCGGACCCACATAGTATACAGACCAGCTACTCTACCAGACCCATGTAGGATAGCAAGAACAGAGTCAAACACTGCCAGACCCACGTAGGATACAAGAACAGTAGTCATCGCCATCGAAACCATGGAGGATTTCAGTACGGTCTTCATCACTGCCGAACCCATGGAGGATTTCAGTGCAGTCTTCATCGTCGTAGAACCCACAGAGGATTTCAGTACGTTCTTCAACACTTCCGAACCCACGAAGGATTTTAGTGAAGTCTTCATCGCCATCGAACCCACAGAGTATTTCTGTACGGTCTTCATTACTGTCGAACCCACGGAAGATTTCAATGTCACCTTCATCGCTGCTGAACCCACAGAGGATTTCAGTGCAGTCGTCGTCATTGCCGAACCCACGGAGGATTTTAGTGCAGTCATCGTCGTCGAACCCAGGGAGGATTCCAGTATGAAATTATTCACCGTCGAACCCATAGAGAATTCCAGTACGGTTGTCGTCGTCGTCACAGCCATCTCTAGGGTTTCCGCACACAACACGCTCATTACGGGAGGGTCCGCTCCATGAGCCAAGAGTTCGATACATCAACTGTCACGTAGACCAGGGTTGATGTATTGCAATGTTCTGTCACATCGATAGGAACACAGCGTGACAGACGGCGCGTCAATCGGACGCCCGATCTGAGAGTTATTGGATTTTTCGTCCTAGGGGCCCGGTTGGTTTTTAAGTCAAAACCAACCCCACTGTACTCTAACTGTGTCCAAACCTCGAGTGGAGTAATCCAAAAGGTCTGTATCACTAAGAGGAATCCAACAAAGTTGAAGTCACGTCAATCGGACGTCCGGAGCTCAAGTTATAAGCATTTCCGCTCCGAGGGCCTGGTTGGTTTCGCGTTCAAACCAACCCAGAAATACCCAAAGTTCTCTAAAACCTTGAGTGTAACATACCGAAACGACCGTCTTGATCCACGGATCGCATCGCAACTTACGGTGCGTCGATCAAAGGTCTGTAGCCCAAGATATGGGAAAAAGAACGAACTTGTCCTGTTTTAGGGGGTTTTGGGCCCGGACCGACCCGGCCCGAGACCCCCTGGGTCGGCCCGGTCCAGCTGGTGTGGCCTGGCCAAGCAGGCGCAGCCCGGCCCGGCGCGCTTGGCCCGGCCCGGCGCGGGCGGCCCGGCCTGGGTGGCTAGCTGGCGCGACAATTAAGCCGCACCCCCTTCTGTTTCCGGAATGGCTTGGTCGTTCCGGTTTGGTCCACCGCCACGGCTCAGCTACGACAGTTTTGTTCTAGTGGTGTGCCGCCGCTGCCGGTCTCCGGTGTCACCGCTTCTTTCCACGGACCACCAGACGCGCTCCGGTGGTTGGGTTTTCTCGCCGCCTTCGCCAGCGATCCTCCCGGGACCCGACCTTCACTGCAGAGGCTTCAAATTAACTTTGAGGTCCCATTTCTTTGTCGTCGTCGATCTGCATATCAATAAACAAATTGCGGAGGGTTGTCGGGCCGTGTTTGTTCGGCCCAAGCCCTCCGCATTAGGTGTTATCAAATGAAAAACATTTAATCACATGCTTTTAATCACTGAAGAGGATATAATTTATTCAAGTATAAATTATAAAAATACATTGCAATTAAATACCCACGCATGAGGGTATAATTCACATAAACTTTATATTTGAAAACCCCCTACCTCGATAACGAGTTGACGATCGAAGAGCATCGCAGAAATGGTGCTGCGAGGTAAAGCTCTGTATGTGCTTGACGGAGATCTTCCGAGGTGGAGCGGCATCTCACACCGGCTGTGGAGAGGAGAAGAAAGGCACAACGATCACTCCTTGCGGTGACGGCTTTCGTCGTTGGGGTCTTGACGTTCTTCGCGTTCTCCAACGAAGAAGATGAAGATGCCTCTAGATTTTGAGTATTCTCTCCCAATCCTTAACAACAAAAAAACTAACCTAATAATAAAATAAGCTCCCCTAATTTTGTTAAGTCATGCCAAGAGTTTAAAATTTAAAAACTCAATTCAAATAATTGAATTAAGGAGTTGTCTTAATTAAAAGATAGGAGAGGGAAAGTCACAGCATTAATTACAAGGAAGATATTAAGTGGAGTTTCAAGGGGTTATGGGGAATGTGAAAATGTGGGGGATCGTTTGGGTCCCACCTCTCCTTTATTCTCCCAAGGGAATTTTGCAACCCAACTTCCACACAAAGGATAAAACTACTTAAAAGAAAAATAAAATTGGAATACAATTTTATTTTAGTCTTCACATAAACCTCAAATTTTAAACAACTCCTCCCGAGCAAATGCACCTTTGGAAAAGGTCTTATTAAGCAATTACTGGCATTGTGGTTCCATCGGTGCCCTCAGATTTCGATTCAGAGCACCTGTTCAAAAGATAGAAAAACCCGCTCGTTCGTTCACGGAACGTACCTGAGCTAAAATTTGGAAATTGATTCCGGGCACACCAGGCCTCGGAATCAGGTACCGTCAGAAGTCGTAGTCTCGTAAAATTCCAAAGAAATTAAGAAAAAAATTTCCTTGAAATTTCCAGGTATTTACATATATAAATAAAATAATTTAAATTTTTCCACATGGGTTGTTTTTAAACACGCGAAAAGAAACTCTTTTTAAATTTTTTCCATGTGAAAACATTCTTTTACCACTATTCTATTTCAAAAAAATACATTTTATATTTTAAGTGGTTTTCAAAATTTTTCATTATTTATGATTTTTGAATGAAAATGAAATATTTGTATACTTTTTTAAAAATAATTTTTTAAAAGGAATTGTTGATTTTAAAATGTATTATATTGGAATTTATTTTAAGAAATAAGTCTTCATTTTTTTCATTTCATCCCAAATAATCTTTTTTAAAACATAATTTATTTTCATAAAATAACTTTCAGTTTTAAAGTGTAATTTTTAAATTTTTGTATCAATCCTGAAGTATTTCATATCAAATAAAACATTTTAAATGTGTTTTCAAGAATTTCAAAAAAAGGATATTTCTTATTGTTTTTAAAGTAAATTAACCAAAATTATTTTAAATGTGAACATGATTTGACATTCCTTATGTTACACATGGGATATTTTCTTATGTACCATCCACATTCTTCCTTTAGATTTGTTATGAAATGTTATATGTATGTATTCTTGAAACCCATCTATTTTCAATGGGTTAATTTAGTGTTATTTTGAATATGAATGTTTTCATGTTCTTTTGAAACACATATGTATGATTTTAACAAATTGATAGGATGGAACAAAATTATATATCCCTAAAATTATTCTAGTTTCACATTTCATCTCATGATATAATGTTAAAGAAAATGGGGAGTGGAACAAAACCCTTATAGGAATATGTCTATTGAGGGATGAATGGGCCTATAATTATATAGATATCCAATGCATTAGGTAAAAATTATATATCATGAGTTAACTATTATAATTAATATGTTATTACAACTCTACTATGATATGGGAATCAAGAAGTAATGATTTTTTCATAAAATTATTGGAATCAATAATTGTTTCTTACTCCACTATATTATAAGAATCCATAAGTGGTGTTTTCTCTAGTACTTTATGAGAAATAGTTAGTGATTATTACTCCATGATGGGAATTAGGAAATAATGCTTACTATTTTATGTTATAGTAATGAGGAAGTGATGTATACTCCATTATGTTATAGGAATAAGGAAGTGATTCATGCTCCAATACTTTATGGTAAATAAGTATTTTATGTTGTGTTATTCTATATATTATTATTAGACTATTGATTTATGCTTTATGTTCCATGTTTATTTGTATATTATCTCCTACTGTTATGTTCTTTTGATTTTATTATGTTCTTAAACCTGTATTATTATCTTATACTCACTTATTATTATCAATTGTTATCTCTTACGTTTACTCTTTCTTAGAATCTTATGTAGCAACCTAACACCATTAATCCTAGAGCTAGTGTCTACAAAAAATACATTGGCATGATTACAAGGAATCAAATCCCGAAGGAGAAAATAGTTTATTAGTCTTCGAAAAACATATACATGCATGAGTATTAAATTACAAATAAATACTCTAATTAGAAACATAACTTTTTTCTTAAAGTATTACTTTATTTCATCTTGTATATCCCTTCATAAATTTCGTAGTACACTTTTTTGGATTTTTAGGGAAAGGAAAAAAAATAAGGGTGAACTTAAATGCTTAGTAAGGCTAAGGTATAATATAAGAAATAATGAATCATTGAGAATAATAATTATGGAATGGTAAATAACAGAACACATCTACCACTTAATCAATAAACTCAGAATTAAATTCTTACATTGAATTTTTCATTGTGAAAATATCATGAATAATAGATACTAAATCAAAATGAATGAAATACTTAATTATTCTATGCCATGTCCCTTGCGCATGAAAAACTCTACTATCAGTATCCATCCTTCATACAATTTAAAACTACAGATATAAACTTATTTAATTTTGAAAACATATTTATTTTATTAGAACCAATCGATTCATCGAGGGACTATGTAAATTCTGGGCCCCACCCGTTACTGCATTTCAAAGGCATTCCTCATATCAAGTAATCGATTTAATTAATAAAAAATATGACTTATAAAATATCCGTTTTGGATAAAGGATATAGATTTATAATTATTTCCCCAAATAATCAAAAAAAAATCAATGTAAAAACCATATGAAAGATGTTATATGGTTTAGGAAATAACCATTTCGATGAAAAATGATATATTTATTTAGGGGAAATTCAATGTTAAATAATCATAGGAAATTGAATATTTCAAGGGGACTAAAAGGAATAGAGGAAGTTAATTTCAATTCTATCCTTTGAAAAATAAATCATAAACCATTTATATAAGGAACAAGGATGGTATCAATACAATGTATCCCAAGTGAAGTAGAAATTAAGGGTTGTTGTTATTGATGAATATAAATACTATAAAAATAATCTCTGGAAACATTCTTGAGGAAAATATCCTTTTTTTGAAAAAAAAATATTTGAAAACATTTTATGTAAAAATCATAATTTTAACCCTTAAAAGGAAGCTTCAATTAAATTATGGAATTTAAATTTGTACAAATCATATGAGGTAAAAAGAATTTTTATTTTGTAGGGTAAAAAGGCTAGAAAAATGCCTTTTCAGAAAGTGATAAGAATATTACTTTGAAAATAAGAGTAAAAAAAAGGTAAAAATATATTTAATAAATCATTTTGAAAAGGATAAAAACATTTTTAGGAAATAGGGATTTTAGAAGAAAATTGGTTCTCCCACAAAAGTAATAATGAAATCAGGTTTTCTTAAAAACATTTTATAAAAAATTTTGATTACCAAAGAGTGAGACATTGTACTACTACATGAAAATGTCATGACTATCCAAATGAGAGGAAAATTAAAAAATTTATTGAATAATGGTCATTTAACTTTCTCAAATGTAAATAAAATATCATTAAAATTTTTATTGAGTAAAATAATCTTTAAACCTTCCAAAGTGTCCCTACCACTTTAAAGCTTTTAAATTATAAGCCTCGTGAAGGAATAAAATTAAATGAACATCTTAAATACCATAAAGATCAAAGGATTAAACATATAACATATAAAAAGGGACAGTCGATACACCACACAAAATAAGTAAGTGGTAAATATGATATGTATCTCATAGATGTAAAACATTATATGAAAATACCTTACCTTGAGTCTGAATTGTCTCATGTGTATTTATATTACATAAAAATAAACTTATGTTAATTATTTAATTAATTTAGAACCTTTTTAGTATTTATCATTACTATTATTTTACTCATTACCATTTTTTACAAAACTACATAAATAATTAATTTTATGTCGGGTGTTTTGACCAAATTTGGTTTATGTGTCAAAAACAACTTTGGTAGGTAAAATATGGTCAAAAAATTATTATAAAATATCTAAAGAATAATAATCAAGGATTAATTATCATATTTATACATAAATTATATTTTAAAGAAATAATTAAATATGGTTATGAAAAATGTACCAGTATTAAAATCATGGAGATGGTATGTTGTACATATGAATGAGTAATGATCCCATTTTTCAATGATCATTATGGAAACAAGATAAGTAAAATTAATATTTATATAAAGATAATTATATCATAAATACCATAATATTTAATCATATATGCTTATATATAATTATTTTGATGTAATAGGAATCTCATTTCATCGAGGAGGCGGTAGTCCACACATCTATGAATGACGTTATCACTTTTTAAAAGGCATAATAAAGAAAATTATATATATTATATTTAAATAAACGTAATTATTTAATTAATATCATATATATTTTGGTTATTTAACATACTTTTAATTAAACCCATCCTTTATTCATTCCATGTATTGTTTGATTGAATCTCATCACTTTTAGAAGGTGGCAGTGCACACTTCTACAAACAATGTTATCGTATTTACAAAAAATAATAATCAGAAAGGTATGTTCGATATAAAAAATACATAAGAGTAAAGAAATTATAAATATAATATATACAATATATAAACAACTTTTACATCATAATTCACAACATGAGAGGTGGTAAATGAAGAAAAAACATTCATCCTTTCGTGAGGCGGTAGTTCTCCATACACATAAACAGTATGTTCGTTACCCATTAAATGAATGTTTGTGTAAGTGTAGGTTGAACCCTTAACATAAAAAAATATAATAATATTTAAAATTATGTTGTTATTATATATTTATAGAATAAGGATAGTAAAGGTGTGGATAATGGAAATAAAACTAAAGATCTTGAAGAAAGATATTACCTCTTTTTTGAGTAACTCCTTTTAGTTTTCACAAAAAGGGATTACTTGGATGAATTTATTCCAAAAGGGAGTATTATAGGATGCGTTTTGGAATTTTGAGTAGATTTTTTGTAGATATTGGTCGATCTAAAGTGTCTTGAAGGTGTGTAGAAGTGGGAGGCTTGAGTTCCTTTTTATAGTGTAGGAGGAGTGACACTCTTCTAAAATTTGGAAAAGGGAATTCCACCCATGTTTTCCCCATTTAAAGTGGCTCTAATAATGGTCCAAATTCTATAAAATGAAGTATAGGGTAGAAATATATCCATATAATATATTTTTGACAAGTTTAGAGGTCATTTGTTCACTTAATTTTAAGCTTTATTCCCTTATTAAGATTAATTTCACCTTAATCATTGTATTAAATTTTAATTACTTTCACTAATATATTTGGTCAAAATCTAAGTAGACATTATTAAAAATTATATATTATTCTTATTAAAAATATGGAATCCATTTTTTAAAATTCTAATCACATAAGTGGAAGAAATTAATTAAAATTTAATCTTGCACTTAGGACGACAATATGGGTTTTTAAAGTAAAAATGTTCAAAATTTTGGTAAGTTTTTTATCCAATTTAAAAGTGAAAATGATTAAAATGAAATAAATTGGATTTAAGTATATTAAATTAATATACTTACTATTTAAAACTAATAAAAAATAAAATTTAACCTTATAAATAAATTAGAAGAAAAATCACTTTTGAATTAAAATCCAGTATTTTTTACTATTTATCAAAAAATAAAGATTCATAGAAAACTACCGAAAATTTAACCTATTTTAATTTTTATATTATAATTTAAAATACGATGTATATTTTTGACATATAAAATCAATAAAATTTCCAAAAAAACTATTTAAAATAGATTCTTTATTAAAAGGCAGTAAAAACACCTTTATAAAAATATTGATTTTTATGAGAAATATTGGGTTTGTTATTATCTTATGATTATAAAATATATTTGATGAATATAAAAAATATTTGGCTGAATATAAAATATATATTTATTTATTTATTAATATCACTTATTCATTGTAAATAATTTAATTTATTAGGATAAAATAGGTTTGTGAGCATAAAAAAAATTTTATAAAAACATTCCCTTTATATTCAATTAGATCTTATATTCATTCATAATTCATAAGTAACCAATGAATTAATTTCATATTTGTGTAAACTATATATTTCTATAATTTATTTAATCTTATTCATAACTTCTGATTTAATGGCTAGGTAATATCTTATTATATATAAAAAAATTAATAATATATTATTGTTCAGTAAAACTCGGTCTTACATGTAATTCAAGCCATTGAAGAAATTTTTTGTTGCATGTGATGTACAATAACTTAGTGTCACGTGATTTATAAAATCTAAAATATATTTAATTTATTTAAAATAGTAAATATATATAAATTCTCAAGATATTATATTTCCTTACGTGCTTGGTGTTTCATGTCATGTATGCTATCAAATAAAATGTTCATACTTTAGATTTTTGGGGGATTTCATTCTCCCCACCATAATTAAATTTAATCTTCACAATTTAAAATCAATCTTGGTGATAAATATTTTGATATTTCTTATGTTTTAAGTCCCACATTGTGATAAGGATTCTTAATAAATCCTCTAGAATAGTGAGAATGAAAAGTAAAAATGTCACATGGAATAACATATAACTAGGTATCTAAGAAGGATATCATTAGTCTCAAGTAGTAATGCGTATAAGGAGGAAAAGAGTAAATATTAATAGGAAGATATTAAGTCCATGAATTAAAAACAAGTGAATTATTAATGTAAAGGGCCTTAAAACTATAAATTTGTGATGATTAAGAAGACCATTGGTTCAAGAAAAAGGTATTCTGAGTTTTTTAAGATACTTTTTCTCATATAGAGAAATTCCTTTACTACCTAATAATATAAAGAAAATTACTTACAGGATATGTTCTAATTTCATATGAACAATTAAATCTTTTGTTTATGATTCGATCAAATTATAATTCATCCCTTACTTCGAAAAATGGGTATCCAAAAATTAACATTTATCCCTAAAGAAATAAAATAATCATTTAACAGATAATAAGTACCATAAAAGAGTGAAAAGTCCTAAACTTTTTCTCTAACTATTATCCAAAGCCAATATGGTTAAGACATTTATCTATAAACCTAAAATGTTAAAATAGTTGTTCTTCATTAATACTTTTTCATCAAACTATTTAAAAACAATGATATATTATCCAGGATATTGCGTAGGTTAGTGGTTGGTGTGAAACCATTCCTATCCTTCATTCATGGGTCCAAAACCTATGACCTTGTTGGAATTGATTGGTTGTCACTCAGCATACAGTTTTTCCTTTTTTTAACCATATTTATATAACTTCCAAAATAAATATAATGGACATAATTGAAATAAGGTTATTCACTAAATAGCCTTTTAACTAAGGTTTTCAATAAAACACCAATACATAAATACTTCATCCACTTATTTCCATATATATCCTTCATTATTCTAGATTTTATCCTCTAGAAGAGGTAATTGATTCGATTAATGTCTAGGTTCCCCACATTTATGGAAAAATCTATAAAGGATTCCTTAGGATGAGTTTCATTTTCATCCATCCCACTCTTCATTTTTCCATGATAATTCATTACATTATATCCTTATTTTCTACACATGAATAATTTCCCCATTCCATTGAGATAGATTCCTAGGTGTATCCTTCCACATTTATTTCATGAAATAATTAGATCCTTCTATCTATGGTATCCATCACTTAATCTCTTAGAAAACTATATCCTTATCTTCTTTGGTGAGTTAGGAATTTGTTTAAGGTATATACTATTAATAATATTTCCAAAAAATTGATTATATAGAAATATAATATCTTTCAATCCTATCAACACCTCATTTGGTTTCTCATTGTCACCCCTATGTCCTTTATGTTCAATGTTGACTTGAATAATTTGGGTAGCAACCCATGACTAAAACTAGAAATCATTGTGTGAGTCACAATAGTTAAATAAAAAGGTATAATAATTAATAGGATATCTATATCAAGACACCTTATATTCAATTTAAACCAACTTAGGCTTAACCTAGTTTATTCATTGTAAAAATCCTTCATAATGGTATGTAATGAAAATGTTAATTATGCTAAGAATATCCCTTGGGAGTGCTAAACTAGGTGCATAGGAAGGCCAATTGTAATGTACCAGGTTATGTCGAGTCATGCCCAATATTGCACAACCCTCTCCCTCTAAAGATTCCCCTCCTGAGCTGGAAATTAAGAAAGAGATATAATGACCCCCCAAGTCCCGCCTCTAGTAGGCCTTGGGGTAGCGACCAGTACCAGCGGTATAAAAATGTCAAAAAAATGGGAGGCATTATATTTTTTAAATAAAACAAGATCAGGAGATAAGATGTTTCATCGCAAAAAAAAACTCCAATATATATATATAATAAATCCAAATTCAACCCACATTAATGTTTAAAATATAACTAATACTCAAAAAAAGTCTCAAAAGTAATTACCCAAAGTAAGGATATGAAGTGACGCATCAACTGTTAAGATTTGAGCTGGTAAAGTCCATCACAATTTGCGGTGTCCACCTAGAAACCTGAAAAAAAAATTATATATATAGGGTGAGCATACAAGTATACTTAGTATGAAAAAAAAGTCGCTCATGCACATGTGAAAGAATCATATTAATGCTTCTGTGAAAAAACTTAAAAACCAAATAGCACCTCATCAGTGCACTAACCATCCAAATCTCACCAAAGCATTCTCAACAAATAACGCAAGTCAAGTAATGTAATATAATGCACATCGATAATTGGGTACCCCACACCACATTTCCACTAATTATCCACTCTAACACCCTAATGGAAAATATTCTACAGCTCCCACCTTTTCCAAATACCCCACATCACAACCCTCCCGCACACACCTGAGCCTCACAACCACCCATATTCTCATCATCGGGGCCACGATCCACATCACATCATGCCCACAAACACCTGGTCCCCATAAAATATCACATCCCACCTATAGATACCTAGGAAACTTACCACATCACATCCTACCCGCAGAACCCTAGTCCACATACCATGTCTCATCCCGAAAACACATGGGAAACTATAACCCATCTCATCCCGAAGAAACCTCGGAAAACATAACATATATATCCTGAAGACACTTGGGAAAACACAACTCTACAGCACAAACCTAGGCTCCAAAAACTACAACCTACTCGAAGAATCTTAGGATACCGCCTCTTAGAATAAAGAGCATGGAAGAGTGGGTGGCCAGCCATCCATCCACCAATCGGGGTGTTTGGGTAAGACACCCTCTCCCATGATGATGGCGGTGTTTGTCCCATAGTGAACAACTATGGTGGGGTGCATATAGAAATAATAATGGAATTACATTTATATATAGATATAATACCAGAAACGTATCCCCAACCAATGGTTTTTCAAACAAACAACCACCTCAAAAACTACAAACTTCCATGATACCTATAAATTCATTATCCGCAAAACAAACCACAACTTATTTTAAATTCCCAACCAATTTAATTTAACCATTACGATTCTATATTCACAATTAATTTATTCGCTCCATTAACTAGACCAACCCAAGTTAGTCCAAAACATTATTAATAAACTATTTATACATTTATTCATTTACTATCTGGGAAACTACCAAGCATATAACATAAAAAGCCACATTGAAAAAGTCGTACATGGAGGAACTCTAAAAAAACACATACTAACTAAAACAAGTCCCCAACTCTCAACCATATATAAAAACATAACCAAAGAACAACCCAATTGTAGTCTCGTTGTACAACATTGTTCATCCATTCTGAAATCAATCAATCTCTCAACCCGATATTCCATCACACCTTCTGAACCATCCATTCATACACAACTAGGAAACCCTCACACAACACACAACCATGTTTACAACCATATCACCACACGAACTAAACAAAAAAAATAAATTCGATATTTTAAAAGGAATCCCTTATTTAGTTTCTCTTGTTAATTTTGGGGTTATCATAGAAGTTGTACAATCCTAGGGAATCCATTCATCAGTTGGGTGTATGTGATTTACTATTTTCCATTTATTGTGATACCACAATAGCCACAACCAATGAAGCACACACTATAGATATAACTAGCACAAACAAATCCACCAATGACCACCATTTTCAGCAGAACATTTAGACCATATAATCACAATGTCAACAAATTTTTTTTAAAAAGCATGTAATAAACCCATATAACATTTAAATTCAATTATCTAGTTCTTTATCGTTGACTAAGATGAAAAAACCATAATCTAGGGGTAATAAAAGAAAAAATCATACAACATGATACATAAATAAATAGAGGAAATGTATTTCCTACCTCAAAGGTGTCAATAGTATTCGCATGTGAATGGATCATGGAATGACCCTCCGATCACCTACCCCACAATAATTATATCCATCTGAGGATTACATGGCACCACCATAGAAATTAAAGCTGAGAGACACCCCATTAGGAATCATGGATAATCACAAGCCTTAGCATGGTGAGGAGGTATATAAGAGAATGATACCCAACTGAGGGAAGCTTCTAGAAAATGAAGGGAGAACGTACCTTGGATTACCACAGATCTCCAAAGAACGATCACTGAGATAAACTGATCGAAGAGAGGGGAATATGATTCGAAGAACTCATCAGGGTTCCTAGGTTTTATATAGATTGAGAGAGACTGTTGTAGCTATATGATTTATTAAAAACCTAGCAGCAAGAATATTTTAAAACATTACAACCTCAGGTGATTACACGACATGAAATCCCCTTTCATTCCATGAATCCCTTGAGGTCCATTTACTCTAAAAAACACATCACATCTTAGTTTCAGTTTTTTTTTAAGCCCTAAAACATTTCACACAATAAATCCCTCTTTCACATCCTATAAAAAGTATGCATGTTTGAACGCTTTTAAGTACAAGTCATGAAACCAAACTTCATGTAGTGAAATCAAGTTACACGACATATAACATCCCTACTTCCATCTTTTACCAATAGATATTTTCCAAACTCCCTCTGAGCCTCCTCTAAGAACTTTCAATGACCATCCTCACAATGCAACAGACTGGTAGGGAACATACTATTACATTAGGTACCTCTCAAAGATTTCTAGTCCTTGAGAATCCAAAACTAAGACTAGGATAAAAATGGATCCAAAAAACCACCCCATGACATACCTCTCAAGGATCTCGATACACCTGAAACACTACTGACAACCAAACACATCAACATTCAATGATAAACTTCCATGTGTTGGTTGAAAGCTGGAGTGTAAACCCACACATCCAAGAACACCTCCCCTGACACCAATAACCAGGCCTTATTTTCTTATCCAAAATGACCACAAGACACACCACATGCGCACAACAACCACACTATTCGAACATGTGAACAAGGGAATCTCATCTTCCAAGTCAAGATAATATCTTCTCTGGGCGACACTGACTCGCCCACATGGATTTAATAATATCTAAATTAATTCATCTTGATTAGGGATCAAGTACTCCCTTTTACAAATGATATTACTCTATCACACATTGTACCACACATAGCACCACCAAAGGGAATACATCTCATTTCATAATACAAGTTTCAAACATTCCATTTCAAAACAAAATAGAACAAGGTAAAAACTAAAAAAAACTCCTATACTAGGCACACATCTACGTTTCTCGCTCCCAAGTACACTCCTCCAAGCTACATGCCTCCACCAAATGTGAACCAAAGGTATTATCCATTCACACAACACCTTCTCCCAATGATCTTGGATATCAATCAGTCATTACATGTATGTCGTTTCATCCTTGACATACAACTCTCTCCAATCAAGGACATGAGATTCATCATAAAGATACCAAAAATGTTGAGAGATGTGGAAGATGTCATGGATCCTCTCCAACTAAGGTGGAACGCCAATTGGTACACAACTTCTCCAGCTCATCCCAACACTTCAAAGTGTCCAAAAAACCTGGGATAAATATTTCTCCCTCTGCCAAACCTCCACTTCTCCCATTGAGGGGAAACCTTTTAGAACATGTGGTCTCCAACATCAAACTCTAAGGGCCTCCTCCTACAATCATCAGATGAATTCTGCCAATCTTTCATATCTTTTATTCTCTCACAGACAATATGAACCTTCTCTATCATGCTCTACACCACGTCTAGACCAAGAATAGTTGTCTCCCCAACTTATATCTATCACAACATAGAATGACATGGTATCCTAAAAATGAATAAAATATTTCCATGATAATGGAAGAGTGAAAACTATTATTATAAGTGAACTTTACCAAGGTCATGTGTTGTACTAAAGATCCACCAAAGTCTAAGATGCATGACCGTAACATATCCTCTAACATATGGATATTATACTCTGTCTTCCCATATTTTTGAGGGTTGATATTAGTTTTGAGGTGTAACAGGGTGACAAAATCATGTTGTATTCCCCTCCAGACTCGTGAGGTAAACCTCACATCCTATTATTATACAATGGACCTAAGAACTCTATGCAAATTCACCACTTCATCAACATACATCTTGGATAAGGAATCCAATATGCCCAAATCTTTGATCACTAATAAATTATCCAATTTTCTCAGTCAATCCACTACTACCTTGGTATAATATTATACTCCTTGATCCCTAGGTAAACCCTATGATAAAATCCCTTGAGATATCATCCCACTTCCACTTGGGGATATCCAAGGGCTGAAAAAAACCATGGGGACATAGTGCTCATCATTTACCTTCTAGAATAACAAGAATATTTATAAAAACTATTTTACTTCCCATTTTATCCCGATCCACAAAAACTACATATTTAAGCCATCATACATTTTTAAAAAATGTAGTTATATATCTAAAGGTGAGTTATGAAACTCACAAAAAAAATACCTCCTGCATTGATACCAGAACAAACAACCTCCCACAAAACAACATCCAATTCTAAACGTACTCCAACCATCCCTCTGGAGCATCAATATATCCAACAAGATTGTGAAACCCCTCTACCTCCAATTATATCAACTCGGCCTCCTCCACTAGCTATATTAGATAATACTGCACTGTCATCTGGAACAGACAACCTCGACCACCATCTATTCTTGCATATATGTGCCAGGATGCCAACTCCACCCTCTCTTTCCAAGTGTCTGTAGATTTTTGAATAGCCTCTTTCTATGAATTTCTACTCAAATAATTTCCCATGATATTCCCCTTTCTTAAGGTGTAAGAGATCTCAAAATCGTTTTCCTGAAGAAACACCATCCACCTCTACTGCTGCAGATTCATATCATGCTAGGAAAAGATATAACTCAAACTCTTATGAACTGTGAAGACCACAGAGCACTCCCCAATGAGGTTATGAATCCACAAATTTAGTGAAAACAAGACCTCTACTAACTCCATATCATGGGTTCCATAGTTATGCTCATGGGGTTTGTAACTATTTAAACCCATAAAAGATCAATGATTGTTATTGTGTCAGCATGCATCCAAAACCTAGATTGGAAGCATCAAAAACACCTCAAACATCACCCCTTCCACTGGAAACTGAGGAACCGGGTCACTAACCAACTTCCCCTTCAGATAGCTGAATGTTTCCTGGAACTGATCACTCCACTCAAAATCTTGATCCTTTCTAGTCAAAGATATCAACAGAGATGAAACTCAAGAGAAATCAGGTACAAACCTCTTATAGTTTCCCATGAGGCTAAGAAAACTATGAACTTAAACAACATTATTGGGTGATACCCAATAAACAACTGCTTCAACCTTTTATAGGTGAACTTAAAAACACTATTGGGACAACACATACCCATGGAAACTCACCTCTCTTGTCTAGAACTTACACTTGGACAACTTTCTGTAGATTTAGTTTCACCAAAGAACCTAAAATAAAGTAATCAAATTCTCAGTGTGATCCTCCTCTGACTTCAAGTAGATCAGGATATCATCAATAAATGCGATGATGAATCAGTCTAGGAACTCACAAAAGATGGTTTTAATAAGCTCCATTAACATTTAAAGTGTATTCATGACACCAAATGGCATGATTTAAAACTAGAAGTTCCCATACATGCATCTAAATGTAGTATTTAGTATATCACCCTCTTTTACCCTCAACTGGTGATATCCAGATACAGATCGATCTTAAATAACCCAATTTCCCCTCTCAACTGGTCAAAAAGATTGTATATCCAAGGAAGATGGTATCAGTTCATGACTATCACCCGATTCAACCTCTGGTAGTCTATGCACAACCTCAAACTATCATCTGCATTATTTTCAAACAACACTAGAGCACCCCATGACAACATAATGGGATGGATAAATCCCTTCTTCATCAAATAATTTATCTGAATCCTCAACTCCCGTAACTCATAAGGTTCCATCCAATAAAGTTGCATCAAAATTGGAGAAGCACTGATCTAAAAGTCTATCCCGAACTCAACGTTTCATAAAAGGTGTAGAGTCACAAACCCCTTGTGAAAAAACATCCAAGAACTCCCCAAAAACTCTAGGAACCTCCACCATCCCAACATCTACTGATTCTACTAATAGCTTAGCCAAAAAGGAAATAACAGGCTCAATAGAATTACTGCCCACCTGACAGCTCCTCTCACCAATGAAAACCACACCCCAACCATCCAAGTTTGAAAACACAACTCTTCTCAAAGAGAGGATAATAATAGCATGCCTGGGATACAACTACTAAATTCCGAGAATTGTATCGTATGACTATATCTGTAGTAAAAAAATATCCCCATGGGACTGATGTGGCCTCATCATTAGTCCACATCCCTAGCACACATCAAAAAAGTTATTCTGACCTCCTACTGTCTTACTCAACACTAGGAGAATAGGAAGCCTATATACATCGAGTCCCTGATAATAGAATATATTAGGTGAAACAATGGATTTTGAAGATCCTAGATTAAACAGAAAACAAGAAATGGTACTAAAAAATATAATCGAACCTCTAACGATCTATGGTCCATCTGGAACTGTTATCCCCACTACATGCAACTAACCATGACCATATCCTCTTCCCTTATACTGATGACTACATCCACAATCATGCCCGGGTCTAGGTCCCTGAGGAAAAACTTGAGATCAGACTCTTCCTTCTCCATCTCCCCTTGGAGGAGTAAAATCTTGTTGTTCCTATTATTGAAACTACCCAATAGAAAACTGCTTATAAATTTGGTGCTAAATATTTCCTCCTTCACCAAACAGAGATCAAGAAGCCACTGGGAACTAACACTAAAGATGGGTGTGAGCACCACATAAGAAACACCTTCTCCCAAAGACCAGAGAAAGGAAACAAAAACTACTGGAACCATACGGTTGTAAAGGAAACTGCTAAGGTAGCCTCCCTTCCAGTCAACACCTCAAAGGTCCCAGCACCTGAGATCTACCACTAACAACCCTATATCTTGAAGAACTATGTTGTCTCCCCTCTCGAGGTAGACCTCATCGTGAGTGAATCCTCTCAATCACTTCCTTCTTCTTGAAGACTTCCAGATATATTGTCAACTTAAAAGGAGTAACATCATATTATATAGAAGGGTGGAGGGCCTCCTCAAGCCATATCACATGAGACTCCTCATCCAAAAAGAGATATGGGGTGAAGCGAAGATGATACTTGAACTTTATCCCAAGTTCTCACATTGACATACTACCTTGATGAAGGGAGAGTAGCTCCTACCTCTTATCTACCTTCAGGAATGATGAAAGGAACTCCTCCCATAATTCCTTCAAAAATATGACTCACAACTTGTTTTCATCCTTCCTCTCCCCCAAATAAAGCATCCATCATTGATGTACATCTCCCCGGATATGACTCACTTCCAAAGGAACCCAATAATCTGTCAGATCCCGAATTATAATGATAACGATCTCATGCTCCTTGAGGCAACTCTATATATCCATGTCGTAAAAACTACCCATATACTTTTCCAAAGCCTGTTTCTGGAATGATTTCAGAGTTATCTACCACCGGTCATCCTCCTCCACTAGATCAACTCTTCGTGAATCAATCAGATCATCCAGTTAAGCCTCAAACACCTGATCCACATGCAGATGATGACTGGGCACCATAGCTGAAAGGTAAATAAGGTATTCTTAATCTCGATTAGTATAGAATTTTATTTAAGATTTATTTTTACTCATTTAACTCATTTCATCATCAATTTAAAATATTTGAAAACACCCAAATCAAACAAGAAAAAAAGTAATTATAATGCTTGTACATTTCCTAGGGTATCTACCTCACAAATGGTGTATCCTCGCATTGTCTTTTGGTAGGCTCAGAGTCCATGCATCGGATCATAGGGGGGCCTAAAATCTCATGTCCTAACTGGTCTTCCCTAGCCTATGTCACAAACCAAGAACAGCTGACATTATTTCCCAACCAACACATTAAATTCTCACTATGCCTAACTCCAAACACCATTATATCTCTCAATTATCCCCTCTAATATCATTCTTCATTTACCCCCTCCCTCCAAAGATGACCCTCCTAAGCTGTTGATGAAGTAAGAGAGATAATGTCCCTTGATTCCCATCTCTAATAGGCCCCAGGATGGTGACCAGCACCAAGGGCATACAAATCTCACAAAATGATAGGCATTATCCTTTTTAAAGAAAACAAGATCAGGATATAAGATGTCTCATCCCAAAACAACTCCAAGATATATATAAGAAATCCAAATTCATCCCACATGCATGTTTAAAATAGAACTGATAGAAAACAGATGTATTCAAAGTAAGTACCAAAAGTAAAGCTATGCAGCGACACAACAACTATCAAGATCTGAGATGGTAAAGTCCACCATGGTCTGCGAATTCCTCATAAAAACCTGAAAATATTTTTATATACATAGGGTGATAATACAAGTATACACCATAGGAAAACAAAAGTTTCTTATAAAAATATGAAAGAATCAAACTAATGCTCCTGCGAGAAAATATAAGAACCAAAAATTACCTAAAAGGTACAACAACCACCCCAATCTTAGCAAGGCACTCTCACCAAATAATTTAATTCAAGTAAAGAAATATAATGCACGTCAATAATAGGGTACTTCTCACCTCTTTCCCAATGATTATCCACTCTCATACGCTAATGGAAAATGTATTGGCACATCCACCTCTTCCGAACACACCACATCACAACACGCCCGCACACACCTGGGCCTCACAACCAATCATTTCCCTATCACTGGGGCCATGATCCACACTACATCATGTCCATAAACACCTGGGACACATACCAAATTATATCCTACCTATAGAAATGTGGGAAAATTAACACATCACATCCTGACCATAGACTCATGGGCCACATACCACATCACATCCTGAAAACACATGGGAAATCACAACACATCTAATCCTCAAGACACCTTGGAACACACAACAAATCTCATCCCAAAGACACTTGAAAAAGCACAACTCTCACTCATACACCTAGGCCCCACAAACCACAACATGCCTAATGAATCTTGGGCTATCCCCACCTAGAAGAAGGAGCAGGGAAGAGAGGGTGGCTAGCCATCCATCCTCCCACTGGGATTTTGGGAAAGACACACTCACCCATGATGATGGGGGTGTTCGGAACATAGTTATCGACTTGGTTGGGGTGAATATAGAAATCCCAAGGTAAATACATGTATATATAGATATAATACAAAACACTCATTCCAAACCTATGGGTTCTCAAACAAACAACCAGCTCAAAAAACTTCCAACTTCGTTGCATCCTCTAAACACAATTATCACATAGCAACCCACAACATCATTCCAATTACCAACCAATTTAATTTAACCATTAGCATTATACATTTACAATTAATTTATTCAGTCAATTAACCAAACCAATCCAATCTAGTTCAAAACATTATTAATAAATTATTTATTCATTTACTCGTTTACTTTCTGGGAAACTACCAAGAACAACCCATAGAATGCCACACATAAAAAGTTTCACATGGAGAAACTCTGGGATAAATACCCATACCAATCAAAAAAAGTCCCTAACTACCAACCACATCCAATAACACATCCAAATCACGACCTGATTACATCCCTAGAACACAACACTACTCATCTATTCCACAATCAATCAATATTTCAAACTAAGATTCCATCACACCAGCCAAACAATCCCACCATACACAACTAAGCAACCCACGCACAATAAACAAATATTCTTACAACTGTATCACCACACAAAACAAAAAATATATATATAAATTCCATATTTTATAAGGCATACCTTATTTAGTTACACTTTTTAATTTGGTGGTTATCACATATGATGTACAATCTTGGGGAATTCTTTCATTAGTTGGGTGCACATGATTTACCAGTTTCCATTTAGGGTGATACCACAATATTCACAACCAAATTAGTACACACAACAAACATAACCATCGCAAAAAAATCGATTAATGACCACCATTTTTAGTGGTTCATTCAACCCATATAATCACAATATCACAAAAAAATAAGCAATGTTGCGAAAAGCATGCAATAAACCCCACTACCCTTCCAATTTAATTATCATGTTCTCTATATTTGATTAATCTATCACAACCATAATCCATGGGTAACGAAATCCAAAATAATATCGTATGATGCCAAAATAATGAGAGACCAGGAAATCCCTATATATAAGGTTTCAACATTCTTTGTGTGAGAATGGATCACGTAATGGTCCTCTAATCACCTACCCCTCAATACTTATATCTATCCTAGGATGTCACAACACCACCGCACCAAAAACAACCGAGAGATACTCCATTTGGAATCATGGATAAGCACACACCAGGGATCGATGAGGAGATATGGAAGAGAACGAGACCAAACTAAGTTAAACTACTAGAAAATGAAGGGAGAACATACCATGGATCTCAAATGAATGATCCCCGAGATCAACATATCGAAGAGAGAGGAAGATGGTTTGAAGAACTCATCGAGGCACCTAGGGGTCATTTGGAATATGAGAGACCACTACAATTTATAATTTTTGAAAAAATGAGCAGTTGAAATGTTTTAAAATGATAAATCATCAAGGGATTACTTGACATGAAGTCCCATTTCCCACATTGAAATCCCTCAAGGGATAGTTACACTAAAAAACACATCGCCTCTCCGTTTAATTTTTAATTTTTTCAATACCTAAAACATTTCATGTTCTGCATCCCTATTTTACACCATGTAAAAAAGACTACACATAATGAAGCTTTCTAGGAAAATCTGTGAAACCAAACTTCATGTCCTGAAATAATGTTACACGATGTGTAACCACCCTTCTTCCATATTTTAAAAACTAGCTTATCAAAACTCACTCTCAGCCTCCTCCAAGAACTTATAATGACCAAACTCATAAAGTAATGAACTAGGAAGGAACATGTCATTACATGACACACATTGTAGGATTTGTTACCCCTAGGTACATATGTATCAGAACCAAATCCACTTGTATTATGAATATAGAGATGTATTGGAAGGAAGACCCTCATGATCTCTGATTTACCAGAACTTTAGTGTTTTCTTCTATAACTATCCTCAAATTCTAGCTTAGTATTATGTTCTATAATATATGTTTTCCTAATTATAGTTCCCAAGGTTTCTATTAAACTCCACTTGATACCCAATGTTACAAAATGATCTTAGTACACCAAGATCTAGTGTCTAATACCGTTACATTGGCATATTTACAAGGAATCAAGTCCTGAAGGATCAAACAGTTTAGTAGTCTTGGTAAAACAAATACATACATGTGTCTTGTATTACAAATTAATATGCTAATGACAACATATATGTTTTTAGGATAACTTTATTCCATCCAGTACATCCCTAAATATCTTTCATAGTATGCTTCTTAGATTCTTGGGGAAAAGAAAGAAAATAATCACTAGTTCAAATGCTCAGTAAGGGTAAAGTATAGTGGAAGTAATAATAAATAAATGATAATAATAATTATTTAATGGTAAAAAACTAAACGCACTTACCATTTATTCAATACATGGATAATTAAATGCATCCATAGACTTTTTAATAATAAAAATCTCATGGATAATAAATACATAATCAAAATGAAGTAAATGCTTAACTGTTGGATGTCATGTCCTAGGAAGATGAAAAACTCTACTATCAATATCCACCCTCTATAAATTTAAAACTACAGGTATAAACCAATTTAATTTGCACAACTTATTTGTCTCATGATAAATGTTTGATGCATCGAGGGGATATATAAAGTCAGAACCCCGCTCGTCATTGCATGTCCAAAGAATTCCTTATATTGAGTAATCAATTTAATTAATAAAAAATATTCCTTATAAAATATCTATAATGAATAAAGTATACATATTTATGAATATTTCCCCAAATAATAAAATAACTTTCAAATTAAACATCGTATGAAAAATGGTATATGGTTCAAGAAATAATAATATTTATGAAAAATGATATAGATATTTAGGGAAAATTCAATGTCAAATGATTATAGGAAATTGAACATTTCATGGGGACGAAAAGGAATAAAAGAGTTGAATTTCAATATTATCCTTAGAAAAATTGATCATAAACCATCTAGAAGATGAATAAGGATGGTATTAATATAACATATCCCAAGTGGAGTAAAAATAAAGGTTTGTGGTCATTGATGTATATAAATACTGTATAAATATCTTTTAAAAACATTCTTGAGGAAAATATTATTTTTTATGCTTTTTAAAACCTTTTCTTTGAAAATCATTTTTCAAAACGTTTTATTTAAAAATATACCTTTTAAACATGCAAAAGAATCTTCAAAGAAATGATGGTGGGTAAATATATACATGTTGTATGAGGAAAAAGGAATATTCCTTTTTCACGATAAAAAGGTTAGAAAAATGAATTCTTTATAAAGATATAATACAATTAATTTAAAAATAATGGTAAAAGAAAAAAAGTGTAATAATTTCTTAAATAATTTATTTTGTAAATGGTAAAAAATTGAAACCATTTTTATAAAATAGGGTTTTTAGAAGACAAAATGTTATCCGACTAAAGAGAGAATGAATTCAAGTTTTTTTAAAAACATTTTATAAAAAATTTTGGGTACCAAAGAGTAGAAAATGGTACTAATACTTGGAAAATATCATGAATAAATATAGGATAATAAAATTAAAGGGTTTATTGAAAAATTTTCATATAATTTATTCGATTGGAAATGAAATATCAATAAAATTATTCCTAAGGAAAATAATATTTAATCTTTTCAAAGTGTTCCATGCAACTTTGAATCATTTTAAACCACAAGCCTCATGAATGAATGACATTAAATGAAGGTTTTAAATAACATTAATATAAAAGTAATAGTGATATAATATATCAAATGGGGTATTATATACACTACACAAAATAAGTAAGTGGTGAATATGACATTTATCTCACAAATGTAAAAAGTGAGATGAAAATCCCTTACCTTGAGTCTGAATTGTCTCATGTGTCTTTATATTCTTAAATAATAGAATTATGTTAATTATTTACTTTCTTTAGTAACTTTTTTATTTTTATCATTAATTTTATTTCAATTATTACCATATTGTATAAAGATATATAAATAATAGAATTTACGTCGGTTGTTTTGTCTAAATTCAGTTTATGTGTCAAAAAAATTGGTAGGTCAACTATGGTCAAATAGTTCATTATATAACATCTAAAGTATAATAATCATGAAATAGTTGTTATATTTATATAAAAATTATACTTTCAAAAACAATCATTAAACATGGTTACAAAAAATGATCCAATGTTACAATCCTAGATGTGGTATTTCATACATATTCATAAGTAACATTCCCATTTTTCAATGATCGTTATGGAAAGAAGGTAAGTAACATTACTATTTTGAAAATGATAATTATATCGTAATAAAAATTTTATTTAATCATATACACTAATATATATAATTATTTATAGTTAAAATGAATCTCATTATTTCAACGAGGTAGTAGTCTACACGTCCATTAACGATGTTATCACTTTTTAAGTGTGTGAAATGATAATAAAGAAAATGATATATATTATATTTCTAGAAAGTTAATTATGTAATTAAGGTCATATATATTATTTTATGTCATGTATTTTTAATTAAAACCATCCTTTATACATTCCTTGTATCATGTGATCAAATCACGTCTCTTTTAGGAGGCGGTAGTCCACACATCCACAAATGTTGTTATTGTATTTACAGAAAATGGTAGGCATAAAGGTATGTTCTATATAAAAATTATATGAGATAATGAAACTACAAATATCACATAGATATAATATATAAATAGCATTCTCATAATAATTCCCACCATGATGGATGGTAAAATAAGAATGAATAATCATTGTTTCGTGAGGCGATAGTTCACCGCACACATTAACGGTAAGTTTGTTACCCATTAGAAGGATGTGTGTGTAATTTTAGGTAGAAAACTTAACATAAAAATATATAATTATATTTATGATACTATTTTTTTATATAATTTTTGAATAATTAGATTTTACTGGGGTGGATAATTAAAATAAAACTAAAGATCTTGAAGAAAGATGTTACCTCTTTTTTGGGTAACTTATTTTGGTTTGAACCAAAGGGTGTCCTTGGATAAGTTTCTACCCAAAAGAAAGATTTTAGGATGAGTTTAGATATTTTTATGAGCTATATTTGTAGATATTTTTCAAGCCAAAGTTTCTTGAGATTTGTTTGGAAGTCGGAGGCTTTAGTGCCTTTTTATAGTGGAGGAGAAGTGATACTCTTGTAAATTTTGGAAAAAGGAATTCCACCCATGTTTTTACCATTCAAAGTGGATTAAATAATGGTCCAAATTTAGTGAAATGGAGGATAGGGTCCAAATATAGACCTAAAATTTATTTTTTACAAGTTTTTAGGTCAATTTGGCCTTTAATTTTAAGGTTTTGTCCCCGGTTAAGCTTAATTTCACCTTAATCGTTATAGTTAATTTTAATTACTTTCACTAATAATTTTGGTAAAAACTATGTTGAACTTATTTGAAATTATAAATTATCATGATTCCTAATATGGAATCCATTTTCAAAAAATTAAAATCCCATAAGTGTTATAAATTAATTTAAATGTAGTCTCGTAAACATGACGACAATTCAGATCTTCAAAGTAAAAATGGTCAATGGTTTGGTACATTTTTATATCCAATTTAAAAGTGGAATAAATTAAAATGAAATAGATTGTATTAATTGATATAAAATTTATATAATTAATCTTTAAAAACAATAAAAAATATAACTTGGCCTTAAAAATAAATTATAGAAAAAATAAGTTTAGAAATAAAATTCATTATTTTTAACTATTCATCAAAAAATGAAACTTCATAGAAAAATAGAAAAAATTACCCTAATATAATTTTTATTGTTCGATTTAAAATATAAAATTTATATTGACATAAAAATCAATAAAATTTTCAATAATTGGATTTAAAATAGGTTCTCTATTAAAAGGTGGTAAAACTGCCTTTATAAAAATATTGATTTTTATGTAAAATATTGGGTTTGTTCTTATCTTATGATTATCAAATATATTGGATAAATATAAAATATATTTTAATGAATATATAATATATATATTTATTTAATATCAATAACTAATTTTAATTAATTTAATTTTTTATTTTAAAACTGATTTTTGAGAATACAAATAGTTTTTTATAAAAATATTCCCTTTATATTCAATTGGTGGTTATATTAATATCTAATTAATTAGTAATAAATGAATTCATTTTATATTTTTGTAAGATATATATTTTCATAAGATAGTTAATCCTATTCATAACTACTAATTTAACATTTCAGATATATCTTATTATGTTAAATAATAATATTTTAATAATATATTATTTTTTGGTAAAACTTAGTCTTGCATGTAACTCAAGCCATTGAAGAGACTATTTGATGTGTGTCATGTATGAAATCTCAATTTCATGTGCATTGAAGGCTATAAAATATGTCGGATTTATTTAAAATATTAAATATAATATAAATTCTTGGGATATTATATCCCCTTATGCACTTGATGTTACATGTCATACATTCTATTGAATACAATATTCTAACCTTAGATTTTGGGGAATTACGTCTGAAAAAACCCAGTAATGACTTGAACATTTATCAATAAAATTCAATTTATTTGTTTTAAATGTTTTATGGATATTTAAGACACATGAACTTCTTTTCTTATTATATCTAGTTGGATTTAAATGACCATTAAGTGTCATTATAGTTGATAATATAGTCATTGAACAGTCATCACATGACATGTGTAAATATAGGGTTTTAAGAAATCCTTTTGACACAGAAAAAGGAATTGATGGCCTAAACTAGTAGGATTGTTCCCTATAAATTCCATTTCTTAGATATCTATATGGAGATATAATTTATGGGATTTTCCCTAGACTAAGCCCAAGATGAGATCCAACAACTTAATCATGATTGAAACCGTTTACAGGAGAAGTTTAACCTCATTGAGATCATGACCCAAACCATATTCACTGAATGACCCCACAAAGCCCCACCATCACACAACTTACTCTTAGGTTATATACTGGTATAATAAAGGTATATATAACTATACCCTATAATTATTATTATATACATTATTTTTTTATAGAATAATGAATATACTTTCATTATATTATTGTTACTTTGTAAATGATTTTTAATTAACAAATAGTATTTTTTGTTAGTATTCAAATTCAATTAAGAAATATATTTTGATTAATTAATATATTTTTGAAATAAATAATATTCTAATAAAATATTACTATTAAATTACTTTTATTAAATATAAATGATCAAATAATGAATTAAAATGTAATTAAACTATTTTTTTCAAAACCCATCAATTTTTCACTAAATATTGGTTTTTTATTTTAAAAGTAAAAATACACATATTTAGAAAATTATTTAGAAAAAATTAATATTATTTTTGGAACTAGGACATAAAAATCATCCAATGGTTAATTTTTCATAATTTTCTAAAATAGATAAATTTTTGGGAAAAAATAAAATACCATATAAATATATGGTGTTTTCAATGACATCATATTGACCCAATAATGATGTAATAAATACTATAAAAGGTATATTAGAACAAACATATGTTTTTAATTTAAAGTAATGTAATTTAATGTTTATTTTATTTATTTATAAATCCTTAGTGAATCATCCCAAACATATAATATATTTTTAAGATTTGTAATATAATTTCCTTAAAAAAGTAACTCACCTCCACATAAGAAAAGACAGTATTTTAATATTTTCGGCCCTTGGAACTATAAAATTATTTTTTCTATTACTATTTGGTAGAAACCATGGGAAACAATCATGGGATGGTTTTTTTAATATTTGATTATGAGGTGTCCAAACGAAAATAATAAAGACCCCCCTCCTATATAAACCAACCCAAAATCCTATTCCTCTTCACTAAAACTCTTATAAGATCGTAAAAACTCTTTTATATACTCCCTATATTCCTCCCAACATTCCCACAATCTCCCAAGAAGCCTCTCCCAAGCCTTTTGAGTCACACATCCAAGTAAGGGATCCTCAGTTTCCTCTCCTCCTTTCAAATTCAAGCATCTTATTTTAAATTAGTTCTTGTAATTTCAAATGGTTATAATTTAGTTCTCTTATAATCATTCCGTTACTATCTATTTGATTTTATTTGAATTATTTATCACTTATCCTCCTTCATTTGGACCCTTACCTAAGACATTTCTATGCTGAAATTCTGTATGGGAACTCTCTCTCTCCTCTTTTTATCAAGCACCTCATTTATGATATGTCCTTTAATTTTACAATTTAGTATGTTGTGATACGTTTTTACCTATACCCTATTCATTCCATTTCATGAATAAATTTTGGGATACCCATTTAGATCTCATCAATCCATTTTATGAATTTCTATTTGAGATTGTTATACTGCCAAAATTGTACAATGATTTCCATGCCAAAATCGTGTAGTGAACACCATACCCATTTCTCTCTCAAGGGTATTCACCTCATGTTCATGTACTTATTTTTTGGGGACTTACACATATTTATTCCAAAATCCTTATTTTTGGTATAGATTATGATTTTTAATAAATGACCTATGTGGCACACTTAATCATGAAAATTAAATGATTATGAAGGGTGTGCCCTGATAGCGCTCCAATGCATTGGGTAATGTTTAGTATCATGATAAGTCATGTACAATAAGGGTTTAATCATGATAATTCATGTGAAATTATGATTTAATCATTATAATTCATGTTAAATTAGGGTTTACTCATGTTAATCCATGTGCAATGATCCTTAACTCTTGATAATATCATGTGGTATGTTATTTCAATATTTCCATGTTATGATTATCACGCTATGTCATGACTTTATATTCATGTTTCTTTTGTGCTCCATTGGTATCCCTATTGAATAACATGTATTTTATTCCTCATTTTATTCATGTTTATTACCTTACAAGGCTTTATATTTCACCATTTTCTAATGTTTTTCCTTAGGTTATCCCATGTAGTGTTAAGTATGAAGTAATTTTGCGGTCATATAAAAGAAGTTTTCAATAAAGATGTTCCATTTCATGTTTTAAGTTATTATTTAATGTTACTAATTTCCAAAGACACTATACATCTAAATCTTATAATTTTTATTAAGTTCAATTTTATTAAATAAACTATATTTAAATATGAATTAAAGAGTAGATTTTTTATATTTTCTATTAGAGGATAGGTTTAGTTAGTTTTGGCATAGGATTAGAGAACCCTTGTGAAAACCCTTAGAGATAAGACTAAGTATTAGAAAAGTATCCATAAATTTTAGTGAGTATATATTAAGTGGTTTATTAAGAAAATAAATCCATGTATGGATACAAACAAGTGTTGTGGCTCAGACATAGATGTATCTTGGGGTAAAAACCAAAAACACCGCTTAAATCTCGACTCAAATGGAAACCAGTGCACAAAAATGGGACTTGATGCTCTCCTAGTTTGAAAACCCATGGGGATATGATTTGGTAAATTCATAAGCTCATTATGAACCATTATTAAGGGAATATAAAAAAATTCCTATAAAAATATATGTTAGGACGTATATCATTGATAACTTAGATTGAAGCCTATAAACTCATAAGTTAAGGAGATAAATGTAATTTATATGTTATCAATTTAATTTCATTGGATTCTCTTTACATGTTTAAGTTTTTAAGGTACTCATCCCTAATCATCATTTATTCTATCCAGTGGCCGGTAATAGGAGGAACTGTGTTAACAACTGATGCAAAGGGCAATGTGAGGATTTCCCCAATGAGATACCCAAACCGATGGGAGTAGGAGTCACAAACATTGTTATCATACTCTCTCAATTAAATAAAGTTCTCTATCAAAACCTGAATAAAGGGGATATCCAAACCCCAACCCCCACCCTCACCCCTACTTAAGAGATATAAACTTTCATTTAAGAGCTTCATGAAACAAAGGCATCCTATATTCAATGGATCATATGATCCCTTAATTATGGAGAAATGGATAAATTATATCAAAAATACCTTATCTATATTTTAATGTTCTGAAGAATATAAGGGTCTTCTGGTTTTTTATCATATGAATATTGAAGCTGATCAGTGGTGGTCATTTATCAAGAATATTAAGCATGAGGTGGATATTGAAGAAATGGAGTTGACGGAATTCTGAAAAATGTTTTTTGATAAATATTTTCCGTGTACCCTCTATCTTAATATGGAAAGATATTTTCTTGCACTAAATAAAAAGGACAATAAATATTTTAGGTAATATGAGTAAAACTTTACTAGGATTTCATTATATGCCTCCATTTTTTTTCTACCCCTGAATGCAAGGTTGACCGCTTCTTTGGTGGGATAAATCTTAGCCTTTGAAAATCCCTGAAAATTCGTGACTTTGAAAGATATGAGGAAATTTTATGATGTTATATTAAAGTCGAGATGGAGGTTGGTGGATCTCATAGGTATCATGGGGATGAAAAGAGGAAATTGGAATTTAATCCTGGCAGTCCTACGGATAAATCCAAATATTATAAGAAATCCCAACACCCCGAATATCAAAGGTGCGGAAGAAAGAACCCCAGAAATTTTCTAATGGGATAAAGGAAATGATTTAGGTGCGGAAGAGAAGGGAACCGAACTAATAGTTTACAACAGGAGAAACCCATCAATGTAATAGAGGAACATAATTCTCTTGTCGACCCTCATTTTTTTTTAATAAAAACAACTACATGGAACCAAGAAACTTTGCAAACCAGTTTCCTAAGCCTAGGGTTTTCAGAGTCAACCAACAACCTATGAGGCAGTAAGGGAGAACTTTTTCCATCACTACTACTAAATTGAATCTCAACAAAGATGTAATGATTGGTATTCTAGTTATTCATTCATTAGTAGTGAATTTACTTTTTGATTCTAGTCTTACTTATTCTTTTATATCCCAAAATTTTAGTAGAACAATCCAAACACCACCACAAATAATGGAAGTAGAGATGTTGGTGAAAATTAAAAATGGGACAATTATTGCATCCCATGAATATAACTCCTCTCGTATCACAATTTGTGGATTAAACTTCATGATTAACCTTTTCATACATTCCTTAGTGAAATTTGATTCAATTATAGTCATGGATTGGATTTCCCAATATAGAGCCAATATAAATTTTTTTGAGAGGGAAATCACTCTCCATATGGAAAATTTACCCCTGATTCTATACAAGTACAAGGAAGAGGATGAATCTTACTTATCACCAACATCCAAAGCATGGATATTACTG
The DNA here is from genome assembly GCA_963277665.1 of Viscum album. NCBI lineage: Eukaryota > Viridiplantae > Streptophyta > Magnoliopsida > Santalales > Viscaceae > Viscum > Viscum album. Next base: position 1,324,020,740 of record OY728143.1, read on the forward strand.
CCCTATGAGCATGCATATCATAATCAAATGATTGATTCTAAAGAAGAAACCATCCTTGAAGACATGCCTATTGTGAGGTAATTCACTTATGTGTTTCCTGAGGAATTTATTGGTCTTCCTCCCAGCAAAGATCTTGAATTATAGAAAGATCTTATAACTGGGGAGTTTTCAATATCCAATACTCCATATAGAATGGTTTTTTTATAACTTGTAGAGCTAAATAAACAACTATATGAGAACCTGGATAAAGGGTTTATACGTCTAAGTGCCTCACCATGTGGTGCACCAATCCTCTTCTTAAATAAGAAGGGTGGGTCAATATGCCTTTTCATTGATTATCATTAGCTCAAAAAAATCATGATAAAGAACAAATGTCCATTTCCACGAATTGATGACTTGTTCAATCATCTATTTGGAACACAATACTTCTCCAAGGTGGATCTTCAATCCAGATATTACTAAGGGTGAATAAGGAGGATATCCCCAAGACTTCTTTTCATACAAGGTACGGGCATTATGAGTTCATAGAGATTCTATTCAGAAACACTAATTCTCGATCAATATTCATGGAATTTATGAATAGAGTATTTATATTTTACCATGACAACTTTTTGGTAGCCATTATAGAAGATATTCTAAAATACTCCAAAATCAAACAAGAGCATGAGGATAATCTATGAATTGTGATAAAGACATTGCGGAAGGAGAAGAAATATTAAAAGTACAAAAAGTGTGAGTTCTAGTTAAAGTAAGTCTCAATCATAGGGAATATCATCACAAGTAATGGGATCTCTGTGAATCCTTCCAAGACAAAGGAAATTGAGGGATGGACAAGGCCAACAACTGTGATAGATATCCATATCTTCCTTGGTTTATCTAGATATTATCACTGATTTGTGAGAAATTTATCATGATTGTCAAACCCTCTTACCAAGATAACTTAAAAGGGAGTCAATTTTTCTTGAATGATTAATGTGAATAATGCTTTATGGAGTTGAAAAATAGGCTTATCACTGCCCATGTTCTCACACTACCAACAAGTAAGGACATTTTTATAATCTTAAAAAATGCTTCAAAGAAGGGATTGAGATGTGTGTTGATGAAAAATGACAAATTCATTTCATATGACTCAAGGTAGTTGAAAAATCATGAGCAAAACTATCCCACACATGATCTGGAGTTGGAACCTGTGATCTTTAAGTTGAAAATTTGATGTCATTATCTCTTTGGAGAGCAATGTGAAATATATATGGATCAGAAAATTATCAAATATATATTCACATAGAAAGATCTGAATATGATCCAATGAATATGGTTAGATCTTATCAATGATTACAACTAATCAATCCAATACCATCTTGGTAAAGTTAACAAGGTGGAAACTTCTCTAAGTATAAAGGTCCCAAAAATTCTATCATTGATGATAATTGAAAAGGATCGAATATTCTTACATTTCATGAATATAGACATGGTAATCATAAATAAGGGAACATCATAAATCATTTCAAAAATTATTTCTCAAATGTATCTTTTTAAAAGGTTAAAGGATGTTCTAAAAGGTGGTGAGGGAATTCAAAAGAAATTAGAAACTATCAGAAAAGAGAAATCATTGGTGTTTAATGTTAATGAAGAAGGAATTGTGATAGTTAGGTTAAGACAGTGTGTTCCATCAAATATTGAGTTAAGGAAATAACTTTTGGATGATGCACATAGTTCTAATTTCTTCATTCACCCAGGAAACAAAAAGATGCATCGAGATATCTAGGAGCACTATTGGTGGGATAACATGAAGAAGGAGATCATTGGATATACATCAAAGTTCCTAGTATGTTAGCAAGTGAAGGCCGGTAGGAATAAGTCTAAGGGGGTTATAAAACCATTACCCATACTAACATGGAAATGGGAAGACATCACCATAGACATTGTCACTGGGCTTCCAAAGACATCCAAATGAAATAATTATATCTGGGTTATTGTGGATCATCATATAAAGATTTCACACTTCATTGCGATTCGAGAGGATTTCTCAATAGATTAATTAGCACAGATATACATTAGGGAAGTGGTAAGTCTGGATGGAGTACCACTATCGATTATGTCTGATCGATATTTGATATTCACCTCTAAGTTTTGTAAAGTATCCAACATGCTCTAAACATGAAGCTGAACATCATTATGACTTATCACCCTCAAACTGATGGCCAATATGAGAGGACTATCCAAAAACTTAAGAAAATGTTAAGACCTTTCTCAATTTACTTAAAAGGTGGATGACACCAATATCATAATTTGGTTGAATTATATTACAATAACAGTTTCCATTAAAGCATCCAAATGGAACCCTATGAAGCCCTTTATGTTAAGAGGTGAAAAACACAGACATGTTGGGATGAAGTTAGGGAATTAAAACTTCTAGGTCTGAAAATGGTCAAAGAAATGGTGGAGAAGGTTAAGACCATACAAAAGCACATAAAATCTACTCAGAATCTATAAAATAGCATTACTGACAATATTTGACATGACCTAGAGTTTAGTATTGGAGACATGGTATTCCTCCACATATCTACATAGAAGATATTAATGAGATTTTGTAAAAATTGGAAGCATAGTCCAAGGTACATAGTCTCTTTTGAGATCCTTGATTGCATCAGAGTAGTGACCTATCGAATAGAACTCCAACAAAACCAATATCAATTGCATGATTTATTCCATTTATCCATATTAAGGAAGTAAATCCAATACCCATCACATGTACTCAATCTACGGTTGGTACCGTTGGAGAATTAAATATCCTATGAAGATAAGCTAGTGAAGATCATAGATCATAGAGAAAAAGTTCTACGAAATAAGACAATTCCCCCCATCAAGGTGTTTTGGAGAAAAAAAATGTTTTAAGAAGCAACATGGGAACCAGAGGAGGTGATAAAGCAAAGTTACCCCTATTTGTTTTGGTGTGGTAAAAATAAATTTTGAGGGAAACATTTCTTAAGGGGGGAAGGTTGTATCAACCCTAACATTTATGAATAAAATTCCATTTCTTTTGATTAAATATTTATGGATATAAAATCTTTATTTATTTATTATATCTAGTTCGATTTAAATGACTATTAATTATCACTACCATTGATAATATAACCATTGAAAAGTGATCGTATGACTATTATAAATATAGGATTTTGACAAATACTTTTGACACAGACAAAGGAAGTAATGGACTAAACTAGTATTATTGTTCCCAATTAATCCCATTTATCATAGATTCCAAGGGAGATATAATTTTTGGGATTTTACCTAGACCAAAACAAATCCATGATCTCATAACATAAGCATGATCGTAACCATTTATGGGAGAAGTTCAAGCTCATCGAGATCACGACCCAAACCATGTTCATCGAACAGCCCCGTGAAATTCCAACCATCACACACCTTACTCTTATAGATTATACTAGTGTAATAAAGGGATATTTAACAAGACCCTGTCATTATGATTATGTACATTATTTTTGTATATAATAATGAATATACTTTCATTTTATTGTGTTTAATTGTTAAATAATTTTTAAAGAACAAATATTATTTTTGTTTAATATTCAAATTCAATTAAGAAATATATTTTGATGAATTAATGTATATTTTAAATAAATATTATTCTAATAAAATATTATTATTAAATTAATTTTATTAAATATAACTTATCATATAATTTTTATCAATTCAAATGTAATTAAACAATTTTTTTCAACACCCATCAATTTTTAATAAATGTTATTTTTTATTTTTAAAGTAAAAATTAAAATATATAAAAAAATAATTTATATAAATTTAATATAATTTTTGGAATTAGGACATTAAGATTACCCAAAGGTAAATTTTTTATAATTTTCGGAGGCAGTCAAATATTTTGGTAAAAAATAAATACTTTATAAATATATGGTGTGTTTTTTACATCATAATGCCCCAATAATGATGTAATAAATACTATTAAAGGTTTATTCATCAAAATATATTATTTTTCTTTAAAATAATTTAATTTTTATTTATTTTTATTTATTTTATAAATCCTTAGTGAATACTCAAAAATACATAATAGATTTTAAGGTTTTTAAAATAATTTCATTGCGGGTGTGACTCACCTCCATATATGAAAAGAAAATATATTAATATGTTCGAACATTGGACTTATGAAATAATTTTTTTCACTCCCCTTTGGTAGAAACCATGGGTAAAAACGATGTGATGTTTTATGGTTTTGGATATTTTATTATGAGGTGTTCACAACCAAAATAATAAAAAAAATCTCTCTCCTTTCCTATATAAACCCACCTTAGATCCCATTAATCTTCACTAAAACTTTTCTAAGATCATCCAAACTCTTATATATAATCACTATAGTCTTCCAAAGAAACTAACAAGATCCCAAGAAGCATCTTATAAGCCTTTGGAGTCACACATCTATGTAAGGGGTCCTCACTTTCCCTCCTTTCAAATTCAAGAATCTTATTTGAAAGTATTTCTTGTAATTTAAAATGGTTAAAATTTAATTATTTTATAATCATTACATTACATTCCATTTTATTTTATTTTAATGGGGGGTCAATTATCCTCCCTCATTGGGACATTTACCTAAGCTGATACTATGCCAAAATTCTGTAAGTGATTTCGTTCTCTCCAATTTTTATCAAGCACCTCATTTATAATATTCCCTTTAATTTTCCAATTTAAAAAGTTGGAATACATTATTACATATTCCGCTTACTATATTTTTCATGAATAAATTATGATATTCTAAATTTTCTCTCATAAACCCATTTTATGAATTTCTATTTGATGTTGTTATGTTGCTGAAATTGCACTATGATTTCCATGCCAAAATCAACATGTAGTGAACACGATACCAATTTATCTATCAAGGGTATTAAACTTATGATCATGTAGTTATTTATTGGGTAATTACATTTATTTATTCCACATTTCTTTTTCCTGTGATGGATTATGATGTTTAATGAAAGATCTATGTGTCACTCTTAAGCATGAAAATGAAATGATTATGAAGGGTGTGCCCTCATAGCACTCCAATGTAATTGGTAATGTTTATTATAATGATACATCATGTGAAATGAAGGTTTACTCATGCTAATTAATGTGAAATAAGAGTTTAGTCATGATAATTCATGTTCTATGAGGGTTTATTCATGCTAATTCATGTTCAATGAGCCTTGACTCATACTAATATCATGTGGTATATTGTTTCCACATTTCCATTTATTATTATCACACTATGTCATGTCTTTATGTTCATTTTACTTTTGTGCTTCATTGATATGCCTATGGACTAACATGTATTATCTTTCTCATGTTATTCCATGTTAATTCCCTTATTGTGCTTTATATATCACCATTTTCTTATGTTTGTCCTCGGGTTATCCCATGTAGTGTTAAGTACGAAGGAATGTAGTGGTCATGTAAAATATATTTCAATAAAGATGTTATATTTCATATTTTAAGATATTATGTAATGTTCTTATTTTCACAAGACACTTTACCAATCGATCTTCTGAGTTGTATTGAGCGCAATTTTGTGAAATAAATCATGTTTAAATATGAAATAAAGAGTAGGGTTGTTGTAATATCCTAAATTTTATAGATACAATAAAACCCCCTTATTCATAAATTATAAGTGTCTTACACGAAAAAAATTATTTATCAATAAAAATAAGTTAATAAATGTGTTAAGTTATCATTTAAGGGTAAAAGACAAGTTATCTACCTAGAATATTCAATTGAATATTTCAGAGTCATATGCTAAGTTGGTGAAAAATTCTGAGACCCATAATGCCTCAGAGAAGAAGAAATAAAACTTTTAATATTTTTTTATATTAATTTTTTGAAAATAATTTAATAACTCTTAAATTGTTCATTGTATTACAAATCTAAGACCACTATTGGGTCCAGAATAGGGGGTTTACCCTATAAGGACTATAACATTTATATGCATTAGACGTTTGAATGTTTATCTAGTGAAACAATACCCTTTTATTTTTAGTTAATGATTTATTCAGTTGTTTTAATATTAATTAATTAATATATCCCAAATATTGTTTCTTATGAAAATTATGATACCACGGTTGGGTCTGGAATAGAGGGTTTACCTTAGGCATGATAAAACTTTTATTTGCAATAAGTGTTTGGTCTTGTTGCTCATAAATTTTAAGTTATTTAATAATTAGATTAAATAATTGGTTTTAATATTTTAATTTAATTATTATTTATAAAAATATAATTCTACTTAACATTATTTTCTAACCAGTTTAAACATTTATAGCCACGCACTCCCGTGATTCTAAAATCATGGAAACTAATCTGTTTTAGTCTATTCAAATTGCAACACCTTAAATAGAAGAAACTAATAAATCCTTTTTAATTCTCACTTTAAATTGTAATTTATTTTTGGGGTATTAAAAATAACTAGATGATATAGGTGTTTTGTTATTCCTTTTAAAATACCTGAATAATTCACCCTTATTTTGGGCTAATATCTTTGAGTCTGACTGAACCCAAGACTCCCTTGGACGTGATCCATCTTATCTCAAGTGATCTACTCATTGATGGTGGTACCACACAAGTCACCTTCTTACTCTGAAAATAGGCTATACACACCATGTTCGAGTTTTCTTTCATATTTTTTCATTCATTTAATTATACTGTTTTATTTATTTTCAAATATTCTCTCATCAATATCTTCTTTGAAATTGATCAGATTTTTACTCTGTCAAAGTCGTTGGATTAATCTCATCAATCATATACTCAATAATATTTTTAAGGTATTATGCTATTACTAAATTTAGTTTTTTTTCATTTTAATTAATATTTTAAAATAAATTTCTATAGGATGATTATAAAAATTATTGGAAGATAGATAAATAATTATCTAAGATAATTATCAGGGATAGTTTATATAGAATTATCAAATAAATTATCAAAAAATAATTTGTAGAATAAAAATTATCAATGGTTAATCACATGGATAATTGAGGTATTATTTATTTAAAATTATAAAATGATAATAAATAAATAAATTGTCAATGAATAATTTGGAAAACATATTATTTGACTTAAATATTAATTCGAAAATTATCCATTAGAGGTAATTCTTTATCGTATTTTATGTTTTATTTATTATGAAATAAAATAGTTGTATTTTGTTATATGAATCCTTAATGACATCAAGACTTTAATGTTTTGACAATAAGATCGGGAAGTGGGATATTTTCTGGTTTATTAACTTTTATTTTTACATTAGAGACCTTTGGGGTAGGAGGTTCCTTATCTTTTGGGATCTTTTTTACACAAGTTTTCGTACTTAATTTATGTGTTAGCTTATTTAATATCATGATTTACTTGTCGTATCATGTGGGTGCATGTGTATACCTTGATATGGTTTGATTTGATTCTATGTTATTGATGTGATAGCTTGATTCCATGATGAAGTTTGATTTTCATGTTGATGTTTAAGATGATGATATATTTTATCATGATGTGTGCTATGGTTTTTATCATGCTATGAATTTTCGTGTTTTCCTTTGGAGGTTGGTATGTGTATACTTGATAGGTTTTCATTGTGGTATGATTACAACTTGTGGGGTGCGCGCATGATGTGTGGTTAAGACGATGACGTAGTATGATAACCTTGTAACCTGTAATCTACTTTATTCCTTGTATATTTCAATTAGATGACCAAAACTTGATGGCTTGTGGATTCCAAGTGTTACATCACACCTTGTGGATTCCCGATAGGTTGAAGATGCTAGATTCCTTGTGGATTATTGGTATTACCTGATTCCTTATAGATTTAGGGAACATTATTTTCACTCAATTCCTCATGGATCTTGAGTTAATCTCCAATATCCTTGTAGCTAGTTTTGGATACTAATCGACATATAGTTATATCTGGCATGGATTCGAAGTATATAGATTTGGGGTTTTGTGGCAGCTTGGTTAGTGTAAAAAAGATTAGTTTTGTACTGTGTGTTATTACGCTAGCCATAAATTTATTTTATTATAGAATAAACTTGTATACATGAGAACATCATGTTAAGGACACACTGGTGGTGTCCTACTAAGTTTTTTACTCACACGATTCTTGGGAATTTCGATGTGCTTTTAGATTTCATGAAGGATCCAGCAAAGGCCAAGGGGCCTATGATATACAGATGAGAAGTGGAGCACATAGCTAGTAACTGGCTAGGATGGAATCCAGAGGACTATAGTTTATCTTTTATTTATCTACAGCTTATTACATTGGGTTTTCTTGCTACCAAGGGATCTTATTTATTGTATAACATGTATCTCATATTTGTTTTTCTACATAGTTACCCTTATTATTATTTTTTCTTGTTTATTGTTGATTATTGATCCTATGACATGATATTGAGGGTATAGTCTCCCCACTAATGGAATTAGACCCTCATTGTCCGTCGATAACCTCTTTTGTGTGGGGAGATGCACATCAGGTCATGTGGAATTCTGACTTAGACCGAGAGATTTGGGTCAAGGTGTTACAAAATGGTATCATAGGTTCATGTTACTAACTATATTTTTCTTCTCTGTTTTCGGTTGGGATGGGTTAGGTGGGAGATAGTGCTTTAAAACCTGGGTAAGGGAACTATGTTAGTGCCTAGACTATACTGCGTAGTGGACCTATGAGTTGCAATAAATGGAAAATTTGTTTTACATTTGATTAAATTCACCTTGGGTTATGTACATGATGTTATATGTGGTTTTTGATAATTCATGTATGTTAATACATAATGACTTGTCACATAGGTTCACAATCTATAAATATACCTATTTTTGTGCTACATAGTTGTTCATTAAGAAAATGCCTTGACTTTTTCTATCTGTTTGAGGTAGTCTATTCTGTGAGATATACCTATTTTGTCATGCTATGTGATATATCTTTATTGGATTTAATTAGTTGAACTAATCATATTGTTCTGTTAGTATAGTTATGTTATATATGTGACTAACATTAAGGGACAGAGAAAAGGGTTACTACTAGGAGGGTTATACCTTGGGTTGATGGTAAACTCATAGGAAAACCCTTGGGTTATCCCATAGACTACTTAGGACCAAATTGCGGTCCTAATGTTCCTTCTATTGCAGAATATTACACCTCAGAGATGTATGATGGGACTACCATCTATGTCAGTCAAAGATGCTCTTGAGCCACCACATATAGTATCAGGGGATATACCACAGCATGCTCTTATACCATGATAGGAAATTCATTCTATATCTCTCATTCAGTCAGGGATTTTTCTAATACTATCTATCTATAGAGGACCCACACAGTGAAACATGAATGACCATGCTTCGGATTTCTAGCTCCAGCTCCCTCTAGCATTCTAGGTCACTGGTGGACTGCAAGAGGAAGAGGACTAGCTGGACTTCATTCAGAGTGTCTTTGAATAGATCCAAACTCTTGAAGAAGGGTGCATAATCCTAGTGAACTTCATGTTTTAGGGACCCACCAGGAGATGGTGGACTACTATGAACCAATCTGGGAGATGAGAGAGTCTTACTTGGGTGACCTTCAAGGATCTCTTTCTCAAGTAGTATTTTCTAGACATGATGAAACTAGATTGTGCCAAGGAGTTCATGGAATTACGATAGGGTTCCATTAATTTTAGAGTATATTCTTCTCAATTTATGGATATACTTCGTTTTTCTACTTTGTTAGATGGGAACGAGGCACATAAGGGTTGGAAGTTTGAGGTAGGCCTTCAACCAAAACTCAGAATTCAGGTTATGGACATTGACTTGATGACATATACATAAGTCTTTTTCAAGGCCCTAACCTTTGAAAAGGGATTGGAGGAGGATAGGGTATCTGTATTACTCACATCCCATGGTGGGCTAGTGACCAAGTTTCCTCTCACTACTATGGGAGTTCCTTCTGGCAATAAAAATTGGAAAACCAAACACATGAAATGGAGTACTAATATGCAGGGGGAGAAGAGTGTAGCTTCATCAGCCCCTTCAGAAGGAGTTTCACATCGATTTAATAGTGGAAAGTCTGGAAAATTTCATAGTCTCTTTACTACACATCAAAACATGTGTTGAATGTGTGGGAAGAAGGGGCATCATCCACAGTTTTTCTCCAGGATTTATAGGTCGATCTCTCGCAAAGGTTGGGGTCAGACACAGGGATATGGCAGGGGTTCTCAGTAGCGGACTCATAGTATCCATGCACCCTAGGGATAGGGAAGAGTATTTAAGAAAGGATTCATGTTCATTGTGGGTTATACTTCAGTAGATTGTGGATAAGGACCATCCACTATTTGACATACAGTCCTGATAACCTCTACTTTATCTACTTCTTTATTTGATTTTGGTGTTTCCCATTCATTCATATTTTCACAAGTAGTTGTTGAACATGACTTACTAGTCAAGTTATCATCTTAGTCAGTCTCCATTGATACACCATTGGGTAAGATAGTGGATCATATTCATGGATTCCTAGAGTTTCCTCTAGTCATTACCGACTATGGTCAAATAAGGGAATTTTTTATTCTATAAATGATGAAATTTAATGTGATTATTGGTATGGACTGGTGACCTACTTTTAAGCTCACATTGATTGTTATCGTAGATAGATATATTTTACTTCACCTAAGTGAGAGAAGTTCCTGATGACTGAAAAGTGGGAGCTGGTGCAGGTATAGATAGACTAGAATTGAGCCAGTTTGGAACAATCACAACATAGGTGGTAGGATTGGCCCTTTTAGAAACTTTAGTGGCAACACCCACAGTTTTCCAAAAGTCTTGGATCTCTATTTGTATGTCTTTCTATATGGATTCACCAGACTCTATCATGATAGGGGTGTTGACTTTGAGTTTTATATCATACTCAGTGTACAACCTATTCTGATACCCACGTATTGTATGGGTCTAACCGAGCTGAAATAGATCAAGGTACAACTTGATGACCTAAATAGGAAGGTTTTTATCAGAACTAGTACTTCACTATGGGGTTCACATGTTCTGTTTGGTAAGAATATAGATGGGGGTCTTTGACTATGTGTTAATTTCCAAATGTTGAACTGGATGACAGTGAAGAACCATTATTTGTTTCCCAGAATTGATGATCTCTTCGATCAGCTACGGGGAGCCCGATGTTTCTCTAACATCTATCTTTTATCGAAGTTAGGGAGGAAAACATTCCAAATACAACATTTCGAAGTAGATATAGACTTTATGAGTACTTGCTGATGTCGTTTGGGCTGACGAACACACCATCGGTGTTCATAGACCTCATAAACAAGATATTTAATCCAAACATAGACTCATTCATCAAAGTTTACATTGATGATATATTCATATACTTGTCGACACTAGAGAAACATGTTAGGCACCTAGAAAATGTCTTGAGTATGCTTCGAGAAAATATACTTTTTTCTAAGATATAAAAATGTGACTTCTGGATTAAATAAGTAAATTTCCAAGGGCATGTGGTGTCTGAGACCATTATATCAGTAAACGTAGAGAATTTTGAGGTAGTAATTTCTTAGACACATCCCTAAAATGTGTAACACCTGAGACTTTTATGTTATATAAATCATCAACGGAATCTTTTTCTACACAACACTTGCTTGGCTTGCTTTACACGCAATCGCGACCTTCCTCGATAGCTTGCGTTGTACGCAATACCGAGTTTCACTAAACAACAATATGCTATTAAAACTAGCCGTTATGAATAGTAATAACCACTTTTTGAAATTTTATAAATTTTATTTTTCAAAATGGACTTCATTTTTGGACTCAGAATATCGAAATTATCCTAGGGTGAAATTTTGGTATTTTTCTGAAAACTTTCAATTTTTGATGAATAGTGAATCCACTAAGTGGTAGGTTAAAAACTGAATTTTGCATAAAACTTAATTTTACCACTTCTGTGAATGGAATTTCAAAAATCTGATAGACACGGTTGATATCAGTAAGTAAAATGTGGTTCAATGAGATAAAAATAATTTTTTGGTGAATAGTAACTTTTTACTTTTTTTTACCGCGGTTAATAGTAAATAGGGTAACTAAGGGTAAATATGATATTACTATTACCCTAACACATGTCCTAATTCTATTGGATAAGTGTAATTTGACCAAAAACAACCTTATGAATAAAATATGACCATTTAGGCCCACTTGAGTTAGATTATGACATTTATTATTAATTTATTTAAAGAAGGGTTAAAATAGTTAAAATCAAAGTTTAATAAGTAAATCATTTTTAATATGGGGTTACACATAATATAAATTCGACAATAAATATTCATCAGAAATCTAAAAATATTTCCTACATAATGGTATTTTATTTATAATTTTTAGACATTAAATAATTTAATTAAATTATGACACAACGATGATGTAGTAATTATCTTATTTATGAAATATTGACATAATTGATGTTATAAACACAAAAATAAATGTAATTTGAGACTTTTTATGAATTACACTAATTTTCTAGGTTACTATGATATATTAGTGTTGATTTAATCAAATTGGTTCGAACATATAATTCTGTTATGACTTTCACAAAAATCATATATCAAATATTGTCAAAATTGACACAAAATAGTTTTTAAATCAAATATTATATTATTAATTGTTATTTTATTCCTAAAAATCTAAGGTTCTGCCAAATGACTTAGATAAGGATATATATATTAATAATAAACAATTTGGGGTTCGTTTGGCATGTTATAGTAAGTGTATTAACCATATAGTGAAAGAAAACAAAAAGACATGGTAAAAGTTAAATTATTTAACTTAGAGTTAAATCTAATTGATAAGGTTAAAATAATACCCTAAACTTGTCTAAATCCTATTGGATGATAGGATTTCGACCCATCCCCACTTTAGCTTCGAAATAAGACCCTTTGGAACCATTATAAACCGATTTTGACTTTAATATAAAATAATATTGTGAGATATTCCTAAGGTGCCCCTCTCCTCCCTTATAAAAGGGAACCTCCTCCCCCTCCTCCTCACACCAATTTGAGCACTCAAGCTCAGCCAACCCCTTCAATTTTCTCCTCTCCACTTCCCTATAATAATCCTAGAGTTCCTGCTCTTCTTCAAAGACCAATCTTAGTTCCCTAAGTGGATGATTCAAAGAGGCGTTCCAAAGAAGAGGTAATATCCATTACCGATCTTTTCAATTTCTTTCTTCTTCAACTTATTCTTCTTTTGTTGTTTCATGATAACATCAGTATTACTTACATACTGATATGTTATTATAAATATGAAAAAACCCTAATTTACCTTCTATCCATCCTACGGAAAAAATGAAATCACCGCGCGTGTGTACGTACGGAATACCGTCTCCACGCCGTGGTGTAATCTATTTTTCCACCATCAATTTACAATGATGGGTATAATGGTGTAATGAGTAACTATTTATGATTATTATAAAGTAATATTGATACTGAAATAATATATATATACTCCAATATAGTTCCACGATCATAGGAATGATATCATCACTCGTGCGTACGTACGGAATACCGTCTCCACGATGTGATGCGACTCGTTCTACATGATCATCATTACATAGTAATTATATAAATGAATTGAATGAATAAATATTATATATGTTACACTAATACCATTCTGGATATAAGGTATCTATAACCTTAAAAGAAGAATAATAATGTATTCGGAAAAACACGCATAAGAACAAAAGGCAATAAAGACCCGAGTAACAAGTAACAATGAAATATTACTAACAAGAAGCTAAGAATATGACCATATATGATATCATATCAATATGTATGATTCTGGAACAAGTCAATAACATTATTTAAACCATTATACATGAGCTTCGGACACGTACAAAGAAAATCGGACCTAAGGTAAGGGAAATATCACAATCTCATTTTTATCCGAGATTGTTTATTCGTAAGTATTTACTGGGGTGTATTTTATCATCCGCATCCATGTTCCCTCAATATGTAATATTGTTTCCATCCACTTACAATAATTTAAATCCAATTTTACCCTTCGGTGAGTTTTTGTAAAATATATGAAAGGAATCTTTTTTCGTTTTTCGTACGAGGTATTTTTTGACTTTTCCGACAAAAGTACGAGAAGAATGTTTTTTTTAACTTATAGGGAATGAATGGATTTTTAAAACATTATTTCCAAGAAACTTCCTTTACAAGTATTCAAGTTTATTTTTAATCAACTTCTTTTAGTTTAAAATTGTATGACATGTTAAGAAAGGAAAAGTATTTTTGAAGTGGAAAGGATATTTTCCTCAAGAATGGAGTTCAAATGTTTTATCAAAATTATTTTCCATATAAGATAATATAGGGTTCTGTTTTTATCCCTATTATTACAATGATTTGATTATTTTTTGAGGAAATTGTTTTTATGAAGTCATTTACCTTATATGATTTGTTTTATGATGTCATGATGTTTCAAGAATCCCATTTTTGTTACATGTGTTATGCGATGATGTATGAGTTATGATTATGTGGCACACATAATAAAGGATTCATTATAAGATGGGTGGGACCTATATCTCCCTCCAATACATTGGGTAAAGATTTATATCTCATGAGATAGACATGGCTGGAACGGAAGGTTATTTCGGTTCAGTGAAATAGGACTGAAACGAGGAGTGAACTCGGTTCAGAAATGGACTTTGTCCGCTAAGATAGTCTTGGCAATGAGTCATGACTAAAAAGAAATGATTTTCCATGATTATGTGTGCATGACACAAAGTTTCAAGTTTCATGTTATGATTATGGGGATCTCATTTTCACTTCTATGATTTATTCCATGTTAAGATATTATGATCTCTTTTGCAGGTTATGATTTTCAAAAAGATATGATATGATTTTTATTTCCTTTATTTCCCCTTGCTGAGCATTTGAGCTCACCCTTTTATGTTTTCTTTTCCCCAGGTCAGGAAGATGGATATTAAGTAGAATATGCTAAAAGGGACCCTATATATGATGAAATAAATGGGAGACACTGTAGAAGATTCATGAACCAGTTGTTTATGTTTCTCAGTTTCTAAAGACACTATACCTATACGGTCCTTTGTGGTTTTGTCATATGTTGTAATAAGTGTGCTTCAATTTTGAAGTATTAACAATGTATGTAAAGTATGGGTCGTTATAAAATGTGTTTGACATTAAGATCTTTCTAGGTTTGGTAGGATATTACCTAAGGTTTATCTATAACTTTTCCAGACTACTAGCACCCATGACAACATAGAAAAAGAATATAGTGAAGATCCAATGGTCAAATAAGTGTGAAGAAACTTTCCAAGAGATAAAGAGAAGGTTGATGATGTCTTAGTACTGACACTCCATGAGCATGGTATTGGTTATGTAGTGTATTGTGATGCATCAGGTGTTGGTCTGGGGGCATTGTTGATGCAATGAGAGAAAGTAGTTGCATATGGGTCTTGTCATATATGACCCCATGAGAAGATATGCCCTACACATGACTTGATGTTGGAACATGTGGTCCATTATTTGAAGTGTTCGAGACACAATCTCTTTGGTGAGAGTTTTCTTATTTAAATGGACCAAAAGAGCCTTTTCTATATCTTCACACTAAGGGACCTGAATCTGAGGCAGTGGTGTTGGGTTGAGTATCTACATATGTTCAACTTTTGGGATTAAATAGTTACCTAGAAAGGGAAATGTCATAGCAGATTCCCATACCCAAAATACTCAAGATGAACAGGAACATGTAAATAGGTCCTCGTAGGAATAGTGGTATTTGATGAGTTTATTGGATGATTTGAGGATGGATGCCATGGAGGACCATTGTTCTATGAGTTTTTTTCCCCTGATAGTTACATCCTCACTTGTGTACTAGATAAAATATGAATAGGAGTGAGATTCATAGTGAGCTATGATGAGGAAGAAACTAGCTAGTGGTGACTCGATGCTCGGATGATTGATGAATGATGATGAAGTGATCTTGGTACATGGGAGTGTAGTATTCCCTACTTATATCAAATGGTAGTTTATGAGGGATTACCATACCTCTAAAAGGGAGTTACATTCTGGTTCAACCAAGATGTATCACGATTTTAGGTGACATTTTTTGTGGCTAGGGATGAAGAGAGATGTTGTTAGTTTTGTCTCTCAATGCCTCACCTGTCAGAGGGTGAAAGCTGAGCACCAACTTACTAGTGGGTTATTAAAACCACTCTCAATACCTATGTGTAAGAGGGAAGACATAATAAATGACTTTATAATAGGGCTACGTAGGACCTCAAGGAGTCATGGTGCATTTTGGGTGATTTTTGATTGGTTAATGATGTATTCTTACTTCTTACTGATCAGATAGACTCGCCTAGTGGAAGAGCTAGAAATTCTCTATGTTTTAGAGATTGTGTTCTTTAATGGAGTCCCATTGAGAAATTTTTCAAATAGAGATTCATGACTTACATCAGACTTTTGGAAGGGCCTACAAAAAATCATAGGGACTCAACTGATATTAAACGCGACATACCATCCTCAGACCAAAAGACAGTCTGAGCGGACTATATTCATATTGGAGGATATGCTCTAATCTTGCATACTAGACCTCAATGGATAATGAGATAATCACTTATCCTCGATTGAGTTTTTATATAATAATAATTATCAGACGTATATTCAGATGGCACCTAATGAGGCTCTTTATGGGAGGCCATTTTGTTCACCATTGGGTTGGCTTGAGGCAGGTGATGCAGTAGTTGTTAGCCTCAGTATGGTTTAGGAGACCTTTGAGAGAGTGCAGATGATAAAGAAGAGATTGATCACATCTTAGGAAAAACAGAGATCACATGCTGACTGAAAGAGGGTACCTTTGTAGTTTTTTGTGGGAGATCAGGTTTTCTTAAGGGTGACTATTCGATTAGGGAACAAATGGCTGGGAAAGAAATTATATCTTGCACCATGTTTTTTTGGAGCCTTTGACATCACTGAGTGGATAGGGGTAGTGGTGTATCATCTAGACCTCCATTATCATTGTCAAGGTTTTCATGATGTGTTCCATGTTTCATTGATTTAGAAATACATATCTTACCTTGTGCATGTTATTGATTTCGATCACGTTGAGCTAGAGATAGATGCATCTTATAAGAATCATTCAACACAGATCATAGATTGAAGCGATAAGGTGTTGTGAGGAAATATGGTACCACTAGTTTGGATTCGGGGGAATTATGAATGGATCTAGGAATAAACATGGGAACATGAGTCTGATGTTCTAACATAGTGGCCTGAGTTGTTCAAGCAAGAATACTAGAGATACTTCATGAGAATGAGAAGTCATTAGATGGGGAGATTCTTAATATCATGAATATTATAGAGACAAGAAAACCTCCTTGTTGATAAATTATAAGTGTATTATGTGATAAAATAATAATTTATCAGTGAAAAATAAGTTAATAAATGTGTTAAGGCCTCGTGTATGGGTAAAATCCAAGTTACCTATCTAGAATATTCAGTTGAATATTTTAGAGTCATACTCTAAGTTGGTGCAACATTTTAAGACCCATAATTCCTAGGAAAATAAAAAATAAAAAATTTAATATTATTTTATATTATTTTTTTGAAAATAATTTAATAAATCCTAAATGGTGCATCGTGTGAAATTTTTGAGATCTTCTTTGGGTTTGGAATGGGGGTTTTACCCCAAAGTGGGTATAACATTTATAATCATCAGACGTTTGGAAGTCGTGCTAGTAAAAAATATCATTTTATTTTTAGTTAATTATTTACTACATTTTTTAATAATAATTAATTAATATCTCTCAAACAGTTCTTTGTATGACAATTCTGAGACCACTAGTGGGTTCGGAATGGGGGTTTTACCCATGGTGGGATAAAGCAATCATTAGCAATGAGCATTTGGTCTCGTTGCTCAGAAATTTTAAGTTATTTAATAATTAGATTAAATAATTGTTTTTATTATTTTAATTTAATTATTATTTTAACTCAAAAAAATTAGGATTCTACTTTAAATTTCTCTCAAACCCAATGCAACTTTTATAGCCATTCCCCCCATGATTCTAAAATCCTAGAAACTAAACCGTTTTGGTCTGCTCAAATTGCAACACCTTAAATGGAATAAACTAATGACTTATTTTAAATTATAACATGAAATCATGATGTATTTATAGGGTTTTTAAAATAAATGGATGAGATAGGTGTTTTGTTCTTCCTCTTAAAATACCTGAATGATTTACCCCTCTTTTGGGATGATCTCTTTAAATTTGACTGCAACCAAGACTCCCCTAGACGTGATCCATCTTTTCTCATGTGATCCCTTCGTTGATGGTGGTACCACATGGGTCACCTTATTCCTCCATAAATAAGATATGTGCACCATGTCGGGGTTTTCTTTCCTCTTTTTTAATTAATTTAATTATTTTTTACCTTTTCCATTATTTTCAAATATCCTCTCATCAATATCTTTTATGATATTGATCGGATTTTCTCCCCGTCAGTTTCATTGGATTTTTCTGATCAAGCATAACCTAAGTCATATTTTTTCAGATTTTGATGGATCTTTTAAAATAATTATTTAAATTATTATTATGAAAATTATTTATAGATAGATAAATAATTATCTACGACAATTATTAGTGATAATTTGTATATAATTATCAAATTAATTGTCAAAGGATAATTTATTGAATAAAAATTATCAATGATTAATCACATGGATAATCAATAGATAATTTGTTTAAAATTATAAAATGATAATAAATAAATAAATTATCAATGAATAAATTATCAAACATTTTATTCGACCTAAATGTTAATTCAAAAATTATTCATTATAGATAATTCTTTATCGTATGTTATATTATATTTCCTCTAAAATAAAATAGTAGTATTTTGTCCTAGGAATCCTTTACAACATCAAGTTTCTAAAGTTTTGATAATAAGATCATGATGTGAGATATTTTCTGGTTTATTACCATTTATTTTTACATCAACATCTTTTGAGGCAGGAGGTTCCGTATCTTTTGTTCTCTTTTTTACAAATGTTTCCATACTTAATTTATGTGTTGAATTATTTAATATCATGGTTGGCTTGTGATCGCATACGGGTGCATGTGTATCCGTTGATATGGTATGATTTGATTCAATACAATTAATGTGATAGCTTGATTCTGTGATGAAGTTTGATTTGCATGTCAATGTTTATGATAATGATATATTTATCATGATGTGTTCTATGGTTGTTATCATGCTATGACTTGTCATGTTTTCCGTTGAAGGTTGTTATGTGTATACATGAAAGGTGGTCATTATGGTGTGATTTATCCTTGTGGGGTGTATGCCTGATGTGTGGTGAAGACGAAGACACACCATGATAACCTTGTAACCTGGAATCTACTAGATGCGTTATGAATTCAAAATAGATGACTGACACTTGATGCCATGTGGATTCCAAGCGCTACCCGATACCTTGTGGATTTCAGGTTGGTTGCAGATATTCGATGCCTTGTGGATTTTGGTAGGTTTTTTCACTCATTGACTCTTAGATTCCGATTGAATTGTCAATAGCCTTGGGGCTAGTTTTGGATACTTATAGATATATAGTTATATATGGCATGGAGCTGAAGCAAGTACAGTCGGAGGTTTGTGGAATCTACATTAGTGAAAAACTTCTTGGTTTGTATTGTGTGTTATTATTCTAGCCACACATTTATTTTATTATGGAATAAACTTGTATACATGAGCACATTAGGTTAAGGATGAACTGGTGGTATCCTACTGAGTCTTGTACTCACACCCTACTTGTGAATTTCAATGCGCTTGTAGATTTTATGAAGGATCTATGGAAGGACAAGGGGCCTATGATAGAAGATTGAGTATTGGATCACATAGCTAGTAACGGGATGTGATGGAATCCAGAGGACTGTGGTTAATATTTTATTTATCTACCGATTATTACATTGGTTTTTCTTTCCACCTTGGGATCTACTTTACTGTATGACATGTATCCCATATTTTTTCTGCATGGTTACCCTTATTATTTTTTATGGTACTTATTATTTATTATTGATCTGATGACATGATATTGAGGGTATAGCCTCCCCACTGACGGACTTAGACCCTCACTGCCAGTCAACAACCTCTTGCATGCAGGGAGATGCGCATGAGGTCATGTGGAATTCCAGCTCGGACCATGTGATTCATGTCATGGTGTTATATTTGTTATACACCCAATTCTTAAGATTCCATCCAATATGTTGTTAAGATGAGTATAATATAGGAGAAGTCTAGAAATGGGTATAGAGGGTACTATTATAGAGAAATTGTATTCTAAAATTAGATGTTTATGTAGATAATCTCTAATGATTGTAAACCTTTATGGTGTGATATATAATATTAATATGAAATATTTTCAAGGTTAGTTTGGGAAATCTCACTTTATATCTAAGATACTATTTTATGAATGTGTTTTTTAGCACTAAATCTGGTAGTGTTAATCTATGGAGTCTCACACACCAAGGTGTCGGGTTCTTTAATATTGGTTTTTTTAATGAAAAAAACTAGATATATAAACTTATTCATCTAGATAATTATCCAAAATATATGAGAATTAACAATTACACTATAAAACATATCCATAGAATAGCCTTTGATTTCCATGAACCTCAAAGCAAACATAAACATGATCATACTATCCTATATTTGTTCCAAAATCCACTATTAAAACTACATCTTGATAAAGGTATAAATATCTAAGAACAATTGAGTTATCCTATCATGTGTTTTAGAAAAACATAATCCACTAATGGCTTGAAATCTTATGTAGGTAACTCAACAAAAGAATCATCATCTAGTCAGTGATAGTTTGAACTAGTTGGAAAATAATTTCTCAAAATCTATCCTAACCTATTTATCCTAAGGGATGATATATCCTCATAAGTTGAGGATTCAAATATTATTTGAAGTAATATAATATATCCATTCTATGGATAGACTCATCCAAATAATTGAGAATAACTGTCTACTCTACCAATAATTCTTTAATAAGAATAAAAAAGAGAAGAATTAGACTAGCTAAGAGAGAAACGATATCTCTCAATTGATTCTCTGAAACAACATCTCTTCACTCACTATATATTTAGTGTTGAGAGTTCCAACTATAGGAATGATATCGTTATAAACTTTCCCTTATAGACAAGATGGTTACCAATAATTATAAACCTTCATTAGATAGGTTGAACCAATGATTACTAAATCATATCTGGAGGGGTTGATATAATAATTATTAGACAGATCATAACTAAATACTATATGATGAATATACTAACTTTATTGTACCTTATGATGATGTGTTAATGCTCTATCATGACTAACATCTTATCAAAGTATTGGTTAAGGAAAAATTAGTTTCCACACCTAATCTGGTATCCCAAAATTGATAACCATAGCTAATACCCCATTATTAATGTAAACCTAAATAACAAAACCAATCCTTTGAGGATTGATAACTATAAACTTTATCCTTCCTATTAAAACACTCTAATAAAACTTTGATTCTACCTGACACACTAAGGAACAACCAAAGATGGAAGTAAGCCATGTATTTCTACCCAATCTACCTTCTAATGGGCTAGGGGTAGGGACCATCACAGAGTATACACACCACACAATATCGGAGGCCTTGTTTTATGTATATCTATAATAAAAATATATCTGCAATGAAAAATATAACCACTATCACTAGAAGTATATATATATACTAAAAAATATAAATTACATGCACGAGATATCAAATACATGAAGAATTGCACACAATATAATACCAATGGAACAATACATCTAAAAACCATCAAAATCAGATAGACACAAAATAATTGAAATTGATTCCTTCTACATGTACTACTATATTAAACTATAGCCTCAAATGGTCACTACCACTATCATTAACCATTATGTCCTATCATGAATCACCATGTTCCCCCATACATTAGTTTTGAACAAGCCACACTAGATCCACATCTACTAACACCATTTTTTGAGTTGTGAATCATCTAAATAGAGACAACTTGTGTGGTTACTATTCTTGTGTATAGGTGAGTATAAAAAACTAAATGGGTTTTCCCAAAACTAAAAAAAACAAAATAAAAAATCCACCTAAAACTATAGAATTAGAATTTAACTAAGAGTATAAATAACAAGGATATATATATTTTTTGATGTTAGAAGTGTAAAATGTGAAAAACAAACTCCTAGTTATCTCACCACCTATCATCATAGATCAAATCTCATAAGAAAAAATGATTGTCAGAGAACATGAAATTCAAAAAATTGTAAAGTTTATATCCTCTCTATATGTTGAATCTCTAGAATCAGTTTTGGGGAACCCACTCATCGGTGAATTATATACATTACTAGATTGAGTACCAAACTATAATATCTTCATATAAAATTTCATCATCATAGAAACTTATAAGGGACCCTCACGTTGATCAAGGATAGATATTGATCAAGGGAGTAGTCAAAACTACTATCATAACTACCTACCTATGAGAATACCCATATCACCTATAAAAAACTATAATGTGGGACTCATGCCATTTTAATGGAAATGTATCAATTGAGGGAGTAATGATCCATAATGAAGTACTCATGACTTTTTTTAGATTTTATATATGGTATTATGGGATCCCTTGATGAAGTACACATTCCCCCAATTATTTTAGGGAGTACTAACCCTATCTATATAGTAGGGGAACCATTCCATGATATAAACAATCCTCAAGGGGAGTTCTAACATTGAGAATACTTTGATCTCCACCCTCAGTCTCTATCAATGGTCCTATATTGATAAATCAAAAAAATTATACTACCTTGAAAATAAACTTAGATATAAAAATATATAACTCTATAGTGATATTTGTCAAAAAATTCATTTTATGTTTTTCATTTTCTTGAAATTGAAATATAGTGAAAAAACCCAAAAAAAATATGATAAAATCCATGCCATGTAGCTACCTTTGAGTAGGCCATGCGGGGAATAGATAATTAGGGGGCATCCACCTATAGACAATGTATATTATTCATACATGTAGCAGCGACTAGGTGCATGGTGCCCAAAAATGCCATGGAATTCCACCCAAGTCTATTCTGAAAAACCCAACTTGTTTCCCCTTTTTAATCCATCAGCTGAGCCTGTTATCCATTATAAACCATCCTTCATAGGGGTCGGGTTAGTCTGGATAGTGGGTCGAGTCCCCTACTCACCTACCATAATGGTGTCCAGTTGACCACTATCACCTTATGCTCCTAAAATAACCTTATTCCATGGAATTTATACAACACTAATTAATGTATTCATGGTCAATCACCTTTATATCACCTATCTATCATACAAGGAATTCCCCATAATGAACTATAATGTAGCACCACATCATACCTCAAGTAAATCCACCATGCCAACTCCATATTTTACCCCACTTACCTAGAGTTATTCCCACATTTCACCTAAATAATAACATATTCCTCCATATATAATACTTTATATTTCTTCTAGCCACCTTTGGGCTAACAAAAACATCAGTATTTTTCAGATAAAGAACATTAAGGGGAAATAATATTTGGGTCCACTCATAAATCCTCCTTCAAAA
Organism: Viscum album; assembly: GCA_963277665.1. Lineage (NCBI taxonomy): Eukaryota > Viridiplantae > Streptophyta > Magnoliopsida > Santalales > Viscaceae > Viscum > Viscum album. The sequence continues at coordinate 1,324,044,408 of OY728143.1, forward strand.
AGGTGGACGTGGTGAGTAATTTTCGGAATAAAATATCTAACTAATAGATTTCACACCAAATAGACTGAGGATATAATTAATAGGGGTTTAATAACAAAATTGTGGGTCGAAAAGAATTAATCTAACATGAATCATGAATAACAAATAAACAATTAGAAATAAAGATCACTACCATGTGGACAAGAACCATGCCTTCAATCTTTCATTGATGCTATGGTTTTTCTATTCATCTCTACACAATCCAATTATTGATAACATCAAAGATCTGGTCTCATTCTCTCGGTCAAATGTTTATTTCCCCAACATATATTCTATCTTCATTTTATCTCTCTCTTGGGTTTATATTGATGACAACAATTCTTAATGATTTAGAGAAATTATAATAAGGGTTTTATAGGTGAAGTTATGTCATCAAATAAAATAATTAATTAATTAAAATTTAATTAATTTCATTTAACTACATGCCCATGATAAGAAATATTGACACCATGGGTGTGAACTATAATAACCCAACTCTTAAGGTAAAGGTCCGAATGGATCCATGAAACATTATTTTAGTTTTTTTATAATTACATAACTCTAAAAAATTATTCATTAATTCCATCTTTTATAGAATATTGGATTATATTTGATGGTTGAACAATATCTCTAAGAAAGGAATGATATGGAATTTTATTGTTTATTCATTATTTATTCATTCTTTTTTTGTTTTTATTATTTTTATTATTCACATTTTATTTTTTTTTCTATATTTTCTTGTAGAAAAAACATATATTTGGTCTAAAGTTCTAAAATATACATATTTCCATAATGATACACATTACCAATACGTTTTTCAAATATTTTAAGCATTGGTTTTTTGAAAAATTATGCTAAATAGAAAAAATTGTGCATGAATTGAAAAAATTACACTAATAAAAAAACTTACCTATTAATAAAAAACATACATATGAATCTTTTGAAAATTATATTACATATTCTTAGAAAATATATTAAGCACGGATGACAAAACATACATTATAACAAATTAATTGAGTATAGTATGTTATCTACTCCTTTAATTATTATATATTATATTATGTATCATCTCTAGAGTTAAAAATTATATTATTAATTATAGGGATGTTGTTTAAATATCATACACAACATATTTTTTTAAAAATAATAAAACAGTATGAAAATTAAATATTTTATGTATTACTCTCATGTGATTGAAATAAGTTAAGTATTGAATTTCTCACAAATTAAATTTCATTACACATTATATAACTTATTTATTTCCTTAGGTTTGTTAAATTATGTTATATGTAATTTTTTAATTTATTTTTTTATAATTTAGACAATTATTTTGTTTGAAATTAACATAGATATCTATAATGAGTAAAATTTATGTTACATATGAATTTAGAATTTATTTTTTGGATTTATTTATTTTAGAATTGATACTTATTGTGGATGATTATATAGATACTATATCTAAAATTAAAATTGTTTGAAAAATTGTAGAAGGATATTTTGTATTGATTATGGGGATTATTAATAAGGATTAAATATTTATTAGTTATTAATAATTTAATATTAAAATTATTTTTGAATATTTATTACTGTATTTAAATGTTTAGTATATATTATTATTGACTTGGTTTTATAGGTTTTTTCATGAAATTTATTATTTAAAATATTTAGACCATCCCACATGAAAATTATCGTTAATAATTAATGAAGGAAGGCTTACGGAGTTTAATATGGAATATAGCCATTGATCGTTTCTCTATTTAAAGGGTAAAGAGACACACAATCATAAAACTTAGGTACACAATATTTAATATTTCAGTGTTACTGTAAAAAATATTCATTGTTTAACTGATATGTTGAGGGATTGATGGAAATCCAAGTAACATCATTCAAATATTTTTAAGTATTATGAAGAACATTCATAGACCAAAATTTCTATCCATAAATCTAAGGGGTTTATACTATTTTTTATTTTTTCTAGAGCTGTTAACATGGATCTGAAACATATTATGGGTTATACCACAATTAAAATATACCATTATTTATGTACGTATGATAAAAATTAATTTTCAAGGGTTCTGTTTGATCACATTAAAATGCACCAGTATAGGTATTCTCCTTTAGAAATATTGGATTATGTATACATCCATTATAAAAGACTCTGTTATGTATACTCTTATATAATAGTCTTGTTATATTGGGCCTCTCTCTTTTAAAATGTATTGGGATATATTTTTCCATGCTAAATTATTTGGTTAGCGATGATCTTATTTGTAAAATTATGGGTTTGGATTGAACCTATAAATGGTATTTTCAATAATGGATATTCATAATTTTAGGTTATATTTTGAAGAGTATACGTAGAATTGTTTTGATGCAAACAACTATAAATTAATTATGATTTGAAATTCACTACTACTTCTTTAAATCTTCACATATCCATTATATTTATTATTTAAGGATGAATTATTAAATATATTAATCCAATAAGTTTCATAATATATTATATGAAACTATTATTTTTATGATTAATAATTCACACCTCCTCTAGTGTTTACATCACTTTAAGTGGGTCTTAACATTCGGTATAATACATTGACCATACAAAATATGAAAATTTTTATTTTATACTAATATAACTTCAACTAGTACTATTTCTTTTATTTATGATATATTAAAAAATTATATTTTATAAATAAATTGTATCTTAATACGTAAAATATATAATGGAATGATCCATTTCCCCTATTGAAATCCCAGAAGATTAATGTTTGAATAGTATTATACCACCACACTTCATTGAAATAAAGGTTTATTATTATAAGTACATAATGTGAGTATTTGAAGATAATATTGGTATTGATTATTGAACCATCATGGATATACATTATTGACTACAGAAGGTAACCTAGAATATTTAGTTATAAATAATGATATTAAATATGTTTTGAATGAAAAAATTATGAATTTTATTTACTAAACTTTTATTGGAAATGATTATTATCTCATTTTATATTGTGAAATTAATTATAAAATTTAAATTATATTTAAAATTTTCACATCAAATATCTGTGAAATTATAGATAACTAAACATGGGGAACATAAGTTTGAATTCAGAATTTTTGGAATGTTTGATCATAAAAGAATAAGAAAAATGTACAATAGGTTTAAAAATATTGTTAATATCATAGTTTCACTAAGATAAACTAAAAATAATGAAATAATTATTGAAATAATACACCAATTATTACTAGAGAAATACCATTCAATGAATTTTGAAATTGGAGAAAGATGGTTATTTTCTCAATGCACCTCAGATGATCTGATTGGAATTTTTTTGAATATGAACATGAGTTAAATACTAGTGAGAAGGTTAAAATGATAAGTGAAAGGGATTTTATTTTAAATATTAATATATTTATCATAATTGTTCTAGTGAATGTTCATGTTCATCATGTGATGAGAAAAAGTATAACTTGAGTTAACCATAAATATTCATTCAAGGATTTGTGAAGAAGAAACAAGAAACTAAGATGGAATCCAGGAAGCCCAATAATTTTAAGATGAATATTTAGAAAATAAGAAAGAAAAGTTATTATAACATTAGATTTTTTGAATATAGTAAATTTAGAAACACTATGTATGAGTTCCCGAGTCTATTAAATAAAAGATAAGATAAGAAAGAAAAAAAGAAAAAAAATAAGGATATGGATAATGGAAGGAACTATACTGAATCACATAATTATAGTGATGAATATGAAATTGATGAAACTAATATAATTAATAGATGAAAACTGATATGATCTTGTTGAGTGATGATTCTAATTCTAATTATTATTATTATAATAATTTTTATTTTTGATAGCCTCGAATTAATTATTAAAGTGAACGTTTTGATCAATACCATAAATAAATTTAAAAAAAACTTCTATTGTGTATAAAAAGAGGAATATGGATCACAAAAATATTTAAAAATAAATAAAAAACATGTTTTAGAAAATAAAAAGAAAAAATATGATGTTTTTATGTATGATTTAGAAAATTATAAGTTTTTTATTATGAAAGAAAATTTATATAAAGTTGAGGAATAGAATAAGAATTTGAAAAATATACTTTATGTAGAAATGATAAGATGTGTTCATATCATGAATCTGTAATAAAATAAAATATTAAACACAAAACTAAAATTGTAAATTTGAATGAATTTTTATATTGTATTTCTATCACAATTCAAACTTTATATGTGTTTATGATATTGAAAAAAAAATATGGATCAATGAATAAAAAACTATATTGGTTATGATGAAAAATTACCTCATATAAATATAAATGGATTTTCAAAATCTAAAAGGATAGAATTTAATCTTTTATTTATTTTAAATGTGGTTTACATGGCCATTATCCATAATATTTCTCATTGTAGTTTGTTTAATTTATTCGATATAAATTATTTCATTTCAGAATAATCTTTTAGAGTTAGAAAAACTAACCCTTCGATAACATGGGTTCCTAAAAATTCATTTTCAAAATGAATTGGATTTAATTTGGTATGGAAGTTAAGTTACATTATTTATGTTTTTTTAAAAGTATATTTTCTATTATTCTTTGATATAGTATGTTTGGAGGAATGAAACTGGATTTTTATTATTTCCAGAGAGCATGTTTTTTTAGTTTTACTATCATAGGTGATAATATTCAGTTTCTTTTAAGTTAATAAAATTTATTTTATAATTATTTTAATATATTTACATGTTTTTGTATCCTTATAGATGTTAAAGTTTTTATATAGGAAGGCTTACCATTATTTAATCCATTGAAAGTAAAAATCTACATAAAATGGTTTGTCTATTTAAAATAACAAAACTGAAATTAAGTGGGGATCTTAATTAATTTTAGTTGAAATTATATTTTTGGAAATATATTTTGAAGATATGAATTTAGGGGGAGATATTTTTAAAACAATTGATATTTAATTATTCATAAACAATATATAAATCTATATTAATTATTAATTATAACTCGATCTATAACTCTCATAATTATTTATCATAAGGGGATATACATAAAAAGTTTTTTCATGTTCAAATAGAGAAGATATATTATATCATTATTTTTTGAGGTTTCGATTATTAAATTTCAATAGATAATGTTAATTATATTACAAACATGTTTTATGGAAGCAATTTAAACGAAATGGATAATTTTTTAAATAATCTATTTTATTTTCAAATTGGGAGAAATTTTACACGAATACCTCTTAACAATTGGATTCTTACAAAAGGGGGAGAAACATATGAGTTGTTTGGATAGGTTTTCAAATTATAAAAAGAGTGAGGTTATTGAAAGGATCCTTATCAAACTCTTTACTTTAGTTTTTTTATTATTACATTATTCTCACATATTTTATTTATTCATTTCATGTTAGATGGAATAAATGATTTTTTTTAATCTGACACAGATTCTAGAAGAAAAGTATGATGTTTTATTTTATTATAGTATTTTATTATCTAATAATTATTTATTCATGTCATTATTTGTTATTATTAATATTTATATTAAATTTTTCTTTTATTTATGTGTGGTAGAATAACCTTATGTTAATTCTGAAGTTATGAAATTTACCAAATCCTAGAATGATATGCATCACATTGAAGAGTTCCAAATATTTTATATTTTGGAAATTTTAAGAATTCATATGTGTAGAAAAAAATAAGAATGATATAAATGCTTCAATATGAATAAGTGAAATTATATATGGATAAAAATAAAATACATGAATAAAAAGCTTTTAAATTGGGTTATTGGATATTTTATTATGTATTCTTTGGAAATATACTATGTATAGATGAAAAAAATATATTTTAGAAAACTTATTAAGTATAACATGTTATATATTACTTTGAGTCTTCATAATTATACTCCATTTCTTATTTACAGTTTAAAATTATATTATGTATTAAAGGGATGTTGTTTAAATATCCTTTGAATCATTTTTTTTAATGTAAAAAATATAACAAAAATTAATTATATTAAATTTTTCTCTTATTTATTATAAAAATGATAGGTGTTGAATTTTTTACAATGTAATTTATGTTATTCATTATATTATGTATTTTTATATATTTTTAAGTTTATTTCAAATATGTGGTTTTCTTTAATAATTTTGATACTTTTGAAAAATATTGTGTTTTAAATTATCATATCTATCTAGTATAAATTAAATTTATATTAAACATGAATTAAGGATTTATTTATTTTATAAATGGTAATTATTATAGATAATTATATAGATACCATATCTCAAATTAAAATTAGTTGTAATATTATAGAAGGATTTTTCACATTGATTATGGGAATTTTTCAAAGTGAATAAACTTCAATTATGTAGGTAGAATTTAATGTTAAAATTTTTATGGAATTTTTATTACTATATTTAAATATTTTTTATTTATTATTAAGGACTCTGTTTTATAGTTTGTATCTCAAAATTTATTATTGTGAAAATTTTGTTTATTTAATGTGAATATTATTATTATTATTTTATGAAGGAAAGATCACAAATATTAATGTTGAAAAGATCTATTTCTATTTCTTCTATATAAATCCTAAAGAAACACACATGTTTGAAACCTAGATAGTCACTATTTAATATTTAAGTGATATTGTACAAAAATCCTTATTGCTTAACTGAGATGTTGTGGTACTTTTATAATTACTAGGATAAATCATTAAATTAGTATAAAGTTGTGTGAAGAAAATTCCTACAATAATGTTTCTATCTGTAACAATGATCAGGATCAATTTTTATATTTTTTCTAAAGTTTTATATACTACAATACAATACATAATATGTTATACAACCACTAAATGATACCATTGGTTTTACCCACATGGCCACAAGGTAGTTTATTATGTTGTGTTAGATCTTATTAAAAAAGACTATGTTTGGGTTTCTCCTTTATAAAACCTTAGTTAGGCCTACAAAAATTAGAAAGGACATGTTTATATAGTCTCTTGAATAATATTTTTATTAGGTTTGAGGCCACACCTTTATAAAGTCTTGGGTTAAATTTTATCCTCTTAATATATTGGGTTAGTGATGCTTCTGTTTATAAAATCTAGGTTTGGATTGAACATATAAGAGGCATTTAACTGTGGTAGATTTCCATAATACTATGTTGGAGTGTGAATAGTAGATATATTCTCACTTGGAACTAATATGTTATAAATAATTTATCTTATACATTTTATTACTACTATTTTTACTCTTTACACATCTACAATATCACTTGTTTATGGATGAATTATTATACATCATAATCCACAAAATTCCTCAATATGTTTCCATAAATTATTATTTGTATGAATTAAAATTCACCCCTCCTTTTGTATTTTCATTACTATTCTTGGGTTATAACATAATACCATAATTTCAGTCAAAATAATAGCATTATTCCTTCTATCCAAATATTCATTCTAGGGTAAATTATAATAATTCACCAACACACATGTGAAAAATACGAATAATATATTATTTATGAGTCTATATGATTCTCAAAAAATCATAGTAGATTAATGAACCATCTTAAAAATACTATTTAAAATAATTTAGTGGTTTAGATTATAAATATGTGGGTCACTAAAAAATAAAATAGTAATTAGGGTTCTACGATGTGTTTAATACTTCCTGTATTATTTATATTTAACATAATCAATGTAAATCTATTTATATAGTATAAGGTATACTATAAAAATCACATCATCATATATATAAATTTAAAACTAAAATATTACTATATATCCCAGTACCTAAAATTGTAATTTCTTCGATGATTCATCTCACATAATTAATCATTAATGCAAATCATAACATGGATGCACTTTGAAAGGAATTAGTAGGTTGTATAGTGACTTTATAAAGCATGATTTAAGGGTTAATCAAATTTGTGAGAGTAGAGTGACATAAAAATTAAATAAATGAAAATTAAATAGGATATATATGAAATTAAAACACACACACATATATATCATAGTGGAATATATAAAAATAAGTAAGAATAATGGGAAAAGAGGGGATATCAAGAAGAAATCACCCAAACTCGTGTATCAAATTGATTGAACACACTATAGATTATTGTATAACCATTGATTATTTATTAATAATATATTAAAAAACATTAATTATCTACAGAAAATATTTTATTGATAACATACCCCAGTTTTTAATTATAAAATTCATTTATTTTCCACATATATAATAAAAATATGTCCATTTAAAATGTTTCATGATCATCTGAGTGTTAATATTTTGGATCTTTTATTTATCAAAATGTTTGAAATATATAGAAGTGAAAATAAGTTAATTTATTTTAGATTCAATTTTTTTTAATTTCTAAGATCAGATAATTATATCTAATTCACATATCAATAATTCAAGGTTACATCATGCAACATTGTGTAACTAGCCATATTTTTTCAAATAATTATATTGATATTAAATCTATCATTACATAAAAAATAAATATAGTTTGAATTAGATTTAAATTTTATTTTTATATATAATTTGGAGATATTTTTAATCCATAAAGTTGGTTATGATCAAAATAAGGACATCGAACATGTAATTTGTAGAACCAATGAAATAAGTAATGTTCCAAAGAGAAGGATAATGAAAACTAGAAATGATTTTTGATATTTTTGTTTATGTTTCTAGATGTATCAACATATTTATCAAATATTTTCATCTTTAATAATTTTCCTTTAATAATTAAATGATATGAAACAGAAAAATAATTAATAATGGGGTTTCAACACATCATTAAAACAACTCTTTCACATATTTCTTAGTATAATTTTGTGATATTATGTTTCATGTGTTTTAAACATCTTAAGTGTATTATGGAATGTTATAAGATTATATATATAAATTTTTTTGAGAGAAAGATGAAAATTTCGACTTTTTTAGAATAAGCGACAAAAGAATTTATTTTTATGTAAATTTAAATACTATTTTTATATAAAAAATAATATATAATCTATTATAATGATATTAAATAGTTCATGATCCCAAGAATATGAACATCATTCATGTTAATTTGGATTGAACCTATTATATGATTTTATAGTGAATGATATTTTAGTGACATATTTTTTGTATCATAATATTTATCATAAGTTATCATATTTTACTATTTATTGACTATTTCATGAATAGTTAATATTTTCCCCCATAACAAATTACTTATCCTAAGTCCAAAATTAATTTCCATTTTCTAAAATTTAATATAAAAAATATAAACTTTTATTGTATCTTTAATAATTAAATACATAGTTTGGTTGTGTAAAATTTGATATATAATTTTTAATTAAATAATAAGATAAATTACGTAAAAATATTTTAAATATTTGAATATTCTTAAACTAAACCTTTATATAAATACTTTTTGTATATATTCTTTTTATTTAATTTCTCAAATTTTCCTGACATTTCAATGCTATTTTTTATTGACTATGAATGACTTACTTAGTGATTACGCATAATAATCACCTCCAGTGACTACCTCCAATGACTATAGTTTCCAAAAACTACCACAACACACTATAAAAATTAAACATGTAATCCCTACAATATTTCATATCATTTATACTAAATATTCTAAATGTTTTTTAACTTCTCCCTAAAAATTTATTAACCTATTAAAAAATAGTTCATTTTCTATTAACAATGATTTGTATAGGGTTACTACTTTTTAGATATTTCCACCTTAAAAATTTTGAAATCTTATTTTCAATGATTTTCAGAATCAAACATTATCATTAATGTATAAAAATCATGGTGAATGAGTTTTTTTTCTATCAAATAAATATTTGGTTTTTTGTTTCATATTTTTGTTATAGTGACACATAAATTTTAATCATTGATTGAGAGTTTATCCACTATTGAGTTCATCTAATTATAAATTATAATTTTATTTAATTATAAAAATATATATAAGAAAGTTTAATAACACATAAAGAATAAAATATAATAGAACTCCCAATTCTTATAATATATTCCCATAATATTTTTATAATGTAGAAAATATTATGTTATGAATTAATGATAAGGTATGACTATTAGTCAAAATATATGATAGAAACAATCAAGTGTTATTACACCTTTTTATTCATTTTCATCAAATTGTATAAAATTTTTAACAAACATATTATATTTTTCAATTATTTTCAAAATGAGTTATGCTTCATGAATTTTGAGTACATAACACTTATAATTTTAAACTATATTACATACCATATAAAAATATTCACTTTATTATTTTTATTCATTTTTTTACTTTATTGATCAAATATACCACACATAAATTGTTTTAGATATAAAGATATGTTTAGAAAATAATACATTATAAGAAATTGTTGAATTTTTTATTTATGGTGTAGAAAAAAATCTCACTAATTTATTTGAATTATATTTATATATATATCAAACTCAATGTTTTATATTTATGAAAAAAATTATATGATGTATTTAATATTTTTATTAATTTTATTTTTTTTTATTTCATTTAGTTCATCAAAACTTGGGGATTAGGATGGTTATAATTCCCAAATAACTATTTCTTGTAATTTTTTACATATTTGAATTAAAAATCACCATAAATATTTTATATTCACATTTGAGTAATGTGAATGGATCATTGGGGTCTAGGTTAGAGTTACCATTTATCGAGGACCTTATTTATTGTCAAAAAAGATAAAACATAGATAAATATCTCATATAAACTTCTATGGAGTGCATTTATTATTTCATATCATATTAGTCTATTTAGAAAAAAAAGTATCTTTTGTCACGACCCATCCTCGGGGCCCGTGCAGTGACTACCCCAAGTCCGCCTTCCATAGGCCAGGGGCTGGCGACTAGCACCAAAGGCGTAATCCCGATAAAAGGGAAGGCATTGCATTTTAACTTGTAACACACACACAGTCTGAACACAAGAAGTAGAGGAAACAACTGGAAATAATCACTAAGTAAAACCGATAAAAAAATTAAGTGCTGAAAGGAAAGGAGCCATAAATACAAGCCCAACAGTAAAGTACAATTGCAGAAAAGTAAAAAGAAACTTCTGAGTCGTCCTTCGGGAATCCCAACTGAAGGGTGGGTACAGATGTCCTCCTACGCACCTCGGGTCTGTCTGTCTCCTCCGTGTACGTCTTACCAAGTGGTCCACCTCCATGTACCATCTAACTTCACAACACTCTGCCTCGATCAGTGTTGTCTATTGTTTGCAACTAACACAACAAAGTGTGGGAATTGGCCATGCAGGGGTGAGTATAACGATACTTTGTAAGGACCCTGAGACCCCTGAAGGTCTCCCAGAATCCACAAAGGATAAACCACAAAAGTAAAGATATAATCACGAAGTATCAACCAACCCTACTTTGGTATATGCCCATACATATACCTAAGTTATCAATATTAGTTCGGCTCCAACTCTCGATCCCAAGCACAAACCAGTCCACATAAGAAGTAAAGTCAGTCACATCGATGATAATGATTCAAAGTCAAGACTCAGGTCACACAAGTATACATATTTCGTATAGCGATAGAGATGATCAGATGTAGTCACTGATTCATCTAAGCTATCAGACCCACATAAGATACTAGACCAGCTAAGTTGTCAGACCCACATAGGATACAAGACCAGCTGCTCTGTTAGACCCACACAGGATACAAGTACAGATGTCAAAACTGTCGGACACTCACAGGATACAAGAACAGTAGTCATCATTGTCGAACCCACGGAAGATTCTGGTACAATAGCCATGATCTTTGAACCCATAGAGGATCCCAGTACAGTAGTCATCAATGCCAAACCCACGTATGATTCCGGTACAGTATTTGTCGCTGTCGCAGCCAACTCTAGGGTTCTCACACACAACACGCTCGATTTTGGGAGGGTATACTCCTCGATCCAAGTGTTGATACATCAACAATCATAAAGTCATATGTTTATGTATCATGTAGTTCTATCTAATCATAAGGAACCCAACAAGACAGACAGCGCGTCAATCGGACGCCCAGTCTGAGAGTTATAAGCATTTTCCATTCGAGGGGCCCGGTTGGAATTACACTCATTCCAAACCCGGCCATTTTCCAAAGATTTTTGAAACTCACTTACAGTATTGTAAAAGGTCCACCTTGTCACGAGGATCCTAGTGCCGCAGACAGCGCATCAATTGGATGCGTGGTCTAGAAGATATTCGTGTTTAAGCGAAACGGGCCCAACTCGTCAAGCCCAGTGGGCTGGCGGGTCGGCCCGACCCGGTTTGGAAAATCCGACCCGACTGGGGGTCGGCTCGGCCCGGTTGGGCATGGCCCACCAGTAAACACGGCCCGAGGTTGAGGGATGGTTCAGTTCGCATGGCGGCACCGAGCAGCACCGCCCCTCCTTGCTACCCGGTTTTGTACGGTGCAAGAGGCTCGCAGTTGCGGGCTGCGGTTCCTCAACATGCGACACCAAGAGGCACCGCAGTCTCCCACATCCCAGCTGGCCAGAGGATGGACGGTTTGTCCGTTGAGGGGCCCACAGAAGCTGGTCACGTCTCCTCCGCAGCGCGGCGCCAGGAGGGCGCCATGGTACTCCAGCTCGTCCGGCTATGGCCAGCCGGTTCGGTTTGTCCGAGCGGCCCGTGGTTGTAGGCCACGCCTTCCTCCATGCGACCGGCGTGATGGTGCCGGTCCTCCACCATCGCGGAACGGCCCGGCCTTTGGTCGCTGCCACATCAAGAATGTGGCCCCCTTTCTCTGGCATGGTGTGACAGCACCACGCCCTTCCGGCTCTGTTTCCATTTTTAAAACAATAAAGATTCAACGGAGGGGCGTCGGGCCGTGTTAGTCCGTCTCGCGCCCCTCGTATTAGATGATAACAAATGGCCAAAGTCAAACCAGAACACTTATCTAAGAATGAGGTATAAACTTTATTCATTTAAAAAGAAAAATGAATTTCCCCTAACTCGATTCAAAGAACGTTGTGGAAGACATGGAAGACGGCGTCGCGTAAGATGGATATCGTTCCATCAACGTCGGAGGGAAAAACATTGTCATTGGTGATGGCGGTGTCTTCTCCCTTGATGTAGAGGAATAGGAAGGTAGATGGCATTATTTGTGGAGTCGCCTTCTTTCTTGCCCCAGTTTGAAGAAGTGGAGGAAGACGATCGAGTTCCTCATGTTCTTCACTAGAGAGGCTGATATCCTCCAAATCCTCACAAGTTCCACCAAATCAATTTTATGCCAACCAAATGAAAAGAATGAAATCCCTTCATTTAATGTTTTCAAAACAACTTCAAATGAATTCAAAAAGATTAATTAAATGTGGAATTTAATTAATCCAGGGTGTTATCATTTAATTAAACTTTGGTGTTGGCACATTCATGAGAGGAGGTGAAAAGTTTAAAATTCAAAAGAAGGAAGGTGAAAGGTTTTAGATGTTAAAGGGGGGTTTCAAGGGGAGTTGAGAGGTTTGTGTTCTTGTGGGATCTAACACACAATATCCTCTCATGGGTGGTTATGTGGGGTGTGGGCTCCACCTCCAAATACTCTTTGGAGAAAATAACCACCCCTTAATAAAAAATATGTAACACATAATTTTTATTAAATTTATAAAGAATCCCCTAAATTAACTCTCAACCTGTACAAAATGCAACTACGGTAAAGGTCCCCTTAAGTGAATACCGGTGATGCGAGTTCATCGGTGTCCTCAGATTTCAATTCCAAACATAAGTTAAAAATATAGAAAAACATTCATGTAAGTTTACTGAATGTACCCGATCAAAATTTCAAAAAATTATTCCTAGCACATTGGGCCTCAGAATTAGGATCTGTTAGAAACTGCGGGCTCGTAAAATTCCAAAGAATTTAAGAAAAACATTTCCTTGAAATTTCAGGGTCGTTAAATTTTTGGGTTTTTTATTGATTAATTTGGAAAAAAAATAAGTTAAATGACTTATATTTATATCAAAAAATCACTAGGAAAAGTTTCATGAATTTTTAATAAATTTAGAATTAATTTGATGAAATGAAAAAAAAATGCCTTGTATAATTTAACCACATAATGGTAATTCCATTTTTCTTGGGTAAATGGTTCGAATATATGATATAGAACCCTGGCATATATAATTACAAAAACTTATTAAAAAACCTTCCATGAAAATGAAAATATCATTATGGTGAAATTGAACACATATTGATTCATAGGCTTATGTTAGATAGAAATATACTTTTTTGAAATTGATACACCCATAATTTGTAGCTCAAAATTCATGTATGAATATGACACTTTTTAGGTAATACTAGTAAGTATACTTATTTTTGTATTAATTCATGATTTTATAAAATTTAGATATAAAAATAAGATATCAATACTAACTTACATATGATAGTAAACATATTATAAAAAATTCCATAATTGGAAGCTACACACCATGGTGAATTTTAACACACCATATTAAAGATATCTGGTAGATTTTAAAAATATAGAAATGAAAATATTTTGAAGATATAAAATATTGATATTCCTTAGTTATAAAAAATCTATTTCCAAGATTTTTATATAACAAAATGAATTTAATAGACTTTATCTGTAAAATGACTAGGATGTTTTTAATAGATATAATTTAACATAAATTGATGTATATGACTAATTATTTAAATAAAATGACATTTTTAATGATTATGTGTTCTCTAATTAACAAGATGTTATCCAAACCATTTACCATTTGACATTAGATCTCAGAGGAAGACTATAAAAGTGGCTATGAGACGGATAATAGAGTAAAGAAAGAAGGAGATAGGGAAATTTTGAAGCAAATTTCAGTATATGATAAAAAAATTGAACATTGTTGTAAATTCACATAAATTTCCATTGCAATAATAATATAAATGAGTTTATCAACTTTATAAAGGTTTCCAAATATTAAAATATTGAAATTGAACTAATTAAACCAACAACAATGGTGTAAATTCTTTTTATTTTGATTATAAAGAGAAATATTTCATAAATTAATTTATAGTGTAGCATAACTTTTGAAAATATTAGAGATATTTTATTAGTTCATGTTTTAAATCTTGAGATTAGGAGTCCACTATAAATTTTTAAATCAATGTGAATAGTTATTTGGTACACTATTATATCACCATATTTAGTATTAGATGCATCCTTATGTTGTTAACTGATTAAATAACACAAGTCTCCTATTATTTATGATTAATATACACATAGGGGTAGAGATAATATTTTTGAAATAATTATAGAAAAAATAATTTAAAGCTAATTTTTTAATTGAAATATTCACACTCACAAACCCACTTATGGTATATTATATAATGCCTAAAACATGTAGTATTATAGCTAATGGTTATTTTTTAACTGTTTTTATTTTTATTTATTATGAATGTAATCATCAACCATAAAATAATTCCTACCTAAAATGTGAATAAGTTTCAATCCTTAAATAATTAGATAAAATAATACCTATAACTACTTGGAAAGGATATATAAATTTCATAATACATGTAATTCCATTCAAAGAGGAAGATTTCAGAGAGATATATGTTGATGAAGATGGAATAAATTCCCAATGGTAAGATCTATCAAAATCCATTTTAAAAAATTAATATCATTTAAATACAAAATAATCCAAACATCTATGAAGGAAATTCAAACATCATTGGGGATAATATTCAAGTTCTATGAAATAAATTCAATGAATTGATGATATAGTAGTGGGAAAATGTTGATTTAGTATTAAAATAGTTTAATATGATATAAAGATATTGAAAAATATTTTATTTATGTGATTATCATTAAATTTATCTTAAAAATCATATCGCATCACTTCAATCCATAGATTTTAATAACCTAGGAATGGGATATTAAGACATTATAATTGAAGACAATATAATTAAATCAATATGGACATCAAATAAAATAATAATGAAGGTTATAAAGTAACTTAATAAGAAGGTGGATCTCTAAGTGATTGTGTTTGATGAGTTTATTTCCTTACATTCTTCAAAACCTAAAAGTTCAAAGGGATGTTCAATGGGAAGTTTCAATATTCATTATTTTGATGTATAAATTCTTGAAACCACATTAAAATGTGTTAAAAATTTATGGCTTTGATAAATATTATACAAATGAATACTCATGAAAATCCTCAATAGATATGAATTGAAATTGAATTATAAATTTATATTTCATTTTAAATACGAAGCTACCCTCACAATAAAATAAAGGCATCGAGAAAAATGAAATTAAATAGACTAAGGGTATCAAGTATTTCAAGGAATAGGTACTAGTGGATATCATTGAAAAATCTCTAATACATGGGGATGATGATGAAGATGATGTAAATAAAGTTGTGGAATAAATGTAGAGTTTGTGGTTTCCCTTGAATAATTTGATATATATATATATATATACTAAAATAATATTGTAAATTTTTTTGTATATAACACTACACAATACTTATAGTAAAAAATAAAGAAAAATATGAGTAAAATGTTGATATAGAGAATCTACAATTTGAAAAACATGGGGAAATAATTAAATTCAATTATTCTCAATCTTAATATAGGGGACTAATAATAAATCATTGATGATATAGTGAAAATATTTAAAAATGTGTGTAAAAGAAAATAAGAGCATGAAATAAAGTATATAAACATAATAAACATGTATAATTATTAATAATAATCTGTGAAACTTGACATAATATTAAGTATGTATATAAATTTATAAAAAATATTCTGTAGGTGATGTTTTGAAGAATATTCATGGAAACTTGATGACTGACTATAATAACAATAAACACACATTAATTAATATTTAGTTTATGGGTAAGTTGATAAAAATAACATCAAATATAAAGTACGAAATTAGTACCTTAATCTAATAATGAAGATAAATTTTTTGTGAAATAAAAAATACCATTTTTTAGTGAAGTAACAAAATAATGTACCTAAAATTAGATTTAATTTTCACGAAAATATGGAACACTCTTAAAATTATATTTTTATTATGAAAAATAAATTTAAGGAATAATTTGTATTGATACAAGTGGGAAAAAATAAAATTTTAACTATATTTTATTTGAATATTGTTTTTATTAAATAGGTTATGGATATAAAGTCACTTATCTCTCAAAATAATGAAAATAATTATGCTAATAGTGATAAATATTAGAGGAAGTCCATAGCTCAAAGAGTGACTTATAGAATACATAATTTATATATTTAATTCATTTGAATAATTAAAATAATATTTATATAATTTACCTTGATGATGGTTTATTTTAAATATCATCTTTACTCTTTTAAAAATAAATAATATACTTGATATATTATTTTTTATCTATGTTCATGTGATGAATCAGAATCTTCCAACTAGATCCTCATATTAGAATTATAATACTGGGATTGTTTTTTGTGGGTGGTATTTTCCAAATGAGTGGTATAATTTTCATATTTTTTATTTATGATGTTTACAAAGTATTTTTGAGTTTTAAAATTAAAATTCTAGTCATTAACACCTATGACCAAATTTTTTGTATAGATATTTTTAATATAAATTTTCTGGGGATTGGACATTAACATTAGAGGAGTATCCCTAAAGTTTTTATCATTATTATCCATTAATTTGTGAATTTTTATTCTCATTATACATGGTGGAGTCAATGAAAACCCATGATTGAGATTAAATCATTGAAACTTCAACTATTTTCCATTGATGTATGAAAATTATTGAATCATTTTCACATTTTTCTTCTCTCTTAACCATCCATGTTCTTTTTTATCCCACCCATTATATAATTTTAATAGAAATTATATATGTAATTAACATGAAGAAAATATATTCATAATTATTCCATGATCATTTTAATTATCAATTAATATTTTTATGTATTTATCCAAAAAAATTGAATAATTTTAATAAAATAATAATATTTTTTTACGTTTTATCTTGAATTTATATTACATGTTTCATGAAGTATTTAATTTAATTTTCTTAATTTTTATCATTTTATATCACTAGATAAATGATAAATAAGTTTATTTGGACATCGAACGTAATAAACTAGGCCCACTAGTGACTGGGAATATGACCTCTACTTATAGATAAGTTAACCCCATCGGTCAATAAAAACACTGTATAACAAATAGGGGAGTGTATTATCCATGGATAATAGATTGTTCCATGATACATGGGGGTTTACTAATTCTAACTATCATATGGTGGATTTCACCATATCAAAAGAATTTTTTAAGGGTGTACTTGAGAACTTATATAGAGAATTGTCCCCTAACACCTTAGGAAGCACCAAAACTCTATGATTTCCCATAATTTCATTCAAAATATTTTATCCCTTATAATGTTAAGATCCTTGATTTAACATAACTAACTTATAAATTATCACTGATGACTAAAAAGATCAAACAATTATTAGAAAATTTGAAAAGTGAATATATTAGACTATTTAAGTGATCAAATTTTACACTAGGGAAAGAAAATATGTTGAACAGTGGGATTTATCCAATACAAAGCATACACACTATAGTAAAAAACATTTAGTCCATGAAAATAATTAATAACATTCCATTGTGGTCTATTTCATGTAGGATTGAACTACATGACATGTCTTAGTAGGTTACATAGTGTGAAGGATCCCTCAAGATGCTAAATGTGTACCTTCATGAGATTCCATGTCATTTATTGAGTTATACTACATGTAGTATATGGTACATAATGTAACACCCCAAGCTTCCATGGTATGCTTCTCTTTGAATAATACAATAGCTTGTGTTGTTCGCAACTTTGAGTTCTAACACAGCACGACCAAAAAAAACTAGCCGTTAAGAATAGTAATAACCAATTTTTGAAATTATATAAATTTTATTTTTCAAAATGGACTTCATTTTATGATTCATAATATCAAAATTAGCTTAGGGTGATGTTTTGGATTTTTTCTAAAAACATTCAATTTTTTATGAATAGTTAAAAACACTGTGTTATTGTTTAAAACTGACTTTTAATTTAAATAATTAATTATTTTATTTAAATCTATTTTAGGTAAAAATTGAAACATAATACATATATATTTTCAATTTAATGAATTAGATTCATTTTATAATAATATTAGATGAATAAAATTTTATTGAACTTTTTACTGTCTTTTACCCACCTTCTAGGCACATTTACAAATTTACATAAAACGTAATTTTACCACTTCTTTGAATTGAATTTTAAAAATACAAGAGACATGGTTGACATCAGTAAGTAAAAATTTGGTTCAATAAGATGAAAATAATTTTTAGTGAATAGTAACTTTTGACTTTTATTTACCATGGTTAAAAGTAAATTGGATAATTAAAGGTAAAAATGATATTATAATTACCCTAAAACATGTACTAATTATATTGGATAAATTTATTTTGACCAAAATCAACCTTATGAATAAAATATTATCCTTTTAGTCTACTTGGATTAGATTAGGACATTTATTATTATTTTATTTAAAGAAGTGTTAAAAGTGTTAAATACAAAGTTTAATAACTAAACCATTCTTAATATTGGGTTACACATAAGATAAATTAGACTATAAATATTTATTAGAAATCTTAAAATATTTAATACATAATGGTATTTTATTTATAATTTTTAGACATTAAATAATTAAATTTATTTATGGTACAATAATGATGTAGTAATGTCTTTATTAAGGAAAGATTAAAATAATTGATATTATAAATATCCAAATAAATGTATATTGATACTTTTGATGAATTTAAAGAATTTTATAGATTATTATGACATGTTAGGGTTGATTAAAATAATTTTTTTTAAGTAATAAATTTTTTATGACTTTCAAAAAAACAAAATACAAAATATTGTCAAAATTGACATAAATGATTTTTTTAAAAAAAATACTATATTATTAATTGATATAATATTCATAAAAATATAAAGTTTGACCAAAGGACTTATATAAGGTTATATATATCAATAATGAACCACTTGGTGTTCTCTTGTCAATTTATAGTAAGTTTATTAACTATATAATATAATAATACAAGGAGACGTGATAAATGTCAAACTATTTAACATAGAGTTAAATCTAAAAGATAAGGTTAATATGCTGACATGAACCTGTCGAAAACCTATTGGTTGAGATATTTTAGACCCATACCCACCTTATCCTATAAATAAATCCTTTTTGATCCATTATAAACCAAAAATTATTTTATTATAAAATAATATTTCAATCTGTTTTTTAAAGCGACCCTTACCTCTCTTATGAAATGGTACTTACCCTTATCTTAATTTCACACCTCCAAAGCCATTTGACTCGGAAAAACCCTACTCAAATATCATCAGAACTACCGTAAATTCTACCTAGAGGTATTACTTTGATTAGAAATCCCACCTAAGGTTTCTTTTTGATCAACTCAAAAGGAAACAGCCAAAGAAGAGGTAATAATTTCACCACCTCTTTCAATGTTCTTTTCTTCTTTCACTTCCTATTTCTTTGTTGTTTCCATACAAAAATAATATATCCAGTACCTTATACATACTATGATGTTATTATAAATATGGTAAAACTATATTCATTATTTTATCTGTCCTATGAATGACAAGTCACCATATGTGTGTACGTATGGCTTACCGTCTCCACGTCATGGTGAAGTTTGTTATTCATACACTTCATTATTTGGATGGGTATAATAATGAGTATAATTGATTTAAATAATAAATATAACATACATGATAAGTATTCTATATATATGATATATCATCCAATTACATATGATTTAACTATTAATATAATAATATAGTCGCTCGTGTGTATGTACGGATTCCCGTCTTCACGAACGCGATAAAAATCATTCGTCGTCATAAACATTCAAGAAAAATTTTCATTTTATGATTAAAAATAATGTTTAAGAACATAATATCATTTTGGATATGAATAAAATACATCGTATACATAACAAACATGGCTTATATAACCATGAATATAAAGGAAAATGAATCAAGTTAACCCCTCATCCCTGTTGGCGAGGTATCCTTAAGTGAATCCACAAGACCCATGTTCAAAACCATGTAGAGGCATATTTCCGGGGGTACTGTATAAGCACTATAGTAGGTAATATAGCAGATATTGTGGAAGTACTATAGAAGTACTATAAATTGTGTGGTACTGTACCAGAACTATACATTGTATAGGTACTATAACAAAACTGTACACTATGCGGTATTGTAGCAGGCATTGTAGCATTTATTGTAGTGGGTATTGTTCGATATTGTAGCAGTTGGAACTATTCACCTTAGGCCATCGATTTGAGCTTGAAGTCCTTGAGGATATTGGGCCACCCAGGCCTTTGGGTTAGTAGGGATTTTGGGACACATTTAAGGCCTTCGGTCCGCCTCAAGGCCTTCGGGCCACATGCAGTTTCCCCAAACACACTATAAAAAAGGAGCAGCCCCGTAAGAGGATTCAGAGAAGGTGCACTCACCAGAGTAGATACAAATGGATTTTTTATAATGAGAGGGTATGGCTATGCCATTGGGACCAGCCTATGCTTGCACAGGAAGCCTAGCCAGATGGCCAGGCAATGGTGGAGAGCTATTATCATGATGCAGATGCTAGGGAGGGGCAGTTCCTTGTAGATAGTCTGGTTGAATTCCCTAAGAACTTTGGGTCATGTAATCTCCTAAGCCTATGGGCAATGTAATCTCTGATCCTATGGGCCTTTTAAGGGTTCCCCCTCATCCCATAAAAGGGGGTTATCAAAAATCAATAAAAATGAAGGCATTTGGGCCATTCAGGCTAAAATATTATTAACAATGAAATGTTAGAAGATCATATATGATATCATATTTATGTATGTGGTTCTTGTGTAATTTAATAACAATGATTTAACTATTATACAGGAGTTTAACATACCCTCTATCCAAGAAAAGTACATGGTAAGGGTTAATTCTACAATCTTATCATTATTTGAGGTTATTTATACGAGAGTATCTACTAGGACCTCTTTATCATCCACATCCGTGTTTCATAAAAATGTATTTCAAAAAAAATTACAATTTCCAAGACTATGGTTTAAATTCAATTATACACTTGTTTTAATTTTTATAAAATGTTTATAAACTAATATTTCTGTCATTTTCCAAACAAGGTCCTTTACGACCTTTTCGACAAAATTAAGAAAAGAATGTTTTTTAGCTTATATGCCGAGTGTGGCTATTTTCCACCGTCATAAAATCTTAGAAGCTTCCCTTACAAGATTATAATAATAATTGAAAAATAAATGTTTTATTTTAAAATTACAGGACTTTTAAATGATTTCAAAATAGAAAGAGATATTTTTCTCAAATAATTTTGATTTCATCTATTCCAACATCATTTATTGGATTTTACACTTGTTTGAAGTTGATTTATTATGATACAATCTTCCATATTGTATTTAAGGTTTTGTGGTATGTTTAACTATCGATGTGATATTTTCCTACCATTCATGGTTTATGGTTATAGTATTGACATTTCGTAGGCTAGTTTTAATATGAATGTTTTTGTTATGTTTCAACCTTTTCATATGAAGAATTCATTGGACTTAGTAAGTGACGGGTAGAGCCTGCTATAACTCCTCGATGCATCGGTAGGTCTTATGAGACAAAATAGTGTCTTTTCACAATCCCTTGAAAAAATCTTATTTTTAGTCTTGGAAAAAGGCCTTGACTATGTGGTTATGATATCTGGCATTATGCATTCCATCATTATGAAACTGGCTATTGATATTACATGTTATTGTTCGAATAGTAGAATATCCATGAGAATAAGTAAATGGAATTAATTGATTTATCTTTTCCATATTATGTTGAAGTTTAATTTTAAAAAGCTTGTGTTTTAGTCTTATACATTTCCTTAAATGTTTCTGATTATTTATGAAACTTTTCGCTATGTTGTTATCCTTACTGAGCATCTGATCTCACGCCCTTCTTATGTTTTCTTTTTCCCAGGATGTGAACAAGTATATTATGATTAACCTGCAGTGAAATTACAAGGATATAAGTGTGTTAAAAAGGTTACAATTTTTTTTATTTCATGATTTAATGTAAAACTTATGTTTGTATCTAGAACTTCCAAGGCTACTAAACTGATCATTCTTTCGGGATTAGATCCTTTGTGATCATCCCAATGTTATGTAATAATGCACCGACTTTGGGTAACTAGGGTCAGGGCATTACAGTGGGTATCAGAGTAATTTTAGTACAAACCTTGGAAGCTATATTTAGAAAAACTCTCATTAGAGAATATTACCCTAAAATAGACTTTGAGGATTAGTATAGAATAACTTTCTGGAATTTTGATAATGTAGATATTTTGTGAGTTTTACAAGAAATATATCCTTGTCTGGATATGAGCAGGTAGAGACAGCTCGAGCACATATGTGCCTATGAGTGAAAACTCCAACAAGGAGTTTCGGGCTTGACTTGGGGTATCCTGGTACACGACAAGGGGCCTTATTGCACTCTTGGTTACGACACTCTCAGGAGATATTCTTATGATAATTCACATTTTTTTACAAACCATTATGAAATATTTATGAGTATATAACTCTTAATGTAAAACATTTTTATTATTATGGATCATATTCATAAACTATTCAATTTATGTTAAGTGTTTTACAAGTTTGGAATTATGTATTGTGATACATAAACTAATCTAGTGTATGCCATTGTTTAGAAATGGCTCCTAGTGGAAGGAATGGAAACTGTATCAATGCATGTAATCCATGTAGGTATTTCCCTCCTACTCAATATAATTATAGTGGATCTGGTGATACAACTGGTGCTAATCAGCTTATCATCATACTGGGACAACTCACACAAATTATGAATAATAACCTTACCTTATGGAGGACCCTGATCTACAACGTGGAGGAACAATGTTAGACTATTTCATGAAGTAACAACCACTAAATTAAATGGGACTAAAAATCCATTTGTAGTTGAGAAATGGATAAGTTCCATAGATAAAATATTTCATGCTTTGGGGAGTAGTGAAAGGAAATAAGTTATCCTGGCAGTTTATCGCCTCACGAGAGATGCATATCAATGGTGATCATTAATTCAAATCACAAAGGAATATAAAGAAGTAAAAAATATGGAATGGAGAGAGTTTAAAGAGATTTTCTTAGAAAAATACTTTCCTCATGACCATCGAGCGGATATGAAAGGGAAATTTCTGAGTCTAAGGAAAAAGGAGGATGAGAATGTCGCAAAGTATGAGGCTATCTTTACAAGGTTTTCAAGGAATGAAGTAGATTATATACATAAACCAAGGAGTAATATTGATCAATTATTTGATGGGTTAAAACCATTTCTCCATCAAGAATTAGTCTCACAATACCTCCCATCGTACGAATATATTTTCTCATGTGCTATCAATAAAGAGAAATAATTCTCTAAGTCTTATGACTTTAAAAAAAGCAGGAGAAGAAAAGATCTACTAAACACTATGGAAATATAAATAAAGGGAAAAGGGAAAAGTTGAATTTCCATCCTATAGTAAATTTGGGAATAAACACCCTGATACTTGCCTAAAGGGAATGAGAGTTTATTACAATTGTGGTGAAAAAGGCCATCAAGCTCGTGATTGTAAGGGAAAGAAAGAGGCTGTTAATGTTGAATGCTAAAATTTTAGATAAATTGGGAATTATGAAAATGAATTTCATAATCACCAAGGAAATT
Organism: Viscum album; assembly: GCA_963277665.1. Lineage (NCBI taxonomy): Eukaryota > Viridiplantae > Streptophyta > Magnoliopsida > Santalales > Viscaceae > Viscum > Viscum album. The sequence continues at coordinate 1,324,069,233 of OY728143.1, forward strand.
ACCTCATAAAAGGCCAAGGGAGCAAGGACAATCTTATATGATCACTACTGCTAAGGTTGAAGCTTCGAAAGACATGGTGGTGAGTAATTTAATGGTTTCCTCAAGTTTATCCAATGCTTTATTTGATTCTGGATCATTTCATTGTTTCATATATTCATATTTTTCTAAGAAATTTAGATATTTCAAATTTGATTTAACAAGGAAGTTTTCAGTAAAAACTCCAAAGGAAAGTATCATTGCAACAAAGTTTTGTGAATCAGTTCCCATTAGAGAATATAAATTTTCTTTATCTATTGATATCATCGTTATACCCATGGTTGAATTTGATATAATCCTTAGTATGGATTGGATTTTGGACCAGGATGTGAAAATTTATTGTAAGAAGAAGGAGGTTAAAATCGTTGATGATGATAAGGAGTACCTTATCTTTAGATCAGAAACATCATCACGTGATTCTTATCTAGATCCACCCCCAGTAGCTCTATAAAATTAAATTATTGGAGAGTAATAGAATGAAAAAACTATGGGTGATGAATATAATGTTCAAATATAGGATGTAACCATTTTGAAATAATATGTTTATGTGTTTTTAGTGGATTTATATGGACATCCTCTAGAATGAGAAATTGAGTCTTCCATTGATTTAATTACTAGTTCAAGGCCCATATCAAAGGCCCCTTATATAATGGACATTGTGGAATTAGTATAACTAAAGAAACAACTAGATAAATTGAGTAATAAGGGATTTATTCTCCCTATTGTTTCTCCATTGGGTGGCTCTATTATTTTTGTTATGAAGAAAGGTGGATATATGAGGTTGCACATTAACTACAGGGATATCAATGGTATAACAATAAAGAACAAGTATCCCTTACCTCACATTGATGATTTATTCAATCAACTTCATAGATCTAAATATTTTTCAAAGATTGAACTTTGATCTGGATATCATCAGTTGTGTGTGAAGAAGGAAGACATTCTGAAAATAAGTTTTCAAACTAGGTACGGGCATTACGAGTTTACAGTAATGACTTTTGGATTGAAAGATGTACCCACTATTTTCATGGATCTAATTAATAGACTTTTCAAGGAATATATTTATGACTTAGTAGTGGTATTTATTAGTGATATCTTGGTAAACTAAAAAATATACAAAGATCATGAAAATCACTTACGCACTATTCTGAAACCCCTTAGAAGAAATGAATTATATGGGAAGTTTAGCAAGTGTGAATTCGGTCTTCAGGATATTTCTTTTCTTGGATATATTGTCTCTAAGGATGGAATCATTTTTGATCCTTCAAAGACCAAGGCAATCCAAGAATGGCCAGAACCGACGAGTACAAATTATTTATGCAGTTTTATTAGTATAGTAGGTTATTATCGACAATTTATTCAGAATTTAGCTTGATTGGCTAACCCATTAACCAAGATCACACGTAAAGTGGTTAAAGTTTTTCGGACAAAAGAGTGTGAAGAATGTTTTGAATAATTGTAGATAAGATTTGTCAAATCTCATATATTGACCCTACCATCAAGGAATGATGGGTTTTTTTTATAGTGATGCTTCAAATAAAGGACTTGGTTGTGTCCTTATGCAGAATGATAGATTTATTTCCTATACATCATGACAGCTTAAACTTCATGAGAAAAAATATCCCAATCATGATTTTTAGTTACCAGTTGTAATCTTTTCTCTAAAAATATGGAGAAACTATTTATATGGTGAAAAATGTGATATGTATACTGATCACGAGAGTTTGAAGTATCTTTTCTCACAAAAAGAACTCAACGTGAGGAAAATATGATGGCTTGAACTACTCAAGGATTATGATTGCACTATACACTACCACCCGGGGAAGAGAAATAAGGTGGAAGATGATTTGAGTAGAAAGTATCATGGAGTTTTGAACAAGATGATAGTTGAAAGGTATCCTATGTTCATGGATCTAATAAATATGGATATAGGGAATAATCATGTAAGGTGAAATGCCAATACTTTTTTAAATGGTTGCTAAACCATCTTTATAAGAAAAGATAAAAAGTTCTAAGAATTATGATGTGGGGTTTCAAAAGAAAATTAAATTTGTGAATGATGGGAGATTGATTTACTTCATATATAAAGATGGAATTTAGAAATTTGGGAAGAGACTATGTGTTCCTAACATACCTAATCCAAAAAGTGAATTGTGGGATGATGCTCATAGCTCCAATTTCTCTATACACCCTGGTAGCACTAAGATGTATAGAGATTTGAAGTAACATTTTTGGTGGGACAACATGAAGTGGGAGATTTCTGATTATATGTCAGGATGTATGGTTTGTCAATAAGTGAAATCCAGAAGACAACATCCTAGAGGAGTCATGAAGCCTCTTCCCATACCTGAGTAGAAATGGGATGATATTATGATGGAATTTGTCACGGGGCTACCAAAGACTCCAAGAAGGAATATTGAAATATGGGTCATTGTAGATCATCTTACTAAGTCAGCACATTTTCTTACTATAAGAGAATATTTACCTTTTGAAGGTTTAGCAAGACTATATATTTATGAAGTTATAAGACTTCATGGAGTACCCCTACAGATTTTTGATGATTGTGATCCCCATATTACATCAATATTTTTGAAAATTATTTAGAAGTCCATGGATACTGAACTTTGTTTGATCAATGCCTACCACCAACAAACTGATGGAAAATCAGAATAGACTATTCAAACATTAGAAGACATGTTGAGATCTTTCTCACTTTAATTTCAAGGTATTTGGGATCAATATTTACCTCTGGTAGAATTTTCCTATAACAATAGCTTCCATTCAATTATTTATACGGCACCATATGAAGTGTTATATAGAAATAGATGTCGCACACCAACTTTTTGGGATGATGTTGGTGAAAGAAAACTCATAGGCCAAGAACTTGTTGAGGAAACAATGGAAAAGGTGAATTTTATCGAAGCCCGTGTCAAAAAGCTCAAAGTAGGCAAAAGAACTATGCTGATAACAAAAGGAAGGATTTGGAATTTCAAGTAGGAGATCATGTTTTCTTGAAGGTATCTCTATGGAAGGGTGTTATACGTTTCGGTAAGAATGGTAAATTTAGTCCTAGGTACATCGGACCATTCTAAATTCTAGAATGAATTGGAGTTTTATCTTATCATTTGAAAATGCCATCAAGTCTCTCCAAAGTTCATGATGTGTTCCACCTTTCATTTTTGAGAAAATACATGCTTGACCCAATGCATGTACATATGAGAAAATTGAACTGGAACCAGATCTGTCTTATTGTGAAGAGCCTGTCAAGATTCTTGATACAAGAGAACAACTATTGAAAAACCAGACGACTCATCTGGTAAAAGATTTATGGAGAAATCATAATATTGTAGAGGCAATGTGGGAATTCAAGGAACTTATGATGAAGAACCACCAGAATATTTTTGTATAGTAGTATTCTAGAAATTTCAAGAATGAAATTATTTGAAGGAGTGATGAATGTGACACCCCAAGCTTCCACGGTACACTTCTCTTTGAATAATACAATATCTTGCGTTGTATACAACTTCGATTTATAACACACTACGACCAACCAAACTAGCCATTATGAATTGTAATACCCACTTTTTGAAACTTTATAAATTTTATTTTTTAAAATGGACTTCATTTTTGGATTCAGAATATCAAAATTATCTTAGGGTGAATTTTTTGTATTTTTCTGAAAACTTTTAATTGTTGATGAATAGTGAAAAACACCGTGTTATTGTTTAAAACTAACATTTTATTTAAATGATTAATTATTTAATTTAAATTTATTTTAGGTAAAAATAGATACATGCCAATGAGTCTGTACCCTAGTGGTACTGGCTCCTGCTTGGCATCCAAAAGACCCAGGATCAAATCCAGGCAGGGGTGAATTTCCCAGGTACTATAGCAGTACTGTAGCAGGTACTGTAGCGGCGGAGGGACTGTAGTAGATACTGTAGCGGGGGTGGTACTGTAGCAGGTACTATAGCAGCGTCGGTACTGTAGTAGTACTGTTCACCGAGGGGTCCTTTGGGCCATTTAAATGGGCTTTCAAGCATTGTATTTAGGCCACTTGGCCTTGGGCCTTCAGGCTATGTAATGGGTCTCCCTCTACCCAGTTTAAAGAGGTCTTTGCTTTCAAATTATAAATTGAGGCTTCGGCCCCAACCTTTTAAAAAAAGGTAAAAATAGACACATAATACCTTTATATGTTCAATGTAATTCATTGGAGTCATTTTTTTAAATATTTAGAAAATTTTATTTAAAAAGAGAGATGAGTTACATGAAGCGAAATGATGGTATCTTATTAAAATCACTTACAAAGTGAGGGAGAAGGTCAACCAACAAAGTATCACTCCATGTCATATCTCATTGGAGTCATTATATAATAATATTTGATATATAAAATTTTATTGAACTTTTTACCGCCTTTTACCCACCTTTTAGGTGCATTTGCAAATTTGCATAAAACATAATTTTACCGCTTATGTGAATCGAATTTCCAAAATATAAGAGACACAGTTGACATCATTAAGTAAAATTTGGTTCAATAAGACGAAAATAATTTTTGGTGAATAGTAACTTTTGACTTTTATTTACCACGGTTAAATGTAAATAGGGTAATTAAAGGTAAACATTAATATTATAATTACCCTAACAGATGTCCTAATTCAATTGGATAAGTTTATTTAGGCAAAAATCAACCTTAGGAATAAAATATGATCCTTTTGGTCCACTTGGACTATATTAGGACATTTATTATTATTTTATTTAAAGAAGAGTTAAAAGTGTTAAATTCAAAGTTTAATAACTAAACTATTTTTAATATTTGGTTAACCATAATATAAATTAAACTACAATTTTTCATTATAAATCTAAAAATATTTACTTCATAATGGTATTTTATTTATAATTTTTAGACATTAAATAATTAAATTTATTTATGACACAATGATGATGTGGTAATTACCTTATTAATAAAAGATTAAAATAATTGATATTATAAAGATCCAAATAAATTTAAATTGAGACTTTTTATGAATTCAATAAATTTTATAGGTTAATATGACATTTTAGGGTTGATTAAATGAATTTTGTTCTAAGTAGTCAAGTTGTTATGACTTTCACAAAAACAAAATACCAAATAGTGTCAAAATTGACATAAATGAGTTTTTAAAAAAAATACTATATTACTAATTGATATAATATTCCTAAAAATATAAGGTTTGGAAAAAAGACATATATAAGGTTATATATATCAATAATTAACCACTTGGGGTTCTCTTGGAAGTTTATAGTATGTTTATTAACCATATAATATAAAAATACAAGGAGACATCGTAAATGTCAAACTATTTACCTAAGAGTTAAATTTAAATAATAAAGTTAATATGGTGACGTAAACCTATCTAAAAACTATTGGTTGAGATATTTTAGACACATATCCACCTTATACTCTAAATAAATCCTTTTTGAGCCATTATAAATCTAAAATGATTTTATTATAAAATAATATTTCATGCTTTTTCTAAAGTGACCCTCACCTCTCTTATCAAAGGGTACTTCCCCTTCTCTTAATTTCAAACCTCCAAATCCATTTGGCTCGGTTAAAACCTACTCAAATATCCTCCCAAATACCCTCAATTCTACCTAGAAGACTTACTTTTATCAAAATTCCAACCTATGGATCCCTTTTGATCAACTCAAAAAGAAACACATGAAGAAGAGGTAATAATTTCACCACCTCTTTCAAAGTTCTTTTCTTCTTCCACTTCCTCTTTCTTTGTAGTTTCCATACCAAAATAATAACTCTAGTAACTTATACATATTGTGATGTTATTATAAATATGATACAACCATATTCATTATTCAATTCATCTTATGAATGGAAAGTCACCATACGTGTGTACGTACGACTTACTGTCTTCACGTCGTGGTGTAGTTTGTCATTCAAACACATTATTATTTGGATGGGTTTAATAATGAGTATAACTGATAAAAATAATTAGTATAATATTTTAAGGATTCTGTATATATTATATACCATCCAATTAAATACGATTTCACCATCAATATAATGATATAGTCGCTCGTGCGTACATACAGATTACTGTCTCCACGAACGCGATGAAATTCATTCCCCATCATAATCATTCAAGAATAATTTACATTTTATGATTAAAAATATTGTTTAAGAACTTAATATAATTATGGATATGAATCAACTACATCTTATCCATAACAAACATGGCTTATGTAACCAACCATATAAAGGAAAATGAATCATTTTAACACCTAAAATGATGATACTACTGAAATATTATTAATAAAGCAATATTAGAAGATCATATATGATATCATATTTATTGATGTGGTTGTCGTATAATTTAATAAAAATTATTTAAATATTATACAGGAGGTTAATGTACCCTCAATCAAGGAAAAGTACAAGTTAAGGGTTAATTCTAAAATCTCTTCATTATTCGAGGTTGTTTATGCATTGGTATCTACTGGGACCTCTTTATTATCCACATCTGTGTTTCATAAAAATGTATTTAAAAACATTTTTACTCTTTCCTAGACTATGGTTTAAAGTAAATTATACCCGTTTTGACATTTTATGAAAATTTTATAAAGTAATATTTCCATCATTTTTCAAATAAGGTCCTTTACGACTTTTTTCAACAAAATTCATGAAAGACTGTTTTTTTAACTTATACGGAGAGTGTGGATGTTTTTCACTGTTATAACATCTTCGAAGCTTCCCTTAAAACATTATAGGAATATTTTCAAAATAAATGTTTTATTTTAAAATTATAGGACTTTTAAATTATTTCAATATATAAAGAGATATTTCTCTCAAATAGTTTTGATTTCATCTATGTCAACATCCTTTGTTGGATTTTACGATTGTTTGAAGTTGATTTGTTATGATACAATTTTCTATATTGTATTGAGGTTTTGTGATATGATTAACTATAGATGTGATATTTCTATACCATTCATGGTTTATGGTTAAAGTATTTAGATTTTTTATACTGGTTTTTAAATGAATGTTTATGTTATGTTTCAACCTTTTCATATGAGGAATGCATTGGACTTAGTAAGTTATGGGTGGAGCCTACTATATCTCCTCGGTGCATCGGTATTTATCATGAGATAAACTAGTGTCTTGGAACAAGGCCTTGAAAAAATATTATTTGTAGTCATGGAACGAGGCCTTGACTATGTGGTTATGATGTCCGGCATTATGCATTCCATCGTTATGAAATTGGCTATTGATATTACATGTGATTATTTGACTAGTAGAATATACATGTCAATAAGTAAATTGAATTATTAAATTTATCATTGACATATTATGATGAAGTTTAATTTTAAAAGTCTTGTATTTTAGTCTTATACATTGCTTTAAATGTTTATTCTTATTTATGAAAGTTTCTGCTATATTGTTATCCTTACTAATCATCTCAGCTAACCCCTTTCTTATGTTTTATTTTTCCTAGGATGTGAAGAACTATATTATGATTAACCTATAGGGATAGTCCAAGGATATGAGTGTGTTAAAAAGGAGACGAAATATTGTTTTTTTATTTCATGATATAATGTAAAACTTATGTATGTATCTAGAACTTCCAACACTACTAAACTAATTGGTCTTTTGGGATTTGATCCTTCGAGATCATGCCGATGTTATGTAATAATGAACCGACTCTGGTTAACTGGGGTCGGGGAATTACACATAACATATATAACCATAAGGACTTGTCAACAAGTACACCAGTTACATGATGAATCCTCTCACCAGCTATACATGTATTGTTCGATGGACCACATAACACGTGGGACCACATAGATTCCTTGAATGTACTTCTAGTACATGTTGAGTTGTTCCATCCATTATACATGGTGAATGAATCAAATTAAAAAGAAATTTAATATTTTGAAAAACATTTATAATAAATAACAATTGTGTTATATGATATATAGTGTGTGATATAGAGAACTACACACTATATAGTGATGTTTTCCTAATCTACAATGTGTATATCTTATATTCCTCCATCATGAAATCCTTTATCACCTATGACTTAGACTATGACTATAATTATATCTAAGTTCGATTCCCTTGAAACCATTATCACACTCTTATAGAGCTTCACTAGGGTCCTCTATTTCCACTATTCATCATCACCATCTTTGTCCTTCATAGCGACACCCAAAAACCTCATTGTAGAATCTTGTTTCACACCCATTTTCATGTGTGAACCCAAATAACTAACCTCCCACCATTTTTGTATCACTTAAACATTATTGAATGTTAACACAAATTATATGGATGGGTGAATCAAATAATGATGGTTGTTGGAATGTCTAACTACCTAATCTAGAGTAACATTCATGACTAAAAAATGATAACATGGGATATGGAAAATAAGAGACTAATTTTATAAAAGAAATATTTTTATATTAGTTTCATTTCATAATCATCCATCATCATTATTTTTAATTCATCATGTGATGATCACAAATCCTTGATGAATAATACATATATCTATAATACTCTAATTATAATTCAATTTATAAAATAAGGTAGAACCAACATAATTCATCATAAATTCATTTTTTATAACACTCAAGAAAATTATAAAAAATATAAAAATTATTTTCTCAACTGTATTTTTTTTTACCTGTAATTATTTAGAAAATATTATAATAATTTCTATTAAATATAGAAATGTATTTTCCTTTTGATTTATCATTGAAATATTTTCCTTTAAAATTCCAGAATTTTTTAAAATAAATAATAATGGAAATTCATTTTATAATTTTAGATCTTTATAAATTTCTAAAATTAATAAATAAGGATAATATGATTAATTAAGTATCCAACAATGATGGTGAATAACAAAATAATTAATAATTATTTCTTGATCTATGTTTTTTATTGATGACTCTATAAAGAACATAAAAAATTCTATCTCTATTTATGAAAACCCAGGATAGATACTATAGGGTTCTTCCACTTATGACAGTCTTAATGCCCAAAAAATTTGAATAGAAATATATTTATAGATATAAATTAATTCATGGATGTATAAGATAAGTATTCTAATTTAAGAGCCTAAAATTAACTAGTTAGGGTTATTATGGTTGAATATAAAAATGATACACTCCCAGGGAAATATACTCCCATTCTAGACACAATCATAGTGTTAGACTTCTCACTGAGACTCCACTTAGAAGATATTAATTTTTTTATGCATGTCATTAAAATATTTTTCAGTTATATAATTTATTGTTCAGAGATGAATATCACTATTTTAAAATAACTAGCTTCATGGCCTATTGTATAAATATTACTATATATATTTAAGGTCATTCATTTTAAAAATTAATGTTTCTACCACCTTCTCAACTTTTAGAATTTTTTGTATAGAAAAAAAAATCACAAAAAATAGGTCAGGATATTGAGAATATATCTTATCTTCACATTCCCATGAGATTAATGGTGTAGAGTCACTATATAAATTTGAGGTGTGGTATCCACAATGATGAGTTTTTTCATTATTTGTGTGTAGGGGGGTTATAACACCCCTAGAATAGTGATACTTAAAAGTTTAAGTGGTACTATATAAATCATTATGGTTCACTATTCATTTTTAAATCTCTCCTAATTAGAACATAAAAGGTAAGTGTGCATTCCTTAAAGTAGTATTCGGATCAGTAACCTTTTAATATGTTTCCCAGGGTATGTGTGAAAATGGATAATGTTTTAGGGAGAAGATAAAATTCAAAACCATCAGATCATCAAAAATTAACTTTATAAGAACTAGGATCTATAAATCCTCTAGAAACGCAATCACTATATGCCATGTACAATGAACAGGAACCTACTCCGTTGAGATTAATATACAAGAACATAGGAAGATGAAGTCACCCTAAATCAAATAAATCAGTTTACCAACATTTCTCATACACACACATAAGTATACAATCAAATGTAAAATAAAAAAGTTAAAAGACAATTTTTATTTTACATTCTTTAAACAACAAGTCATACTTCCAAGGGAGAAAAATAATTCATGATTATTAATATTCACTTAAAGATGAAAGATATTATATCTATTATTACTTTACCTAAATATAGATCACTAAACATTTAGTTATTTCAATACACATATGTATGCAGTTATATCTTTCCTTATATAGAAGCCTAAATGGTATTCTGGAAGCACCGAACTTTGAATATCATGTGGATACTTAAATTAAACCAAGATAACTAACGATATCTTATGTCATGTCTTATATTTTTCATTAATATATATTATAATATAGATCCACATCTTTTATTCTGATTTATATGCTTACTAAGACCCATTTTTCTGAAATTACTAGTCTATACACATCCATCAGAGGTTACCAACCATCAAAAAAACTACCTATCAATTGATGTTTATTATTGAAATTGACTACATATAAATATCGAAACATGTTCCAATATTACTCCATATTGTAACATTATGTCTACACTAGAAATAAATCTTCACAACTTTTAACAATCTCCAAGTTGATGATCTTTTTTAAAGGAATATTTTCAACCACCAACACTTAGGAAAGTTCAAAACATCCACTCTCATTAAGTAGGATTTATTTTGTCTCCATTTCCTTTTAGTAACCCCAATCCATCCAAGGTATAATTTTCCTAGGTATTTATAGGACCAAGACCTTGGTTCAAAATTCTTCTTTATATTTCCCCAATTTTCTTCAAAATATATAACTCTCCATCCTCTTATAACATATAAATATATTAGTTTTATAATTAGATATTTTTATTCCTTAAATAAAATAATATTTTTTCCATAAATGAATAGAACTTTTATTATCATAATATATTAACCCATATTCCTTGCCCTTTCTATATTATATAGAAATATTCTCAACCAAATAAACTCCTTCATTGCTTTTATTGTGGCATCATATTCGGCTTCCTTGGTAGAGAGTGAAACCATGAAATAAAACCTTGAAATATAGATGAATTATATCTCTTATAATGTAAAAAAATATTTAGTTATACTCTTAGAGGTATTATAATTTTCACCATAGTCAACATCTACGTACCCTTTCAATAGTTTGGTTAAACTGAAGAATATTTCTATATTTTCCTCTATATTGAGATGTCCAATGATCTATTTTAGTTATTGTGAGTGTACATTCATTGGATTTTCCATGTACCATTGATGAATCCTACAGAATATAAAATTTTAGTGTGATTACATACCATACAGTATATAAAAAATATATATTCTAAAGAAAATAGAAATTTTTCCATATATCTCTCCACATATGGGGATTGTGATACTTGTCCCCATGATAGTTTAAAATATCAATATAGAGGTTTAGAAACTGGATTACATCCAGTTATTGAAAACTACCCAATGAACTTCTAAATGTAATAATTTTGAGACAAAACTAATTAGATTTCATACACATTCAATCTCTATCCAAAGAATCTTCTTAGCTCTACTAAGATCCTTCATTTCAAAACATTTGAACAACAACTAAAATTTACACTAAATATGTTTAATATATAGAATTAACAAGATTGTGTCATCAATATTATAGAGTAGGATGAGAAAGTACTCCTACTCAAACTCATTATGGTAGAAATGGTGATTAAATTTTATCTATATAAAACCCTTATCTACTATAAATTCATTAAAAATTTAGTTCCATTGACTTGGTACTTATTCTGATACATAGATAATAAATTTTAGTTTAAACACCATGTCCTTATTCTGATTATCCTCAAAACCATTTGGTGAATTCATGTAAAATTCATACTCAAAATCTCTATCAATGAATATGGTTTTTACATACATTTGTTCAAATTAAAAAATAAATTTTAGCAACCATTCTTAGAATAAAATATATGGTAGTGTGATCAACTACCACTGAGAAAATATCAGAAGAATATATTCTCTCTTCTAGTTGGAAACCTTTTACAACCAGGCTCTCCATGTACCATTTTCATCTATCATTTTATTCATTTCACCTTATGACCCAAAAAGTCTATAGTAATTTATTCCCTTATGATAAATTATTTAGATATGAGGTCTAATTTTTATAAAATGTATTTAATTTCACTTTCATAAATGATTTCCAATTTCCATAATCACTAAGTTTACCCACTTCTTCCAAACTCTAGGTTCTCCCTAAACCATGAAAATTATTAGTGAATCTCATGGACAAACATATATATAAGTTGTTTGACTCTGGATTATCTTTACAAATAAACCTATGATTATTCTATTTCTAGTGATATTTTATAATGAGTCATATTTTTTATAACTCTACCTCACACCACCATCACCCTTGAGTATTTATGTACATAATTTATTGGCCTAATTTTTGGACAATTTATACCACCGGATAAACATTGTAGTAATTTTCTTCCTCTGAAGAATCAATCAATATTAACTTGATAATGGCCTATTTATTCTCTATCTTCAACATCCACCTATACCAAAATTAGATTTTTTTTTACAAGACCATTTCATTCAATTGAATGACTTGTGAACCGAATATATTTTTATAGTCATTATAGTAAAGATGAAATAAATTTTTTTCATCTATGTGTCCCCAAAAGAAACATATATTGTAATTAGTCTCAATTTTGTGACATTAATTTTTATCAATATGGACATATAGAGAACTTATAAAAACATTGCAGTGATTGATTTCTTTTGGTTTATTACACCAAATCTTATCATGAATCTTGATCTTTAATACTATTATTACACTTCAGTTAACTAGATATGTTGCGTAATTTAGTTCTTCCACCCAAATTTCATTAGATATTCTAGATTGAAACCTCATAATTCATGAATCTTAGTCAATGTTTTGTTCGACCTTATAAATTCACTATTATCCCTTAGTGTTTTGGGTACATTTTTCTTAATTCTAATTCCCTTCTTCAAGAAGTAGTTTTCAAAGTCCCTGCCATGATATTCACCTCCATTATTAGATCTTAGACATTGTATCTTCTGTCTAAACCCCCTTTCAAAAAATAAACCTTTTTTGATTGGATCATGAATAATAATTCATTGGAGGTCCTTATTTAGGATTATTTTTTTGATATCCACAAACACTAAGTCATTATTTCTATAATAATTTCTTATAATAGTCACCATCACCTCCAAACTCTCTTGTTATAATTACAATAATGGAAACACTCAAATATATTCTATAAACATTATGTTCACTAGATTGAGCTATATTTGAATCATGTAAAAATAATTTTAATTATCTACTAGTAATATTCATTATAAAAACCACATATAAAACAACCTCTACATTAGAATATAATTATTAAAAACAATATGATTTTTATGAATGTATGTGAGGGACTACATCATCTCAGTTGTAGTCTTGCTTATCTAGAAATTGAAGGGAATATTCCTTTCCAAATACATTATGATGATTCCAAGTCACTTATGATATTTTAATTCAAATTTTTATTTATCTATATTATTTGGTTTTATTCAAGTAAAAGGAATATATAGCTCCCTTTCGATGAGATAATATTCCATTTTCATCATCTAGAAACTATAGTACGTTCTATTGAACTTATCAACTTATTCTTTACCATCATCATATTCTATTCCTATAGATAATTGTAAACACCATTTGAAAAATAAATAATTCATAAGAAAGAGTGAATGTGGATACCTGAGTATGTTTTGAGTGTACCCGAGTATTAAACCAGATCGCTGATTCAACTTATTGGGAAGAATAAAATATGTGAAACTAAGATATTAGGGAAAATTAACTTTAATGGAACCAAGATCCTTAGATCCACTAAAACCTAAATTAATTGAAATCATGTGTAGTAGAACAAAAACCTCCATAATTGATCATAGTATTCTATAGAATTATAAGATGACTGAACCTTGTATCACCACACTATTATTATCAATACTTCACACATAGTCAAAAGCATATAATCAAGAAAAAAACAACAAGAATAAAGGACATTTAAATTTTAAATGGTTTAAATAATAATTCCCTTGTCCAAAGTATAACACTACTATATGTTGATTACTATTATATAAAATAAACAATATTTTACAATTAATGTTACTTTTCAACCATATAGATCACTAAACAAGTGGTTTTCAAATTATACATGTCTATGTGGTCCCACCTATCTTTATAGAGAATTACAACCAGTTATTTAGTATCATTGAACTTTAAAATTCAGAAGGTTATTTATATTGAAATGAAAAAGCTTCCAAAATCGTAAAGAATCACTTTGCTTAACTACTAATAGTGGGTAAATGAAATTTTTACCCCTTTAAATCTAACTGATCTTCTCTATAAGACCCCTTCTTCTAAAATAACAAGACTGCACACATTCATCGTATTTTATAATTTCAAACCAAACTATATATCCATTAAAATTCCCTATTACCAATGACTATACATCAATACCAATGAACATTATAGAATACCTCATTTAGGTAACTCTAGGTTCACACTATAAAACAATCTTGACATATCCTAATAGATGGAACACTAAAAAAAGTGTTGGCCTATGGTAATGTAATTAGCTTTATAAGTGACTATTTGGTAATTTATGAAAGGGAAAAATGGAATGACATCTGTTTATTGTAAAATAAATTTTGAAAATAGATATAGGTCTAAATATCCATATTTTATAGTGCGGTTTCCTATGTCATTCAGTGAGGATATGTTGTTATAAAATTTACAGGCAAGCTAGTTCATTTAAAATAACATTGTAGGTATTTGAAAAAAATATATTAAATATATTATTTTCTTCCCATTTACCTGAAAATAATTAACATATTATATTTTTATAGTTTTATGATAATATTAACAAAATATTTTTTCTTGAATGAGGTTTTTTTCATTGGATGGGTATAAATTTTTTCTTCAAGCTTTGAACACCAGATCAAGTATTTTAGGGATTTTAAATTATATTACCAGTCATTTCCACACATGTCTAAATTTTTATCTATAAATATATTATTATATGAATATTATATGGATTAGATATCAAAACCATAGGATGAACCTAATATTATTTAACATGATTCTTAATTTAACACCCCAAACCTATATTATAATAGTGTAATTAATGTCATTGTTATTTTATTACTTGTTATTATTTTATGAAATAAATGTATTTAATAATGATGATTTCCAGAAATAAGAACATACATTTTTATTGATAAAAAACTAATAAATTATATCATTAAAAGTCTAAAGACCTCAATTACTCTACAAAACTCATTAAAAGACCCAACAGAATAACCAAAACACCACTAAGTAAAACAAGTTGACCAAATGTGTAGATGAAATATTTCCAATTTTCCATAATTAAAAAGGTTATGGGGAGATGTATATAAATAAGAGAGATTTATAGAACCAACCTTGCAAGAAATAAATAATTTTGATATTTTGGAAATGCCTTAGATAGGTATTTATGTGGTTCATGTGACTATTGTAAAAAAAATATCCATTGGAATTTTTTTAGTGAATATTGATGTTTTTTAAACTGCAAGGTCTTCCTTTAATTTATCCATTAGATGTTTTAAAAAGTTAAAATAATTTTTTTATGTAAAAAAATTAATGACATGTAATGTTTTAATTTTTCATTACATATTATAACCTTAGGAAATAATAAAAATGATTTTATATTTTTAAATAAGAATAAAAACTTATTTTCAAGTGTTATATATATTAGTATATATATTTTCTTCTAATTATGTTTAATAAATTTTTAACAAATTTTTATCAAAAATATTGCTAAGTTCACCCCACAACCGAGAGAATCCACTAGGGCCAAGCCCTCAAGGTCTAGTGGAGGCACAACACAAGCTCACTCAAGCAGTAGTAGGGGTCAGCCTGTATATAGGGTGGTCCAAATTGGGATGAGAATAGGTGGACTAGGTACCGGTCTATGTGTATTGGTTGGGATAAGGCCCAGGGCCAGATCCCTTGTATATGGTCCCTGGGTGTGTACTAGTGATTTCATAGAATGGCACCCATGCCCATACTTATAAGTAAATCCTATAAATGATTTGGTTTTGATTTGGGATGAATTTTTTAAATGTGGGATCTAATCTTGACCACTCAATACATCCGCATTTTATCTTGACTGCCTACCTCCACTAGTAGAAAATGAAGATACTGCCACGAACCTATAGCCACGGTTTTAAAACTGTGGCTATAGGTCTGTTTTTTGTGGCCTATAGCCACGGTTTTCATAAAATTGGTTATATATATAATCTATAGACATGGTTATATGGGATATATCCATGGTTTTCAAAACCGTAGTTATAGTACATTTATTTTAAAGACCTATAGCCATGGTTTTCCAAAAATGTGGCTATATGGTTCCCATGCTTCCGTGGGAAAAAAAATCCCACCAAATTTTTTGCGGGAAGGCCTACTATCATGGTTTTGTGGATATTTCCACAGTTTTTATTAATATGTATATCATAATATATACAAATATATGTGAAGTGTTCATTGGTGTAGTGGTAAGAATCACAGGTTGGAAAACATGAGGTGAAGGGATCAAAAACATGGTGGGCACATTTTTTATTTAGGCTATTTCCATGGTTTTCCAAGGCTATATCCACGGTTAAAATTGTGTCAATAGATTCTTATAGCCACGGTTTAAACCGTGGTTAGAGGTCAACCGCCACAGTGGAGATACTTGAGGCCTATTGCCATGGTTAAAACCATGGAAATAGGTCAGGACCTACTGCCACAGGGATAGCATCCACGGTTGGACAAAACCATGGTTATAGCCTACAGTCACAGTTTTGGAAAATATAGCCACCATTTTAAACTGTGGAAATAGGACTTTTTTCTAGTTGTGATCCCATTACCCTGATTGGGTCTCATCTCCCTTCCCTGTATAATGTTATCACTTCTTCCTTAGCTGTCTAATCTTACCATCTTCAATCCAATCCATCCAACTTTTCTCCAGCCTTCTTCCTCGTCAGGACCAACCCATGCATGTTTTAGGTCAATGTTGCCAACCTTCCTCTCTTCTCCTTTATTGATGTCACTCTCCCCCATATCCCCAACTGATTCTTTTTCTATAAAAACAACGTGAATGATATTTATTTTAAATATATGAACCATATCTAAAGTCGATCCTCATCGACGTCCACCATAATATTCGATTATATATATATTCTATTTATTTGTATTTTATTCTAATTATAATGTTTTTTTGATCCGATAAAATTAGAAAAATGAGTCCAAATCCATGGCCAATTTTTTAAAAGAGAGTTATTATTCTTATCCTGTAAATTTTATAAACCCCCACTTTGCACACCCAATAATACTTAAAACTCATTCTCCCAAGTTCCCCACATTTATTTTTTCTCAAATCCTAGAAGCTATAAATCTCTCGTTTCAACTTATTCATGTAATGGTTCATTTTATTTCATCAAATTATTGTCATTTTATAAAGGGTTACATTTATATGTGTATATATACGCATATATACACATATATAAATATATATTTTAAGTTTATATGAAAAGGGTTATTTTAATTTATTTTCTAAAACCTTTGTTTTGGGTTTAATTTCTTCTAAAAAAATTATTTTCATTTAACAATGATTTCAATATATTTTAATTATATATGAAAAGGGTTTTTTAATTTAATTTCTAAAACCATTGGTTTGGGTTTAATTTCTTCTAAATAAATTATTTTCATTTAACAGTGATTTAAATATATATGTGCATATATATGTATGTATGTATGTATGCATGTATGTATTTATGTATGTATGTATGTATATATATGAATACCTAATATGGGAATATATAAGAAAATGATTTTTGTTTTAAATTTTATTACTAATCCTATGTGTGTAAGGTTTTAATTTTATTGATCCATGTTTTTTACAACGTTATTCATACATATATATAGGTATATAAATATATATATATATATATACACCTATCTATAAAACATTCTCTTTTTTAAAAGTTATAAGACATGGGTTTTGTTAAATTCTATGTTTGATAAGGGGGTCATTTATTTGTATTAAAGGGTTTGATTATATTTTAATTCTATCATTTTATGTATGATGATTTTTATATATGTATATATACATATAAATGTATATCAATTAATTTTATGAAATGAAAGGGATTATTCGTTCATTTTCAATTCTATATTAAAAGGTTTGAAATTATTCTTAACTCATAATTTTATGGTTTATATTTTTTTGTAACATTTTTTCATAAATGATAATTATTATCATTTTACATGCAAAACCCAAAAAAAATCTATTATTTCATGTGCGAAATTGGTTTTGTACCTGTAAGAACCTTGTTTTCACTCAGGTATAGATCCTTTAATTTTCAGTCAAATCCTTACTTTAGACCTAATATGGATGCCAAATGTGTTAATAAATGTTCCAATGGTGTATGGGGCTTGTTTGGAGCCCTAGACCCATATTTTTGGAGAAAACAGACTATGTGCATAGTTTAGAGTAAACTGTGCAGATGGTGTTTTTTTGGATAGAGACACTTCGCATGGTTGGCGCACAACCATGCGGCCTAATCATTCGAGCACCCCTTTTTCCAGGTATCCATGCATGGGTTGCACACAGTTTGAAAACCCATGTGTAAAAAACTCTTCGGGTAGAGTCGTCCCACACGGTTTGCACACGGTTTGACAAATCGTGTGGACAAACCCTTCGTGGGCCATTTTTTGGGTAATTTCTCTAGTTTTTTCCTTAATGATATATTAAGTCACCCTTTCCTCCCTAATCCAAGTTTATAAGGGATTGGCCTAATTCCCTCTCAATTTGGGGCTTTTTGAAGACATAAACATGGAATCAAGAGATCTTCTTTTTCTGACATCTAATCGATCTTATGCTCATCCCATTGGATGCACAATGGTAACTACTCAAGTCCCCTTTAGTTGTTCTTCTTCTCTTTCTCTCTCAACCTAGATATCTCCATGTGAACGTTTTCCACCTTTTCATAAATCTACTCTGATCCCAGGTAAATCAAGGGTCAATACCAAAGGAGGAGAGTTGTATAACTATAAAGTGGATGGTCTATAACTTATCCCTAAATTTTGTTGATCTTGGAATGTTTGTGTGGGTCCCACCAATTACTTTAGAAAAATTTTCTTAAATTTACATTTCACGGTTATACTTGTTAGAATCATATGGTTATGCTCTTTCCAAATATGTGATTAGTTGTTAGTGGTTACACCCACAACTCAATCCACCTCATGTTGAAGGTTATACCATAATTGGGCTTTTAGTGTTCTGACACATTTAAGCCATTGTTTGGGTGTGCCTTTTTTGACCTTCCGAAAGGTGAGACTTATTATAATAAATGGATTTTTATTAATGAGAATGTAATAATGGCATGTACCATGTATACTCACCAGTTGACCCGCCTAAGTTAAGTGCTTCTAAATGATTATTAAATGTGAAATTTGAAATGGAAATTATACTAAGTATATAACTTAGCCTTAACAAATGAGATTTAATAAAGGTTACATGTTTTTATCACCCCTTTCCATCTTAATGGAGGGTGGCAGAGTGAACCTCTCTATATGAATATTCCTTAATGGTTAATTAAGACTTCATTAAATGGTTTTAACTCTACTTGGCTTATCCACACTAATATAAGACAAGGCTTGGACTAATAAATAAATGGTTTAAAAAATACTTTACTTATCCACACTAATGGAAGGAAAGACTTGAGGAAAATTAATTACTACATGATTACAATATCAAAGAGGAATGGACATACTTGAGCTCACCTTGGATTCTGAGAGGAGAATACATTGGGTATCGGGAACCCCATTCTGATTTAAGGATGTGGTTTTCTTAGGTTGATACCCACCTAGACTATGTTTCTTGTCTATTCCTCAAATTCCTGATATGCTATCATAGTGTCCTTTTAATTATTCAATGATACCTTAGATACACTCCTTGGATCTAGCATTGACTAGTAGGTGCCATGGTGAAAGCCCATAAGGCCCAATCATTGGTTAGCCTCGTTTTACCTTGGTAAATCACCTTGGTCTTAGTAGGTACCTTATTATGGAATTCCTTGGATTCTCTCCTGGGATTACACTCTTACCCCTTAGGCAGACTCATATACTACTGGGTTAGTGTTTCATGAGATTTATGTTACCTTTTTTATTACCGTGCAATTCCCTCACTAGATATCTTTTTCAGGTTTCCTTGTCATGTTTTAGGACCTTCACTACTTATAATATCATGAGGTGTTGTTAGTAATGGTTATGCCTCACGTGACTTATTAACATTAAATGTTGATTACTTAATTAACGAATTGGTTACATGTTAAGACACTAGTCGAGGGATGAAGTAGGTACTTGGGTATTTAGTTATATTGTAATTTTTTCTTTAATTTATATATTCATGCCTTCACACTGTTGTATTCTATTACATGGCCGAATGTTATTGACACTATTGATGGTGCCCCGCTGAGATTTATCTCACACCCTCTCCGGGCACCGTTTGGTACTTTGAGTAGATTACATGGTTGCAAGGGTTGACAAAGGGAAACATACATCTTCCAACACTTGATTTCTTACTGATAGGATGGATCTTAATAGAAGATGAAGAAGTCAGATCTCGGGATTCTTGGAGTATCCTTTGTTTTCTTTTAATTTGTGGAACATGTTGTGTTTTATGTCTTGTATCTATGTTTTTTATTTTTCTAGTGACATGATATTACATCATCATTGATCCAGTTAATATAGTTATTATTATTCTCATTTACCTATTGCATCAGTAAACTTCCACTATTTTTTATATCATGTATATTTCTTCTGCTATTTAATATTCCTTTATATTCCTTCTATTGTGCTACACTCTGTTAATGAGGTAATATTCTTCCCACAGACACACCCTAGGCCCTCACTACTAGTCGGAAGCCTATGGCATTCAGTAAGATGCGCATGAGGCCATGTGGCCCCACCGGGATCGGGGCACCCATCAACTAGAAACCGAGTATGGGTCAACACAAAGTGGTATCAGAGATGGTTTCTTTTCTTGATTTACTATTTGGAGACAATAGATTGGAGAATAGGAATTCTTGGGACTTGGTCATAAGTCATTCTTTGGCATTGTGAACCCATGTCTGGGTAAAATCAAAGTTACCCAAAAAGAAATTAGTGTTCTATTTTTCTTATTACATTTGATATTATTTCACCATTGGTTGATGCACATTTTTTGTTGTGTTGTTGATTATGACTCTGTTTGAGAATTTATTTCATCCTTATCCCGATGATATGAGGGCAAGGGGCATTGTTACATGCATCATTATAGGCACCTAGAATTAACATTTCATGCATATTTCCATGCCATATAGGTGAATTTCACTACTTTTCATTTCTTGATATGCCTATTATTATTGAGTAATGTTGTAATAGTTTACTTGTACTTGTATTACTTTGGATGCAATTGAGTGATGGACTATATCAATTCAAGAGGTATATGGTCCCTCATGGGTTGGGATGAGTAATTTACCAAGTCAAGCCATTATACTATAAGGAAATGGGTGTTGTTTCTATTAATGGGTGTATGGGAACTGATTCATCGGAAATGGATATACATTATAAAGTGAATCCTGAAATCTAAAAAAATTGGTTGCACATCCTTATCCCGCCTAGTCATGATTATGAAAGGTAAAGGAGTGAACCTGGAAATTAACTGGAAAATGAAATAAAACTTACACTTGATCACTTACCGATACACGGTCGTCTAAGAGGGTAGTTTGGGTAGTATTCCTTGGGTAGTGAGTTTTCTTACATTCAGTTTCTGCTAGTGATGTTATATTATTATCCTATGCCTATTCTAAGGTGTGTGCTTGGAATTTGTATACCAATGTCACCATGATGTGCTCGTGTCATTCTTCAGCAGGGTGGTGATGACCATGCTCCAAACAGGGTGGGCCCTGAGCTTCCATTCTTAATTATAGGAGTTCCACTTAAGGAATATCCTTTTTTACCTAATCTGAGCACTGATTCTCAGGTCCTTGATAGTTTCCTACATCTCATGCAGTCCATTCATTGTGCTCCGTGAGTTGCACCTATGATGGTTGATATGACCCGCGAGTTCCAGTAGCAACATCCTTCTATGTTTCTAGAGAATGGCAGTTCTCAGGCTACTAAGTCTTGTTTAGAGGACATGTTATCTATCTTTGAACATCTGAAAACACCTCCATAGTGGATATTCAGTCTTTTTACATACAAGCTTCAGGATTCGGCCAAGCATTGGTGGGATGTGGTTACCTAGGCCATTCTTCATCAGGTCATTTTATGGGTTGTCTTCCAAATTGCCTTCTATGATTAGTTATTTCCTCATGAACTGAGAGCTAACAGAGACAAAGTGTTCATGCATCTCGAGAAGGGTTTTATGTCAGTTATGGAATATTCAACACATTTAACTGATTTACAGCGCTTTTCACCGCTTCAAGCTGGTGATAATATTTTGTGTGTTAGACATTTTGAGGATGGCCTCTACTACACCATACAATCATAGGTGAATGTCTTTTTACTTCACACATTTTCTTTAATAGTTCTTAAATCCCTTATTAATGAATGCAACCTGAGTGGTTTCACAAGTATTGGGTTTAAAGGATCGGTGCCACGTCAGGACTATAGTTCTTCCGAAGGATGGAAACGTTCCTTGGAGGTTTCTCATCAGGGAAATGGCAGCTTGAGTATCCAGTTCAATAGCTATGTGGTGTGTCATCAATGTGGAAGACTGGGGCATAATAATCCCTAATGTGATAGAGACCCTATGGATTGCTGAGATTAAGGTTGTATGGGTTATCTCCAACGCTTTTGTAGGAAATTTCCACCAGCTTCAAGTGAAAAAGGATCAGTGCAAGCTCCACCTAGAGGAGAGAGTTATTTTACATTGTGTCAGGCAGAGAGTTGGAGTATCACTGGCATGTTTGGCCAAGGAGGAGGTTGCGGCCACGGTAGTCCATCCCCTAATCACTAGTAGTATCGACAGAGCAGTCATGATCCTGGTAGTCCATCTGTTGCACAGGGTCGTGGATCAGGTCAGTTGCTTTCTTTACAGCCAATACTCGAGGATTAGGCTATAAGACTATCTAGAGTACGAGGTACTATTATAGTAGCCTCCACTATTGTATCTACTTTTTTTGATACAGTAGATTCAAACTCTTCTATATATGTATATATCGTGGAAATTCTTGGACTGGAGATACAATAGCATTATGGTGTAATGACCCTCGATACACCATTGGGAATACAGACGGAGGGCATATGCCAATGTAGGGACTATCCCCTTGAGGTTGACTGTTACCCTTTCTTTTGGGATCTCTTTGTTCTCAATATAATGGGCTTCGATGTCATTCTCAGGATGGACTAGTTAGTCCACTATCACGCCTTTGTAAACTGCTATCGCTGTAAGGTTTATTTTACATCACTAGAAGGTAGAAGTTATCTTTTCAAAGGTAAGTGGGGTGTTCGGGCTAGGAGAGTTGGACCGAAGAGTCATGGGCTTGGTGAAGTGACATCCCAAATTGCAAATATTTTTATAGAGAATTGGGTTTTTCATTAAACTGATTTCTCTCCAGTAGTTGATCATTTCAGTGAATCCATTCTCGATTAATTTTCTGGATTACCTCCTAATAGATAGGTAGAGTTTACAATTGATCTTGTTCCAAGAGCAGCTCCAGTTTCAATTTCATCGTATAGGATGGAACTTATTTAGCTTCAATAGATCAAGTCGAAGATAGTGGACCTAGAGGCTAAAGGTTTTATATGGCCTAGTAAATCCTCTTAGGGTTCACCTGTGATTTTCTCTAAGAAGGAGGGTGGAACCATACATCTATTCATGGATTACAAAATGTTGAACCATCTTATGGTCAAGAACTGGTATCCACTTTCTTGAATAAATGATCTCTTTGACCAGATACAAGGAGTAAAGGTGTTCTCTAAGATTTACCTTAGATTGGGTTATCATTGGGTGTGAGTCATACCATGATACATACCTCAGTTCATGTTGTCAAAAGCATGCGAGAAATCTATTCAAGTGATAAAAGGGAGGCTTGTATCAGCACGAATTAAAATTCTTCCATAACTAGAAAAAGGTTATATCATCTTCTACGATGTATCAGGAATTGTCCTAGGATCATTTTTGATAGAGGAAGACAAATTCAATGCATATATATCTCGATAGTTGAGGCATCATGATAGAAATTACCCAATGCACGACCTCAAACTAGCATCATTTTCCATACCTTACATTGTTGGTGACATTATCTATTGGGTGAGTGATTTGTGGTGTATACAGACCACAAGATCCCCAAGTATATCTTTTCTCAGCATGACTTGAACCTCAGATAGTGGAGATGGGGTGAATATATACAATACTTTGATTTTTGAGATTGCTTATATGCTTGGAAAGGGAAATGTGGTTGTGGATGCATTGAGTCAAAAAAACTCAAACGCAGGTTGTACATGAAGCCAGTGATGAATGGAAGTTAATGGCCCTCTTTTTAGAAATTCATCTGAAGTATCATGACAATCATGAATAGTATTATCTATCATCCTTAATTGTTACATATTCCCTCCTTGAGAAGGTGAAGAGTAGGCAGTTTTCAAATCCTAAATGTTTGTTCCTCCGTGAGAGTATATCAATAGATAACCCACCTCTAAATTTGTCTGTGGACAGAGATGACGTTATGCATCTATGTGGACGTGTCTGGGTTCTTACAGATATGAGAGAGGATTTGATGAAAGAGTCCCACACTTCTTAGTGGGTAGTTCATCCTAGAATCTCAAAGATGTATTGAGATATGTGATGCTTGTATTGGTGTCCTAGAATGAAACGTCATATTGAAGGCTTCATCAGGAGGTGTTCCACTTGTTAGCAGGTGAAGGTAGAGTACTATAGACTTACAGGCTTGTTACATCCACTTCATGTCCCAGAATGGAAATGGGGAGATGTTTCTATTGATTTCGTAGTCATCTTACCTAGGTTCCCAAGGGGTATAAATGCTATCTGGTTAGTCATTGACCGACTGGAAAAATCATCCAACTTAATTCATATTCACAATAAATTCTAAGTTGATGAACTAGGAATATTGTATGTCCATGTGATCATACGATTACATGGGGTTCCACATAATATCAATTCAAAACAGAAATCTCATTTAACTTCACAGTTCGGGAAGGGTTTTCAGAAAACTTTGGGAACTCAGGTGCTTCCAAGAATAACTTTTTTCCCCTAGGCTAATGGACAATCGGAATGGACAATATAGGTTTTATAAGATATGATTCAAGCATGTGTCCTTGATTTTGGTGGTTCTTGGGAGAAGCATATCCCTCTCATCGAATTCACTTATAATAACAGATTTCATGAAAAAAATTTATATGTCTCCTTTTGAGGCCTTATATGTTAGGCCATTCCGTTCACTCTTGTGCTGGCTAGAGGTAGGTGATGAAACCCTACTAGGTCCTCATCTCATTTAGGATACTTCAGAAAACGTTCAGCTGATCAGAAAGCATATGACTACTGCTCAGTATAGACAGAACTCTTATGACAATCGTCGTTGAGGACATCTTGAGTTTGAGGTTGGGGATCGTGTTTCTCTCCAGGTATCTCCCAGGCTAGGTCATAGACGGTTAAGGAAGAAAGGAAATTTTTATCTCGTTATGTCGGGCTATTTGAAATTCTGGAGGGATTTGAGCCTGCAGCATATTGGTTACTACTACCTCATAGGTACCATGCCGATCACAACATCTTTCATGTCTCAAAGCTTCGCTAATATCATGATGAACCATCTCATACCTTTGATCCTGAGGAAGTTGAGTTGAATGATGATGCAACTTTTAAGAGTACTCAGTACACGTCATTGAAAGAAGCAAAAAAAGGCTCTTCGAGTCAAGTATGTCCCTCTTATATGATTTTTACGGTAGAACATCCGGGTATAGGATGAGACTTGGGAAAGGGAGGTCGATTTACATGCTCAGTGGACTGAGTTATTCTCAGATAGTGTTTATTTACCCTTGGAAGGAAAACTCGGGGGGTGATTTCTTTTAAGGGGGGAAGACTGTAAGAACCCCTTTTTCACTCAGGTATGGATCCATTAATTTTAAATCTAAATCCTTACTTTGTAACTAATATGGATTCCTAATGAGTTAGTAAAGCTTACAAGGGTGTCTGGGGCTTGTTCGGAGCCCGGGACCCATATTTTTGGATAAAAAAGGCTTTGCGCATAGATTAGAGTAAATCGTGTGGGATTTCTGCATGGTTTTAAAAACTGTGTGGATGGTGTTTTTTTGGAAAGATCCACCTCACATAGTTTTCACATAGCCGTGGGGCCTAATCATGTGAGCACCCATTTTTTCCATGTATTCGTGAATGGGTTGTGTGTGGTTTGACAAATAGTGCGGACCAAACCATTTGGGCAGAGCCATCCCATGTGGTTTCTGCACGGTTTGACAACCCATGCAGACAAACCGTGTGCAGGCTATTTTATGGATAATTTTTTAGTTTTCCCCTTAATGATCTATTAAGTCACCCCTTCCTCCCTAATCTGAGTTAATGTGGGAATGACTTAATTATCTCTCATTTTGGGGCTTTTCTAAGATCTAAACGTGGAATCAAGAGATCTTCTTCATTTGGCATCCGATCGAGCTTTTGTTCATCACATTGGATGCACAACGGTAAGTAATAAAGTCCTCTTTATTCATTATTCTTCTCTTTCGATCTTGACCTAGATATCATCATGTAGAATTTTCAACTTTTCATAGATCTACTCTGATTTGAGGAAAATGAAGGGTTGATACCGGAGGAGGAGAGTCATGCAACCCTAAGGTGGGTGGTCTATAACTTATCCCTAAAGTTCTTTGATCTTATAATATTTGTGTGGGTCCCACCAGTTTCATTGCAAATCATTTCTTAAATTTATATTTCATGGTTATACTTTTAGAATTGTATGGTTATTCTCTTTCTAGATATGTGATTAGTTGTTAGTGGTTACACCCACAACTCAATCCGCCTCATGTTGAAGGTTATGTCAAAACAATTAGTGTTTTGACACATTTGAGCTACCATTCGGGTGTGCCTTTTCTTGACTTTTCTAAAGGTGAGCCTTCTTATAATAAATTGATATTTATTAATGAGAATTTCAGAATATAATGTACCATGTACGCTCATCACTTGACCCACCTAAGGTAAGTTCTTCCAAATGATTATTAAATGTGAAATGTGAAATGGAAAGTATACTAAGTATATAACTTAGCCTTAACAAATGAGATTTAATAAAGGTAACATGTATGTAGCACCCATTTCCATGTTAATGGAAGGTAGTGGATTGAACCTCCCTATTTGAGTATGCCTTAATGGTTAATTAAGACATGATTAAATGGTTGCAACACTACTTGGCTTATCCAAAATAATGGAAGACAAGGATTGGACCAATAAATAAATGGTTTCAACTCTACTTGACCTATCTATAATAATAGAAGTAAAGACATGATTCAAATGAATTACTACATGATTAAAATATCAAATATGAATTGAATGACTCAAGCTCACCCTGTATTCTGATAAGATAATACCATTGGTATTGGGAACCCCATTCCCATTCGAGGATATGGATTTCATAGGTTGATACCCACCTAGAATTTGGTTCTTGTATATTCTTAAGATGACCAGTATACTTTTATATGGTCTTTTTCATTATTACAGGATACCTTGGATACACTCCTTGGATTCAGTATTGACTAGTAGGTTCCATGGTGAAATCCCATAGGGCCCTGTCTTTTCTTAGCCCCATTTTACCTTGGTCGATCATCTTGGACTCGGTAGGCACCTTATTGTGGAATGACTTGGATTTTACTCCTCGAATTAAACTCTTACCCCTTAGCTAGACTCAAATACTACTAGGTTAACATTTCGTGAGATTTAATTTACCTTGGTTATTACTCTAGAACTCCCTCACTGGATATCTTTGCCAAGTTTTCATGTCATGTCTTGGGACCTTCACTTCTTATACTGTCATGAGGTGATGTTAATTCAAGCTATGCCTCACCTGAACTATTAACATTAAATGGTGATTACATAATTAATGAACTGGTTTCATGTTATGACAGCAACCAAAGGATGAATAAGGTACTTGGGTATTTAGTTATATTGTACTTCTTTCTTTACTTTATATATTAATGTCGGAACACTGCTATGTACAATTATAGGGGATGGATGTTATTGACATTGTTGGTGGTGGTCCACTAAAATTTATCTCACGTCCTCTTTGGGAACCATTTGGTACCTGGAGTAGATTACATGGTTGCAAGTATTAACAAAGGGAAGAATACAACTTCCAACACTTGATTTCTTGCTGATATGATGGAGCTTGATAGTAGATGACTGAGTTGGATCTTGGGATGCTTGGAGTAGCCTTTTTTGTATTTTACTTTGTGGAACATGTTATTTCTACTATCTTGTATACATGTTTTCTAGTTTTCTACTAACATGACATTACATCATCATTGATCCAGTTGATACATTTATTATTTTTCTCATTTAACTATTGCATTGCACATGAGCCTCATCCAAGTTGGTGAGGTCTCTCTAAGTGCATCCATGAAACCCAAGTTCAAAACTTGGAAGAGGCATAATTATGGGTACTATAGTAGGTACTGTAGTAGCATTGTAGCAAGTATTTTAGCATGTATTATTGTAGTTACTATAGTAGGTACGGTTCGGTACTATAGAAGCCGGAACAATTCAACTTGGGCCACCGGTTTGGTCATGGAGTCCTTAAGTCCTTCGGGACACCAAATACTTCAGGTTAGTAAGGATTTCAAGCCACCTTTAAGGCCTTAGGTCCACCTCAAGGCCTTTAGGTCACCTCAAGGCCTTCAGGACACATGTATCAGTGCAGTTGCTCCAAACAGACTCTACAAAAAAGAAGCATCCCTAGAGGAGGATTTGGAGTAGGTAAACTCAATAGATCCGAACCAATGTATTTAGAAGAATGAGAGGGTATGGCTACGCCATCAGTACCATCTTATGCTTGGACGGGAATCTTATCCAGACATCTATGTGAAGGTGAAGAGTTACCATCACGATGAAGATGCTGGGGACGGCAAGTTCCTTGTAGTTATAGTCTGGTTGAATTCCCTAAGACATTCGGGTCATGTAATGTCTCTTAGTCCTACATTCCATGAAATCTCTAAGCCTACGGGCCATGTAAGGGTCCCCCCTCAACCTATGAAAGAGGGGTTATCAAAAATCAATAAAAATGAAGGACTTCAGGTCATTCAATAATTTACCTATTGCATCAGTTAGCTTCTACTATTTATTTATATCATTTGTATTACTTCTACTATTTACTATTCCTTTATATTCCTTTTGTTGTGCTACACTCGGCTAATGAGGTCATAGTCTTCCCATAAGAACTCCCTAGCCTTCGTTGTTAGTCAGCAGCCTATAGTGTTCGAGAAAATGCACTTGAGGCCATGTGGCCCACTGGGCTCAAGGCACCCTTTAAGTGGTGTCTGGGTCTGGTTCATCATAGTACCCCTTGGTATGTCATGAATAATTAGATATGGCCATCATATATATTATAAAAAAGATTCCATGAATTTTTTTTTTGATCAAGTGTGTAGTTATTTTATTATCCATTTTATTTATGAATTTAAAATAAAGATAGTTATTTCAATCATGGGATTCTCCTAAAAACTATTTTAGAAACTCTCAAGAATATGATGATGACATGTGATAAGAAAGTTTATTTTATTTTAAATAAAATAAAATTATGTATGTTTTTTTTAAATGTGTTGGGTTAAGAATGAGAAAGGGAGGTCCATTAAAAATGTTTTCAAAAATTAGCACTACTATGTTATGTGACATTATGGGGAGTACAACCATAAGTATTAAGGGAACATTGTTCCATATGAGTTATGATTAGTGTCCTTATGGTTTTTATTATGTTCTACCAAGTATCCTAAATGATACACCAGAAATTATTATTTTATATGGAGAATTCCCAAATATCTTTTCATTTGTAATTATTTTTAGAAAATATTGGTTTTCTAAATTTCTTTATTTAGAATTAAAATTTTATTAAAATATACTTTTAAGTATGTATATTTATTTTAAAGAAATTTTTTCAAATAATTTATTAATTATTTTAAAACCCCTTACTAGGAATTTTAAAATCTCACCCTATGTTTTAAATCCATGTCTATTGGTTTAGTAGATTTATCGGTGATGTATTTTTCAATGTGGAGGCATCACCCTGAAGATTATTTTGTTTATTTAATTTTATTTTTGTATGGTTTTGATGAAATGTAATAGTTTTATCTAATTATCCAAAACCTAGACCGATAAAGATACTCTATTGTGTAGTTTGTTTTGTAATTATTCAGTTTCTTTTATAAAAAAAATTACACAACATGTTTCAACACCAGCTTCGATATATTAGGGTATGGGTATTCACATATCATGAATCAATGGATCATTCTTCACATTCTTCCAAGGGGTGTTAGTGACTATAATTCATCCACAATGAATAATTATTACATTATCTATTCACCATCAAGGTAGAAAAATTGTTTAATACTATTCACCCTATTCATTACAATATTAAATTTATAGAATTTTCATATTTTATAATGGTTATCTATGATTAATTATTTTAAATTATTTCTTGAATTTCAAAGGAAATTTTAGAAAAGATTATTTATTGGGAAATATTTTTTCATCATCAATTGGAATTATGATAACTAATTTTAAATACTTGTTTGAATAATGAATATTTTGAAGGGTAGAATTTTGATTAATAATTTTCATTGAGAATTTAATCTTGAATTATTATTTTTTATGTTTTAGTTATTTATATTGTTTTTTCATATGCTATAAATTGAATAACAACAACAATAATAATAATATCATCATCTACATCATCATTATTTAGTGAATTTTCAATATTATCCTAATAAATGATGGTGTATGATGGTGGAAGATATTGAATATAAAATAATAGTGAAATTGTTCATTCATAAAATTATTCTATTAATTTATGTATCCCTATTTGTCTTTATTTATTCATGAACTTGAACTTGTATTGTGTTGCTAGACTTTTCACTAACCTCTGTTTTATGATTCCTTAATCCCCATTCATCATGCTATGATCTAATTTAGGTGGCACGACAATGGTGGGTGACCAATGATTCATGTTTTGAAGAGGGTTCTAATGTGGAGTGAAGTTATTTGATGAGTACCTTGGATCTATCTCTAATGAATAAAGATGGAGGTGATGAACAATGTTGATGTTGTATAATAGTGAAGCTCTCATAACTTTCTAATAAGGATTCAAGGGATGTTTAATCAGGTAGTATTAGAGGTGTGATCATATGTGGAAGCTATGGTGGTGGTTACAATGGAAAAAAGTGGATAGTTGTTCATTTTGGATCTAGAAAATGTGAATAGATGGTATGTTTCCATCCTAGTCATATAGAACATATCCCATAACCCTATATTACTAAATTCGATGAATATTTATAAATATGAAATTACATTTGACCTTAGGTCACACACTATGTATACAGAAAGTGATTAATTAGTGTTTACCTAATGTACTCCCCTGGTATCCATGTTGTTATCTATGACATGTTCCATAAAGTATGTGTCATTTACTTCAGTACATGACATGGTCTCTCATAGAAGTACATGTTTAGAAATTTTAATGGTTTTACACATAGTGTACTCCATTGGGAAGTTCTATATAGGTTTATCCCACCTAAACTTCATAGTGTTTCAATGTGATAAGCTACTATCAATTTCTATACACTATGTACTCTAGAGTACATGTTGTGTACTGAACCTTTCTTAATATTCCTCATATTTAATCGAATGGGTGTGTTATTTGTGGGTATAAATTGTCTATTATGAGTGAATTCTATATAAATCATGATGGTGTGATCCAAATTCTCATTAGTGAACAATTTTTTGGCACTGAGGGTAGTTTTATGATCATAGTTCCCTAGGGGTGAATAGTTTCAATGTGAAATTATGAGTGATTAGGGAGTTTAGGTACTCCCTAATTTTTCAAGCCATGGCCTTTCATTCATGGGGTTTAGGTAATCCTAGAAAATAATTCTCAACAAATTTTGTGGTTACCTATATATAAAATGGAGTTAAAAGTCCTCTAAATCATAGGGAATAGTCTTTCATATGTAGAGACAATACTCCCCCATGTTTCATAGAATGGTCATACACTATGGTTAGGTACTACCTTAATAGATGTTTAACCATAATGATGAGGCATGATCTCACAATACTAAAGAAAATAGGTTTCTAAATATTTTTTACAAATAATGTGTTTAATATTTTGAATGGTTTTATTGATATCTTAGTTACTCTCTATTATATGGTTTCTATAGAGTTGAGCAGTGAAGATTTATATCCATCATAACTTTGGTTGACATGTTCTTTGATTGAATATCTACGTTTCTTCTATTTGTTCTAACTAGTTATCTTATTCCCCACTTTATATTTTTAGGGAATCCTAACTGGTATTTTCATAAACAATTTAGTATTTTCCTTGTGTATTTAGATGCTGGGTTTATTTATGAGACACATAGTTAAGAGACTATTTTAGTGGGCATGGAGTTGGTAGAGCTGTTTATTAGTAGTACTTGTTAGTATTCATTACTAGTGGGGTTTGTTTCATTATTGGAGAGGCATAAAGAACAATATATCCTAGTTTTTAGGGTTTTTATTTATCACATTATGTTGTATCCTATTTATTTGCATTATTTACTTGAATTTTTTTTTGAAACTTCTTGGGATATTTATCATTGAAAAAATAATTTTTATGATATAGATAGATATATGTCGGTTTGTGTGTCCATGTGTGCATGTGTATATAAAATTTTCATTTCTATATAATGTTTGGATATATGTAATTGTATGAATTATTATTGGATAATGACTCTTATAAGGGTGATATACCTTCTTTCTACTTGTCTCAGTCTCCTAACCTATTAGATTTGGGCATGGGGTGGAAGACTCAGTGTATTGTTAACCCTGGTGGGTCCTAATGGGATAGATTGTGTGAAAATTATATTATAATAGTTCATGTCTTAGGGAAGGAGTTTTCAGTTTTTAGTATTATGGGTATTGTATTGAAATACTTTATGAAATTCTATTATAGGGGGTTTGAATTAAAATAACAGAGAACATAGTGGTTAGTGTAGGTGGATAATGTAAACTTTTAGAAGGACTGTAAAAACTAGTTAGTCAACTCATAACTCAAATACACCAGTTACATGGGATAGTGGGATAATACATGTATCATGTAAAATGATAGTTACGCTTTTTATTCACACTTTACTTGAGTCATATATTCTTGATATATTATAAAAACCATGATTTAATGTTTTGAAGAAAAAAAATTATTCCACTATGTGGACAATTTGACCAACATTAGTCACATGAATGTGTTGATCCTATTCTAGATACTTATCCTTCGGTCACTGGCCTATTAAGTGATGATGCTTCAATATAGGGACTTGATTGGGAGGTTATACTCCCACTGGTATAGAATAGAGTTTATCCTCTATCAGTTGAGTAGAGAGATGATCCATCCTCAGTGTAGACTGTATCCCCAATATAGAATAGTATGAATAATTATAGGTTGATCTTGGTTAAGCAGTTTCAGATAAGATGAACTTCTTGGTTTTTTCACATGCTTTATTCTCATAAAATAAAGGATTCGATGGAGTTTATTTCTTAATAATTTATATTAGGTCTGGATATTCACCGACTATCCACATGGATTTATTATGAGTCTTCTTCAGGGTACAAAAATATCATGGTGGCCATTGATCATGTAGACCCTAGATGAGGGAACCTTTCCTGAGACAAATTTTGAGCTGTTATTTTGATAGGAGTACTATCTGATTACTTTTAGGTTGGAAAGTGTTTAGAATATATTAGATATTTAGTTAGAAACCATATCTATGATAGAGTATACTTCGAGATATATAGAATATTGGAGTTACTCCTGGGATGTGGTTCATGAAATTTATCTATGAGATAATACATTTGAGTGAAACCTTTATTGATATATTTGATCAAGGATTATACTACCCTTTATTACCACCTATACTATAGTTATAGATCATGATGTGGTGGTCGAGGATTTTCATTAAGATTTATAATTAGGTAAAATATTAGGCTCTACTCATCTTAAGGAAGAGTCATTGGTAGTAGATAATTAACATCATATATTAGGATCACATTGAAAAAGGCATTGGTACTCTCAATATCATTCAATTCAATCAGAAGTAGTGGGATCCTAGTGGGGTTATAACTAGTAGCGAGCAATGGTCTACTTCACCTATGTAATTTAGACACACTTGGATAGAGATTTCTCAACTGAATGATAAGTAGATGGATGCAAGGGTAGTACTATGGGTAATGTTAATAAGTATAGTTAGTTTAAAGAATATGAATGCCAATATAGTGATAAATTTGGCCCTACTCATAGAGGATATAATAGAGGAACAAGTGGTGTAGTAGAAGCTAAAGGAATTTTATGTTTTTATCCTCTACCTCTTCTACCACCTCTACTAGGATTGTGGTAGGAATAAGGTACATGAGGTTAGATAATAGGTAAAATACATGCATTTTAGGGTCTCAATTTGGCATCACTCAATATGGTTTTAAGAGAAATTTGTGTATTTTATACATTAACACTCATACTTATTAATAATAGTGTGAAATATTCTTTTTTAATATGTATTTTTTTGATCTATAAATTTTATTAAATCTTGTATATTGACCACTTTGCATAGAGAATATTACTTGATATGATTATCCTCATACTCTCATATGCCATTAGTGTGATATTACTATTAGAAGAGAGATATGTTATTAATATATCATCAAGGGTAAAACGAGACCAACTAGAATTATCTTTGGTGTTTACTAGTTTTCTAGAGTCTAGTATTGGGTAGATTATTAAAATTTTAGGGTTATATTCAATAAATATGATTAGTATAATTTCAACGTTATTGGTGAATGATACAATTAGATAGGATGAGTAGTCCTAACGATTAAATGATTGAAACTGATTTCTCATTAGCTAAAAATAATGGCTTTTGTTCTGTGATGTTGTAGAGAATTAGTTACCCATATTAGAGAAGGGGTATGTGAACGTTTCCCAAGTGGAAGTGCCATGTTTTCCCCTCATTCAAAGGTAAATTTTGGTATTTAACTAAACCTTGATATTTCATTGATATTAAAATTATCATATCATGTCAAAGGTGAACTTGAAGGATATTTTAGAGAATGATTTTATTACACCTGGTGTGTTCCCAGGGGAAGCTTTAGTTATCTTTATATTGTAGTTTGATGGGATTTTTAGCATTTGTATTAAATATTGAATCAAAAATCATGTGACTATTAAAAAAATAATCTATTTTAGGAATTGGTTATCTCTATGACTAGATTAAATTAGTGAAGTTTTTCTTGGTGATTGATCGTAGGATTGAGTTTTAGAATATTCTAGTTCATAGGGTAGATATTAATAAGGAAACCATCAAATGTCAATATGATAAATATGAGTTATTAGTAATGGTGTTTAGTGTGATGGATACCGATGCAGTGTTCATGGTTCTCATGAACCAAATATTTTAGCCTTTTATAGACTAGTTTTGGATGGTTTTTTGTAAATGTAATCCTAAATTTTTTTATAAGAGTATCAGGCTTAGAAATTGAGGATTTCCCTAGACTAAATTACTAAGAATTAGATTTATTACAAGCTATTAATGTCAAATAAGTGGATTTATGAAATTTTTTCTGATGGAATTCCATATAATAGGGTGGAATGGTAATTTATCCCACTATGGTTGAGGTTGTTATGGATCGGGAGCTTCCCAAGATGATTTTGAATTGAATAATTTCATTTTTCCATTATGGTATTACTAGAGATTTGGGATAGAAAAATATTGTATTATATACCTTATTATAATCATTTCTCTAGAGGGATAACCCTTTATATGGATTGATCACTGAAAAATATTTTTTTATAAGTTGAAGAGGACACTAAATATTTCCTTATTTCAATGATTTTTAGAGGAAAGAGATGAGTATAACTTGTATTGTGATGTCTCAAGGTTTGGTCTTGGTTTCATGATAATGTAGATGAATTATATTACTTATTGTAGGTTCATTAATTTGAGATCCCGTATATAGAATTATGTGGCCCAAAAATATGGGGTTTATTAGATATTTATACCTTAGAAGATATAGAGAAATTATATTGTCTTTCAGTGGTTTATTTTCTTTATAAACCATAATATTAAAATGTATATATTTTAACTGGGGGACTTCAATTTGAGGTAGATATGATGGTTTAAAATCCTTTAGGAGTTTTTCTTTGAGATATTCTATACTTTAGGGAAGGGAAATTCTATGGTATATTCCCTTGATAAGAATTTCCTTGCCCAGGTTATGAAAGAGTTTAATGAGTAGTTAACCTTGTTATATTTGGATTATAGGGATGAATTAGATACTTCATACCTTTGATCAATGGAAATTTACCCAATATCTCTACATCGAGTGAGGGAGGGTCACACCCTGACCTCAGACGCCCTTTTATTTTATTCTTTTTTTTTGGTCTCGCATTGTTTGATAGGCTTTATTGGACTCTAGTTTGAAAATTTTGATGCTTTGATATTTTTGGTGGGTCTCGGGCCAGTGTGCAGTCACCAAAAAGTTAGAGGTTACCGCACATTTGGTCATATTTAATGTGTGCTTTCCCAATAGTTTAAATAAGTAATAAATTAAATTAATTAATTAAGTTAATTTGAAATTAAAGCTAAAAGAAAATTTTATAATGATAAAACAAAGTTAATGTTTAAATGATAATAATAATAATAATAATTTTATTGTGAAAATTATAATAATAATAGTTTTTTTACTCTATTAATAATACTATTACTATTAAATTTTTACAATTATTATTATTATTATTATTATTAAGATAAAAAAATCAAAACCCGAATGGGGGAGGCGTAGCCCCCCCACCCCCCTCAATTTTTCCTCCTATGCAAAGAACTAAAGGTGAAACCCTCCTCCCCGCGTGAAGCCTGCCACCGGCTTGCTCTACCTCCCTGCATCGTTTGGTTATCATGGATCCACCTTTCAACCATCATGTTCAGGCGGCCCTCTCTAGCAGCCGAGCTTCTTGCACTAGTGTGGGATGGCCCTGTCTGGCCTACCTCTAGTGTGTGGTCCCCTACTTCAGCCGACTCTAGCAGTGACAACCCCCAACTCTGGTCGCTGCTCCACATTACCTTGTGCGCGCGCGGGCTTCGGTCAAATACCTCCTCTCTAGTAATATCCCTAACTTTCTCCTTTGGTAGGGTTTTGTTTTACCGAAACCATAGTTGTTAGGGTTTCTTTAGGATCGATCTTAAAAATGATTTTCTAATATGGTTGTTTTAGGTTTGGTTTAATCTCCCTTGGCTGTGATTGAAGTGAAATTAGTGTTTTTCACCAATTTATATAATTTCATCATCAATTGATGTAGTAACCTATTGCACTTATTCTTTAAATTTATATATCTTTGATTTCTTGATGTTTTCACATTTCTTAATTGTTAATTAGACACTCGATATTGTTCGAATAATTTTATCTTCTGAAATAAGGTGTGTTTTAATAGAAATAAATTATATACTATTTAATATTTTTATTAAATTGTGAAATTTGTGATTTTAGTCATGAAAATGGTGCGTGTTCTTTCTTGATACGTTGCATGTGTGTGTTTGACCATAAAAAGAGTTTTTAAATGAGTTTTGTGTGTGTAACGCTATGGTTTATTCCTTAAAATTGTTTTCATAAATTTTTTAAATGGTTTATTAAATAATATTAATATTACTAAACATGTTTTGGAAATTATTTTGAGGATCGCTTGATTTTAAAAATTTGACTTTGATGTGTTTTGTGTTTTGATAAGTTGTGCACACCATGTTTTAGTCAAATTTTCCTAATTGGCTCTTTGAAATGATTAGTGATTTATAATAGAATGGTTTGGTTTTTGTAAAAATTTCTTGATGATAAAATGTTGAATTGGGTTTTAAAATGGGGTTTTGGATTATAAAAATGAGTTTTGTAAAGTCTTTATGACATGTGTTGTTTCATGAAAATTGTGTCGGGCCTTTTTGAAACCTTCAGATGTTTTGTGTGTTTTGGATATAAATTCTTTTGGTGGCATTTGGTTGTGTTTTATGACTTGTGCATTTGGTTTATGTGTTCCCTTGTTAATTTTGGTCATGCGTTGGTCTTTGCCGCCTTAATTTTGGTATCTTTTGTTGTTATAGTGAATTTTTTGTCAATGATAGAGGGAGCACACGCATATACAAAGGTATGAATAATATATATATATATATCCCATGTATTTATTCCATCATGGAATGGGGAATATGTGCATTGAATTAAGATATATATATATATATATATACATGAAGGTATTTTCATGTGTGTGGAACAATTCTGAGCGGTCGCTGATAAATCAGTAAACTACCGAATGTTAAATTGGTCCTGCTCTTAAGGTAGGCATTTCCATCCTTTCCCTTGTCTGATGCTTTCCATGTGAACTTACATTATTTCATTTAATTTATAAATGTTATACGCACCTTTATAAGCATGATAGTTTATTCATTGCAGTGTTTTTATGCCTTTCCAACTTGGTTGGAACTAAATTCTTTTCTCTTCAAATGGTATTGTTGGGTGTCTTGAGTGGTTTTTTCTTATAGAAAAATTTTATGGAACTTTTTTTCCTGTATTGGTTGGTTTTATAGAACTTAGTGTTTTTTAAAAATGATTTTACATCTATTTGAATTGGTATTTTTCATGAATCATCAGTTTTATAAGCGGTTCTTGTTTTCTAAATGTTGTGGGTCTCTTCATGCGGCTATTTAAATTGGTTTGAAAATAAATCCATTAGTATATGCTCATTTGGATTTTTTTGTATATATTTTGTTGAGTATTTCGTGTAAGGAATCGTTTTTTTTATGAAATTGAAAATAGTATCACTAAAGACTTTTATGGAAATGCTTTGAAACTTGGAACCTAAGGGACCTTTTGTTTTTTTAAATACAAAATTGGTGTCTAGTGTTGTTTTAAAAGAGCTTTTGCAATGTTTTCATAAATCCATTTGATTATGTAAAACTAAAGGCCGGATTTACAACTCCAATTGTTTAATAAAGTGGTTTTGATAACCGAATGATGTGACTACCCA